>OX365962.1:3021200-4271200 GCA_947247005.1 Spisula solida
ACAGATTGAAATTGTATACCACCAAATTTCTAATTTGTTTCATGCTTGTAGTTATTATAGTGTATTTATAGCATGCACTGAGTGGTGATGGTTTAATTATGCAACAAAATATTCTTTGTTTCAACTTTACAGTAGATCTGTCAATATTATCTGTCACACCGAAATGAACTCGGTCATACCGAAATGATACCTGAAACTTAATAATTATTACTCAGTTGTACCTGTTTTCCAGAATTTGCATATTTTAGCAATTATAAGTTATTATACCTATAGGATTCACAGAGGTAACATGTGTTCAATGTGGTAGAAAACATTTCTCAAAGTGTGATAAGCAGCTTACAATGACCGGTCTTAACGCACTTCGTTAGTTAAAATCATTTCAGACAAATTGACTAGCAAAATGTAGTAAGAATTTGCACTCTTACTATTTACCATCTAATTGCAGTCTTTTACTTTTCTCCATTAGAGTTCATTTAAGCTATATTAAAGGCAGAATTTCAACTAGAAGTTTTAAAACATGCATTTTCGCTAGTTATCATGCTAGCCCAAATTGATCCCTGGATGTTTCATGATTATCATAAAACATCCTAGGATCAATTTGGGATATATATAATCACCTTCATTGCTTAACTACATATATACCATATATTCCCTAAATGAACGCCCCTCCCCTAATAAATGCCCCTCCCCTTTTGAGAACAAACGCTTTAGGAAATTTCCAAAAGTGCTTTAGATATTCGTGTTGTTTCTAAGTTACATCTTTCCATAAAATACGAGCTATTTATCAATGCATTTCAAGTGACGAAGACTTTATTTTTACCTAAAATATCCCTTTAGATGATCAAATATGAATAGGTGGCAACTAGGAGAGCATAAGTCCAAAATTATTCAAGTGATTGACTTGAAACTTAAAATATAAGCATATGATATCTAGGAGAAATGCAGTGACCAAGAACAATAACTATGTCTGGTTTCATTTTAGAATTATCTCCCTTTTTCAATTTCCTTCATATTTTTACCCCTCTTTTTTGTCCAGAGTGTAACTGCAAAACTATACACGGGATTGACTTCAAACTTAAACTATTTATAGATGAAAACTAGGAGTTGTGCATTGATCAAGATCCATAATTCTATCTATAGTCCTGTTACGAGCAAACACATACGGCGGGGATGGCCATGTGAACATGGCTCTTGTTGACTTTTATTTCACAATCTATATTACCATATAGCTCAGTTGGGCATGTTTTGTTACAGTTTGTCACGCTAGTTTTAATTTGTGTAACATAAAATCACGCATGCGTGATAAAATACACAATATATATCTGAAATCTCGGCAAAGTTCAAAACTGGGTCATGTGGTGTCAGAAATTAGGTCGCAAGGTCAAATCTTAAATATAATGTGGAACAAATTAGTGGCCACATGTTTGGCCCATTCTTTATGAAACTTAGTCCGAATGTTTGTCTCTATGAATATATGTCATGTTCGAAATTGGGTCATGTGGAGTCAAAAACTAAGTTACTGGGTCAAATCTTAGAAAAAGCTTGTGTACATATTAGAGGCGACATTTTTTATCCGATTTAAATGATACTTAGTCAAGTTCGAGACCTAAAAAATAATAAATTGCCCTCTATTTCAGGTATTGATGTGGAAGTATCTAGGTTTGGGCGCAGGAGGAGGAAGAATGTTCTTTGTAGTGATTTTTTATGTTAATTGACAATGTTACTGGAAATAAAATAAGAAATATTATCAAGTGTTGTAACTTTTTAGCTCACCTGAGCATGACGCTATTGTGATCAGTCAATGTCTGTCGTTGTGAGTTGTATGTCCTCAACATTTAGAGTGTTTACAAACACTCTAGAGGCCACAAATAATAGTTCAATCATAATTAAACTTGGACAGCATGATGTTTGTCTGAATGATCATACCAAACCTATAGAAACTAAGTTACCCCCGGGACATTTGATGCACCTAGCAGGCTCTAGGGTGGGGATTTAGACAAAATGGTTGTCTCTAGGGTTGGGATTTAGACATCGAAAAAAGTTTAATGTCAATTTCCCCTGGGTCAGCCCGCCGCCCCACCGGGCGGGCAAAATATTGATAGGTGCATTATCATTGGTTAAAAAGAAGAACCAAGCATGATAAGAAAACGTGGCTACTAACATGATGCTAGATCGGGTTTTAAGCTCCAAAACCGTCAGCAATAATAATTTTCAAACTTAGATGAATATTCAAAAGTCATAAAATCTCTTTATGTATCATTTAAGGAGCAACTTCCATACAGAGCTAGATACTTTGACACTGTTCTTTATGGTGCATATCGCTGATTTTGCTAAATGCAGGCTTTCTTGGTATCCATATGCTGTAAGAATGATCTCAGAAGGTAGAGGTGCGCGGTATTACCGGTATACCGGTAACCGTGGGATCATTTTCCATCGGTACGACACCGCGGTTCCATTGGACATACTGATATTTTATCAACTTTATCCCTGCTTCTAATTATGTTGTTACCTGTCGTAACATCAAACTATACTATTCATGCTTCCCCCCCCCAATTGAAACCCTTGGAAATACCATGCTACTATAATTGTTTTATTCTGTATTGCTTACTGTGTAGTTCAGCATCAAGCGTTCCTTCTCAACTAAAGCTATTACTTTGTGTTCACAATCATTCAAATAAACATATATCAGTGGACAACATAAACAAACAGCTAACATTATAATAACTAAACTAAAATGATACTGATTCATATGCCACGGGAAACAACTTTGTCAAGTTGAAATCACAGTAAGAGACGATTTACATTTTACTTCCCCTGTAATAACAAATAATAATTCATTCATTTGTTGTCTTACTTGTATTTATATCATATTAAGCTCCGTTATACAACTATATCACGTATACGGTGCTTGTCTTCGAATAATGCCTACTGAACAGATTGTAGTCAATGACACATATATAGGATCCGTCATGAGTTGGCTATGGAGATCAACATTTCAATGAGTCTAGAAAACACAGGTTTGTTTTCGAGTCGTGTTTTAGAAATAGTTATCCCAACGACAACGAGTTGTGGATTCTTTCATCTAATTACTATAGTTACGTGGTCAAACAACGCCAGAAATAACGGATTTAAGCCGAAAATCTGGGACGTCACGCATTTGTTGTCACACGTGTTGGACAACATTGTTCCGTCATTTCTTCCCACATGGAATATCACAGCATTTATGGGATAAATGAATATTACCTGTTGCATCCAGTTATAAAATGCGACGATCGGTTAGGTGATTCGTGATTTCGTGGATTTAGTGACATAATATACGAGACGATATGTTGCTGAGTTTTGCACTTGTAAGCCGATCTGTCTCACACGTCCACATATCACAAGGACGACCACATATCACAAGGACGACCATATATCACAAGAACGACCACATATCACAAGGACGACCATATATCACAAGGACGACCACATATCCCAAGAACGACAACATATCACAAGGACGACCACATATCACAAGGACGACCATATATCACAAGAACGACCACATATCACAAGGACGACCACATATCACAAGGACGACCATATATCACAAGAACGACCATATATCACAAGAACGACCACATATCACAAGGACGACCACATATCACAAGGACGACCACACATCATAAGGACGACCACATATCACAAGGACGACCACACATGACAAGGACGACCACATATCACAAGAACGACCACATAACATAAGGACGTCCACATATCACAAGGGCGACCATACATCACAAGGACGACCACATATCACAAGGACGTCCACATATCACAAGGACGACCACATATCACAAGGACGTCCACACATCACAAAGACTTCCACATATCACAAGGCCGTCAACATATCACAAGGACCAAAAGGCTACAATGAGAGGCTATAAAAGAATAATATTAACAGATCCCTGGTACTCATTGACCTGTCAGAAGTCAGAACAACAAGAGGGTGCTACAACGTAGTGCACAACCAGGAAATATGATAGAAAATCATGAACACATGCCATCCTGAAAGGCTTTCAGTTCAATTATATCCTTTAAGTCGACAAAGTGTCCGGTCATCGCACAGTGAAATGGAAGCAAAATGGCGAACCGTAAATGGACCCACCACATAGCATGTAGTTCGATGAAAAATATCATAACCTGTACACAAAATACGTTTTATATATTATCGTCTGTATGAATGATTTGACAAGTGGTGTTACTTGACCCTACACTTTATAGTATAATGTAAGCAATAATACAACACAGAGGTTTCTTGGAAATCATTTTAACATAACTCATAATTTGCATTTCACTTTTTTGTATCATTGTCGTTATTATTTCATTACCACGGGAGTAACTTTCTGTGGGTACATGTATTTCAGTATCTCGTTAGTTACCAATGTACCTTCACATACAGTACTATCATGAGACACGATGATGTAACTTTCTGTGGGTACATGTATTTCAGTATCTCGTTAGTTACCAATGTACCTTCACATACAGTACTAGCATGAAACACAATGATGTAACTTTCTGTGGGTACATGTATTTCAGTATCTCGTTAGTTACCATTGTACCTTCACATACAGTACTAACATGGAACACGATAATGTAACTTTCTGTGAGTATATGTATTTCAGTATCTCGTTTGTTCCCATTGTACCTTCACATACAGTACTAACATGGAACACGATGATGTAACTTTCTGTTGGTACATGTATTTCAGTATCTCGTTTGTTACCAATTGACCTTCACATACAGTACTATCATAGAACACGATGATGTAACTTTCTGTGGGTATATGTATTTCAGTATCTCGTTTGTTACCATTGTACCTTCACATACAGTACTATCATGGAACACAATGATGTAACTTTCTGTGGGTACATGTATTTCTGTATCTCGTTTGTTACCATTGTACCTTCACATACAGTACTATCATGGAACACGATGATGTCCAGGGTACTGTTTTATTGAATCATTTGCGGAAGTCTTACGTCCACTTTTGAATTCTTTATGATTATTTTTTATAAATATAAATTGGGGTAAAAGGTTAATGAACTCATACAGTCTGTATTTATCCCCAATTTGTAGTCGTTAGAGAAATTATTTATTTGAGCTTAAGATTAATATTTCTGTAAGTGCTTTGATAAAACAGTAACCAACATGTACACTATATGTTCTCCGAACTTATAAAACTTCCTTGATAGTTATCAACGTTAAGTATGCTGTATATAACAGTGGGCAGGACAGACAATCATCTTGTGTATCACAGTAGGCAGGACAGACAATCATCTTGTGTATCCAACAACACCAGTCTCATATTGTGTTTGGTGATGATAATATACAATTCCAATAGTTTAATTGCATTTTTTGTACATTTATCTGGATATAAAGAACAAATAAAAGGTACGGACTTATTTTTAAACTACATTTGTAGATGTTAATATTAACATATACAAATGTACTATACTTTTATTTTTCATCTTCTGTACACGTTCGTTTATATCATAGTATGTCAGTGTGGTAATTAATAATCTACTTCCAATGTGCGTAACTTGTTTAGTAGACCTGTAGACCTATCTCCGTTTTATTTAATCGATGTGCTCCCTATGATCTGCAGCAGAGCCGATTGTAATTGTGACTAGAGTTAAGAGACTTTATTTGATTGTGCACAACTTCCGTAAACAAGAACAACTGCTTTATTAACTTAGCTAACTTTATGATGTGAATATTTCTGATGCCCCACTACTGTATGGTTAACGCATGTTTTTTCGTGTTATAACACCTGTAGAGTCCCCAGCACGTCAGGTCGAGGGCACTGACGCACACAAGGGACTCTGTAAATGTCTTGGCACCAAACAGCTTGCGTAAACTCTACTACAGCATACGAAACATCAATTTATGCGTTTGTATTTCAAAATAAAGACATCTTGGCGGGAGATTTACAAACGGTAAATGCGGGTTCGTAAAACCGAAAAATAGGCGGGGGAATCGTTACTAGTGACTATTTGGTCTGCGGTTACTTGATCCGTGTTTTTAAGAAGTTATCTTTTGTGAATGGAACCAAATAGTTGATATTTTCTAACAAAACGTTAAAGCAATGTCGAGTCCAGTGCAACAGTTAGGGCCACACATATTTTATATGCACCAGTCTTTAATTAGTCCTAGATAATAAGTTAGTTAAAATTCCAATGAGCTATATATTTTGATATATAAAACTGTATCTAGGAAATCAGCCGGTGGTTTGTGATGTACCGCTAGTCTCGAAGCTGCTGACGAAACTGTTAATCTTCTACCAGTACCCAAATATTATTTGATTTTTGAAACCCTTTTTTGGATGACGTGCACGAGATTATTTCCAAATAAAGTTACACCAATTTTGAATTTCTTAAATTATCAAATAGTGTGTACCGTACAAGTTAAATTGAATATGGCATTTGCTCCCGCATTAAGAATGCAACGATTCTTAAACCAAATTAGTATAGGTCAGAGAAGATTGACATTTCCAATCATTAATTTTTAGCATAATTATACAGCAACAGACAGTGTTGATCGACCTATCGTTACAGCTAGTTTGGTGTTTAAACAAAAGGTATCACTTTAAAGCTGATACAAGAATCATTGATATACATTTCACTATTTTTAAGAGGGTAATTGGTACAAGGATAATATGGCCTCACTTGTGTTCCAATTTGAACACCCCTCGTATAACCTCTTTTACCAGGATATCAACTAAATAAGTATTAAACTATTACATAGAACAAGACTGTTGTTTAAAACACAACCAGCTTTTCTGAGCAAATTTTTTAATTATTTCTCTCTTGGTCACCTGTCTATCTTGTCTACCAAGATGACCACATAATCTAGTTGTCGGGGTGTGCGCTAATGCTGCATTGCGATTGGCTGACCACACCTCTTAATCAAAATCGCCAAAAAGGTCAATTGTTCGTTATGTTTGTAAATGTCGACTATTTTTTTTTCAGGTTCACAATGGTTAACCACGTATACTGTCTTGTTGTAATATTTGGTCTACTCACATTGGTTGCAGGTACGTGTTACATCTTGCTGACTACAATATTTGAAGTACGAGGTCCACTTAAAAAGTATTAATCAGTGGGCGATAAATCAACACCATTGCCTCTGACTGTATAAAAAGTGTACACTTTCATTTTAGAGAACAATCTCTCAGCTAGACATTCGTGGTATTTTCATCATTTAATATAAAAGCATCTCCATTTTATTGATATTCAAACAAACCATGGTTTAAAGCACTGGACAAAGTATATCTCATAAATACGTAAGAAAATTGGGTTATATGGGCTCATACGATTTCTGAGCGTTGTTGTCAAATGTCACCCAGGCTTACTGAAATTAAATTGATATCATTTGCAATAAATATCATTTAACTCTTAAATGGCAATCCATAATTTTAAAAAAAGTAAATTTTTATCAAACTATAGTAATATAAAAAAGTCACATCGGAGACTCAAAATACCACACTTACACCCTAATTAATATTAGATACAATGTATATACTGGGTAAATAAACACTAATTTATTCTTAATATGTTAAATTTTCTAGATTATTATAAAAAAATATGTAGTTTCATTCGTCGGACTATTTAATCATTTTTACTTCAATTTTATTTTTTACAACAAAATTTTATGTTCGAGCACAACTTTAAAAAAGTGGGTGGGGTAATCTTATACCCCGTATTTATGATAACAAAGAAAATTCACCCCTGATGTCCATTTCATGTAATTCTTCTTGTATAAAATTACTATCAAATATTTTTATTTTTGTTTTCTGTATTATTGTATTATTGTATTAGGGATATGGCGTCATAAATCTAAAATACCTTTTTTTGGTCACGTGATCATGTTCTTTGGGCTGTAGTAAAGAACAAATTATGAATAATTCATGGCAAATTTATCATGTGAAAGATAGTCACATATATAAATGTGTAAAAAAGCTACATGTTTGATTTTCCCACTTAAGACGTACAGTAGTACAATGCGGCAACAACGTATAGGGTATACTCCCAGCAAAATGCAATTTTTGGAGTATTTCGAAGATGGCAGATCATTGTACAAATAAACCCATTTAAATTGTCCAAATAATAATGTTGATTCAGCACTTGTAAAACAAGTATACACTGCATTGAATCTCCAAATTTATATCAACCCTTACGTCTACTAATATGCCTTATTTGCTCGCAATTCCAGTGTTTCATACCCCTATTGGTTCAATGTCATATGGATGAATGGATATTTTACCGATTGCAATATTGTTTTATTGGTTAGCTAGGCAAAGGATGTATCTTTCAGAAAATGTCCACTTTTATACACATTGATTGAATACATATTAAACATATTATTGGCCACTGATTAATACTTTTTAAGTGGCTCTAGTATAGAGAAATTAGTAAACTTTAAAACATATGTTATCATCAATTGAAGAAAATCAACATATCCCTTATTGTATTCAAAACATTGCGTTTTCAATTTATTTCAAAATTTGGAAAACATTACAAAAATGACACATATGTATAATTATGTATACATGTAATGCTAACTCGTATGAAGCATATTGTGATTACAAATAATTCTAACACGATGCTACGCGATTTAATTTTTCCGCATCCGAACTTCTGCCTGTGTTTTATTCACCGACAGAATACAAGAACATATTTTTATGTCTTAAACAAAACATATACTTTTAAGTCGGTTGATTAACCTGTCGCAGGTACTTTGACATTGGATATTCATTAGACGGGTCGATGAGTTGTAACAGCTGTAGGTATTATATGTATTACGGTTCATTTCGTGCGAAGCATGATTTGTACAATGACAATTTAACGATTTGTGTATAAGGGCACATACCAGTATATGAAATAGGCTGTTATAGTACAGAACATTTGACCTTCAACTAATTTATACTCATGTGTTATCGTTATTGTACCGTAGGAAAGAGATTCTACAATTCCGGAATATTCCGGTTGTCCGCATTTGCTGCAGTAGGAAACATACTCTTTTCTGCACAAAATAAAAGTTATTTGATGAAAATATACAAATACTTGATAAAATTATGGTCATTTGAAGTTGAATGATCAGAACTTTAAGAATAAAACAATGTTTGACACCTAGTTAAGTTGTAGGTGTGTGTGCTAATGGCACCCAAAACAGACGTCCCACTAGTTTCAGGATTGGGCATTATGCCGCAGTAGAACACCTAAATTATAAAAAAAGAATGTTTTTATTAGTTAAAATAACAACTCTGATAAAAAACAGATAAGCATTATATTCAAGCATGCCAATGTTAAATGTTCTGACCTATAGCAACGGTCAAGCAGGCTACCTGTGACAGGTAATAAAAATCCGACTATATACTTATAACATATCCTAACAGGCAATTACAATGTGAATAACTTGATAAGCTTTAATCATAATAAGTACACAGATATACCGATACCTTCAATCATTAACAAATATTTCCATTGTATGTTATAGTATACCATCAATCGTTAACAAATATTTCCATTGTATTTTATAGTATACCTTCAATCATTAACAAATATTTCCATTGTATGTTATAGTATACCTTCAATCATTAACAAATATTTCCATTGTAGGTTATAGTATACCTTCAATCATTAACAATTATTTCGATTGTAGGTTATAGTATACCTTCAATCATTAACAAATATTTCCATTGTATGTTATAGTATACCAACAATATACATGCAGTTAATTGTGTTATTTAATATACAATCGTTTCAGTGGGTCATTGTCAGACATGTCTAGAGGGGGAATACTGGAATACGGCATATCGCCAATGTAGGGCGTGTCAAAATAACTGTGCATCTTGTAGTTCTTATAGAGTGTGTACTTCCTGCAAAGATGGGCATTATCATAGTACTAATAGAGGGTGTTACAATTGTGATGATAGTAACTGTAAACAATGCTCAACCCGACATATCTGTAGCATTTGTTATGATGGATATTACGAAGATAATAACAGATGTAGTAGATGTGAAAGCACATGTAACACGTGTTACGGTTCTAATGCATGTATGTCGTGTAACCAAGGATATTACCTGGATGTCTCCACGTGTAATCAGTGCCCCCAAATGTGCGCCTCGTGTACGTCGGGAACAACGTGTACATCTTGCAACACTGGACACTATCTTGATGGCGCCACATGCAAGCCATGCCTTCCATCATGCAACACGTGTGATTCAGCAACATTATGTACATCCTGTGCTGTTGGTTACCGTATCTATGGTTCACATTGTTGTCCAGACACCTGTTCCTCCTGCAGTGCCACCAACATATGTACAACATGTAAGACCGGGTACCATCTGTCTGGGACACAGTGTTGTCAAGACGCCTGCTCCTCCTGCAGTGCCACCAACATATGTACAACATGTAAGACCGGGTACCATCTCACTACTGGTTCGATGTGTTGTCTCGACGCCTGTTCTGCTTGCAGCTCGGCTAAGATGTGTACATCGTGTAAGAATGGTTTCTACATGGACGGAGGACAATGCAAACAATGCTCTGATAGATGCACGTCATGTCGTGCCAACAACGTATGCTATGTTTGCAAGACTGGTTATCGTTTGATCTCCGATCAGTGTTATATATGTCCCAATGAATGTTCCCAATGTAGTGCTGAAAACACATGTACCAGTTGTACCGATGCACGATACTATGTTGACAATCAGTCATGTGTAGAATGTCCCAAACAATGTTTGCGTTGTACTACAAGCTCTAGCTGTACTGAGTGCGTCGGTGGTCGATGGGGTGGAAAATGTGAGAAAGAGTGTTCAATCTGTAAACAAGCAACATCGTGTCGAATAATGGACGGTTACTGTCTACAAAGTTGTGTTGATGGTATGTCGGGTGATGGGTGTGACACACCATGTAGTCCTCACTGCCTGTCTTGTCAACGGTCCTCGAGCAGTAGATGTACAGCTTGTGTAGCCAACAAGTATGGATTTAACTTTGATTATCAATATTACCAATGTACCACTGACTGTCCTCAAAATTGTCTAAATGCTACATGTGATGATAAAACGGGGGAATGTACGCCAAGCTGTGTAGATGGCCATCAAGGAAATGAATGTTATTGTCCACAATATTGTAAGTGTGATGATCAAGGGAAGTGTACCTCGTGTAAGGAAGGACATCAGAACGTACGACAAAACTGTGAGTGGTTTTGACGGCATTTTATTATACGAGGGTCATTCAATATATAATGCAAACTAACACATATTTTTTTATCTACAATATAAATCATTCAAACATGGACATAATCATTTAAAGTAACCTTCTATATATTCAATGACTGAATTTCATTATTTCGACAGACCTTCTATTCGCGTTGCAAGGCAACAGCGGACATACACTCTTTACTGCATGACCGCGGCTTACTCATTTGGATGTAAGTCAGGATTTCGAATCTCCCGGTCACATTGGGTAACAGTCATCTTGTTTCTGGTTGGTATGAGCGAATATACGTCTCATCTTTAGTTAAAATTATGCATAGAACGTTTTGCCCTTCCACAATAAAGCGCTAAATCAAGGCGGTAACGTGTGTAACGCGACGTTCTACCTTTTCTGACGTCAAAAATTTTGACATGCACCGAGCGTAATCCTTGCACATGGTTAACCTGTTCCGCAAATCAAATGAATAGAGGCAAAACTATACCCCTTTTCCTGGTCTTTATTTTCGCCTGTGAATAGTCTGTCTGCTTTGAAAAATTATCTCATTTTTATACAGTTTAGTATGGGCCGTTTCGTAGATAAACTGCCCTACACACTGGTGTTCTTTGATTGCAATTTTGCCGATCTTATTTTCATTTGATTGTCTCACCACTTCGGAATATGAAAGAGGACATTTTAACACAAGCCTCTGGTAAGTCAATAATAAATTGGGGAACTTTTGTTTCGACGGCACTCGATTGTTCGGTAAACTACGTCAGTCTTGTGACGTTACCGCGTCCATGTTGTATTAAGTGGCGTCGAAGGAAGGCGCGCGCTGATGACGTCATCGACGTTAAGGTCCTTTAAATTTCTGAACAAAACGGAAATGACTTTAATATTTATTATGCGAAATTTGGTTTAATTATCTTGTCGGGGTTTAAAGATAACTGATAGTTTGCATTATATATTGAATGACCCTCGTAGTCATGCATTACTCAGAAAATCACTTGGTTTGAATTGTATTGTTAGTATATACATAACACATTGTTTATACGTTTACTCCTTAATCAACATCCGTTGCTCATAACTTTGAAGACAATACATATGCACTTATGAATACTTGAAAATTGAAATATAAACTTCCGAGTAATAATTAAAAGTATACAGATGATCGTTCGCCACTGTTTGACTAATATGCTTTCCTTACAATACGGACATGTATTTGAAATGATTGTTACACGTCCCTTCATAAATCCCAATGTAAAAAAGATCGGTCAGGGAAGGCAGTCTCAGCAGAGGACGAAAGGTACATAAAGGAACACATTGCAATGAATGAAAAGACTACCAGCCTACTTCACAATGCCCAACAAAAACTGAACGGGAAAATGAAACTAAACCGCTACTAGTCTTATTTCCAGGTGTCAAAAAGTCCTAAAAATCACTGTAAATAATATAACCCTGCAACTGCATGAACGATATTTGATGTTTATCGACGAGGAGTAAATATGTTAACAAGAAAGAGAACAACTTTAGTTATCAAATACAAAAAGATAATATTGAGTCAGACAGGGAAGGCAGCACTCAGCTTAACCAGCCGAGCACAGACAACATAAAAACACACAAGGTACAATGCCGACCTGAACCAGCCGAGCACAGAAAACATAAAAATATAAAAGGCACAATGCCCAACTAAACAAGTTATAATCCCCCAATGTCCAAGCTGTCGAAATTCTAAATGAACCAGTTTCAGCAATCAAAAAGCTTATAGTCTAGGAAAGAAACATCAAAACGTCAAGATATTCTCAAGTCTATCCATGGCTACTGAATATTTTATTTAGATCCGTTTATGTGTGTTACTGTGACAAGGGATGCTCCTGTTGAAACTTGTATGATGCAATGTCCTAACGTTATATACCACGCTTTTTTCTTTGAGAAGTATGTCATCTTTTTAATAGCTGGGACTAGGGCGGATTAATTTTCTTGTTCGGCAGTGTGTTGGAAACTTTTTGTTTTTATGATTTCTGACAGCTAAAACTAGACATTATAATCGTTTAGCTGTGGCAACTGGGTCATTCAGCTAGGGCATTCAGTCTTTTTCGACAGCTTGGACTTGGGCGGATCTTTTCTTATTTAGTCGGTCATCGTGCCTTGAATGTGTTTTATGTTTCCTGTGCTTGGTTGGTTCATTTTGGGCATCGTGCTTTATGTTTTTAATATGTTTAATGTTTTCTGTATTCGGCTGGTTAAGTTGAGTGCTGCATTCCCTGTCTGACTTAATATAATCGTTTTACTTGTTGATCGCCATGTAACCTCACACGATACATCTATATTGGCATTGAATCCAAAATAAACATACTTTTTTTAAGGACTAGCAAAAGTGCTTTGTTGTAAAAAGGATTACTAGTAACACATAAATTTATAACTACCACACTGACGAACATACACGCGCAGTACGTATAGAAAGTTATAGTGAAAATATAGGTTCTAAGTAACGTATATTTAGACCCCCTAAATGCTTCGTTTCATGGATTTGAACATTTTAAATGGAGATGATTCGTGCATTTATAATGTTATGTTAATATTGCAGGTGAATCTAGCAGTAAGGCAGATATCATTGAAGTCGACACGAGGGCAAATGGTGTCGACACGAAGGCAATTATTGGAATAGGTGGTGGAGTTTTGACAAGTTTTGTTGTTGCTGTTATTGTTATTATACTGGTACGGAGACGGTAAGTATAAGAATTAATATTAAGCAAATGTTTCTATCCACATTACTTTGACTCAATATTTTATATAAACTCAAACAACACCTTTTAAAAAATGCTTACAATTTTACTTACAATCCAAAACTTTTATTTTACAGGTGATCAATGTTTCTATATAAGCCAAATATTTTCACTATATGTATGTATTACGCATGTTTGAAGTTCGGATGTAAATAACAAGATAACCTCTGCAATTAATGTGTGACAAGTTTGTCTGTTGACTCTCCTTGGAGTGGTTGGGACGTGTTTTCTATCGTAATTTAGCCAAATATATAATATATCAAGTGTGTAATGTTCCATCAGCTGTATCTTACTAAGTAATATAAACAACCATTGTAGAATATAAATGTAATCTCCTTAGAGAACAAATCAACTTTTGTATAGAAGACGTCGAGTTTGCATTTTTTGAAATCTAAAACCTCCAAGTGCTGATGCATACAATCCCCTTCTCTCATAGACGTTTCAATATTCTCCTGATTTAAATTATGTTGATACTTCATAGGGAGACTTCTGTGTCCACTGTTTGGGTATAATATACTTACCAGACTTATTCATAAGGTACTTCATGACATGTTTTGTAGGGAGACAATCATTTTGAGATTCACTTTACTATAATATCAAACACAAAACCATGTCATGAAATCGGCCGCGAACACACCAAGCTTAACTAACTTCACCTTATGTTTTTACTATCTACATGAATCTTTCTACAATAGCAGACCCTGTCTATATAATACTTTCCTCTAAGATAAAACATTAACTCCTCAGAGGCGACACCGCTTTTTTCCAATTACCGTTCCGTATTTGCAAATACAGCATCCAAGACCTTTGTCTGCGGTCGTTGTTTTGCTTGGCATTGAGCTATTTCTGAAATTCTGAATCTAACATTTTTGGAATAATTCGATTGACAGTTGCTATTGATACTTACAACTTCGCTGCCATCCAACTTTGGGTTATTGGATTTGTCCTATATATCACAGAACCAATAGACATGGCGTTAGCCGGTTTCGACAGATTTTGGTGATAATAAATATTTAGTGCAGTTTCGCCAAAAACAAGCAGGTAAACGCATATCACCCTTCATATGACAAATATTACTAATTGTCGTCACGGACATGGGTAATTTATGATCCAACAACACTGTTTTATTCTTCCAATTTGTCTTAAAAAAGCAAAAAACAACGTCCTCTACAATATGATTAAATTTATGTAGAAAAATAATGCAAATATGATACAAAATGAGTGTATCTACGCCTTAACACATTTTCTGACATGGTTCAATAGAAACAAATATTTGTTATTGTGTTCGTATGACGAAATCAGATGTTCAGTTTCGTTCAAATATAAGTGGACCACTTCTCGTATAAGTAATTTGTTATTATCAAATTATACCAATTAACGACGTTCCTGTTTTAACAGTTTGGATGGATTTAAACTTTTGCTTCGTAAAAACAAAATACAAGACCATTAAACAAATACCTGTCTTTCTGCCAAATAGACCAACATTTGACGCAACGTTATGCATAGGATGTAAGAAGGTCATCCGTAAAGTTCTAGGACACGTATCATTGTGAAAATATCCGTTAAAACATAATCATAAACATGACATTTCCTAAAACTTATATGTATTCATGATTTACCAACGAAATTTTGAGCGATAACATTGACAATCAACAATTGTACATGACTTTAAAAATATACATAATCACTGTTACGGGGCGCTCCAAATAATATTATAACGTTATGACGTAAACGTGAAACGAGCTTATCATTTTTTTCAAAATACTGTCCACCACATGCTACGCATATTCAATGTCGCTATAACTAATTATCATAAATATATCAGTATCAAAAACATTGATATATTTTCAAAATTGTTTGTACCTCTCTCTCTGAGGTTTTTTTGAATCCCCTGATCGTTTCCCACATATTTCCCCTTTCATACGGTGAAATACGACACATTCCCTTAGAGACAAGTCTGGACTATATGGACTTTAATCGGTCCATTTCAGTCCAAAACAAATTACCAACCGCGCCATAACCGTAAGTCTTAAAGGGGCATTTGAAATAAATTAAAATGTATTTGTAGATGCATATATGCAAATATAAGCAGATTTAGCTCAGTGGTAACGCACTGGCCGTCAATCCGGAGGTCGTAGGTTCAAACCCTGGCATCGGAACTTGACATTTTTGAAATATTTACAATATTTCCCGCTATATCTGACCATGTGGTCTTCAAAGTATCTGGAAGTGCCAGGAAGCTGTGTATCGGTGCTATACACCGGGCACATTAAAGAACCAGGCTGTCTATTCGAAATAATTCTGCAGCGCCGGACATGCCTGTATCTAATGTCTCTCTCTCCCTTCAGGGGCTTTCTCTCAATCTGTCCCTCTGGCCATATCATGCCGTATCTGCACTGGTAGAGGATGCACCTGCGCCCTTGTGGCTGCGACAAAAAATAATGTAAACTGCCTTTGAACGTGCGTTCGTATGAAAAGGGCGCTAAATTGAAAAGGGCGCTATATAAATCTGGTTTATTTTTTTTTATAACGGCTTGTTCCGTACGTCATAGCCCTAAGGTGCTCCGTACTGTTTGACGTTGACTTTTCTGAAGTTAGCGTCAAAACTCTAGCACGACGTGTTACGTTGAATAATTTTGTTATTTTACAAGATATTGCTTTGAGATTTAAGGACAAACATCACAAATATTGTAGTTCAATGCATGAGGAATTTAAGGGTAATGATGCTATTTACAAAAGAGATGCGGTGATTGAATGATGACGAAGGTAATAACATTAAGTTTGAAATTTGGACTGCTTCGTAGTTCGCTACAGGCGTTAAGGTAGCAACGATAACTTACGCATTTGTTAATGCCGCAATATTAGTTCGCCATATTCAAATTCATATCATGCCATTCTACCCAAAAATTTAAATTGTAGCCAATCTTTAACTAAGCAGTCCTAGAACTTTACGAATGACCCTCGTTTATGATGTTACCCATAAATATCGTACATTTTCGAATTAATTACTACGTTAAACATTTATGTATTGTTAATTGCTTGATAAATCTACTTACCAATGTATCTCTTAATGTTTTTATATAATTGTTATTTCTGAAAAGTTCCCATAAGTTTGAACTTTGAGTCTAATTTCATTACTTTTAGAAGAAAGTTGTCTCCCCTGGTTACATGTATACATAAAACATAAGTTTGTATAGGTTACCTATGTTTTTCAACTGATATTTAAAGTTGTTTTACATTAATGTATAAACACAATGAAAATAAATTACGTCAGCACTCGAACATTCTCTGATATGGAGGTTGTATTTTCCTCAAATTTCAGAAAATGTTTATAATAGTCTTGTCTGTCTACTTAATGTTTTCATCATTTTTATAATTATATCACCAAGCCCGGATTGCCTGGACAATGGCTCATGTATAGTACATATGTATATGTAATTACTTTGCGCATACAGTATTTAAGTAATACCAAAAGCTCTTGTTATAACAACAACATGTTGTTATATGACACAACGATTAACATTGAATAAGACATGTTTGCTTACTAACACATGTTGCATTTTACAGTCGACGTCAAAGAAGGAACATACCCAGAAATAACAACGAAAGAGGTAAAGTATTTATACGCTCGGTGCCGGTAGTAATAAAGCATCTTAGTTGAAAACGAACAATTTTCTTAAAATTTAAAAATGTCCTTTAAAGTACGATCCATATTATTAATTCTTAACATAAATTTTATGCATTTATATTTTTGCTACTATAATCACTAATGAAGCATGAGCTATTCTTCAAATTGCGGAAAATATGTGCATCGCAAATTTTCGACTCAAAAAGTCAAAATATTCAAGTTTTCCACTAAGATGCTTTGTAAAACCAGCCCTGATAATCTCAACCTTTATGCATTGCAAAATACCTCTGACATAACAAGGCGCCATATTGAACTACTGTCAGCCACATGATAAAATCAAAGAACTAAAAGTAACATTACCGGGCGATTCACAATTCTTTTTTAAAAGCCAGGCATAGCCTTTATTTAATTTAGGGTAATGGATTAAAAAGTATGAACATTCAAGCAACTTTTCAGAAACGCATTCAAATCTCACCACAACGGTAATCACCATATCTCTGTTCAACCTTGTATACTAACGTGTTAAATAACATATTTACTCTGTGTTTATTATATTTGCAGTTTAGTAAGCACCAAGAGCAATCATTTTGTAGGGGCATAACATAACAATATTATAACATACCGAAATACTTGCTATTATTTAGTGCTCATATTATATTGAAAATAGTCAAGCATGACGAAATGGCCAACCAAATAAACTGCCTGGATAACGGTCTATGATAAATGTTCAATTTAGTCGTTAAATAAATGGTAAATGATTAGCTGCACAAGGCAGTCAGACTGTTCTGAAAGGTACATAAACACTAGTCCATATTAAGTCTGTGTTTCAACAGTTACTACCGACATGGTATTTAATGAAACTCACAAACAACAAACATTCTTTTAAAGTTATCTGTTATCAATATCATGTATTGCCTGTAGTGAAATAGACTCGACTGCCACATTATCTAGCACGAACTATACTACAAAATAAAGTTAGATATGGCAGTGTTTGATATAGTATTACATTGTCTGACTCGAATCGTAGATTGTATCAGACAAAAACAATGATCAGACGTTATTGACACGTGGTCCTTGTAATATATTTGAATGTTTACAGATCATGAGGAGCACCAAATGGCAGAGGTTGGTGTGATTTACGAGGAAGTTGATGACGGTCCACAAGGTACCAGTATCAGAATGGATAATAAAATATTGTTTTACGTACAAACTTACGCTTTCATTTACTATTGCGTACGTCGCTAAAATATTCGCAAATATTCACTGAATACCGAATAAAATATGTTTCATATATAAGTTGTACATTTTTAGAACGTACGAAAATACATATGCCCCATGTAGTATAACAATTTCAATTTGACACGCACTGTGGTATCGGCGTGTTGTTACCAAGAGTGAAAAACGAACGTCTGCTGATGTGAGTTAATTATGTGTAGTTCAGAACGTTTTGATGGCTGGTGAGTTGATATATAAGTGTTCAATTATACGTGCTTACATTTAGCTCATCGACTTGCATAATTGAAAAGTCTATACGCAAAATTTATACAGGACACATCTAACAGAACACATCTAACAGAACACATCTAACATAACATACCTTACAGAGCACATCCAACAGAACACATCAAACAGAACCCATCTAACATAACATACCTTACAGAGCACATCCAACAGAACACATCTAACAGAACACATCTAACATAACATACCTTACAGAGCACATCCAACAGAACACATCTAACAGAACACATCTAACATAACATACCTTACAGAGCACATCCAACAGAACACATCAAACAGAACACATCTAACATAACATACCTTACAGAGCACATCCAACAGAACACATCAAACAGAACCCATCTAACATAATATACCTTACAGAGCACATCCAACAGAACACATCTAACAGAACACATCTAACATAACACATCTAACATAACACATCTTACAGAACACATCTAACAGAAATCATCTTAGAGACCACATCTAACAGAACACATCTAACAGAACACATCTTACAGAACACATCTACCAGAACACATCTACCAGAACACATCTACAAGAACACATCAAATGGAACACGTCTAACAGAACACATCTTACGGAACCCGTCTAACAGAACACATCCAACAGTACACATCTAACAGAACACATCTTACAGAACACACCTAACAGAACACGTCTAACAGAACACATCTAACAGAACACATCATACAGAACACACCTAACAGAACACACCTAACAGAACACATCTAACAGAACACATCATACAGAACACACCTAACAGAACACACCTAACAGAACACATCTAACAGAACACACCTAACAGAACACATCTAACAGAACACATCATACAGAACACACCTAACAGAACACACCTAACAGAACACATCTAACAGAACACACCTAACAGAACACGTCTAACAGAACACATCTAACAGAACACATCATACAGAACACACCTAACAGAACACACCTAACAGAACACACCTAACAGAACACATCATACAGAACACACCTAACAGAACACATCTAACATAACACATCTAACAGAACACATCATACAGAACACACCTAACAGAACACATCTAACAGAACACACCTAACAGAACACATCTACCAGAACACATCTACTAGAACACATCTTACGGAACATGTCTAACAGAACACATCTTACGGAACACGTCTAACATAACACATCTAACAGAACACATCTAACAGAACACATCTTACAGAACACGTCTAACATAACACATCTAACAGAACACGTCTTACAGAACACACCTAACAGAACACGTCTAACGGAACACGTCTAACATAACACATCTAACAGAAGACAGAACACATCTTACAGAACACGTCTAACATAACGCATCTAACAGAAAACATCTGACAGAACACATCTAACAGAACACGTCTAACGGAACACGTCTAACATAACACATCTTACAGAAGACATCTTACAGAACACATCTAACAGAACACATCTAACAGAAGACATCTTACAGAACACATCTAACAGAACACATCTAACAGAACACATCTTACAGAACACATCTTACAGAACACGTCTAACATAACACATCTAACATAACGCATCTAACAGAAAACATCTGACAGAACATATCTAACAGAACACATCTTACAGAACACATCTAACATAACACATCTAACATAACGCATCTAACAGAAAACATCTGACAGAACATATCTAACATAACACATCTAACGGAACACATCTATCAGAACACATAAATGTATCACAAAACATTTAGAGGAAACTTTATTTTTTTATTCCATAATGGAGCCCTTTACGGTGCAATGGCTTATTTATCAGAGCACATTGAATATAACACATCTTACATAACACATCTGATAGAACACATTTAACAGAACACATTTTTTGTATGTGTGACATTGTATGCTTGTATCCTTACAGCTAATGTAGAACACCGACGAGATGAATATGATAACGTTTATAATGATTCTGCTGATAACGTTACAAGTCACCAAGGTATAAATAGATGTCAGTTTTTTTAACAATGCATTCATAAAGAGGAAATTAGTTATTGAATGTGTTTATTCAAGGATCGTATAAATATGAACAAAACGACCATTATATCGCGTTTGTGGAAATTTATTTCGCTAGATAAGTAACTGTACTATGTGATAGCTATCAATTAATACTATGTTCAACACGTTTTGACTAGCTGTTACTCAGAGCGCGTTTAACATGTACGTTTTTGCTAAGATTGTTGGCAAAACCTGTTATTTCACTGACATAAACGACCCATCATAATGAACAATTGTATTATTGGTGTAATGACAAAAGTCATACTAGAGCATTTTATCAATTATGTACTTAACATGGATATCTTATTGCTGAATTACTTGATGGTGAAAGAAATTTAAATTAAAGAAGTGTAAATTACATGTATAGTAACAAAAATGAGCTTATTTGCGGCTGATTATGGCCATCACGCGCTTGATTATCACCTATCCGCCCTGGCCGCAAACTCATAATCATAATCAGGCCGGTTGAACGGGCGTACGTTACGTTATCCACGTAAACGTGACGTCACGGTGGAGCCAAAATGACTTACGCTGTCTAAATGTATGATGTATTTTACAATTTTATTGAAGGTTAGCGCATTTGATTAGTTGCACTCTTAGTGTGAATCTAAATCAGTATTATTTACTTCATTTTTTCTCCGTAGATATTATGAAAACGAACAATTGCATTAAAGACTTTAATACACTTCAGAGACTGGCCGTGAGTTTGAAGCCCTCGAGGTGATTATTAATTTTCCGGGTGGATTATTACATCATCCCCCGGCTGTGTCGTGTATTATCCTCTACATAATACTCGTACAGAGTTTTAAACTCCATTAAATGTTATAAATAGCTCAACTGCACGTTTATAGTGTCCCGTGATGAGAAATGTCTTATTTCTTAAACAGCATATTCATAAATTATGACATGTTATTTTGGAACATGAGATCACTATGTGTAGTACTTGGAGATTTGTCGTTTATATTGTATCTTTTTTCACTGATGTACTAACAACAAATGTTTTACAGATGCTGTCGGTGCGGGCATTGTTCATGTCTATCACCCTGTTGAAGACGAGCCTGAATTAGACTATGTACCCATGGGCGCAGGTAATAAATTTATTTAATACACGTGTTGATATATATAGTAACAACAATGAGCGTACTTGCGACATATTATGGCCATCACGCGCTTGATTATCACCTATCCACCCAGGCCGCAATCTCATGATCATAATCGGACCGCTTAAACGGGCGGACGTTATGTTATTCACGTAAACGTGACGTCACGTTGGAACCAAAATGACGTTTGTTGTCTTAAGACGTAAGATTTCTTTTACAATTTGATTGACTGTTAGTGCATCAAAAACAATGTCACTATACATACAACTGCACAGTAAGTGAACGCTGAGCGGGGCCAGGTAAAATGACATCGTTGAAAAATGAAAATACTTCACAATGTATACTCGTTTAAATATTAATTTCTGTTACCGATACATTTCAAATACCTAGACATTATTGGAAACAAACATGTCGTCGTCTCAAAAGTGAAGTTTTTCAGTCAATGTCGTATGATCGGTTTTGAACTTCAAACTTTCCAGTTTTCACGTTTCCCTTGTGTACAATGCCTATAGTTTATGTACAGCGTGTCTGACAGACTCGATCAATGTTGAACCCAATGAAATCATTCGGGATCGTTTGTAGCATCTTCCAGTGTCTCGGCACCTTCTTCTAACCTCATATTATACCCACGTGCGTATCTGTGGCATAGTAGTCTCTGATGACGCTTCTTGGTACAGTTTGTACATTGTAGTTAGTGAATATCCGAGTTGGTAACCAAATAGGATGTTTTGAACATGTTGCCGTGACTACATGTAGTTGTGTCCTAACATTTGTTTCACTCACATTTGTAAGTGCGCCTGCCAATGAAACGCTACATGTAAACACCAAACAAATCACTGAATAAACATGCAAAGTCGCACAAAAACCTAAAGTCGTTAATTTATGAAAATAAATACGACTGGCCTTCCTTATGCGTTAGTAGGTTGCTATATTAACAACAATTATAGACGCCCTGCTCAAGTATACGTGTACTTACAAATCAGTTGTATATCGACGTTTATCCATTGATAGTTTCAGTTCAAAATGATGAACATGTCAAAAATACATGTATAGCATCTGTCCGGTTAATTCTGAATAACCCCTCGTATATATATAAAGAGACAGATGATGTATTTGTATTTCTAAATGCCTTTTTTTGCAGTCGCAAGTACCTGACACTGGCTAATCAATGTGAATATAAATATACTGTAGTACACTGAGTATACACGGAGTATCAAAAGCCACATGGAAACGGCGACAGTTACTTGTTCCGAACGCAAGAGTCAGACGTAGAACGAACCATCCATATCCCCTAAAATGGATATTTCCTAAATGTTAAGAAATGCTCAAAATGTTAAAAATAAAAAGTATGGCGAAGCAAAACAATACCTTACACCGGCGAAACGATCTACTATCCGTGAACTTAACGTCGCATATACATTTTGTATATAACAATAATACGCTGAGATACGGTGATTTCGTGGATTTTAAAATGTATTTATTCTTTCAGCAGCTGCAACCTCTTATGAAACACTTCAGCAACGAAAAACGGAGTCCAATTATACGAGTTTGGATGTGTAAGGTAACATGTCTTAAACAGTTGTTAAGGGAATTTAGAATCACCTCAGTAATAAGACTACATTTGTTACTGTTTCAACATGTTAGTTTTTTCATGATCCTATGATGACATGAAATAATCATAGTGAGGCTTTAAAGTCATTTTGATTCGTTATAGGTTAGAAACCACCAAATAAATTTGCCCTTAGGTTCAACGTAAAAATACAATGGTAGGCCCCAACTTTTTACATCATTTAGTCTATGGCCAGCAGGAAGACACATATCATTTTAAAGAAGTACACTTGAGCTTCAAACTAAAACAATAAAAAATGGGGTCATGTATTTTCTAAGAAACATTTTGTGCATTAAACATGGTCTACCTATTATTACACATGTCCGGACAGATTCAATCCAGGTTTTACCCTAATCGACTTTCACTTTCGTATAAATGTAAGAATACCTAAATGTTCCCGATTTTCAATTTCACTACATAACATGCATATCTATAATGCATTTAAACTCAATTTTATCACTCCAGTGCACGATTGTCAAGAAATATTCCCTTTACAGGCAAGTCAAAGGTGTTTTAAGGACTACTTGAGTGTATCACCATTTTGCCCGCGTAGGCATTTGGTAGTTCTTCATCTATAGTGCAGTTTTATTGACCGTCATTTTGGTTCGTTATAGTGCAGTTTTATTGACCTGTTCACCAATGCAATACATTAAGTGCGGGTTGGCTTGGCCTCTATACGTCGTCAGCAAGTTGAGGATTACTAAATTAAAACATGTTTAGTGGGCAACTATTGTGTCATTATGTTTATATTGAAAGATCAAACAAATTGCAGTATAGTATAAAGTGCATAGTGTAAAACAATAAATTGTATTTAGCATCCTATATGTATAAACAAAAGTATATGATATAAAATGATAACTTTATAATAGGTAATCAGCATGCGCTCAATGCCAATGTGAACCACAGTGTCGGTCATTGTAAACTCGTATTTTACAACTTTTCACTACACTCAAAACAATATCCTTCGCAAAATCCCATTTTACTTTATTTGATACACTATAGAATGAGTTTAAGTTTTCATACATTTAAATAGGGTAATACATTGTCTTCATCCTGGGATACAGTATAATACAGGTTATATTTACCCCAGTGTTTGACCACATTTGTCAACTATTGATACGAATTAGGACAGCACAGTCGTATCGTATCTCGAGTTTTTGACGACAGAAGGTCATTTTGTAGGGAGACGTTCACTTGTGAAAAGTAAATTCAGTAACCGGTGAATCGATATTAAATTAAATGTAACTAAGTATTTTAGAAAAAAAGTATGTATTATAGACCGTGAGGACATACCACGTGCTATTTGACGTTAATCGTTGCTCGGAACGCAAGAAAAAATCTGTCAAAACATATAGGTTAGGAACCATTATATAGATTTGTTCAATGTAAAGTGACAATGGCGGGCCTCAAATGTCAACAAGTTTTAGCCACCTGACACACATATACCATCTTAAAGAAGTATTTTAAGCTTCATTATACTACAATAAAAAGGGGGGACCATGTATATTCTAAGAATGATTTTGCTCATCAAAGATAAAGAACACATTTTCGCTATCGCGCGGAATGATCCCAGACCTGTTAACCCCTACTCTACTTTCACTTTCAAAATGTCATAAAATTCAAAATTAAACAGTTTCACTACATCATTAACATGTGCTCATGATTTCCAAACGGACCTGTCAATACATACCACCATTTCCTGTCAATCCAATGTTTCTTTCAGGACTGTTTGAGTGTATCACCATTTGAGTCGCTTAAAACAAATCATAGAGAGAAGACAGGTCACAACAGAAGCATGAAAGCACAGAAAGAAACCTCCCATACCACAGACCGCAGGTACGAGTATGAAAACCATAAAAATTACAAGAAACAAATGAAATTGAGCAGTTACCCAAGCACTATAGCCTACTACGACATCATGCCTTGACCCAGCTTGAAATCAGTCCTCAAAGATGTGTTATCTACAGATGGTGTTTGATGCTTTAGGCAGTGTAAAAAATGTTATGCATTTGAAGATTTGAGAAAGTGTAAAAAGTGTATACATATTTGAATAATATTTGTTAATACACATTGTAAATAATATTGAAATTTATTTGAAAAAAATATTGTGTACTCGAAGGTATACGAGGGTTGTCCCAGAAAAGTGTATACATTTGATTTATTCAGTCAAACATAATGATACAGCTATGAAAATTTGCATGTGTAATTCTACAACTATTGTACCTATTTTAAGAAATTTATTTTTATCAGCACACATTGCATACGATCAATGGAATAATTTGTAACCCATGGTAATGGTATGCGGTCCTTCAGATACAAACGTATTACAGATATAAGTTCAAATATTTAATGACACTAATACTTTAGAAATATTAGCCGAATCCAGACAACAAAACAGTAAGTGGCATATTTAGGCTTCAACTGGTGTTCTTAAAATGTACACAGTACATGTACACAGTTTTCGGAACATGACGGTATAATTTTTCTCGTATGTCAAGCAATATATTCTATAGAGTTAAGTTATAATTTTGATATACCTGCTCGATAGTTCTTATGATATGACGTGATTATACGCTATTCTGGGACAGCCCACGTACAAACATGTATTAGAATAATGTACCGGTATTTTAATAGACTATGTAAATACTGTTCTGTATTTGTAGATATATGTATAATGTAATTGTAACAAGTGTATACAGAATTGAATAATACATGTCAATACACATTGTAAATAATGTTGTGTATTTGAAGGTATGGGGGAACTTTAAAAGCTGTATACATACTTGAATAATGTATTTAAATACACATTGTAAATGTTGGGTTAACGCATGCTTTTTCGAACTTTAACATCTGCAGAATCCAGAGTGACGGTTGGTGCCCAAGCCCGTCAGAGACTCTGCATAATTATGTTATGACACGAAAAAACATGCGTAAACGCTATTATAGCATACAAACATCAATGTATGCTTTTTTTCGAAAAAAACAAACGTTACGTCTTGCCAGTTTTAGTTATGAGTGTCGGCTTCAGGGATCGGGGAATATTTAGAAAACATGGATTATGCGGGTATTTTTAATTCATAATTTTTGTCTGATAGAACATTAATTAACAATAAAAGTGAAATCAAATGGCAATTACAGTACATATGACGCTGTAAATCGTTTATTGTCGTAAGGGGGGGGGGGGCTTGAAATCAGCATACGTAAAACTGAACACCAACAGCGCGTTCCCGCGTGCATCTTTCTGTTTATGCATGGTTTGTCCCGTTAACGTACAAAATCAATGTAAATAATTCCCAAAGATTAATAATATATGTTAATATATCTTGACTGCCAGTTGGGAGGTCCCTGGTTCGAATCTCGGCCGGGGTAATGGAAATTTCAGAAATGATTTAAAATCAACTGGTCGATAACCTAGAGGTAGTCTGGTGTGTATCGGTGCTATACCAAGGAGTCGATTCGTAAAGAGAGTTTTTGTCTCTTGTCTCGATGTCAGAGGTCAATTAGGTGGGAATAAATCTGAATTTCCACGCACTACTCAAAACGCATAAGAATACATATTGTAAATGATGTTGTGTATTTGAAGATAATTTGAGCAAATGCACTGCCTTTAAAACGGGGATTTCCTTTGATGTCAGGGGATAATCTGACTGGGAAAAGACTGAATGACCACAAACTACGTTTTCTCAAGCAAGCTCGCGCGTATAGCTGACCGTTGTACAGAGCTACCACAGACGTCCCCAAGATATGTGGCATTTTGAACAAATTTAGACTAAGAAGTGCTATAATTCCGCAACAGTAGTCTTTGCGCCTCCGTAGCTCATTGTTAGCGCTCCTGTCGTCTAATCTTACGACCCAGGATCAACTACGGGTGGATGCACTCAGCAGAAAGCTGACTGGCAAATATAGGCTACGTTCGGCTTGCCATGTAAAGTTTGTCCGGAATAATAGATCAAGTATATTCAATAAACCATTACAAGGGGAGGTAACAAATCATCGCAGCTGGGTCCGTGGTTTACAACTCTTGAAATGTATACCACGGACCCAGAATGTCACAGATCTAGAGAAGGAATTCGATCATTTTTTTATTACGATTGGTTGATATCTGACACATTTGAGCGACTCTCGCTCGATTAGCTTCATACTCTATAACAGGGTGTCCAAAAAGATAATATACAGTGGCAGTGTATATGTATCAAATCTCTTCATGCTGCTATCGTAAAGAAAATTTGCACATGTGTAGACAAAAGATGTAAGTTTTTTCTTGGACCAGTTAAAAGATTATAACTTGGATAATATTTAGAAAAATGTAAATTTACTGAAAGTTCCTTATTTTGCCAGTGACGTCTATTCGGTAATTTATGACGTTCTCAAGATGTCCACCCTTCTTACGTTTCCCTTCTTGCACTTCTTTTAAGTTAGTGATAACATTTGCACATGTGTCTAAACTGACCTTCTTACCTTTTCTTGTGATGTTTCTCGAGAGCATAGACTTGTCTGTTGGCTTTGTGCTGTTCACTAGCGATTTCACATAACCCCACATGAAGAAGTCGCAATGATTTTGATCGGGGCTGTGGGCCACACCACGGCGGTATTTCCTGGAAATTACTTTTGATTCAACTGTTTCAAGGAATTAATCCAACCCCTTATGTACAATTTGGCACATCTTGCATGAACTATGCATCATTCAAAACAATAGATTTAGGAATCAGCTGATTTAACAAAGTTAAGTAACCGGCGGAGTTTATTTCTTTCTATTGTGCTATCTGAATCGCTAGTGTACAATCTAAAGCCAACGGACACATCTATGCTGCTGTGGAACATCAAAAGAGAAGGTTAGAAGATCAGGTAAGACAAATGTGCAAATGTAATTGATAGTTTCAAAGAACGAGTGCAAGAAGGGAAATGTCAGTAGGCGACATGCATCGTGAAAACGTCGTAAATTACTTCAAAATGGTCACTGGCAAAATCAGGTATTTTAGAAAATTGACATTTTTCTAAAAATTATCCGAGTTATAATCTTATAATTGGTCACAGAAAAAGCTTACATGTGCAAATTTTCGTTGCGATAGCAGTATGTAGGGGTTTGATAAATAGACACTGAAACTGTATACTTTCTTTTTGTACACCATGTAGTAGTCAAGCGCCTCATAGCATTTCGAAACATCGTTTTTTAACTTAAAATTCTAAAATTGCTTTGGGGAATGTAAACACGTTTCTATACAAGAATTCGTACACCTTTTTTATTTTGAATGTTTCAAGAATTGTATAACGTTTATACATATTTAAATATTGCATTGTAACGCATATTTTGTATAACGTTATATGTATGAACAAGTATGGGATTTGTCAATAGCTTCACATATGCTTTGTATTTTTGTTCACTGTTTATATGGGATTATGTTTGTGTGCGTAAATATGAGTGATTTATAAATATTGTATTTTAGTTTTCTTGTATATGTATATTTGTATAAGTGTGAGGAATTGTCAGTGATTACTACTGATGTTTATGTATTACTAACACCCAGGGCATGTTATATACGATGAACAGTCAAAATGTTCCAGGACTGACCAATTTATAAACATAATTTTATATATTTGACGCCCGATCATGTTATAATTTGCTACAGTTATTACTCTGACAAAGTTCGTATTGTTGTTTGCATTTATTTCAAAAACAATTATTCGATATTTGAAAAATATGTTTTACGCTGAGTATGAACGATGTTACGGAGCCCTTTAGGTGATAGTCATTGCCATTACAATGGAGACCCACATTTTGTTATTGCCAGAGCCATAAAACTTAGTCATCATCTGGTCATTTAATACATGGTTTCGAAAGGAAAAATACAACCGACGGATCCATTGGTTATTCACTACAGGGAACATGCAACAAAGTGAGTTGAAGCGTCCGAGAAGTTCTTGTGATGTATACTAACGTCAAAATGCTCCGTTTGGTGATGGGTTGTATCAATATTAGTCATTACGCTACATACACAATCAAAGTTATATAATATATATATAAATGTGTAAATAAACGTTGTTCCTATCAGTGTAATTTATGACCATAGTATTCTGTTTCTAAACATGCCGGCATTACATAAGTTGTCCTGGAACGTTTTGACACTATCTCATACTTGGGTAATTAGTTTGTATTCGATAACATGTTTTGTATACGCAGGGTAAACGGAATTAATCATGTATATTGTGTAAATGTATGATGAATGACAAAATTCGTGTTCACATTTACATGTATTTTAATACACGGTTATATGGATATGATATACAGTACATGTGTTCATGTATTTTACTACACAGAATAATTGGTAAAGTGACATGTCAGTGTGATATCAAATATATATTCGTAAATGTAAGACAATCATCAGTAATGTAAATAGTATGAGGGTCTTTTAGACTGTAGGCTGCTAAAACTATGTAGTTCAGCAGTTTTACTGTTGTTACTAGGTCATTCAGCGTAGGCATTCCGCCTTTTGGTTGCTGTATCTTTTCTACTGGGTCATTCAGCTAGTTATAATTTATTATACTTTTCGACAGCTTGGACTTGGGCGGATCTGCGCTTGTTTAGTTGGGCATTGTGCTTTGTGTGTTTTTAATGTTTTCTGTGCTCGGCTGGTTAAGTTGAGTGCTGCCTTCCCTGTCTGACTTAATATACTGTTTTTACTATACTGTACATGTACGGTCAATTCAAAGTCATACAGAAGCGACATTAGCCACGCACAAAAGAGAAATACACAGAACGTATCATATGTATATTTACAAACAGTTACAAGTCAAATAGTTCCTGCGAGCAAATTATGTACCGACTTCATTTGACAGAGAATTGACAGGATCCTCGACCTTCTATCTGCATAATTCAACAGCTGATGTGTATAAAAATAAACATGAAAATCTCAAAATGTGAGAAAAAAGTAAGCGCGATAGGCCGGTAGCTTTCAAATTGGGAAAACTAAATGCACAATAATTTGACATACGAAATTTATCAACAATTTGTTAAATAATTTCATGTATAACAAACAAATTTTCAAGACACTTAATTGCGCATTATGACTCCCTTGTTCCATATAATATTTATATGCTTATAAATAAAACCTCGTATCAGTTCATTAAAAGGTATTATCATAAGACATGTTTTCAGTGTTCAACAATATCAAAGATCATAAACGAATTCCGATAATTCCATGACAATTGACTGGGAAGCGCTGTGCTTATGCAGCTGCAGTCACCTGCTGTTTAGATCCATGGTCTCAATATTGCCTAGCGCTCACTGCAACTTCGGACAGTTCTGATTTCTTCGGTAAATAAAATATTGCAATGCGACAAATACCGATGATATCCCTATGGAATAATGGAATTAGTCTGGTTCACGACATTCTTACAAAATGCATATTTTTGGATTTTTTTTGAAATCGTAAACCATCGAGAACAGGTCACGTGCTCCTCCATGGACTTTTTACTTTATGCTATCCAATATACCTCAAGGCTCGCAGGAAATAACAAGCTGGCCTATTTACTTACTTCCACAGTGAATATATTTGAGTACATAATGTAGATATTGTAATGAATAAGAACATGTGATGGAATTGTAAATACTTATGCCTAGATATATATGCTAAATTGCTGGCTTATTGGCGGAATTGTCTCCCTTATTAACAGCGTATCGAGTCTTTCGATTAAACACTGTCGGTTACTGGGCACCAATTGCAATGTAAATGTCATCATAAGCATCAGCAGACAGCACTTGTCTAGTAATAGAAGAAATCTGTAGTATTTGTTTCTTTCAAACCGTATGTATATACAATGTCATGGAATTAAACAATTACTGTCACATTCATGACGTACATAATGCTGTGTACTGTTATGTTAGAGTGTATGTTCTGTTTTATGTTTGAAAGTATTACTTGTGCAAATACCTGGATACTCATAGTGTCTTCTTATCTATATAGATTCTACAATAAACTTATAAACACCTGAGTTTGTTGTTTACCACACAAAATTAAAAACTAGACACATTGGTATTCCCCATGAAAGAACGTTAATATGCTGTTTGTTCATACTTTTTTTAGTTTTCATATTTGCTTATTCTACAATTACATAAATCGCAGATATCAATACTAGTAATAACAATGTGTAAGAGTCCGTTTAATATTCTACCCGCTCCGACATAACATGAAGCTATTATTGGGGGACATTGGTATGTCATACAACACGACCTAGATTATATAGGTATGTCATACAACATGTACCTAGATTATATAGGTATGTAATACAACATGTACCTAGATTATATAGGTATGTCATACAACACGTACCTAGATTATATAGGTATGTCATACAACATGTACCTAGATTATATAGGTATGTCATACAACATGTACCTAGATTATATAGGTATGTCATACAACATGTACCTAGATTATATAGGTATGTCATACAACATGTACCTAGATTATATAGGTATGTCATATAACATGTACCTAGATTATATAGGTATGTCATACAACATGTACCTAGATTATATAGGTATGTCATACAACACGTATCTAAATTAAATAGGTATGTCATACAACACGTACCTAGATTATATAGGTAAGTCATACAACATGTACCTAGATTATATAGGTATGTCATATAACACGTACTTAGATTATATAGGTATGTCATACAACATGTACCTAGATTATATAGGTATGTCATACAACACGTACCTAGATTATATAGGTATGTTATACAACACGTACCTAGATTATATAGGTAAGTCATACAACATGTACCTAGATTATATAGGTATGTCATACAACACGTAACTAGATTATATAGGCGTGTCATACAACGCGTACCTAGATTATATAGGTATGTCATACAACACGTACCTAGATTCTATAGGTATGTCATACAACATGTACCTAGATTATATACTATGTTACATTGTTACAAATCTTGAATACACTATTATTTATATAACTATTTTCCGACAGACATTATGTAAAGCGGCTATGGAATAAAAGACATGGTTAAATATTATCAAGCAATTGGTTACATTATAACATCGATCAAGGGACATAATCTAAGATGCTTAAGAGCTAAAACATGATTCGAGTTATTCCTCTTGGAAGAAAGTCACTCACAGACACAGCATTATCAAGTATATGTGTTCGTTTATCTAGACATCACCTAGAGCACGTGCTACATTTGATAGAGACAATCAAATAGCTGTGTTCTCAACATCACCAGGAGCACGAGCTACATTTGATAGAGACAATCAAATATCTGTATTCTCAACATCACCAGGAGCATGTGCTACATTTGATAGAGACAATGAAAGATCTGTGTTCTCAACATCACCAGGAGCACGTGCTACATTTGATAGAGACAACCAAAGATCTGTGTTCTCAACATCACCAGGAGCACGTGCTACATTTGATAGAGACAACCAAAGATCTGTGTTCTCAACATCACCAGGAGCACGTGCTACATTTGATAGAGACAATCAAAGATCTGTATTCTCAACATCACCAGGAGCACGTGCTACATTTGATAGAGACAATCAAAGATCTGTGTTCTCAACATCACAAGGAGCACGGGCTACATTTGATAGAGACAATCAAAGATCTGTATTATCAAAAGCACCAGGAGCACGAGCTACATTTGATAGAGACAATCAAAGATCTTGTTCTCAACATCACCAGGAGCACGTGCTACATTTGATAGAGACAATCAAAGATCTGTATTATCAAAATCACCAGGAGCACGAGCTACATTTGATAGAGACAATCAAAGATCTTGTTCTCAACATCACCAGGAGCACGTGCTACATTTGATAGAGACAATGAAAGATCTGTGTTCTCAACATCACCAGGAGCACGTGCTACATTTGATAGAGACAATGAAAGATATGAGTTCTCAACATCACCAGGAGCACGTGCTAATGTGAAGATAAACGAACACTGATCATTGATTTCTCTATCAAACGTAGCACACCCTCCTCCTGATGATGTGTAGATTAACGTATACAGAATTTTTACTAGTGTCATAAATTTCACTGATGTTGTTAAACGAGGACACTAACTTAAAATTAGCTGATCGATGGAATCGCAAACCACTCAATATTCACACTCAGACGGGTCAATATTCCATCATGCTATATGGACGTTTATCATTGGTTAAAAAGAAGTATCAAACATGATAAGAAAACGTGGCTACTACCATGATGCTAGGTCTTGTTGTAAGCTCCAAAACCGTCAGCAATAATGATTCTCAAACTTAGATGGACATTCAAAAGTCATCCGATCTCATTCTGTATCATTTAAGCAGCAACTTCCATACATAGCTAGATACTTTGACACTGTTCTTTATGGTGCATATCGCTGATTTTGCTAAATGCAGGCTTTCTTGGTATCCATATGCTGTAAGAATGATCTCAGAAGGTAGAATTGCGCGGTATTACCGGTATACCGGTAACCGTGGTTTCATTTTCCATCGGTACGACACCGCGGTTCCATTCGACATACTGATATTTTATCAACTTTATCCCTGCTTCTAATTATGTTGTTACCTGTTGTAACATCAAACTATACTATTCATGCTTCCCCCCAATTGAAACCCTTGGAAATACCATGCTACTATAATTGTTTTATTCTGTATTGCTTGCTGTGCAGATCAGCATCAAGCGTTCCTTCTCAACTAAAGCTATTACTTTACATACTCTTTAATTTCTCTAATTCTAGATAGGTATCGAGTCTTTGCCTGGCTGAGAGTGTTCCATTATATTCTGACCACTGTAGTATAGTTGCAAGCCTTATAATAAAGTTGGCGATATTATATATGGTATACACCGTGGTATTTGAAGAAACCCGTGGTATACTAGTCCCCTAGTATCTTTTTCTTCGCGGTACTCAGTCCTACAGAAAGGGTCTGATAATTTACTAGTATAAGAAAATAGTTCACAGATAAAGTCGAGATCGAATATTGTCCTTTACTAACATCTAATACACAAATCAACCGAAATACGTACTGCTGGTACGACAGGATTGAACTATCACAGAAAACTACACATTCACATAAACGTTCATCATACACATATCACGTGGTCACTTGACATCTGAATCACAGGTAACTCTATCAAAGATAAAGAAAACAGATGTTTTGAAAAAGATGTCCTGTATCATTGGTAAATAACAAAAATGTTTAAGATACATTGTGCTGTATCATTAATAAATACATGTAATAAAAGTGTTTTAGAAAAGAAAATGCTTTTGATAAAGAATCTGTTTTAAAGATGTATGTATTTATTTTTATACATATTTGTTGAAATATATTCTTATCACTAATGAATGATAGAGTTTCCTGTGATTGGATTATGAGAATATTGAAGAGATTTAGTACAATGTAGCCGTTAGTGAATGACTTTGGAAGCAAGGAAACCAGTCTAGTTCACAATCATTTATATAAGCAAATATCAATGGACAAAAGACGTATACAATTTATAACTAAAATGATAACTGATTTATATGCCACGGGAAACAACTTCATCAAGTTGACAGCAAAGTAAGTAGACAACGTACATTTTAACTTCCCTTGTCATAACAAAAAAAACAGTTCGTTCGTATGTTTACCTACTTATATCATATTAACCTCCGTTATACATGTGTACATCTTAAACGTATACGGCGGCTGTCCTGGAGTACTAACTCATTGATTAACAGACTGTAGCGAATGTCCGCAAGAAAATATCTGCTGGATCCAATGATAAAATAAGCGGATAGGTGATTGGTTAACTTGGTGGCACAATGTACGAGAGGATGTGTTGTAAAGCACTTAAGAAAATCGTAAACGTACTCCAAAATTGATGTCTTTATAATTCCTTTATAAATTAGTTTAAATTAATTTATTTAAGGTCGATTGTGAAACAAGTTTTTCAAACTTATATTAATCACTCTCGACACCTCATTCCTGTTGTTATCCATCGCCACGAGGGTATGAGAGAAGAGGAGCCAGTTTCCCTTTTATGTTGAGCGCCTAGCAAGAGAATTTCTGGTGCCATTTTCATTTCGTCTTCGGTATGACGCGGCCAGGGATTGAACCCGAGACCTCCCGCACTCGAAGCAAACGCTCAACCTTTATAAATTGGGGTACAATGGTCTGCAATATTAACAATGTTATATTTATTAAACTCCTACAGGCCGTATCGATTCCAAATTTGTAGTTGTTAAAGAATTATCAATTTACATTCGTGCGTAATTTTACGGTTTATGTAATTGCTTTGATAATGCAGTACCCAACATGTACACTAAATGTTCTCCGAATATGTGTGACACTACGTCCTGAATGGTTGACATTTAACTTATAAAACTTCCTTGATTGATATCAAAGTTAAGTATGTTGTATATAACAATGAGCAGATCAGACAATCATCTTGTGTTGTGTTTGGTGATGTTAATATATAGTTTGTAATCGAATTATTTGGATATAAAGACAAAATATAAGGTACATCTATAGGTATTTTTTAACTCCATTATTTGATGCAAATACAATGTATTAAAATAAGTGTCAAGACATTTTCATTATTGTGATTTGGAAAACTCATACACATGATAAAGAGTATAATTAATTAAATACATTTTTAAATCTTGATTGTTGTTCTTTTCAGGTTCACAATGTTTAACCACGTACAATGCCTTGTTCTAATATTCGGTTTACTCACAATATTTCCAGGTAAGTGTTACATAGTTTTATTTAATAATTATTTGCTTTTCAATATTTGAATAATACAGAAATTAGTGAAAATTAAAAATATATGGAATCATCAATTAAATTATATAAATTTATCACATGCCAGTCCTTGTTTCCGGTTAGTTTAACGAATACGTATATTCTTATTGTATAAAGTTCAAGTGACGCCAATTTATCTCCTAAATAACGTCATCATTTCACGTAAATGACGTTATTTTTTGTGTCGTTTATATAACTTCAATGCTAACGACGCGAAATAATTCGCATCAATACTAGTCTAGTCACTTTAATACATTTATCATGAACATCATCAACTAGTATTCTGTTTTGCTTCATCTTTAATGTTCTACCGTTTCATTACATTACTTTGGGGCTTGATCGGAATTTCATCAAATCGATAGTTACATATAGTCGAAAACAAATCATTAATATATCATATTAATATAATGCGAAAAATGAACCACATACATGTATTATGTTGATACATTTGTAATTTGTTGTGATAAGACATTATATTTTTATATGTATGGGTATATTTGGTTGTATTGGTTATGCATGTATATCTGTCCGAGAGGTACTTTGTGAGGTATGTTTGTGTATTTTTCTTTTCATTAAAATTACAGAACTAAACTGTGGTTTGTCTTTGTAACGAATATTTACAAATTTATCACACTGCTCATTGTTTTAACTTAATTTAATATTCAATAATTTCAGTGCCATATTATTGCGCATGTCCAGATGGACAATTCTCCTGGAGAAGCTTCTGTTATACGTGCCCAAGTAGATGTGCGCTGTGTACATCAAGGTCAACGTGTACCTCCTGCAAAGATGGAAGTTATCTATACAACAGAATGTGTTATAATTGTGATGATAGTAACTGTAAACAATGCTCAACCCGAAATGTCTGTAGCATTTGTTATGATGGATATTACGTAGATAATAACAGATGTAGGAGATGTGAAAGCAAATGTAACACGTGTCTAGATTCAAATACATGTACGTCGTGTAACCAAGGAAATTACCTGGATGGTTCATTCAAGTGCAGGCAATGTCCACATTCTGGAACAACATGTGAGTGTAACCCTGGATCTTACTTTGATGGTTCCGTGTGCCAAGGGTGTTCATCACCATGTGTCCAGTGTCTGTCAGCAGCAACATGTACACTATGTGCTGTTGGTTACCGTTTCCATGATTCACATTGTTGTCCAAACATTTGCCAAACCTGCAGTGGCAACAACGTCTGTACCGCATGTCTGACTGGTTACCATCTGTCTGGGACACAGTGTTGTCCTGACGCCTGTTCCGCTTGCAGTGCCACTAATATGTGTACAACATGTAAGGCCGGGTACCATCTGTCTGGGACACAGTGTTGTCAAGACGCTTGCTCATCCTGCAGTGCCACCAACATATGTACATCATGTAAGACCGGGTACCATCTGTCTGGGACACAATGTTGTCCAAACACCTGTTCCACCTGTAGTGATTCTAACACGTGCACGTTATGTAACACTGGATATCATCTCACCACTGGTTCGCAGTGTTGTTCCGCCGCCTGTTCCGCTTGCAGCTCGGCTAAGGTGTGTACATCGTGTAAGAATGGTTTCTACATGGACGGAGGACAATGCAAACAATGCTCTGATAGTTGCGTATCATGTGGTGCCAACAACGTATGTTTTGGATGCAAGCAGGATTATCGTTTGATGTCCGGTCAGTGTTATATATGTCCAAATGAATGTTCACAATGTAGTGCTGACAACACATGTACCAGCTGTATAGATGCACGTTACTATGTTGACAATCAGTCATGTGTAGAATGTCCCGAACAATGTTTGAGTTGTAACTCGCACACAGAGTGTACATCGTGTAGAAAAGGATTTCATGATTCAAACAAATGTCTTCAGGAATGTTCAACGAACTGTAAAGATAGAGAATGTGATATAGATGGACGATGTAAGACTTGTGTAGATGGATTTCACGGGGTTGGATGTGACATTTCATGTCAACAATATTGCTCTAGATGCGACAGAATCACAGGTGCATGTTTATCATGTGACAATGGTAAACACCTTGAGAACGGTCAGTGTAAATCTTGCTCAGCTTCGTGTACACAATGTACAAGCACTAGGTGTACTGAATGTGTCGATGGTCGCTGGGGTAATACGTGTGAGAAAGAGTGTTTAAACTGTAAACCTGGAACATCGTGTAGAAAGAGTGACGGAATCTGTGAACAAAGTTGTGTTGATGGTATGACTGGGATATATTGTAACAAACCGTGTAGTTCTAACTGTTTGTCATGCCAACGTTATTTCGCCTCTAAATGTACAGCTTGTGTTGCCAATAAGTATGGTTATTACAATACTCATGGATATTACTGTAATCAAGACTGTCTCTCGAACTGTCTAAATGCTACATGTGATGATAAAACAGGGAAATGTTCGCTCGGCTGTATAGATGGTTACCATGGCAAAACATGTCAGTGTCCACAGAATTGTAACTGTAAATATACGTATCCTGGACAGTGCACTTCTTGTAAAGACGGGTTTGGCAACGTTAATCAAAATTGTGAGTGTACGAATGAAAACTGTGTGAACACTGATTGCTCTGCATGTAAGCATGCATCTTACTACGTGCACGATACCACGTGTTGTTCATGTCGGGAATATGATGCACGATGTGAAGAGTGTACCACGGGTATAAATGGTGGTTTCGGTGAATGCATAAAATGCAAAAAAGGGTTTTATCCCTATTCGAACCAAAACGCTTGTACGGAATGTTCGTCCTCATGCAAGGACAACACTTGTGACCCGGTGGCTGGTAATTGTACGTTGGGTTGCCAGGCCGGTCGTCGGGGTTTTAAGTGTGAGAATAACTGTCATCGCTATTGTTCGGAATGTGATCAATATAACGGAACATGTACGGTGTGTTCACGGGGGAAGTATTCATCTGATTGCTCTCAAACATGTTCTCGTTTGTGTAAAACTATCGACAATGTTCCAACATGTGCTATACATGACGGTGCGTGTGTTAATGGGTGCAGCAACGAGAGTGTGTACGGTTCGCAATGCCAGCATTCCTGTAGCATTAACTGCACTAATACACAATGTAACTGGCAAACAGGACACTGCTCACATGGATGCATAGACAACCAGTATGGTAACGTATGTAACATTGCATGCAGCCATACCTGCTCCATTCCTGACCTTGGATCTCGTTGCTATGATACCAATGGAACGTGTGTTGACGGATGTGTGGACGGTTACTATGGAAACAAGTGTGATGGCACGTGTAGTCAACATTGTGTCAATATCACATGTGAACAGTTTACCGGATCTTGTCTACATGGGTGTCATGGTGGATATGAAGGAAATAACTGTATGATCGGTAAGTACAAATCTTTACTGTCAAAGTATGCATTGTATGTATTATTGATACAATTCCTTTAAGTTTTTTTTATATCGAAAATAGAATGTAACCGCCAAACACGAATAACATTTAATGTATATTCATTAAAATACGACGTTTCGCCCAGAAGGTTTCTTCAGGTACGATACCAACACTTGTGTATATTGTAAAAAAAAAATTTAATAGTATCAAACTTATCAAGCTAATGGTTTGTTTTCAGTTTTTTTTAATAAACATTTTATTAAACCCGTAATAAAAATATATGTTATAAATGTTTACATAATCATCACGCCAGCAGTTAATGAGGAATTCCTAAGTACAAGCAGTGTCACATTGAAAACAAATGGTACGATACGAACACTCGTGTATTGTAAAATCAATGATTTGCGTTGGCAATAAACTTTCGTGGATTTTTGTAAAAATACGTTTTTCTGAGGTTGATAATTCGTGGAGAGCAACACATAGAAGAGCAAACCTGGGCGTCCTGTCAATACTAAGCTATTAAATTTCGTTGACGAATTCAACCAAGAAATCAACGAAAATTTATTTCCTAAGAAATGTATCGTTCAACGTTAGGAATTGTTTAGGGTTTAATTAAGTACATGTATCACATTATCATGTGACCACATTAATCTCGTTTTACCATTCATGTTTACATGTATATGCTACTTCCTGAAAGTTGTCAATATCTGTTTTGCTATTTGGTACTTATGCATTAAATTTGTCATGCACTGTTTTGTAATGTTCTTTGTATGTAATACAAAATGTATCTATATAGATATACATATATAAATGTAAAATTGTGTACGCATGGACACAGTGTACTATGTATATATGAATATATACTGTTAAAACTATATATTGTGTAGGACTGTTCCTTTATTGTTTTTATGAGAAGCCGTTTAATAGTTCATTACTTATTATAATGGTTACGTCAGTCAATGAATTCAGTAAACTTGTTTAAACCCGCAACAATGACTAGTTTGATGGTATCTTTATAATCTGAAGTTGTATTTCTAGCATCGTCGCAAGCTGCGGACATGACCGTGTCGGTTGTTGGAGGCGTATGTGGGCTCATACTTATATGTCTTATAGTCCTGGTGATCGTGTTCGTTATAAAAAGGTAGAAATTACAATGTATATACATATGATCCTTTACAGGGCCAAAATAAGCCATACATGAACCTTTTCCTTTTATGGTAAGCCGTAGAAGGTATATAACAATTTACTTTATACAATAATAGTGGAGTATAGTGAAACATAACGGGTATTTTAACGATTTATTATAATCAGACTAGTTTCGGCTAGACACTTAACCTTTATCATGGCCAAAATTTATACAGTTTAAATTTTCGAAGTATTAAAAAAGGATGTTTTATCACTCGAATGTTAATACAGTAAAGTTCCTCTAGTAAGACCACTTTGATTATTTTCAAATCATGCAGATTTTTGCCAGTTTAAGGTCACAAAGTCTTAAATTTAGAACAAAACATGTCCGCTAATAAGACCGATTCGTTATTAAGACTGGTCTTATAAGCGGAACTTCACTGTAGTAAGCCGTAGATGTTTATATATATATTTTTTAACGTTTTTATTTTCATAAGAATGTTTATAAGATTTACCTAGTACCCCGGTAAGTAAATAGACTAAATAGTGTAACTGTTTAAACACGCAGTATTACCAATACGTACAAAAATAATGTTTTATATACAAACTGTATTGACTTTCAGGCGTCGAGCCAAGAATTCAACAAGTACAGCACAGGAGGCTGTGGCGTATGCTGACATACCACAGGGTGGAGATGGTAGCGGTTTGGAAGATGAATGTAAGCATTTTGATTGGTTTAAAGTAGAAGCTTCCCGACGATTCAAACAATTCGATTGGTTAAACTGTGTAGTCCGTTAAATTCAAACATCGTTAAATTCAAATATTTCGATTGTTAAACTGTATTGTCCGTTAGATTCAAAACTTTTCGATTGGTTAAACTGTGTCGTCCGTTAGATTCAAATAGTTTGATCGATTTAAAATAGATGTCCGTAAGGTTCCAATATTTTGATCGGATTGAAATAGATGTCCGTTAGGTTCAAATATTTTAATTGGTTACACTTAATTAATATAAGAGTAAAGGGTGTTATGGCCTATGCATGTATTCATGGTGTATAAAAACTGTGGAAAATGAATTGCATGTTAGTCAACATGGGTCTATGACCTTAAGTGAGTCTTAACCAACTTCATAGTATGATTAATATATCTATCTAGCTAACTTTAAGATGATAATATAGAATATTATGTTAACTTAGCAAATTATAGACGATAACTATTTGTTGAATATCTTAATATTCAGTTGTTTATACATATAACAGGAAGTCAGTTGTTGAAACTTTCAAGTTGAAGCATATATATTGGCTACTACATGTAGAAGCAAAACAGGGTCCAAGGTTGCAACTATCTGTAATCACATCAATATATTAGTTTCCGTCGACTCAATTTATCATTAGACGTTTAGTATAAATTTTATATACAACTAACTAGATAAACGTCCTGGGTACTAATACTAATTTGTGTAAAATAGGTACAGCTTATTTAGTTAGGCAAGCCACTTAAAGGACAACCATGTTATATTATAACATAGTAATCGAGTAAAAGCAATACCTTATCCACTAATTCATACAAAAAAAGAAGTTAAGTTACCAATTTTCTAGGGCTGCTTTCAGCAGTTCAGCCATTCAGCCACCCTTTGACATTTAAACTTCCCCTGTTCATTGGGCTACCTATGGAAACTTACGTTCGAGTCTCCCTGGTGAGACTATTTCTCTCCTGGTGGGTGTGCAGCCAACATCGATCTTCGGCGCCCGGGACTATCGAACATGTTCAGACACAGCCCTCACAGGTACCAATTCACACCTTGGTCGAGTGGAGCATGTGGGTTATTCGTGCTCAGAGAAATTAAGCAGTGGTCCAGCTCTAGGCCACCGCTCCCCACTGACTATCATTTTAAGAAACTAATATTAGTAAACCACATTGACTGAGACTCTGATCCTATGCTCGTTCAAGTCTAACTACTGTTGTAACTAGGTCATTCAGCGTAGGCATTCCGTCTTTTGTTTGCTGAAACTATTCCATTCAGCTTTTTAACAGCTAGGACTAGAGCGGATTATTTTTCTTGTTCGGCAGTGTGTTGGGTACTTCTTCTTTTTTAGGATTTCTAACAGCTAAAACTATGCATAATGCAAAAATGTAGTCGTTTTACTGTGGAAATCGGGTCATTCAGCTAGGGCATTCAGTCTTTTTGGTTGCTTAAACTAATGGTTCATTATACTTTTCGACAGCTTGGACTTGGGCGGATCTTTACTTGTTTAGTTGGGCATTGTGCCTTGTGTGTTTTTAATGTTTTCTGTGCTCGGCTGGTTAAGTTGATTGCTGCCTTCCCTGTCTGACTTAATATTATCTTTTTGGTGCTGCAAATACTGGCCTTTGTTTACATGTTGCTGCTCTAAAGAAGTGAATTTTATACAAATATTGGCCAAGGTTAATTTTGAAGGTTTTTGTTAAAGAGAGGGTGTTTTCTATACATAGGGCTGCTATGGAGAGGTTGCAACTGGGTCATTCCATTTTTTATGTCGCCACCGTAAGGGCAGGCATATAGATTTGTTAAAGATGAAACTAGGTCATGTAGTTTTTTTACAGGTGAAATTCTGTCATTTTTATGGCTAAAACTATATAACCGAATTATATTGTTTTTTACTTTCGACTTTTTGACGGTTGAAACTTTCAGCTTTAAGCTTCATTTTCTCGTTTAGTTGTGTGTTCGGCATTGTGCCGTGTAATTATGGTATGTGATGTTTTGGATTTCTGACAGCATTATGGTCGTTTTGCTGTGGAAACTGGGTCATTCAGCTAGTAATAATGTTTTATACTTTTCGACAGCCTGGACTTGGGCGGATCTTTGCTTGTTTAGTTGGGCATTGTGTCTCGTATGTGTTTTATGTTCCTGTGCTCGGTTGCTTCAGTTGGGCATTGTGTGTTTTTAATGTTTTCTATGCTCGGCTGGTTAAGTTAAGTGCTGCCTTCCCTGTCTGACTTAGTATAATCTTGTTTTTATATTTTGTGCTTGGCGGCTGTTGAAGTTGAATGCTGCATTCCCTGCCCAGTTTTTCTATAAGAATTTTGGTACACATGAACCATCAATTGCCCTGACTTAATCGCCTGTGTACAACACGATTGGGCAAGTGAAGGGCTTCAACATAAATAACGAGTCGTTCGAATTGCCTCTCCTTTCATTAGTCTCTTCCACTCTACGTATAGCGTAGCATGGGAAAGCTAGGAAGACAGTTCAAAACAAAATAGCGACGTCAGTGAAGACAGGATGCGTTCGATTATCGACCTCTTCCGCTTATTCTTAAAAATATCTTCACTGCTCGGTAGATACCAAACGAACCTCGGGATCATTTTAGCATATTACACAGACCAAGTATTTAAGCTATGGAAGCTTTCAGGAAAGTCCAAATACAAAAAATGTATATAATGCATAAAAATGTCTTTGAACTAAGTCACTAGTTGTACATGAACTCATAATTATATACGCCAACTTATGGTACTTGTATTTGATCTTTGGGAGAGATACTGTTGAAACTTTGCGTCCGCCTTGAAATTCAGACAGTAAGTATGTAAGTGGTGTTTCAATATCTAGAGGAAGTAACCGATTTCAATGAGATGTATAAATGATAATTACCGGAAATTGATCGTCAAGCGAAACTTACTACAATGTACAGAGTTGATCGAAGTTATAAAGAAGTTGTACTGCTCTTTATAATCAGAATGATAATGAATTATACAGTACAGCCTCTCCAGCACGGTCCTCTGTAGAGCAACAATCTCTCTTTAACAACACATTCAAAATTTCCCTTAGCAGATATTTACGATACATTTAACCTCTATAGAGCTGCAACCTCTGTACAGCTTCCAAAGTGTGTTGCACTACAGAGGTAGTACAGTATGAGTAACTTTACGTTTGTAACACATAAGTTATTCATACTCGTATATCTGACCATGCCGGAGGGACAAAAGTTCTAACTTTCAATGGGTAGTTTATACAGAATGTGTTACTCTTTCGCTTTTAAATACAAATGTAAATGATGCATTATAAAAGCATTTACTTTTTCACATCTGCACGTACAAATAATCACTATTTGGTTAGCTTTGATACATTACACCTTAACACCCGCTCAGAGATTGTGCAGATTTTGTACAAGGCAATTGGTCGAAGACGAAACACACTTTTTAATCGTCTGTCCGTTTTACAATCAATTACGAAACGAATCATTCCAAGACATTTTTAATGAAATTTATTATAATATGGCTGATGAAAACAAATTAAAACACTTAATGAATAAATACCCAAGAAAGGTTGCCAAATATTTAGTTAAAGCTTATCTTAAACGAAGAAATTATACCTATCTCTAAATACATTGTATATATTTTCTTTTTATTTATATTTATTTGCCATGATGTTTTGTTCATGTGATAACATGTTAATATTGTAGTTTGATAGTGACTTATAGGTCCATTGGGCCGGGTGTATGTATTATATGTTTTATATGTTTGTTGTACATATTTACACAGGTCACTTTAATAAACAATATACTTACTTACTTACTTACTTACTTACTTACTTACATAAACTAATCATTGATTGGTTAGTTGTGACACACCTTTATATATATTGCTCACTGATTGATTGGTTTTGACACACCTTTATATATATTGATGACCGATTGGTTGGTTTTGACACACCTTTATATATATTGATCACTGATTGGTTGGTGGTGAAACACCTTACATAATTATGCTGATCACTAATTGGCTAGTTGGGGCATAACCTTACATTAACTGATCACTGATTGGTTAGTTGTTGCAGATCTTAAAATAAAAAGATCACTGATTGGTTAGTTGCTGCAGATCTTAAAATAAAAAGATCACTGATTGATTAGTTGTCTCATAACTTTACAATTAATTGATCACTGATTTATAAGTTGTGACACAGCTTCACATATAATGTATTGATCACTGATTAGTTGGTTTTGACACACCTTCGCTTATAATAATCCAGTTTATATTGTGTAAATACTACCCCTGTTTATATTTTTTAAGGTCCAGTGTACGCTACCCCAAACAAGAAAGGCAAACCGGCAAACAAACTGGAGGAGAAAACAGCAACTACCGGCATTGCGCTGTCAAATCTCCAATCCCAAGCATCCGCTGTTCCTGATGACGTCACGTCCGATTCTGTATACGTCAACACGCCTGCACGAACGCCACCAAGGATGCAAAAACCAAAACGAAGCAAAACCCGTGATTCGTCAGCAGACAAGACAGTGGCTGTCTTACACGATGAGGAACGTGCTAACAGACAGTCGACAACGATTCTTGAAGAAAAACTAGAGACAGATGATGACGTAAGAATTGTTTCGTTTTTATTTCATAATTGCGCATCAAGTTATTATCAACATCCAGAGACTAAAGCTATTTGAATGGTTATAAAACGAAATTCTTATAGTTAAAAGTTCTTAGTAGCTTGCCTTTTGTATGGCTCACATCGTCTAAAGCATCAGTGGTATCTAGGAATGCTGCGTACGTAACATAATTAAATTCGTTATAACTTGCAAGTGTTTCCTGTCAGTTGAATGAGACAGTTATTGACCCAAGGTGCTTTGGTATTCGTTTTGCTGACCATTAGGAAACATCTTGTTGTAAAGAAAGCATCATTTAGCAAGTATGTTATTTTATGAAATTTTTTAATTTGGAATAGTTAAATTCGGACTTTCTTTCCGAAATTTGTTTATGTGAATACATAGTATAAGTTAATGAAGCATTTAAATTGTCAACAACAATGATACATCTGCGAGTTTTGCAAATAAATAGTATCTGCTTCAACATAAATGCCAAATAGCTAACTGACAACATGAATTTCTAGATATTTTTGCTAGATGGCTGACTGACAACATGAATTACTAGATATTGTTGCTAGATGGCTGACTGACAACATGAATTACTAGATATTGTTGCTAGATTGCTGACTGACAACATGAATTACTAGATATTATTGCTAGATGGCTGACTGACAACATGAATTACTAGATATTGTTGCTAGATGGATGACTGACAACACGAATTTCTAGATATTGTTGCTAGATGGCTGACTGACAACATGAATTACTAGATATTGTTGCTAGATGGCTGACTGACAACATGAATTACTAGATATTGTTGCTAGATGGCTGACTGACAACATGAATTACTAGATATTATTGCTAGATGGCTGACTGACAACATGAATTACTAGATATTGTTGCTAGATGGATGACTGACAACACGAATTTCTAGATATTGTTGCTAGATGGCTGACTGACAACATGAATTACTAGATATTGTTGCTAGATGGTTGACTGACAACATGAATTACTAGATATTGTTGCTAGATGGCTGACTGACAACATGAATTACTAGATATTATTGCTAGATGACTGACTGGCAACATGAATTACTAGATATTGTTACTAGATGGCTGAATGACAACATGAATTACTAGATATTGTTGCTAGATGGCTGACTGACACCATGAATTACTAGATATTGTTGCTAGATGACTTACTGACAACATGAATTACTAGATATTGTTGCTAGAGGGCTGGCTGACTGACAACATGAATTACTAGATTTTGTTGCCAGATGACTGACTGACAACATGAATTACTAGATATTGTTGCTAGATGACTTACTGACAACATGAATTACTAGATATTGTTGCTAGAGGGCTGGCTGACTGACAACATGAATTACTAGATATTGTTGCTAGATGGCTGACTGACTGACAACATTAATTACTAGATAGTGTTGCCAGATGACTGACTGACAACACGAATTACTAGATATTGTTGCTAGATGGCTGACTGGCAACATGAATTACTAGATATTGTAACTGGATGGTTGACTGACAACATAAATAACTAGATATTGTTGCTAAATGGCTGACTGACAACATGAATTAATTGATATTATTGCTAGATGGCTGACTGACAACATGAATTACTAGATATTATTGCTAGATGGCTGACTGACAACATGAATTACTAGATATTATTGCTAGATTGCTGACTGACAACATGAATTACTAGATATTATTGCTAGATGACTGACTGACAACATGAATTACTATAATTATATTGATGCTAGATTACTGACTGACAACATGAATAGCTATATCTGATTTTGTCCTTACTCGTCAACTTTAATAATAATCAATCATTAGTCATCACATCACATTATACGTCATTTTCTAAGAGGTCATTTTCTAAGGGGTCATTTTCTAAGGGGTCATTTTCATGCAGAGCTAGCAATTTTGTACGTAGTCTGTTTTTTGTGACTTTCGCGAGCGCTTATTTCTCCCCTTTCTGTTACATGCTGTCTTCCATGTCAGGTATGTTATTATATTTTGGCATGTACGTACGTATGCTTGTTAGTCCCCTACCGGTTTTTGACCGGATGGGACTATAGGTTTGCCCTCTGTCCGTCCGTCCGTCCAAAATCTGGATCCTGACTGGTATGTGTATAGGGGGAAATAAGGGGATTATGCGACAGAAGAAGTGAAAATATGCCCAAATCTGGATCCTGCATTTGTACTTTACTTCTCATTGTCATTCAAAACATGTGCAGGTATTTGTATTTCACTATGACACAAACGCGCTACATTGACAGGGGAACACAAATATAACACAATAATCATATTGCAAATATACTCTCATATACATGTATACTCATATTCCTATAAGGAAGTTTCCTGGTTCCGTTTTGACTTTAAGTAGGCGGTTATATCTTGTTCAAACCCTTATCCTGCACGTGCTAGTCTCGAAATGACTCACATACCGGGAAAATAAACTTAAGATTAAACGCAGATAAACTCGTTCCGCGAATAAGACCAAATTGATTAGTTTAAACACGTATGAACAGTAAATAATAGTTCTTATAGCCCTTGTTCTCCAACATGTTTGACAACAAATGCATGAGCTTTTCGGTGCGAAAACGTCGCTTAAATTCGTTATTTCTGACGTTGTTATGACCCGGGCACTATAGTAATGTGATAAAAAGCATCCGCCGTAGTCTATGAGATCAATATTTCTTAAACTCGTCACGCTAACAAACAGAGGCACAAAGTAGTGCAACGGCTACTGTGTGTTTCTGTATTGTCAAATACAAAAGATTGACTATGTTTTAATCGAAATAATAAATCGGTACTTGTTTTATCTATATTAAAGCACGATCGCTTGTTCGGATGTGTATATTTAACTAATTACTACGCATCCGATCTCGTGACCATGAGATAAAACACAGGGACATATTAATATTGTTTAATGATGTTGCTACAAATGTAGTTTATACTGGTTCATTTTACTATACGGAGACAATTTTATACCATGGGTATATTTTAAACTTTGGTAATCCAAACACGGACTCGTCTTCTGAAAAGGGAGGCATGCTTTTATACTGGGTATCTATCACAGCTGCAAAAATCAACGTGCTTATTTAATATATCTCTGGATTAGTCCACAGTTTAAAGTACAACAGTATGCATAACCTAGAAATTCACTTATATTATAACATTTAAAAAATAAACAGACACTTTTATAAATAATTAGACTATTTCATTAAAAAGAGTACAATTTATACACATTTATCAATACATGACAATTGTATCAAAAGGTAAAATGCTATTCATCAGTTAGAATACAGTGTATAGGATATTTATCAATTACTATACATAGACAATTATAGAAATAAAAAGACAATTTTATCAAATAAAATAATGTTTTGACAATTATTGCAATAAATTACAAATTTATCAATTATTAGACTATTATAAAATCAATCATCGAAAGTCTCAGCAGTCAATGAAAAATATCAATGTTGATTATCTTCTTGGATTAATTTAGTATCAATTATCGACACGTTTATCAAATAAATGACAAATTAATCAATGGGTAGACTATCTTATCAATACCAGTTACCATTATCAATATGAACTTTATATCATTTATAAATAATTTTATCAATATACATTTCTTTATATGAGCTCCACTGTGCGATTTCCAACCTCTTCAAAAAACAAGAAATATCTTTAAAAAAGATAAACAGCGTTAATATAGCAGATAAATATGGAAGCCCTGGAGGGCACTTTTGACTTATGACTTGTGACTTATGACTTGTGACTTATAACTTGTGACTTGTGACTTAGGAGTTGCGACCAAACAAACTATAAATATATTTGCATGCTTTATTTTTCCCTTACGTGTAACAATAACGTGGATAAAAACGGATGATTCGTGAATTGGATTTTTATATTTTCAGCAAGACAGGTAAGTCAGTTTTAGTTGTTTGATTAAATAACAATTGTTAACGGATTTACAATCATTCTACTACATAAGAGTTAGGTTTAAAATTCTTCTTTATAGATATGTTATTGCATACAAAGTTAGAATATATTTCCAACTTTTTATTATAATTTTAGCGTCACAATCCCGACGAATCTTTTGGTTAAGGACAGGGAATAAAATGACCAGTGTAATTAAAATGTTTGTTTGTTTTTGCAGGTGGAGTTAAATGAAATATATGTCGTGGAATCCTGAAAATATCTCTTGTGGAATATTGCATAAAGGGTTGAGAACAACTACTGTAATGGACAGAAATGCATATACGCACAAGTTGAGCATAAATATTATTGTCTCGTTATGAACCTACATATACTCAAATGGAAGTTATGGTTGATATAGTCGACAGAGAAATACAAACCGATCTGGACTGAGAGACACACAATAAGAATGTTTATGGTATAGGATCCCTAAGACCCTGTACCATGATAGAGTTCGACACCAAAACCTTGATGATATACATGTACTCCAATTGATTTTGAGATGTTGGAAGGGCGTGTGTTTAATTCCGAACAAAAGTTCACCAATTTACAGCATATGCCATGATTTAAAATATTTGTATAACTAAGTATGGCATGTTGTTAGTCGGTATTGTTATGCCGAGCCACTTTAGTATATTAATTTCATGTGTATGTTGCTCTATTAATTTTGACATGTATGTCGAATGCTTCATTTATTCGTTTAGTAAAGCACTAATATGGTTATAACGTCTGGTTTATTTCTGCATTTCAATTAAGATTTTGACTTGTGTCTTGTGACTTGTAACTTGTGACTTGAGACTTGTGACTTGTGACTTGAGACTTGAGACTTGTGACTTGTGACTTGTGACTTGTGACTTGAGACTTGTGACTTGAGACTTATAACTTGTGGCTTGTGACTTGTAACTTATGACTTATGGCTTGTAACTTGTAACTTGTGACTTGTGACTTGAGACTTATCACTTGTGACTTGAGACTTTTACGTATAAAATGTAAAATACATTCTACCTTTGATAAAATTATAGACAGCAAAATATATCATAATAAGTGTTATTATAATCAATCTTGTAATTTAATATGAGTTTGTTATCCTTCGTTTGTTATCAGTATCCATTGAAGCCAAACTCTTGGAATGATATTTAATCATGAAATTGACAGTGTTTTTGGTCTTTGCTTTATATTGTATACAGAGTTAACACAAATGCAGTATTATGTTGTAAATGATGAACGGTAGACAAAAACACATTTGCAAATGACAACTTTCTGTTGCATTACATGTATTTCAAAACATAACAAAATGGCGTATTATTTCTAAACATGTCTGTCCGACATTACATCTATGAAATTAAACGTATACGGATACTATAAAGCTATCCTAAAAAGCTTAGTTCGTATGCGCCATAAATGTAAATGTATTGATATCCACTACTTGGAATTGTCCGCAAAACCTTATAATGTTCTACTTCACCATTATGTTACATAACACAGTCACATTCAAAATCTATTCTAGCCCATAGTGTCACACAATTGCCAAGTTTACATTTGAGCCGGTTGCTTTGCTGGGTTTAAAGGCTATATAGGTAAATAGGTATGCACCGCGACATCATTTGTCGAACCAAACGCACCGAACAAACACACACAGCACGGATATTCCAGTTTCTTCACCTGGAAAAATGTAGAAGAACATATAAAATCTTATTACTTAAACAAAACTTAAAATCTAATTCATTGCACCATGTATGATCCGAACTATCTGTCTCAAATGAGACGCACAAATAATAGCGAAAAGGAAGCAAACCATTATAATTCTGTATGCACATGTACACGTATAATACACAACTATGTCATGTTACATTATGCTATTACATGAACGGTATTCTAGTTAATGGTGTTAACAATTCAGAATAACGGTTCGATGCCTTCAACAATGACGATTTCATTCAAACAAAACTAATACCGACTTACCTGACTCACTATAGACTATTATCAGGTAATTCCGATTCAGACACCATCCTTCACCATCCACGCTGCCCAAGGAAGTGCGCGCAAATTTTTTATAGAATGTAAGTCACAAGTCATAAGTCATAAGTCACAAGTCACAAGTCACAAGTCACAAGTTCTAAGTCACAAGTCACAAGTCCCAACACCTAAGTCAAAAGTGCCCTCCAGGGCTTCCATAGATAAATGTATTTATTTTCAATGAAGATGCGGACGTTATTTCATATCGTTAAAATCGAAAAACACAAATCAAACTAAAATGTATAAAAATGTATATATTTATGCATGTATATTGTTATATATATGTGTTATTGTAATAGATTAATAATAAAAGTTTGTAAAGGTGTCTATATTCTATGGTCCGTTATGGATCCGGCAATTTAAGCGATAATGATTCCAAACTTAACTCAGATTTTAATATTTAGCACACATTATGTCTGAAAAAATCCTGTAGACGGGACTTACCTTAAATAAACGTAGAAATTATAGACAAAACGAAAATGTGACGAAAGAAAATCAGAAAAAACTATGGCTCGTCTGAGATTTGAACTCGAATCCCTCTGCTCATAAAAATCATGATTGAAGCAGACGAACGCGTAACCAAAGTAGCTAACCTCGCTACGTACATACATTGCGCGGAATTATCTTTACAAATCCACTCTTCTCTTGACCCGGGGTCACTTTAAGGTCAAACCGCCAATAAAATCATACTCTTCTTATCGTAAGAATCGCGAATAACAGATCTCTGTGTGTAGCTATTGTAAATTTCGTTGACATGTTTAACAAACTATAATTTTTTGGCGGTGTCTTTTGTGATGAGCATAGCATAAACCCACCTATCAGAAATACGGAAACTCTTGACCTCTAATTTATGTCCAACCATTTCATTGGTTTTTGAAGTGGGAAAAACGAGGTTAAATATAAAGCTAGACAGCTAACGCTAAATAACATGATTGGGGAAATCCCATTTAGTACAGAGCAGATATTTTTAGTGGAAAAAATGCAAAGCAAGTATTTTTCTAGGATCATGTCATACAATGTTTGTCTTGTTACATACTAAATTTAGGTCCATACTTGCTAGTGAAAGTCGACCAATCTTACCAAATATACAAGCAAAGCATGAATTTTTGGAATCTATATATCACTTTGTCATTAATGGGTTTATTTGATAATTATATATTTTGATAGGTGGTTTGTTACTTGTAGTTTAAGATATCAAACATCGTTTTTCATGTTGGTGCGCAAAATGCGATATTTTGGGGCAAAACCTTGAAAAATATAAACAAAACCGCGAGTTTTGGGAATCGGCTGAATACAAAGTTATTAAAAAGTTTATTTGATAATTAATCACTGTGGTAGGTACATAGTGCCTTGTAGTTATTTGCATCGGGAATAAATTGCCAGAATATTGCGCTAAATGAGAGTCTTTATGGGCTAAAATATTACAAAATAAAAACGAAAAGTGCGAATTTTGGGCATCTGTTGATTATTTTGTAATTTTTATCCCATAAAATAAATACCGCACAATATGAAACATGATTTCAGCATTGTAAGAGACATATAAATGATCCGACAAAATTGTTTTCTGTGTAATTTATTTCCCTTTTTGTTAATGTGGCACTTAGGAGGGGACCTGTGCGTCAATAACGACATTTCAATCGTCATGTCTAGTTTTTATCATGGCATAGCATGCCACTAAGTTGGAACATTTTGAAAAGGTATAACTTTTTGGAAACCTTAAACATTAAACTACACAATTCTATCAATTTTCAAAGAGTTGAAATTTTGTCCTCAGGTTGGAAATCCCACAACAGAGCTCAATTATATTGATCAATGAGTGCAGTACACTATCTTGTTGATTAGAATTTAGAATCATATATAGCCAATTAATTCAATAAATGACAAATTAAGCAATGGGTAGACTATCTTGTTGATTAGAATTTAGAATTAATTGTAGGCATTTATTTCAATAAAATGACAAATTGATCATTGAGTCGCTAATGAATGATTACAGGAAGCATTCAAGATGGACAATGATACATATTACAATGTATGCGAAGTGATGAAGAGAAAGATAACATTAGACCAACTACAACAATATGTGGCAAACAAAACAAAGGCAGACTTCATCACTGAATTCCAGGTAAGTGAAATTTTACAATTAATTACTAATTAAGAACAATGGGGATAACGTATAGAACGGAAGTGATTACCCTGACGGTTTTTCGACTGTAAATTTCGTCGCTTCGGTAAGTAAATCTTGATTTTTCTTTGTTTTGTAAGACGTTATCAATGTAATCAACCAGCCCTCCTACCTACCTGCAGACCCAAGCCCATTTTCCCTCCAAATACTTATGATTAAGAAGAACACTCGATTCTAGTGCGGTTTTGGTTATTACCGAAGCGATGAAATTTACAGCCGAAAAACCGTCAGGTGTATCTCTTCCGTTCTATACGTTATCCCCATTGAGAAGGTTTTTGGAGATTGTTGTGAAAGCTGACCAAATGCCTTCGTTCTTATTAATAAGAGCAAAAGTGGGACTTGAATATTTGGTTCTTAATTTTAAGGTGTTGTGAAAGAAGACATGAACATTTTATTTATATCTCAATGAAAATATATTTATTCAGAGAGTGTGTGTTTCAATTGCCCATGAAAATATAGTGTGTGGATCACCTTGTTTTTACGAAGGAGTAATTTATTTATATGCTGTGTTACTACATTGTCCAATTAAAATACAGTATTTGTAGCATGTGTTGTAGTTTTGTCCAATGAGAATGCATATATTTATAGTTCCAGTACTCAATGTATCGTATATTTCAGACGTTACCTGTTGGTCTCATCAAATCTTATAAAATCTCGCAGTCGAGTGAGAATGCATCAAAGAATAGATATCAGGGGATTTATCCATGTAAGTAGTATTTCTTGATTTTCCTGATTTATGTAAATTTATCTTAGTTTAAACAATATTTATTTCTTTATAAACATATAATATGATAACATTCATTTACACATATTAAGGATTGAGTAGAAAGCTAAGCTTATTAATAAACTCGTTCCTTATGAATAGCAGACAATTTATCTTATGGTTTCATTATAGTTTAAACATCTATTATAAATACGATTGTAATAATAATGCAGTTGAATCTGGGTTGTAGTGTCTCGTCTAAACAGACACAACTACTTCTAAAAGAATATTCATAAACTAGACAAACAATAAGATGAAACAGAAGAAACAGCTGAGTACAAAGAAATACATCACAAAGATAATGCGAACTATGTAATGGTACAATACAAATAAAAAGGAACAAACACAGATCATACGGACAGCCACATTTCAACATTACTCCGCAAGGCGCCAAGTGCATATATGCCTGCATTTATTTTATTGCTGAAACTAGAACATTCAGATTTTTATAGCTGAAACTAGGTCATTCATCGTTTTAACAGCTGAAACTTGTGCCTTTAGCTGTTAAGTTCATTTTCCCGTTCAGTTATGTGTTATGCATTGTGCCGTGTAATTGTAGTATGTGCTGTTTTTTATGTTTTCGGTGCTTTGCTGGTTAAAGTTGAATGTTGCCTTCTCTGACCAACGTTCTATTATCTTTTTGACTAACATCATTACAACAACATAATGTACATGTAAAATAATACTTACCGTCAATGTTACAAAAGCTAATAACAAGAACAGCCACAATTCCACAATGAACAGTTAAATGAACAGTGACAAAGAGTCACATAACAACAGCAAATAACAAGAGCAACCACATTTTCACAATGAACAGTTAAATGGAACAATGGCACAATGTCACGTAACAACAGCAAAACTCATGAACAACTACAGTTTTACAATGAACAGTAAAATGAAATGGAATAGTGACAAAAGGCAACATAACAACAGCAAATCACCAGACAGTCACACACACCAAGCACAACTATTTAAATGGGAAGGTAGGTGCGTTTATACTGTTTTTATTATTACATAGTATACGCACAGCGGTACATGTATCTGAATTTTTTTTAACATAAATAGTTTATACTTGATAAAAGTATATTTAATATGTTGCATAATTATATGCAAAATACTAGTATTTGTACAGTTTAGGTTAAAAATAATTGCAATTATCAAAAAAAGTATGTAACAGTGAAATATGAACGAATATTCAATGAATAAATATGGGTATTGTATTTAGTCCGTCAGATTGATAAAAATTTGATAAGAATAGTATAAAAAAGACATGTATATTATATTCTGATGAAGGCGCAAGCCGAAACGTAAATTATACTATAAAAATACGGAACACGTGTTCTGTTGAGTTATTTCCATCTATGAGAATAGTATGAAACTTTTGATGATAATAGTTGCATTGGAAGGCACAATTCAATAATGAGCGGAGTGTATCTTATTTTAGATGACGACACACTGGTCAAGTTGAAGGGAGAGAACGCAGGATACATGAATGCAAGTTATATAGATGTAAGAAGTTTAAAGTTTGTTTCCCTCACTGTGTGCGGGGGTCTAGTCGAGATACGTATACACATAATTATAATATTCACCCACCCACTTGTTAAGATTGTCGGCCATTTTGATTGACAACTGTTTTCTAAATAAAGTACACAGTTTAAGTATATTTTCAGACATGCTACCGTGCAACCGACTGTACATTTTGGTCCACCCCCGTATAAAGATCTAATTATTTGCTTTTATTCAGCGGTTTTAACCATTTGTTTTCAACCGTCATAATACTGCTGATGGGCAATTTTCACAGCGTTTATGAAAATGATTATCAATCAATTATTTGACCTTTCGCAAGCTTCTGGCAACATAAGCAATAAAAACGTCTTTAAATTTGTTCTTAATATTTTAAGATAGTTGTTTTTCTTACTTTTCATAAGATGAAAATATAATGTATCATATGTATTTCTTCCATGCAGGGGTACCAGAAGACTCACGCCTATATTGCTTCGATGGGTAAAATATTCATCTTTCTATTTTATTTTGTTCTAATATTTGGTTCTTGTAGAAACTGTTTTAAAGATGTAAATTCGATAAATATATTATAAAATATTTAGCTATATTATATGTAGGCATACCGATGAAGCGCGATTTATTCACGACAGGGACGTGTAATACGTTCCTGTTCACGAAAATGCCGACAATGTACAATATGTTCACGGAAAATACCCATGATGCACGATTCATTCAAATAATATATTCCGAAAATGCACGAATCATTCACGGAACATAACGATAATGCACGGATCTTTCACGGAAAATAACGATAATGCGCCACTTTATCACTGGAAATGCACATAACTACATATACTTTTTTACGGAAAATACCGATGATGCACAAGTTTATCAAGTAAAATACCGATAATGCGTGACTTTATCACGGAAAATACCGATGCTGCACGATTCTTTCAATGTAAATAAATGGAAACGTATATGTAACAATCATCGTTCTAGGTCCTGCTGTCAAATATATGAAGGACATTTCGCCATTTTGGAAAATGATCTGGCAGGAAAATGTTGGCAAGATTGTTATGTTGACCCGAACTTGGGAAGGTGGGGTAAGTCACAATGTGTATACATGTTCTCATATATTGGGATCCATTATATACCTTCAGAAATAGGACATTTTCTAACTGAAACCAAATACCAACCTTTATTTAATGCTAACTGATGATTATGGAGTTCTATCAGTGAAATAAAACCTATATCAGTCACTGGTTATCACCTACAATGTGACTGATATAAGCTCCACCCCCTCACAGGGACTACTTTAATTTTACCAAAAACTCAACACTAAACTGTCCGTAACTATTTTATTACTGAACGGAAGCATGTCATGTGGGGGGTTTATTCTTAGTTAGAACGTTTCCTACAAGTTGGTGTATGATTTGATGTACAATTCTCAAAAAAGTTGTTTTCACATATTCACCATAATCCACGATGGCGGATTTTGAATTGAAAAATGTAAATGGAATAACATATTCATACGCAGTCCAACCACAGTGGTAATTAGGCATAAATAGTGCCAGTTTTGACACCTGATAAGCATGAAATAAATAGAATATTTGTTTGTTTTGAATGAATATGATTAATATCTTATCTACGCGCTCTTGAAAATATTAAATTTTATCACTACACGATGAGATATAAACCATATTCAATCAAAACAAACAAATATCCTCTATATCTTTAGTTCCTACTTCTAACTACATCCTATCCCCTAAAAAAATCACACAATCCCTTATATATCCACACATTCTTCTACCACTTTTCCATTCCTTTATCCTACCAATCCCTTTATCTTGCCCGTCCTTGTATCCTATAAATCATTTTATCCTGTCCATTCCTTTATCCTACCCATCCCTTTATCTTGCCCGTCCTTTTATCTTATAAATCATTTTATCCTGTCAATTCCTTAATCCTACCCATCCCTTTATCTTGCCCGTCCTTTTATCCTATAAATCATTTTATCCTGTCAATTCCTTAATCCTACCCATCCCTTTATCTTGCCCGTCCTTTTATCCTATAAATCATTTTATCCTATTCAAACTTTAGAGCGGTCTCTGTTTCAGACAAACAAGTGTGATCAGTACTGGCCAGACGAAGACTTCACTGACACTCACGCTGATATTCGGGTCACGTGTCAGAGCGAGCTACAATTCGCCGAATACGCATTACGATCATTCCAAGTCTCACGGGTATAGTTACTTTGTTGTGAATGATTCTAGCATGCTTCATTGAGCAAAGCCTCTTCTAGTGTGTTTATTAATATGTGTTGTAATTGGTGAAAGGTGTTTTCAAGCTGTATTGTAATTGATCAAATGTGTAAAGATAATCCTTTTCCGAATATCCCTATATTTTTATACCGGATCGACATCTTTACATTCAGTGACACAGGTCCCAATACAGCGTTATTGTTAGAGTAGTAAGCATGTTGTCTATGTTTTCAACATACAAAATGGCGCGTTATTTTGTATAATTAGTATTTGTGTCTGATTTTGTATACGATACTTCAGTGCATTTTGAAAGCGTTTATGCAGCTGCTTGACACAATTGGGTTGACTAATAGTATGTCTAAGTGGTTCGAGATATACAGATCCGGTGATTGTATTTCTCTGTTTAGTGTTTATGACAATAACTTCAGACCTTAAATTGAGTTTGAATAATGGCTAATCAATTATAAATATAGGCGTTTAAAATTCATTGTTTACGTAAGGATGGGAGATTTTGGTTTAAGATCGAATTTCATTTAGAGAGAGAAATAGCTACGCTGGTTTAATTTATGTCTCGATGACTATAGAAGTGATAAAATCTGATATTCATGTTTGTCAATTCGCTTGAAATTCGCATTCTGTCAATGTTATGACGTCATATTATATCATATGATAACCTACAGTTTGAGCCGATCAATTGCCAATCTTAATTACGCATTAAGACTACCTACGATCGTAATATCTTATGTCGGACAATAGCTGTAAATAAGTAACGTGTAGGTGATATTATAAGTAAATAAAAACATATTCGGTAGAATGGTGTCTCATTTGGTTAATAAAGGATGTCACCAGTGTAGTTTATCTAGAGATGTTATCAAGTACATTTTGCTCGTTATTACTAAGTAAAATTATGAAAGTCGAAACGTTGTTTTCATACATATGATATAATGATTACAGAAAAATGAGAAAAGATTAGTACAACAAATTCATTACACGGCCTGGCCAGACAAAGGAACGCCTGATGACGTCACTAGCTTGGTAGAGTTCAGACAGAAAGTGAACAGTGTTAGAACAAATCTGACCGGACCAGTTCTAGTTCATTGCAGGTTAGTACAGAGCCTAAAATAAAATAAGTGTTTTATACCTACTTACCAAAAATCGCCGGACACATTTAATGTTATTGATAAATAAATTGGGGAGGAAATTAGCGAAAGTATTTCGATGGTCGTTCTGTGAAAACGATACTAAGTGTTTTATTTTAGGACCCTATTACACAAAGCTTCTTGTTATTGTCTAAAAAAAAAATTTCTAAGTTTATTAATTACATTTCTTAGATTTTAACGAAAGTCTTAGCTTTTACATCTGTATTTTAGACAGAATATCCCCAAATAAATTAGTAATTGGTAGGTGCGATCTAAATGATAAGTGGCTAATTTCAATCGAAAGAACGTGTTACCTCCAAGGATAAGTAGGTACATGTACAAACAAATTGATTAGGGGTTATTCTATTCTCGATTCTGTCTTGTATGTTTCTCATGTTTTCTGTGCTCGGCTGGTTAAGTTGAGTGCTGCTTTCCCTGTCTGACTTAATATTATCTCTTTGGTAGGAACTTCCTTATAGAATTCAGTCCATTTAAAATCCATTGAACAGGCAAAATGTTGCAATTAGTAGGTACAGGTAATGTTTCCAATTAGAACATAATAATTCCTCAAATAGTTAGAATACTAAATAGTAATTATTATATTGATGATGCCTATTTATTTGAACATAGTCTTTATTTGGCGGTCAGTTTTCTTCTGAACTATAATTGCCTCCATCTGTATTTGAACCCGGGTTGCCAAGATTAGATGGCAAGCGCGGTAACCATCTACGTAGGCACATGACCTATGACCTTTATCGTAGGTCACATGGAGCAGGATAAATGTGTGTATGTTCTCCTTTCAGTGCTGGTATTGGGCGAACTGGTACGTACATAGCTTTGGACATACTGGCACGGGAGGGAGAGACTGAACAGAGTGTTGACATATTAGCCTGTGTCAGAAATATGAGAGAACAACGTGTAAACATGGTACAAACTTGGGTATGTATTATAATATTGGTACAGAATTATATCAACATAACACATGGTACACAATTATATCAACATAACACATGGTACAGAATTATATCAACATAACACATGGTACACAATTATATCAACATAACACATGGTACAGAATTATATTAACATAACACATGGTACAGAATTATATCAATATAAAACACGATACAGAATTGGGTATGTACTATATTAATATAGCAAAAATAATAAGTTTTGGTCTATTGTTTACTTTTTCAATGAGATTTAAAGTTAATAATTATGCATCGAATTAATATTGAAATCAGTACAAATGTCCTTGCTTCCAGTATACAAAAATTAGTTTGATAAGTTATCACCAACAGGAAATAACAAATATCGGTTAGCTAGAAAAAAATCACCCAACCTAAACCCTTCAAAGACCAAATGATGATAATCTAACTAACATAATTACAATTGAATGTGTTTTATTACAATAATATATCAATTATAGTATACCTGTTTTACTAACATGTAAAAATGTTTCTAACACAGGATCAGTATCGTTATCTACACAATACAATTGTTCATACATTGACGTTTGATAGTCAACCAATAGAAGCTACTGGTTTTCAAAACTACATGGCTGCACATAGCAACGACGTTCTTGGAACGAAATTCCAGGTATGAATTACTATTATGATGTACAAAACACTTAAGAGAAAGCGTCTCTCTTTTTGTCTATAAGTGATTTGATGTTCATTTGATATGTATGGTCACTTTAATAGTTCTATCAAATGATGATCCCTTTCAGACAAATGTATTTACAAGTAACAGATCATTTATCACATGAGTACCATTATTACATGCGGGTACAAACCGCGAGACATTGTTCTCAAACGTATGCGTTCATAATAAATGTGTGACTTCACCAACGTTATGGCCTGAAAACGGAACGTCTCCGGCTTTAACTCGTTTTTTTTTGACACCATTTATCACCCGGTGAATATGGTTATGTGATAAAAAGAATCCGCCGCGCATTTCTTGAACTCGTCGTACCAAAGGCTGGCTTATTAACTTAACTTCTTTGTCTCGTTCAAGGTTAATCAATTTTGATCTGTATTGACAACTCGTGATTGATCCTAAATACCTCGCAAAGTTTACTTAACTCTATTGATCTCCATAGTCAATATATGGAGGATCCTAAATATCTCCCAAACTCTATGTATAGAGAGACAACATCATTATCCTTTTATTTCGTTCATAGTACATAAGACATTATGATACTTGAAGATAAAATGCTTTACCGTCTGGTTCTCGGAATAGTCCAAAGTTGACAGTACATCGACTCGAAATTGTATTTATTCTTTTAACCAAAGTGATGTATTACAGGAATTGCAAGCAACGCTTGAATGTAGGTCAGAAGACGAAACCAATGCTATAAATAGAAACAAGGGTATCACAGAGAAAAACAGAAAAGGGGCAGATATACCTGGTAATTATGTTTCCATATTTGTTTTAGTAAATACAAACGAACCTCAACATACATATATATGTAAAGTGTCTCATTTTGTTGAGCAGGCGTCGAAAGGTCAAGGTGGGATAATATATATGCAGACACATGTTGATAAAACTACTGATACCTTCAATTAGATTACGCTCGTGGCTAAACCATTGCAGGTTACATAGTCTTTTTTATATTAGAATTCAAAGAATGTGTGTCCGCAAGTGTACACTTTTATTGTATGAAAGAGAAATCCAGAACAATAGTATAGTAGAACATTTGCTTTGTATGTATGCGTATGTAATTATTTAGGACTTTCGGTCAAGGATAACCCATGAAAGTGCAAGCACTTATTTCCAATGGGGTCCTGTGTTTTTGCCGAAGGGACAGCGAATAGAAGAAAGATTTGTGATAAAAAGAATCCGGGTGCGTTACCCTAGCTCGTTCCGAATAGACTCCCTGGTTCTTTAACGTGCCCGATGTATAGCATCGATACACGCGAGACTACCTCTGGGTTTCCAACCAGTTCATCTCTAGTTGGGATGGAAACACTGAAAAGCGTTTCAGAAATGAACGAGTGTCCCGGCCGAGTGCGTTAACCACTCGACCACACCACCATGCCACCCTTTGTTTATATTCAATGCATTAAGTACACACTTTAAAAAATATATCTTTGTAATTCTATGTTGTTCGGTATTCGAAAAGCTTTGTATTTTATACTGTTGATGGATTAGTATTGTATTATTCATTGTTTCCTGGGTTTTGAGTTAGAATCACCCTCCATTTCCTGTCAATTTCCTTCAATGTGTCAAAAACATTACGAGATCATCTATTCATTTTGTTTATTCATATTTTTTATTCAGTTTCATCTATTTCTTCTTTTTTTCTATTTTCTATTTGTTAATTTATCTATTGAACTTGGTATTTATTTATTCGTTTATATGCTTGTTTTCATTAATTGTATTTATTTATGTAGTTTTATGTTTATCTGTTTATTTGTTTCTTTATTTATATTATAGAAATGTTTTTTTCTAGTTATTTATATATTTTTAATTATTATTAAATAGTATTTTTTATTAATTCATCGCATCATTATTTATCATATTATTAGCTTATATTATTACAAAAACATATGTTTTGTATACAGTAAACTAAACATGACCAAAACAAATCGCGTCGTTTTGTGTAAACCAGTTTGAGTTATGTCGTGTTTTTGTTTTTTTGTTACTTGTTTTATAGGAGATTTAGACAGACCACGAGTATATCTTGGAATTACACACGGCTCATCTGACTACATCAACGCCCTTTTTGTGAATGTAAGTATATCTAATATATGCTATAATGATATAAAATCAATCAAATTTGCATCGAATATTAACATCCTATATCAAATTACATTTGTATATTAAATTGAAAAATATTTCGAATTATGATTAAATAAAACATCGAATTTGTCTTGAAATTATACATAAAATTATATTACAAGTTAACATATAGACAGGTTGTTGTGCTTACCATATTTACCACAGTACAACTAGAGACCGCGAAACCCTTCAGTTGTTAAACTATGATTGAATTATCGCTAGTTCGCTTTTATTTGTGTGTCATCTGCGACATCTTGAAACTTCACAAGCGCAAATATGGGTTTTGGCGCCTGGAGAAACCAGACATCGCTGATAATCGAAACCAGACTAGACTATAATTAGCGCCAAAACCCAGCCTGAAGTTGTACACCGATTTTTTTTATATATTGAAGTTATACATCGAATAACATTGAATGTGTATATTGAATTATATTGAAATTAGACATCAAATACTGTATACAAAATTATATATCAACTTACTGTTAAGTTATATTTTGATTTATACTGAAATTATATACAGAATTATTCTTACATTATACACCTAATTACGTAGAAGGTGTACGTCGAATAATATTGAAATTATACAATAGATTATTTAGAAATATGTTGTAATTCACAGAGTTACCGACAAGCAAAATATTTTGTCCTGACACAAACACCTTTACCGACTACTTTGAGTGATTTCTTGGCGTTGGTTGTACAAGAAAAGTGTCCGCTAATCATCAACATGGATGCGGAAACAATGCAGCGTGAAGTAAGTATACATTCTGTTTTGCACATAGAGGATCTTGCATGAGTGCTCATTACATACGAGGGCCTCGTACGAGTTTTATTAAACAAGTGGACAAAACAATATGACACGAGGCTTTTTTGTCGACGGGTTCGATAAAATCGTATGTAATGAGCACTAATGTATGATTCTATTTATCACATAACCTTATAGAACGCGTTTTTTCTTACAAAATGATAATGTATTCTGCATATGTTTTAGCGGCACAATAAGCGCGACGTCTTGGCGACGTTAGTATTATCCTGACGTCAGTGGTCGATTGAAGCTAACGATTGGTTAATGTCACGCCAGGCTCATTTAAAAAGTTATTGCACATTCTGGGAGTGCCGAACGATATTTACGGCACGGCTTTACGGCACTGCTGGACCGCGGGTTATGTGATAAACATGGTTTATCTAATGTCGATATTTGTTAATTCATTTAACCCCTTTTCTCAACAAAAGAGTGTATTGTTATTCTCCTCTCTCATTAGCTTTTTAAATGTTTCTCTATTAACAGAATCGTCAAAAAACATGTAACATCATATTATATATGTGACTCTCCACAAATAACCACACTTGGTTATAATATTAATAACATACTTATATTTATTGGTAACTAACTCAATGTTGATATTTGTGTACATATTTGTATTTTCATGTGTGTAAAACAATATTTATGAGACTCGATAATGTTTTACATTTTGTTAACCTCATTTTTTCATGTAAACATGAAATGAGAGAATAAAGATATTTGACTTTGACTTTGAAAAAAAAAATTCAGTTACGTACAGCGGCTGATCCAACAAACTTGTTATCTGAGGGAGAAACCGGCTCCTCTTCACTCATCGTGATGGACACTATCAGAAATGAAAAACTGAAACTACATAATGTCATTATATTTTACAGGATATTGGAGCTTATTGTCCCGTTAACAATGAAACCATTAAATCTGGGCCATTTACAGTGAAGACATCGTCTAGAAAGCGTCATGAGAATTACACTCAGAGAGAATTGACCATTAAATATCAACACTCGGTAAGTACCAACATGGAAGCCAATGTTGAACCACAGGAACTTGCATAACTTAAAAAAGTTTGACCATGACTTCCATTGAAGACAAGTACTATATGATAAACCTCTTATGATTCATGCTTCTGTTGAAATAAGACCAAAATACATCTTCATCTGCATCAAACATCCGACTATTACAGGGTGGCGCTGTTGGAGCAAACAATTATTAAAGAATAAGTATGTCACAAGTGTTAAAAGTGTAAAAGATAAAAAGACATTATGTTACAGTTAAACATGTACGTGCAATTACATTTTAATGACCGGAATATGCAAAGGAGACAACTCTTGCAGTGAAAACATCCAAAGAAATAATCATCTAACTTGAGCTAAACACCTTTTTATGTTCAGTAGAAATTAAAAAATAGATCTAGCTAAAAGTTACAGAAAATTGCAAGAGAATATATTGTCACCAGTGATATTAAAATACTATGCACAACAACATATCAATACAAACATAAAAGCTTGGGCAAGGCTAGCCACCTGTACACTTTCAGATTTGTGAAAGTAACGTTTGGATTGGATGATTGAAAGGTCACTTGAACATGACCCCGTATGGAGTACCATCAGATCCTATATATCAGTGTAAAGTAGTGAAGCGTTATATGGATTTGATTTAAATGAGATTGACTATATATATGTTGTAGATTGTCGTTGTGGTGTGTAATGTCCAGTTGTTATTTTCTCGTCACCTGGCGCTCGTTCCGTTTTAGTTTGACTGACTGAGGCGGCAGACTTTTGGGACGGAATGCCGTGTTTTCAGTTGCGCATTGTGTTTTGTGTGTTTTTAATGTTTTCTGTGCTCGGCTGGTTAAGTTGAGTGCTGCCGTTCCTGTCTGACTTAATATAATATTTCACAGTAACCAATTAACGCTTTAAGATACAAATAATAACAACAGACAGTACGTTGAGTGGTTGTATTCTGGACTGATGTGTCAATTAACAAGTGTCACTTAATTGCTCACTGAATCGTCTTAGTAAACCTCCTGTATCTATCAAGTACTTACATGTAGCACTTCAAATATTAAGGAAAGGTTTTCACATTTACCCTAAACAAGAGGAAGTTAAGCTTTTACATGAGTCAGCAGTTTTCGATCACACAGATAACCTGACTGCCTTTTTTACCACATCTGGTTTCCGTTTTTACTAAGCAAAGCGCTACCAAGCGCCCTCATTCAGTTACCTCTCGTTTTATTAGATATAGGAGGCATGGATTATCTCCCGTGGAAAGCGCTACGTAGCGCTTTAGTTAGGCAACGGGCTACTGTTCATGGAAGAAAACGTTAAGACAAGAAAATGGATGAATAGACTATCATTTATAGCAGAAGGCGTGTCTATATAGCAATCAATCAGCCATTACAGCCCACATAAATATGGTTATAGTCCAGAGAATTTGACACGACTCTCGACCTTCAATTAGCATAATTTAACAGCTGATATATTGTCTATATTTATAATCCCGGCTGTATGCTTTCATAAGCGGGGAATATCACGATGTCGCTCGAGGTTTACCAACACAACTCTAAAGAACCGATAATGCACGATTTGCTGGCGGAAATTAATATATTCAACGCAATATTGTAATATATGCATGCAAAAAGGTCAGGATCATGTCATATTCTCTGCGCTATATACGTATATACGATTTAAGAGTATTAAGCGTTTAAATTCTTTGATTCATTTCAATATTTGTTCTGTTGAGACTTATGCTATTTAGAGTTGTGTAAGTGTGGTAAACTGTTTTAGCAGCCAATAAACCTAACAATTTTTGTTGGTGTGTGCCTATGAAAAGCGCGCCATAGCACTTTCCAATGGAGGTAGTCAATGCTATAGTTTGCCCTATTATCCCACCGGTGTCACCACCTTTCCTGGGAGTAATTACAACAAACTAGTACTAATTTTCACTTAAAATGATAACTTTTAGTACAAGAACCTAGTCACTTAAAATGTTAACTAAGAATGGTAATACTGGTTCTGGTCCTCCAGTCCTCTGGTCCTCCAGGAAAGACAATTTCTACTGCATTTCATTTCTGCTGTATTTTAAGTAGATGTTATGTAGAGGATGTTGCTTTAGTAAAAATTGTAACTACCCGATAGTACTGAAAACTATGGGAAGCCACTTTCGCTCACGTTGTAAAACACCTCGGATTGTATGCATTACAAGTGTATTTATGTGACGTTTTATAATTGATTGTAAATATTTATAAATTACGGAACCGTCTACCTTTATCTACAGAATTGCGGCATTCAATCAAACATTTATTTTGTTGGTTGTCATCAGAATTAAACAAACTCCTGTCATGTCCTGTCATGTCCTGTCATGTCCTGTCCTGTCATGTCATGTCCTGTCATGTCATGTCCTGTCCTAAGTATGTTAGTATAGACATTATATTACCACCAGTGTTCAGCAGCCATATTTAATGTGTTAGTTGACTGCTTTGACTTTTGCCACGGTGCCTTTTCTTTAGTTTTTTTTCATTTTGTGGTTTGTCGGATGAACACCTGTATATAGTGAGTGTGTGGCGCCTTTTAGTTCTTTACTGATTACTTTGTTCTTTGATGTTTGTATTGAATGATGCTTGTTCTGTCCGATGCGTTTGTATACACATATATGTATTTCTATATTTTCTAGTCTCGGACTGATCAAGTAGATGTCACACACGTTCAATTCTCACAGTGGCCACAAAAAATGCAAGTACCAAACACATGTGATCAATTTCTACAGTTTATTAAAGAAGTCGACTCCCTATCACAGAAGGTTGGCACGAGTGGTCCGGTAATGGTACATTGCTCGTAAGTACAACATCGATTTTCTTGGTATACATTTTATCTCACTGTTCCAAAGCAGTACCCTACATTGCGGCAATGCCAACAGTTTTATTTACTCTACTACTACTTGAGTTCAAGTTGTATATCTATAGAATTTGTTTTGAAACCAAGAACACTTGACAAATAAGTTTGTCTCAATGGTACCGGTTAAATGGGAATGAACTGCCTTGGTTTATCATTGGTGATAATTAAGCATCGTACTTAAACTATAACAGGAACGTATACCTCTGGGTACTGTTTTATCAATGCACTTACGGAAATCGTAAACTTACGTCCAAATTTTTATTCTTTATAATTCTTTACCGACTGCACATTGGGGACTGATTAGGTTTGTAGGCGTTCATTAATTTAATTATTACTTGTAATACAGCTCCATTTACCAAACCTTATAGTTGTAAAAGAATTATAAAGAATTTAAATGATCGTAAGTTTACGATTTCCGTATTTGCTTTGATAAAACAGGACCCACTGGTCTTCTTGTACCTGGGTTATTTGTGTTCTCGCCTTATGTACCTTCTGATTCACCCAGAACTGCCCTGTGTAATCCGATATTCTAACCTTGTGTTGTTACTCATCAGCTAATATGTACATGTATTATCATTCTGTATTTTCAGTCTTCTACCAGTTGTACGTTAAATATCAATAATCAATTAAGTAATAGTTAGTATGTACCATCATTTTGTTTGGTCTTCTTATAAACATCCGCTACCATTAATATGTTTATCATCAATAATTAATTTATATGAATACATGTACTATGACATAAGACGATGGAGAACAGAACTCAGTTCAAGTAGAAATAATAATTAGTTTATTAATTACATTTAAGTATATTATAGATCTAAGTATGTCCCTGGAAGCCGGAGGTCATTGTCCCATTAGGCAGGGATAAAACCAAATTGTCACGCACTACGACTGTTTTAGTCGAAAGCAAAAAAAAACAATCCTAAAAATGTATTAATTATTTTAGAACTGGTGCAAAACGTAGTGGATTTTTTTGTGTTGTCTCCGTGCTGTTAGAAAAGATAGAATATAATCAGGAGGTCAGCGTTGTTAACACAGTGAGACAAATCAAATCTAAACGACACATGGCAATCCCTAATCAGGTATGTTTTCTTGTGGCCCTTCTTTGTGGAATCGTGTTTTTTTTATCTTCCTTTGTGACAAATCATTAAGTGTCTACATGTATAAGTGAAGTAAAATATCAATATTAATATTATTATATGGTTGTAAAATCATATGAACTATATATTAACCAATTATTTTATTACATCATTAATATTGGAAATTGGAAATATTTCTGAAGAGAATAAAATACCTCTGTAAAGAGTCTTATAAAATATCTTAGACATGTTAATTTCGGCCTATTTGATCGCGCACTTTAGTCAGATAATATACATGTAGTTTCCATAAATACGACATTTGTCTCTCTCGTATCAAATTTGTCTGGTATTTTGATTGGAAAGTATATTTACATCCCTTGTGTTGAATTGTCAAACATTTCAATTGGAAAGTACATTTACCTTCCATGTATTGAATTGTCAGACATTTTGATTGGAGAGTATATTTACCTTCCATGTATTGCATTGTCAGACTTTTTGATTGGAGTGTACATTTACCTCCCATGTATTGATTTGTCAGACATTTTGATTGGAGAGTATATTTACCTCCCATGTATTGAATTGTCAGACATTTTGATTGGAGAGTATATTTACCTTCCATGTATTGCATTGTCAGACTTTTTGATTGGAGTGTACATTTACCTCCCATGTATTGATTTGTCAGACATTTTGATTGGAGAGTATATTTACCTCCCATGTATTAAATTGTCAGATAATTTGATTGGAAAGTACTCCCCCTTCTTGTAATGAATTATCTGACATTTTGATAGTGGTAACTTCATGGTTTATCTGATTTGTCTATCAAAATTGCTAATAATTTATGACAAAGAAGTTAACAACATTCGATTTCCAGATTATAAAACACATATATGTTTTATTTCAGGAACAGTTCATCTTTTGTCACGAATGCATCAACGCATACTTGACATCAATTGATATCTATTCCAACTTTGTTACAAGGACATAATTAGTGGGATATTGTAGATCTGTATGTGATTTAAAGTAGCACAAAGGTGTACAAAATTGGTGGTGTGAGATACTCATGTCATTTCAGAATATAATCGTATAGACAAATGTAACTGTAACATACAATGTACGCGTATTATCTCTCAGCTGCAGAAGGACATATGTGCCTGCTGTTATTATGAACATCACTGTATATATTTGTAAATATGTTCGCTATTGTAATTTAATTACAAAAAATGAATTTGAATAGCATTCAAGTATTTGTTAACATATGTGTTTATTGTTTTTATATTGTTCACAATTGTTGTTCAATATTGCCTTACCAAGTTATTGTTGTTTTCTTTCATTTTGTTCAAATGTTTGTTGATGTGTACATATGTATATTTTTCTAAGGAATGTTTAAGATGATTTTAAGTTCGAAACTGTAAATTACCCACACTTGGATGGAGATGGTCCACTGGCATCTTTTTATGGTTCTCAACTTCTCAGTTACTAGTAATCCATTTTTAAAGAGCTTGTTCTCCGGTGGAAGACTTTAACACTCGAAATCTCTGTATTACTTAAAACAATGCTATTGCTTCAATAAACCTAAATATTTGGCAATGTCGTATCCGGGAAATACTGTTTTCATTTCTAAATATGGTTTTAAGATGAATACTGAGCTCTGCTGTAGGATTTCCTTTCAGATGTCAAAATTTCACATTTGGATAGGATTGTGTAGTTTAATGTTTAAGGTTTCTAAAAGTTACACTTTTTCAAAATGGTCCAACTTAGTGTAGTGACATGCTATGACATGATAAAAAACTAGGCATTACCATGAAAAACATTTGAAATGACGTTATTGGCGTCACGTAAAACAATAATTATGATGACGCTATATAATTAGTACAGGTCTCCTCATAAGCGCCAAATTTACAAAAACGGAAATAAAATACATAGAAAAAAAATTGTTGGGTCATGTCAAATCTGGAAATAGTTAAAATAATTGCAATCCACGCAGAACTGTGAACGCTATGGCAACCGACGTGAAAATCCTTACATAAATCGTAAAATTTCAAACATTTGCTAGATTTTTGGTGACTCTCTTACAAAAATTTTCGTCATGATTTGTTAAAAAATATGGCCGCCGGTTGTCGGGGATCGTCTTCCCTATATACGAGGGGTGATCCAAAATTACGTTAACTTTTGCTCTAATTCACAAACCGTTATACTTACATTTATAAATTTGTGGAAAATCTAATATTGATATTTACTGCACAAGTCTATCATATTTCATGAGGATATGATCTTAAATAACGTAATTACAGCGTCTGTAAGAGGGTATGGTTATGAATCGCGGGGCAGCTCAGAAATGACGTACGACGTCGCCTTCACGCCTGTATCATTTCATGATGCTTTTGAACATTGTTAATCAACTGTTCTTTATTTTCCCTAACCCATTGTGCTCTTATTGTATGCATATATAATCGTCCTGTCAATATTTATCTAACTGTACCGTTAACAGCCCTGCAAGATAATATTTTCCCACTAATGTCACGAATGGTCGATCCTGACCAACGTTAGCACCGATCCAGTCAACGTCGGGTTTTTTACCCTACCCGCATGGCTGTCACATCATCCAGGCCTCTTTAAAACGTTTTTTGCCATTAAAAACAAGATGCTGTGATACAATATGTCTTAATACTTTATTTCTCCAACATTTCTTTCGTCTGCGTTGGTTTTTTGTCTCGCTGTACAAAGATTGACATGGTTATGTGAGTGTAAATGAAATTTTGTGACGTCATTATTGACGTTAATTATGATATGACAACAGTTACATATATATTCATAATATGACGACTTATACCGAATTTTACTTTGAAATTTCACTCAGTTGTCGATACAATATAAGACAACCTGATGCCATAATTCTGAATTTCTAAATGAAGAAACACAGTAACAATCAGCAATAACGTAATACATTTTACTGAAAAAATCTGTGTTGATCCGCGAAAGCATTTATGTGTTGCCATGGTAGCATGTAACTGTATATGCAAAGAATTGTTTTCGGATATGTGTTGCGTTTTATGTCAATAATAGATAAAAGTTGTTTGTGTGTAGCTTTCAGACCGAGTTGACCAAAAATAAACTTTCTAGAGCAAAAGTCCACGTAATTCTGGATCACCCCTCGTATCTATAGTAAAAAAAATTCAACTGAAAGCAGGCTGAATGTCATCATAAGTTACAATGTTCCAAGAGTGATCTAAATAATTGAAATCCATGCAGAAACTCTGGTAACAATAGCAACAGAAATCAAGGGTCATTTTGAAAATGGTTAATTTTCTTTTTTTTATTCAACGTCTATTTTGTATTTTGTTGATATGTATATAATTTCTGAGGAATGACTTCTATTTTGTTTTCAATATTTGTTGACATGTATATAATATCTGAGGAATTACTGTATATTTTGTTTTCAACATGTGTTGATATGTGTATTATGTCTGAGGATTGACTGTATTTTGTATTCAATATTTGTTGATATGTAAATAATATCTGATGAATGACTGTATATTTTGTATTCAATATTTGTTGACATGTATATAATATCTGAGGAATTACTGTATATTTTGTTTTCAACATGTGTTGATATGTGTATTATGTCTGAGGATTGACTGTATATTTTGTATTCAATATTTGTTGATATGTAAATAATATCTGATGAATGACTATATATATTTTGTATTCAATATTTGTTGATATGTATATAATGCCTGAGGAATGACTTCTATCTTGTATTCAATATTTGTTTATATGTGCATAATGTCGGAGGAATGACTGTCTATTTTGTATTCAATATTTGTTGGTGTGTAGTAGTATATTATGTCTGAAGATTGGCTATATTTTGTATTCAGAATTGTTGATATGTATATAATGCCTGAGGAATCACTGTATATTTTGTATTCAATATTTGTTGATATATATATAATGCCTGGGGATTGACTATATTTTGTATTCAATATGTGTTGATATGTATATAATGGCGGATGAATGACTGTATATTTTGTATTCAATATTTGTTGATATGTATATTATGTCTGAGGATTGACTGTATATTTTGTATTCAGTGTATTTTGGGTTTTGTGTGTTATTTGAAAGGAATGTCTGTCTATTTTGTAAGCATTATTTGTTGATTTGTATAGAATTATTCCGAAAAAATGTTTGTGTATGCATGTACAATTGCTAAATAGTATTTCTATATTCCATTTTATGTTTGTTTATTCGTTTTTATCATTTCTGGGGAATGACTGTCTACAAAGAGATGTCCCACAAATTGATGCAGTTTGTTTATGATTGATATTTATATCATTTTCGTTTGTTATATTGTTTTACCTTGGAATAACATGCATTTGTATATACATTGTATTGTACCATAATTTGGTGTATGTTCATTTATTTATTTTATTTATTATCTAGCCAAATATGTCCGTAAAGACTGGAACTGTACAAATGCGGTAACAGGTGCTCATAAGTGTGTACTATAACACTAATTGTAAGGTCGACAATGGCTGTGTTATGGTTCTAACTATATATAGTTTGGTCTGATTCAATTATCTGCGCGTGTCTGGTATTTCCAGGCGCCAAAACCCATACTTGCGTTTGTGTAGTTTCAAGATGGCGCAAATGAAACAATAAAAGCGATCTAACGATAGTTCGAGCATAGTTTAACCACCGAAGGATTCACGCTCTCTACACTGAACCACTTTTCTAATTGGTCACTTTTCTAACCCCGATTTCCTTAACTGTGATCATATTATTTGATGATATTTGACACACGTAGGTTTTATGTATGACTCAACATTGATCGCATGACTGACCATGTATAGTTTGGCACGTGATTTTGATTTTTAATAAATTAGGTGTTAGGACAGTGTCATAAAAAGTTTGTGTGCAAAATATCATCGAACATTATGATTACAGTTAAACGTATTTGGGGTTTGAAAAGTGACCCATTAGAAAAGTGGTTCAGTGTAGTTAAACTATGATAATCATAATTCGCACCAAAACCCGGACCCCATATTTGGGTTTGAGTTGTTTCCAAATGGCACGGACGAAACAAGAACAAAAGCGAAATAGCGCTGCTTCGACCATAGTTTAACAACTGAAGGTGTTTGCGGTCTCTAGTTGATCTAAGGTGACCATGGTTAGGGCCAAAGCACAGCCATTGTAAGTTTTGGCGGTCTGTAGTTGAATTCCGACTACCATAGTTATAACCAAAACCGAACAATTGTACGACGGTTTGCAACCGGAAATTGATATATTCTTCTATAGCCAGGTCTCGATACAAGGTCACTGTTGGTTCCTAAACAAAATGTCGTTGTAAAAAGTATGCCAGTGCAGTCAGGTCTCGATACAGGGTCGCTGTTGGTTCCCAAACAAAATGTCGTTGCAACGAGTATGCCAGTGCAGTCAAGTCTCGATACAAGGTCGCTGTTGGTTCCCAAACACAATGTCGTAGTAACGAGTATGTCAGTAAACGGAATTGATACAAAGTGCGTTTTAAAACATTTGTCCCCATAAAATGATGTCAGTATATGAATATGTCAGTATATCGGGTGTCGTTTATATGTCGAGACCTGACTGTATAACATGGTCAATTATTTGTTAAGGTTTGTAATAGAAATAACTACAACGTAGCTGTATAACTAGACGTGCAGCTACCGTATAATTATTTTTGTCAGGTAAACAAACTTTGCAATATCTCTGGACTGTACAGAAACCATATCCTTGTTACAAAAGTGAATACACATGTACATATTATACTTATTATACACATACACGTATGTATGAATAAATTGCAAAGTATATGAGAATAAAGGATGATAGTGTAATAACCGTGTTGTTTTTGGGTCTGACTAGAGCAGCCAGTAGAGCACTAGGCTGGGACCAAGATAGTACTAGTATTCGATTACATTGCCCGAGCTGCCCGAACGGTCCACAATCGAACACCCCGGGTATTTCTCTATAACAGATGTCAAAGGTCAAGATATTGTTCGCGGCAAAACCTAGGGCTCATCGAGTAACCGGTGCAATAACTATGGGTCGGGAAAATAACTTAAAAACATGTCTTTTCATAATATTTTTATGATAAATCAAATTTTAGGAAACATTCCCACTTGGATGATTATACATGTATCACAGGAACTTGCATAATTTAAAAAAAATAAAAAAAATTGAAAACAAAAAAGGAAAACAAAAAAGGAAAACAAAAAGTTAAATACTGAGAGCTTGTATTCAAAATATAGCATTCTAATCCTGTCTATATTTTATTGGTAGACCTAGATTTACTGAATTATTTTTTTCAATTTTTGTTTTCATTTTTTTTTAAATTACGCAAGTTCCTGTGATTTATGTATCGTATTGCACAGGGCAAAGACAGCGCTTAGATATTTGGTATGTATAATTGTCTAGAAGAACTCCACCCAGTTAACAATTACCGTCTCCGTGGTCTAGCGATTAATACATTCACTTCAGAGTTGGAGGTCAAATGTTTTGTAATATTGCTTGTATGTGTTTGTTCTGGTATGGTCGTTTGGTAAAAGATAATAATAAATAGGGAAGGCAAAAACAGAAAGTACTAATGACGAAAACAAACAGAAATGAACAAAAAATATTGAAACTAATTAAGAAATAAAAATCTGTTCGCGTATTTTGTCGGTGAATAAAACATGGGCAGGAGTTCGGATGCGGAAAAATTAAATCACGAGTGCGTAGCACGAGTGATTTAATTTTCCGCATCCGAACGAGTGCCCGTGTTTTATTCACCGACAAAATACAAGAACAGAGTATTTATTTCGATTCTAAATACGATAATATTCCGCACTATTTAACTGCGCGCATTCCATTTTCACCCATTTGACATTGAACCTAATTCCACGCTGAAATTGAGTGGCTTATTAGCTGGTACAATTACCTCCCTCGTTAATGTAAACGACCTTCGTAATTTTCTGAAGGAAAAAACACATTTTAAACATTGAAACAATTTTAATAACACGAGCATAGTGTATCTATGTCATGAAATGAAAAATATAAATGAATTGATTATCAGAAATTTTTATGAATCTTAATTTCGAGAGTATATTGGAGTTTCTAAAAATAGATGCGTCATAGCTGTAACACTGGATTCTCGTGAAACTTGCGGTCCGTTAAATATTTACTATAAAGTTTACGTTCATTCATTCATAAATAGGTCATGTGATACGGGGCGTAAATTGTAACAGCCAATTTGTTACCATGTTTTATGGGGGTAATAAAACATGGTCAGGTCTTCTCTTTGTTTAATGGATTAATCCGCAGATCGTGTTAGAATTAGCAACAAAAATACAGTCAGTCGGCAGTGTCTGTCAGACTTACATAACCGGAACAAGAGCCAGCAATCAAAAGCGAATCGCACAAGGACGATCACACATCACTAGAAAAACCTGAAGCATTAAAGCCATTAATCAACTGATAAGCTCCTCCCAATAAAGGTATTCAGCTATCACTTCATAGTTTTACATGCTACGATATACAAGTACTATAGATCATTAAAATTAGTAGTTAGAGCACACAGTGTTGTAGTTCTTATGTATCTATATATGATTCCTTAAACCCAAGTTGGAACATATGAGCTATTATTACAAAATCCACAAAAGGATGATAGAAAGTCTGACAAGGAAAGCAGCACTCAACTTAACCAGCCGAGCAAAGAACACATAAAAACACAACATACCACAACTTCATGGCACAATGCCAAACACACAACTGAACAAGAAAATGAACTTAACCACTGAAAGTCCAAGTCCCGCTGCCAAAAAGCTGAAAGACCTAGTTTCAGTAAAAAAAAGCTGCACGCCCTAGTTTCAGCAATAAAAAAACTGATATCCTAGTTGCAGCTGTAAAAAAGCTGATGTCCTAGTTGCAGCTGTAAAAAAGCTGATGTCCTAGTTTCAGCAATAAAAAAGCTGATGTCCTAGTTGCAGCTGTAAAAAAGCTGATGTCCTAGATGCAGCTGTAAAAAAGCTGATGTCCTAGTTGCAGCTGTAAAAAGGCTGATGACCTAGTTGCAGCTGTAAAAAGGCTGATGACCTAGTTGCAGCTGTAAATAAGGCTGAAATACCTAGTTGCAGTTGTCAAAAGTCCTAAAAAGTTAAAGAATAACAGTAAATGGTAAATCCTTGCAGTCGCACAAAAAATATTGATTGTAGTAAACAAAAGAATATAAATACATGTAATAAAGTAAAATATTGATGGTAGTAAACAAAAGAATATAAATAATAAATAATTGGATAGGGGATGAAAGGGCGCATGAAAATGAATATATAGCAACAAAAGCAACCCACATCCCTAACTGTACATCTGCATATTGAATTATAAACAAACCGGATAAGGTACGAATAGAGCGAATGAATCAGATAGGGGCCGAATAGTGAATGGAAAGAAAAACAACTAGCTCAAATAGAATTGGCATCGGTGAAAATGACGAATACTGAGAATTTATGACATTTGATAGATTATTTAAGATTGAAAAATACCACTATAAATGGCATCGAAGCTTAGCACAAAACCTAGTACCATTTATACGTAATAAAAAAACGAAACTAAGGGCAGAAACAGCATGACACAAAGGCACAAAAGGGCACATGAAAACAAAAACAAAATGCCCAATGCAAAAAAAGCTAACACACCATTCTCAGTCAGTCAAACTAATTCTAGGAGACGAGAACATACCAAATGGGCGACATACATCAAAAGGACAACTGATAACATAATTATACTGTATATGTAATTTTGAAAGATACGAAGCAGCCTAATGTTGGACAACGAAATGCAGAAGGGCACATACCAAATGAACAGTTTCATGAAAAGGCACAGGCGGCTTGATCTAAAAATCGGTCAAAGAATAAAAACTTTTTGTTGACAGATTTTTACTTGCGTTCTTAGCCAAAAATTATGTTCTATACCACGTGGTATGTCCACACTGTTTTGTTATACACAGAAATGACTGCATGTATTATTTTGTTGTTGGATAATGGGAGGTAATTCAATATGGTTTTCTATTATTCATTGTCATGCATACGACATGGTCATTCACTTGTCTAGGTCACACGTGGTTACACAAAATGATGTGGTGGCAGCGTAGCATTCTATTCCCTAAATTAGCATATTAGTAAACCACATTAAACTGAGACTCTTCAGTCTTGAACATGTATAAACTCGGAGTCTCAGTTTATTAATGTGCTCATTTGTTTGGAAAAGGCTGTCCAGAAAGAGCGTATACAGTTTTAGTGTATATTTATCAAATCTCTTCTTTCGACTATTGTAAAGAAAATTTGCACATGCCTAGACAAAGATGTAAGTTTTTTCTGGGACCATTTTTTAAGATTATAACTTGGATATTTTTTAGAAAAATGTAAATTTACTGAAATTGCCTCATTTTGCCCGTGACGTCAATTCAGTAATTTATGACTTTCTCAAGATATCCACCCTTCTTGCACTTCTTTTAAACTACTGATAACATTTGCACATGTGTCTAAACTGATCTTTTTACCCTCTCTTTTGATGTTTCTCGTGACTTTCTCAAGATATCCACCCTTCTTGCACTTCTTTTAAACTACTGATAACATTTGCACATGTGTCTAAACTGATCTTTTTACCCTCTCTTTTGATGTTTCTCGTGAGCATATGCGTGTCTGTAGGCTTTGTGCTGTACAGTCGCGATTTCGCATAGCCTCACAAAAAGAAGTCGCAATGATTTAGATCCAGGTGTGGGCGGGCCATGTCACACCACAGTGGTATTTCCTGGAAATTACTTTGGATCCAACTGTTTCAATGAATTCATCCAACCCCCTATGTACAATATGTGGCCCTGGTACATCTTGCATGAACTATACATCATTCAAAGCAATACATCACATGCGGTGATTAGGAATGAGCTGGTTTAACAAAGACAAGTACCGGGTTTAGTTTATTTCTTTCTATTGTGCTATCTGAATCGCTTGTGTACAATCTAAAGCCAACGGACACATCTATGCTGCTAAGGAACACCAAAAAAGAAGGTTAGAATATCAGGTAAGGCACATGTGCAAATGTAATGAATAGTTTCAAAGAACGAGTGCAAGAAGGGAAATGTCAGACCTTTTTATGCATAAATGTCTGCTTTTCATGGACGCATTGATTTGGTTATTGCTAGATACCTATGGATTAAAAATAAGTGTTTAACACACTAATGTATATCAGAATAAACAATATGTTTTGTAAATTTTGTTTTTTCTGGTTCCTTTTTATAAGAGCTTGAAGTTTGACCCTGATTTCTGTATTTTTGGAACAGAGTCGTCTCCCTTGGTTACCAATAGCTCAAAATGTAGCATGTGTATAGCACAGAGAAATTGACCTGATCCTGACCTTTATGCATGAATATATTACATGGTTCTTTCGTTGAATATATAAATTTCCGCTAGAAAATCGTGCAATATCGGTCCTTAAGATTTGTGTTTGTATTACACCTCGAGCGTCTTTGTGATACTTCCCGCTTATAAAAAATATATAACCGGGGTTATAAATATAGACAATAAATCAGCTGTAAAATTATGCAAATAGAGGGTCGAGAGTCGTGTCAAATTCTCTGGACTATAAGTAATTACTGGGTTTCAGCTAAACTAATCGTATGTTTTGTGCTGTTGCTGTAGGGGTCTGACTCTGTGACCCGCTTCCAAGATATCTATAAAATACCAAGAAGACAGTGATTCCGGTTCTTGTAACTTTAATAATTACGAGTTCAAATATATTGACAATAATATTTAAGAATACAAGTTATCACTTCAAAGGTCTACATAAGAGTGTTACAAGTATAAGTATATAAATATGCATATGAAATTAATACATGTACAAAAGTACTAGGAAAATGTCATATTGCATTAAATTGAAAACAACATACGAATAGAATTGGTCAAATCAATTTAAATTCCTTGCATAATTTTGCATAACAATTCCATTCATAGTGATATTTCATAAACTCAAACAAAGAGTTAGTTATTCCATATTTTAACAAATACCGCAATATATCATTCAAGAAAGACATTTAGTCACAAAATATATCAACAACCAACCAGTTAATTCCATGATTAGTAAATAAATCTGTTTTTAACATTAAAAACCTCCAAAAGTAATTTACTTCCTGATTGAGCAATATTTAAGAACCCAAAGTACTTTAACTATTCCAAGTAATACTTAAATGACCCAAAGCGGGTAATTTACCGCAAAGAATGTAGCTCACACAGACAACGTTTCAGTGAACAGTTTAAATCAAATACTTAAAGGAATTAACTGGTTGTATTATAAAATACACATTAAATACACATATCATTTAGCAAACATACCTATAAAATATACATATTTCATTTATATACATTTCAGTCTTAAAGTAAGAATTAATCTCACAAAAATCTGTAATAAAGACACAACAAAAAGTAACAGTAATTCTTACCTATAAAATACCAAGAAGACAGTGATTCCGGTTCTTGTAACTTTAATAATTACGAGTTCAAATATATTGACAATAATATTTAAGAATACAAGTTATCACTTCAAAGGTCTACATAAGAGTGACCTTTCCCAGAATCACGTCTCTATATCAAACTGTCTAAACTAGTTTTGCACCAATGAAAATTACTGTTACAAAATTTTCACAATCCGTCAGCCAATCAAAAATAAGGTTGACATGTATTCAAATTAAGTTTCCTGCGTTCACCTTTATTGACAGGCCATAAAACTACTATGATGCCTGCGGTAAAAATAACATATTCTTCGACAGTTTTATTTCCAGTAATGGACACATGCAAGTATCGAACTTGGTATCGTAGGCTAGATCTTTGTGAAGTACAATAGATCTTTGTAATGTAAGGTAACCCTCTGGGTATAAAATGTTTAAAAACACAATTTTGCAGCCATAAATAGGAGATTAAAAATCTAGTTTTTAAGAATTAGCTTGCTTAAGAATTTGTCTGATAAATTCACTGCATAAAAATGTCCCCTCCTCCAGTGTAATGCCGTGTTTAGGCGTTGTTATACTGTGTGGGAATTGAGCTCATTTTTCCTTGTGTTGATGATGAGTTCCGATTCTGAACTCTAATCTCAGAACTCTGTGTTAACTCTTGATGTTGTTGTAGTACGTGGAATCCAGCTTGTTGTTAGACCAACAGTGTTATGTCTGTTGTTTTGGGAATTAGCTCGTATGTAACAGCGTTGTGTGTGAGCTGTCAGTTTAGCTCTGCTAACGTCGTAAGTCCAATGCGTTTTTCCAGTATACTTTCAAATCTGATAACAAAGTCTCAACTAAATAAGTGATGACAAATCCACCGTCAGTTTTACTATTTTTATTTTGTAGTTTCTCCAAATAGTTTAACAATAACAAATATGTTTTAACACACAGAGTTAGTAAGTACATTGTATCTTAATGAAGCGTAGTGGAACTCCACTTGTCCTAACTTTCTAAAACCTACATCATCACTCTCTTAGTCCTAATTCATCACTCTTTTTTGTATATATATTGAGTCTAAATCAAATCTTACTTAATATACATTATTTTCAAATCATAGAAAATAAATGTTAAAAAGCTTTTGACCAATCAAATTACACGTTACAAAATACTTAAAACGTTCTTAGCCAATCAAATGTCATGTTATATAATTTGTAAGCCAATTAAAACGTGGCTACAACATTATTGCATAATTACTTCAAAAACAAAGGGTTTACCAATATTGAAATTATGACAACATGAGGTTGACTTTAATGTATCGGATAACAATCAGTTAAGATGCTATCTCACGCATCCTGCTTTAACGTAGACATTTTAATGAGAATTATATACGAATAATATCTAGTAGCCCATGGCTAGTAAAAGAGTTTAAAGACTCACATTCAGAACGCGTTACTAAAATGGTTAGATAACATTGACAATTTAAAACAAATGATGTGGCCAAATATTACCGCATAAAAGTTTCCCCTCCCGTATTTAACTTCATTCCTATGAAGTGGTCATCCAATTTTATCAACAGTACTTAAATATATAAAAAATATGCAGTTACAAATAAAGTCATGTACACGGTCACATTATCTATTAGCCATTGAATATATTGTGCCTATTCCACAAATGTTAGAGTTAATAAACATAGTGTTCAGCAAGGCTGAAACCGGAAAGTGTTGAAGTTTTCCAAATTTCAACAGTTCATTGGAACCATGTCCTAACATTCGGACCTTTTCAGTTAGTAATGCTACCAACATATTCAAAGTGGCAATGTAAAATCTTTTCAAGAATCATGTAAATAAGACAGACAATTATTTAGTTTACTTGTCTCCTGTTGTTTTTATAAACTGATTAATATCGGACAACACTCCATTCTTTATACATGCAGTTCACATCCCTAGGGTTTTGAGTTCAGCAATATTATGTAATTCTATATAATTACATTTCCCTATTTTCTGGTAAATGCACAATTAATTTATTTATGCCTATGCTACCCGCGCTTTCCAAAGCCGAGTGCATTATATCCCGTGGATATATCCCGTGAATTAAAGACAGCTATAAAGTTCTTAAACTGCAGCCCACTTAAGGTTGATTCCAAAATACCGTATGGAGACACAGAACGATGGAAAGCAGAAACATCACCAGTCTACTCCAGTCAACTAAAATATAAGAATTTGACTTTTATCTACCATAGAAGCAACATGTCGAACTATTGCAGTCTACATATACCAGTACTAGTTGTAAAAAAATACCTTACTCACACTAATAGTTAGACTATATAACACACTCACACCTTTCTCACAAAAAAATATACACCTGTAATGGTATTGGGATAACCAATGACCAATATTAAGTGCTACTGTAGCACAATAAATAGATTGACTGTAATAGAGCTTAGTGAGCCTGAATTTCCTTAATTTATCATATGATATTAATTCTGCGGTCCAAAGTGTTATTTATACATGAAGTCCTCGATATTTGAAAGGACGTAACATGCATACAAACTTAGAAGTATTTGTGAGCTCTTAACAACCAAGAACATTGCTGCTTTAACCCATTTTTACCAGTAACAAAATAATTATTACCGCCTAAAACAGTTAATAAATTATTTTTAATATTGCTGACTCGTAACCCCTTAGAAATAATGTAACTCATTGTATATTGTACATGTATACTTAATTAAATGTCTCTCATACATTTTAATGCCATTTGTTGCCGATTATGCCTAAACGTTTAAATTCAAGCTGACATATTTCTCTATTTTCGCATAAATATTAGCTAAACTTCAAAATGTCTAAGATGACCATATGCTTATAAATCCGAAATCTCATCTGATCTTGTAAAATAAAATTAATGATATCTTTATTACGTACCACAGGTTTAGAAAAATTTACGTATGGAAACAATTACGCGCATTTTAATACAAATGCATAATAAAGTTAGACTAAAAACATTGTCAATGATAATAAATACAGTTTTCAACTGTGACGTGAATATAACAAAAGTACCAAAATTTACATAAAAAAGTACAGATTCATCGACACAGAAGGTCCACCGATTATTACACATCCAAAGTTTAATGTCTTTTGTTTCTGTAGATCGCATGTTCTCACCGACCGTGTGGCGAACATAACATGAGTCCATGGGTAATCCATATGGAATCCATAATCGGTTGATGCTGGAAACTCACCGAATATCGCAGATTGTTCATTCTAGTAGATTTCGAACACACCTAATTTTCGAGAATAGGTATTCTCACACTGATATAATTTAACATGATTATTTAATTTCACAAATATGCACTGATTCACGTTGCTGAATTTATCCCTGGTTGAAATAACTCACGTGTAGAAATTCGTTTGGCTGTAATTATTCGCTGATTAAAATTCACTTGGCAGTAGTAACTCGCTGGTAAAAATTCGCTTGGCTGTGATCATTCGCTGGTAGAAATTCGCTCGCTTGGCTGTGATGTTGTGAGGTACCGCAAATTTTAGCCTCTCTTCTCCGCCAGTGTAATGCCGTGTAAAATTGGGCGTTGATACAGTGTGTGAAATTGAACTCATTTTTCGTTCTCTTGTGTTGTGTTGTAGTACGTGGAATCCAGCTTGTTGTTAGACCAACAGTGTTATGTCTGTTGTTTTGGGAATTAGCTCGTATGTAACAGCGTTGTGTGTGAGCTGTCAGTTTAGCTCTGCTAACGTCGTAAGTCCAATGCGTTTTTCCAGTATAATTTCAAATCTGATAACAAAGTCTCAACTAAATAAGTGATGACAAATCCACCGTCAGTTTTACTATTTTTATTTTGTAGTTTCTCCAAATAGTTTAACAATAACAAATATGTTTTAACACACAGAGTTAGTAAGTACATTGTATCTTAATGAAGCGTAGTGGAACTCCACTTGTCCTAACTTTCTAAAACCTACATCATCACTCTCTTAGTCCTAATTCATCACTCTTTTTTGTATATATATTGAGTCTAAATCAAATCTTACTTAATATACATTATTTTCAAATCATAGAAAATAAATGTTAAAAAGCTTTTGACCAATCAAATTACACGTTACAAAATACTTAAAACGTTCTTAGCCAATCAAATGTCATGTTATATAATTTGTAAGCCAATTAAAACGTGGCTACAACATTATTGCATAATTACTTCAAAAACAAAGGGTTTACCAATATTGAAATTATGACAACATGAGGTTGACTTTAATGTATCGGATAACAATCAGTTAAGATGCTATCTCACGCATCCTGCTTTAACGTAGACATTTTAATGAGAATTATATACGAATAATATCTAGTAGCCCATGGCTAGTAAAAGATTTTAAAGACTCACATTCAGAACGCGTTACTAAAATGGTTAGATAACATTGACAATTTAAAACAAATGATGTGGCCAAATATTACCGCATAAAATATGCTATAAAGGGAGGTTACCACTGCATGAGTTTGAAGGTGGATTTGGACATATGTTTAGAATTGCTTCCCGTAGGCAAGAGATATTTAAAGCCGAAATATATTACGTGAAGCGGAATTATTCTAACAGAACCAGCGGTTTCGGCTATAAACACACAGAGAAAACCACTGTGTACACGAACTCCCAATAAAACCAGCTACGTGTATGGCAAATCATAATACAACTTATTTAATAAATTAACTATACAAAGTGTTCATGTTATACTAGTATCTTCTATGTATTAATACACAGACAATTCATACAGAAGCAAAGACAGTGCCTAACCATGTACGCAAGAATGGTGTGACAATGTTTTTGTGTTTTGTTTTCATATAACCGTAGAGAAAAGCAGAGACTATAGATAACAGAGATTTTTATCTATACACCTATTCTCAGAATACACAACCAATTCGCATAAAAGTGTGTCGCCCCTACCTACAATACACATCAGCAGTAGTATGACCTGATTGTGTTGGTTTAAATAAATGGTGACACACCCCTACTTACTGTGTAACTGGCATTTGCAGATATTCATAGAGTTGAAAGGCTATTTCTATCGGCTCAAATATCAAAATACTGCAAAAAACACGTGTCGCCAGGTAGTGTGTTTATATCATAGCATGCATGTATTAGGTATGCTAAATTTACCTTTGTAAACATTTTATCGTATGTTTTGTTACACTAGAAATGATGAATTTGAGGTAAAACAGTGAGTTTTTACAATTTGTTTCATTCTTCTGATTTTTATTCCATCTAAACAGCTTTCGCAAGAAATTGAGTAAGCTACGTTACTGACATTAACTGGGTGACGCATCCATTCGTTTTTGCTGATTTTCTCAAATATATTGCATATTTATCGCAGGCATGACTAGCACATCATGCAAAGTGGTAATGTTTTGAAGACATCATTAACGTAATGCCGAAAATTGCTCGAAATCCTTCGTCAACCTGTGTGTATGGTTAAGAGTGTAAGCTACGTTACATACGTTGCACTTATTATGCGTTAAGTAATCAGTTATTTCGTTATACTACAATAGAGCTACATTAGTGTCAAGTATATTTCTCAGTATATTGAATTAAAAAGATCTCTATTTGGATTTGTCTTTGGAATCTTTTATTTAAATAATGTAAGCAACGTGATGTAAGCTACGTTACTGGTTTTCCTGCATTTTGTTTAGAATAGGTCGATAAATACACAATGCAACTTTAGGAATGGACACAACGATTTGCATCTCTTTCTTTGCGTATATTGTCGTTTGTAGAGTTTGTATAAAAAAGATAAATGTTAAACGGTAACGTAGCTTACAAAACACAGTTCTCTTGTGTTTTCTGCATATATGTATGTATCCGATATGGAAACGTTATTGTCATCAACAATTGTGTGTAACGTGCTATTTGAAAAAATATGTTTGTAAATTGTTTGGATTTTATCATTGCAATACTGTATTTATAAGTAACGAAGTTTAATATTTATTATAAACCTATCCATGTATTGCCATATATGCAAACAAAATCGCACAGTGGAATACAACCCGACAGATAACAATTTCCGTATTATAGGGCCTACATGTTAGGTTTTCTGAATCCGTATCATGCATGTACGATGTGTTATATGCCGAACGTATGTCAATGACGTCAAGACGTAAACATATACCTTATTAAGAACGAACGTCGCGGTATATGTCAAAAATATGCCGATGTTCATGACGTTAATGAATACACATTTAAATTTAACGCATTTGCGCGCGTAAAAGAGCTTTTCCAACTTTTGCAGTTATATAATAAAAGGAAAATTACTGCAGCTATATTGATCGGTTTTGTAGTATTACATCTCGTTGCTTGCGTTATACCGCATCCCGCGAGATACGGCATTACACAAGCAACTCTAGGTAATACAACCCTACGGATCAGCGCATTGTCGTGATATTCTGTATGTATCGTAATGCTGCTTAAACAGGGTAGCAATACCACGTGGCTTTTGGCTACAGTTACAATTAGATTTTTGCAAACATTGGAACACAAAATTTAATATAGCCATAAGTATTTTATTTCTCCATCGATTTCTATCAAATATACGCCACGCTAAGAGGAAACTTATTTGCTTTCCGTGAAATATAATATCTTTTTCAGCAGTGTTACAGATTTTTCCATTACCCTGTGAAACCTACACGTTCGACGGTTTCACAAGGTAATGGAAAAAATGGCACAGCCGCTGAAAAGGGTTTTATATTTCATGGAAAGCAAATAATTGTTTCCTTAGCGTGGCGTGTATTTCATATTTCACGTGGTATTGCTACACTGTTAAAGAAGATTATTGTATCTTGTGTATATGGATATATACGTTTAGTGTATGTTATATAAATGTTCAGGGTAGTTTACGAGTCCATGTTTCAATTATTTATATTAAACAAGTGTACAATAAAGAAGGTCTGCATATAGTATTTTGGGTGCCATAATGAAATGAGGTTGGTAGTGACTTTATCGTTATTTGTGACTAAAATTGATATTGTTTTAATAGTTGAGTGCCAATATTTGTCATTTAAAAGTTATGAATTAAAAGTTATTGAACTGTTCATTGCGCCGCATTATAATTATCATCTTCTCATTTATAGCATACTATTTGATTTGTCATAGCATGATAGACGTGCCATTGTAATATGTATATTATTACACATAACAGGGACGGAGGGCATTAAGTCGATATTCGGCATACTAGGTTAGGTATTGGCTCGATGGCTTCACCCCGAGTGCCAATACCTAACCTAGTATGCCGAATATCCTTTATAACCTTTTTATCGCATATGTTTAACTCCACTTATTTTTTCTAAACACGAAACAACAAAACAAACTCAGATCTAACTTTTCCAGACCTTTTTTAAACTGCGAAACGGTTAGAATCTTCAACCTGTATTCCAGCGCGCTAATGACGTCACATGTTTGTGTACGTTACGTACGCGCGTCGCTTCCAAAATAACCGGATATAGCCTCGATACGGAGTTTTGGCACACCGGAAGAGGGCCAGACATCGATATTTGGCACACTAGACGCACTTACAGTTCAAAGTCAGCGCAATTGTGTTACTATATATAGTAACACATGCGATAAACGTTACTAATACGTGTAATTATACGTTATCAGCTTCTCCGGTGTTATTATATAAATAACACATGGCTGCGAGGGTGATAGTAAATAATACCAACCCGAGAATAGTTATATTTAGATATGACTTTTCAATGGTTGGTATTATTTACTGTCACCCGAACAGCCATGTGTTATTTATTTTATTATACCGAACAAAATTACAACCATTTTGCGAAATAAAATATCAACAAATAGTGATATGACTTTTCAATGGTTGGTATTATTTACTGTCACCCGAACAGCCATGTGTTATTTATTTTATTATACCGAACAAAATTACAACCATTTTGCGAAATAAAATATCAACAAATGTAAGTAGAATTTAGATTGCCGTTATGATAATTTCACATGTACAATCTCAGTCTGTATAAGTTTCTAATGATTTTGTGCTATTTTTAGTAAATCTTGTCAGTTTCAACGGTTAATATACCCAAACATATTAATAGCATACAGAGACTCTCTAGCTGGGTGTTTTCCGGACTCAAATAGTAACATAACATAACATAACATATAGTTTATTGACATAAAATTGCATTAATACAATTTATAATCAAACAAATAATCAAATATGAAAGAAAGAGAAAATATGGAAAGTCTGCAGGAATGTGTAAACATTGTGACAGGGTGAAATTTTAACATAGTTTTCTGAAGGGTCTTGAAATAAAGGATGATAAAAAGGATGAAATTTTTATGAAAATGTGAAATGTCTTAAACAGAAATTCTGATTTTATTTGCGAAATAAATAAATTTTGACAAGTTATTAATAGATAGTTTGGAAGTAGAATTCAGCAATGAAATGAATTTATTATGGTGTGGCCAGTGACAGAAATAAGGTTTAAAATACTTTTTTCGTAAGTCTCTATATTTTGGGCAAACTAGCAAGAAGTGAAATTCTGATTCAGTTTTTGACATGTTGCATGATTTACATAGAATATTGTTGTGTCTGCCTGTTTCTATGAATAGTTGATGAGCAGATACTCTAAATCGTGATAATGATATTAAATATTTTCTTTCATGTATGCAATCGAGATATTTCTCGCGTATGAAATTATGTTTAAATAGACAATACGTTGAAAGACGGGGAGAATTATTTATATCCGAATACCAGGACTGATGATAATTATCGAATATTCGTTGTTTAATTAGTATAAATGTATGCTTATCAAGTACTTGTTCTCTCCATATATACGCAAAACCATGCTCTTCAAGAATCGTTTTGACATGAGAGGCCCAATTTTTGTTCCCATATGTTACATTATTTTCAGCATCATATTTCAGAACACTATATAATTTATACGTCAATGAAGAGTCGTTTAGTTTTATAAGTTTCCCCCAATATTTTATTATACTAATTTTTCGAAAAATATAGAACGGTATTCTGCCCAGTTCTCCATAAAGGGTAGATGTGTTTGTTGATTGTCTTACACCTAGTAGGCGTCTTAGAAATTTAGTATGGACGATTTCAATGTCGTTTGCAGTATGAAATCCCCAAATTTCAGAACAGAAATTGATAACAGAACCGACAAGTGTATCAAAAAGCTGGACTTTTCTGGATAACGGTAGTTCAATCTGTTGAAATACTGAGTACAAATTTCTATAAATAACCCAGCCTCGTTTTTACTAGTAGTGATCGAACAAAATATTACATAGTAATCGAACAAAATATCACACGGAAGGTCTATGGGGAAAATACATTGAGAGGTCACGTGAGGTATAATAATGTGTCATATATATCATCGGAATGTGAAAATTAAAGTAGATAGTAGTTAAAACACATCTGAAGAATTTTTTAACACAAATATTTCCTATCTTGTATCAGTTTGGTCATTTATCATTAAAGTCGTGATGAAATTTCAATAAATTGTGTAAAACTGGTGTTTTAAGACAATTCCTTTCCCGTATCCAAAAAAATGTTTTGCCTGTTGTAGACAAAGTATATTTTAATATAATTACATGATGATAATCATTTGTCATAATAACACGTATCATACAGCGTCATGTTCAATTAGCTCTGTAGAAACATATACTTGAGGATTAGGAACAAAATTAGGACTGAGAAGTTTTATCATCACTTAAAATGATAATAACTCTCTTAAAGCTATATTTCTTACATTTGAGTCCTAAAATTTTAGAAGGTTTTTTAATATATGTTTGTTCAGGAAAATAAATGATAGAAGTAGTGGCGAAGAAATTTTATTTAAGCCGTTCTTTCATTTGAAAATGGCTGTATTCTGAGAATAGGTGTATAGTCTCTGAGAAAAGCTTGCTTGTTTTAATTGCATTTATCACACACCCGCATACTTTTTATACTTTTTTATAGTGCCACAAACATGAAATATAAAGTTAAGGCTCACTTCATAAAAGGTCAAGGCTCTCTTTCTCATTTTATTCAACTCGTTCCATAAATCCAATGAAACCAGTCAACACGTACTCAGTGAATATCATCAATGTGGTGTTATCCTGGATATTTGAGTGTTCAAACAGCTACAGTAGAGGTCTCATTTTTGCATCTAAAGTAAACCGGGGAAAGAATTTGAACATGGAGCTTGTATGGGCATGCAGGACCGTAGCCACAGACACAAATCTGTGAAATGGCAAATAAATTTACAGTGGACATCGTGTGCGGTGACTGGGTGTCAGGAAGGTCATTTATAGAACAAAGAGGGTTTCCACTTTCCACGGGACAATATAAGTTCCCTTCCATCAGTTAGAAGGATAAATAACGATTCACTCAAACATGGGTCTAGCACCCTGGTATCGCCCTTTGAAGCGGGATTGGTCTTGCCTTGATGGCAGAACGTAACTGTGCAACACTTTCTATTACTTCATGTCTTTTCTTTTCTTCAGGTAACTTCTCCCAGTTGTATTGGGACATTCAATCACTGCGATGATGATAACTTTTCCTCATGAATAAACTGTGATCCAATAGAATCGTGAAACAATACATGCACATGCCTTTTTACAACATATTATTTTACAGGTAGCTTATCACTTACATATAGAGTTTGTCTACATTTCAGTTAATATGTACTTTGTCTATCAATAAACGTATGTCCGTGAGTTTTCTTATGCGGTATATTTATTTATTGATTATCTTAACGCATTAGTGGTCTGTCTAAATGGGGTTTTTACTAGGTGAACTAGGTGTGAGCAATTGCACTCTTGTTCTATGCATATGGTAACAGAAGGCTTGTTTGGCTTTTAAACTTTACCTGCAATAATTTTGCCCGTGCTATTCTTCTGTCTTTCCTATTTTTACTTCCCTTTTTCTTTTTCTTTGCGCACCGTTATAGAATAGTCAAATTTATGACAGCATGACGTATTAATGTAGAGATGTAGATGTCCATATTATCGAAGGGAGATAACCAATGGATGAATCACAAGCAAATATCTTTCTGTTATTTTATCGTTCTTTCCGCTGAAAAAAACTTATCTCGACATTATAATGTTTGGGTTGATAAAATTGTGAGTGTGTGTGTTCAGATTATTTCCTGGTTGAACTACAGGTAAGATTTTGTTGATCTTGACAACATTTCTCCCTTAAAGAATATCGAAACATGTAATTTATTTTATTTGCCGTAAAGTTGTTTCATTTTGTATTTACCATGTGATTGTAAACTGGTGAAATTTACATTTCAATTAAAATTTGGAAAAAAATTGATTGATAAAGGGAGGGCACTCGTGTTCATTTTGATAAAATTACGAATCATTACGTGAGCATATCACTGACATCTTCAGTCTTCGTCTATCTCAGTTCTAACGTAATAAAATTGTTGAACTGTCATTGTATTTTTATGACATTGCCTATTGCCACACTGAGTAATAGGGTGAAGTGAAGGTGTCTGGTCAGAAAGGTCCACTTTCCAGTTCCTAGTTCTGGATACCATAACTAAATGGTCTTTTATTTACACTGACGTGTCGACCTTTTAGTTACGGAATTACCCTCTTCAATAATCAACTGTTTAAGCTTAATGCCTAAAATGCAAGTTTATTGTTCAAAATTCGACAAAAAACTATCATTTACGTATAAATATAATATTTTTTAAATGTTTTGTCATTAAACAGTCAATTTGACACCTACTGATAATCATCTATTGCTTAAAGTTTATTTACTTCCGCGTTTTATCAGCTTCGGCAACCATTTTGAATAATTAATTTATCGCAGGTGCGTGCGAGAGTCGTTTTCGAAAAATCAGTTATTTCATGAAAAATGGTCGAAAACGTCTTAAAACTAAATAAAACCTTTAGATATACGTTTACATAAGAAACAAACACGTTATTTTTGCTATAAAGCATGTAACTCCTATTTACACAAATAAATATTGCAATCTACGCAGCCGACAATCTTTAAAAATGAAAACATTGATCATGTGGTTTGTTTCGAAACCCTTTTGTTTTAATCCCATTCAAATAAATGGCGATCGTAAACGAAAACATGGAAATTGGACAGGTTTGAAACAATCAACGGAAGTGATTATTTCTTGCGAAACATTTTGTATTTTGGGGTATATTGATAGAATATGGTCCAATTGATAGGGTATCAATGATTATTTTGTTGAAAACGTGTGTTTTTTCATAAAACGAACGCAACTCAAACTGTGCCGTTGAGCTGTTGGGTTTCAAAGAACAAACGGCTTTGACGATGAAATGGAATGATCATCGTCAAAGACCTTGGACTATCCAGTTCCCAGTACCGTCGAGTAACCTCAAATCGTGATACCCTAGTAGTTGTTATAGTGGAACTACTTTCAATATCTTTATTGATAGTTTAGTTATGACGTCATAAGCGGGAAAACCGAAAGAATGAATGTCAAAGTTGACCTTCTAATCTATAAATGAAACAAATAGCACTTCATTAACGTAAGAAATAAGATAATTACCGATCCATCGAAAAATGTGTCAAATTTTTGTATTGCCAAATAGTTCTGAAGTGACTAGAGGCCTCTAGACCTGGAGTCTTGAGGTCCGACTGGTAACCAGACCTCTAGACAATGCTTGTAGGACAGACTAGAGGTCCGGTAATTGATTTCATATGTATAAACAATAAATTATATATATTTTATCCTGTCGAGACTTCCAAAGCATTTACCTTGCTAGATACAGGTAAGTTTTGGACTGAAATCTTGTAAAAAATAGTTAATTGATTAGCAATTAAGTTGATTAGAAGTGTATCACACTTAATTGCTAATTTATTTTATGCTATACGATTTAGAACCAGGAACCCCATCGCTTGCCTGTCGAAACTGGAAATTGGTCCAGAACTCCGCTTAATCTTAGGAAATGTAGAACTTGCCATAACAAAATAGGTGACAAGTTTCATTATTTACTTGAATGCAATAAATTTAGCAACCAAAGAAGACTATTCATAAATCTGACGTTCTATAATAGACCTATTATACATATAAACTTAGCAACTAATGAACATAAAAAACAAAACTGTAAAGCTATGTAAGTTTTTTAAAATTACACTGCTGCAAACCTAATGTAGAATCTACATATATACATGCAAATTGTCTGCACTCTTTGTCTAATTTATTTATTTTGTTCATGTATATAAACTATATGTGTATCGTGTATAAACTATATGTGTATCGTGGCTCACTTTCATACCACCTTTTAAGTAGCCTCGTTCTTTGTTCTATATATAACATTGACTGTTATCCTGATATTTTCATCCTATGCATGAATTGAGCGTAATAAACGGTTGTTGTTGTTTTTGTTTGTTCGATGGTATAGTCGGACAAACATAAATTAGCCGGGCTAAATTTAGCACCAGTAAATAAACACAAACGTTGACCTTCACATCTAATTAATCAAACAATTTGGTACATATGATAATGTTGAAATAATTTGTCGTAAAGCTCCAGTGGCTCAGTGGTAACGCATCCGTCAATAGATGATGTACCCGGCGTTATATTTTTGTACGCAGGTTCGAATCCTCGCGGTGTCTTTATTTTTTTATCATCAAGGTTATTTCGTTTTCTTATCATTTTTAAATTATAAACTTTACAAAAGATCAAACAAAAAAACGAAAAAAGTAAATATATAGATTACATTTTTCTAGTCAAAACATGTTTTTGGTGTTACTCGACATTGCTCTGTACTGACTGAGCTATTTTCTCATCGGCTTTTGAAGCGAAGTTAATATACCTTATTAGTTCACTTCATGTGCATTATGTAAACAATATTGTTTTGGTTTGGTACTATATTAATCCCACTCAAATAATAAAATAAAACAATGACTGATAATACTTGACATGTCACTGTAATACAAGTCAGGCCGATAATCTTCCTTGTGGGAACACAATGAACAAGTGTTTAATTAAATTAAGTGAGGACATTAAATAAGCCAATTTTTTATATGGTTAGGCCAGTTCTTTGATTTTTGTTACTCAGACCCTCCTGCCCAATTTTTTTATTTTTTTCTAATAAAAAATTAAAACTTGAAAAACCAACATTGCATTACATATATTGTTTTGATTTATTATTTCATTATTTTGTTAATGATATGCTGGTACATGCATTATACTGTAAATTCACATATTTTCGTGGGTATTGCATTTTGTGGATATTAATGAAAGATCACTTTTGTGGGGTCGTAAATTTGTGGATTACAAAACATGAAAGGATAAACCCATGTTGGATAGTTTAGAGGTCGGTTAATTGTGGAGATTAGATTTTGCAGTCAAGTGCCACAACAAAATCAACGAAAATTCAACTCCCTCGAAAAATAATGATTTTAGTGCAGTGTACTTGTCTTATATATGTAAATTTGCTGTTTTCTTGAAAACTAACACTGTTGTTGAGTGCTTTAAATCGGCCCTTCATTGACTAGTTTACCAACAACAACGTGGTAGCAATATTTTGGGAGTAATTTTTTTATTATTTTTCCCTCCTCCTGTGAACATTTCACTTACTGAAGTCAGAGTTACAAAAAAATAAAAAAAACTTTGGCCTTATAAAATCATAATGTACATGTATCATGCAGAGTTGACCAGAACTGTTTTACTTCCAAAAGCTATTGTTTCCTTATAAACTATACTATTTACATTTCATGAGTCATCCATGGGTGTAAGTTAGAAATTATGAAAAACCTGAAATCTTGAAAAATGGTCAATTAAATCAAGGAAAACAAATTGTTTTCTATCAAAATATTGCAAAAAGTTTTGTGTAACAGTAAAGTAAATTTGACACTTCAGCATAAACTTCCGGGAGACACAATGTGAAACTGGTATCTTGTAAAGTCATTTGAAATGCAGTATCATTAAGCAGGGGTGTGGAAATTCCCAAATTTGGGCACTTACTGACTTAGTTGGACCGAAAAATCTACTTGCCCGAAAACTAAATCTACTTGCTCTGGAAAACACAAAAAAGCAACAAAATTTTAGTTTCATTCAATTATCATGTGAATGATTAAAGTACTACAATGTAGATGTAATTCAAAGTTTGTTAAGTAAATCATTTTTGGTCAGTAATTTAGGGATTAATCATTGTTAAGGTAAAATAAGGCACTTAATATTATGTTTCTCGTGATAATTTTGCACTCGCCCAAGGACAAGCTGGATGGAAAATCTACTTGCCCGCAGGCAAAAAAGCCCAAGTCGGACATAGGAATTCCACACCCATGTTAAGAGTCAATTATAAATATTGTGAGCCCTGAGATGAGGAGTCCTTGAAGTACGGCCATTATTACAGATATATATCTACTAAACATGTGTAAGATATTTGTATGAAGATACAAGATAAGGATCACTTCATCCCCTCATCAGATACCATAAAATCTCATATTTCCTTGGGTATAAAATTTCGTGGATTTTGATTAAAAAATCCATTTTCGTGGGGTAGTAAAATCGTCGATGACAAGACATGGAGGGGTGAAACCACATTATGTATTTGTGAGTTCGATAAATTGTGGGCATTTAATTTCATGGTCAAGTTTAATAACGAAATCAACGAAAATTCAACTCCCTCGAAAAATTACGATTTTACAGATAGATTACCCAAACAGCAGGCAGCCCTGAAATCTGCAACAAACGACCCAGTAATCACACTGTATATATCATCTTGAGTTTTATAGCATTAGACATTAGAAATACATCATGTACTGTAAAATTAGGGGCCACAGGGGTTTTCTGCAGTTAAATGCTGTCCTAACCCTTCTCCGTATGCCAAAAGAGACTGACTTTGCCATGTTTGGGTGTGGTGATGTAGGGTTAGGCTGCCGCTAACTAGGCCAATAAAGTCCAGTACTCGTGTTTAGAGGGTTGTGGGTTCGAGCCCTTCATCAAACACACTTTTTGTTTTTACACTTTGTTCACTTTAAAGATGGAATACAATGTATGTGTTTAAGATCAAGCTCCATCTCCCGAAACCTCTCAGTTGGAGCTTAAGTTAATTCAAACTGTTTTGCAGAGCATTTAAATTTTAATGAGCTCTTCAAGATGAGCTAGAATTTGGTATCCTTTGAGAACATAAACAAAATGATTTGGGTTGCTACTTAATATCATCTCATCACAGTGATTTTTTCCCTTTTTTATTAGTGTCCGGTAAACGGACCCTTTCCCAATTGCAAATAGGCTATAATTTTCCCAAATTTTAATGGAGAAATTCCCAATTAACAATTCAAAAAAATAATTTTCAAAATCGGACATAAAATGATAAAGTTATAAGCATTTTTGACAAGTGGTCAAGCATAAAAGTTCAAAGAAACCAGTAAACATTCACATGTCATTCACATGTAATCTCTTTTTCTGTTTTATTTAGCCTTTGTGCTTCATGGAATTTCCCAATTTCAAGTTGTCACAACGCGAAAATTCCCAATCTGAACAGACCCGTACCCTTTCCCAAAGATGAAAAAAAAATCACTGCATCATCTCATAGATAATGTCACGTGTCTTTATGCTAATTTCCACGGGAGACTGAACTCAAAATTCGTATTACAAAACAGAAACATTATTCTAAGTTTATTAAAGTAAAATTGTAAAAGCTTGAACATCTGACTTGTCTCATATTCAGACCCTGATTTGAATGAAATCTCAATTTGAGATGAGATTTCTACCTGAGATGATAAATGGGAGATCGGGACCATATATTCTGTTTAATAAAATATGATGACATAAGTAAATAAATAATAAAAAATTTACCCCATCTTTGATATATTCCATAAAAAAAGTAGATCTACATGTACATCTCAACACGCACGTTTTGATAAAACTTCGTGATTCCAATATCCCAACATTTAATAGAGTATCACTTTATCAGAAATTTTTTTTAGGCCACCGGCCCATACACAAAGTACATAATAATTTATTATATATAGTCCAGTCAGGGTAAAAATCCAGTGACGCAGCGGTCAAGTCCACTTTAACAGTGTTAAATCCATTATTAAACACTCGGTCTCAACACCTCATTTCTGATGGTACATGTATACAAGTAACTATGCCATAAGGGATGAAAGAAAATCCAGCTTTCCCTGTTTTATGTTAGAAACTCTTCATTTAATTTCATCTTAGTAATGGATACATGAAATTATTATACGACAACTGTGCCCCTTAGAAAATTTGTTGATTTTGGTAAAAAGATCAAATTTTCAGGGGTCCTACAATTACGGATTAATCCGGAATTCCGGATTTGCTGCATTAGAAAGAATTATCTGTTCTGCACAAAATAAAAAGTATTTGATGAAAGAATTGACTTAGTTATGGTCATTTGAAGTTTCATCATCTGAATTTTAACAATAAAACAATGTTGGCAACCTAGTTAAGGTGTAGCGATGTGGGCTAATAGCACCTGAAACAGACTTGCGACTTGTTTTCAGGATTCGGTATTATGCCTCAGAAGGACCCCTGAATTTTATATCAGTTGTTATCCCAGATAGTTTTGTATGATGGAACTATGTACAGTGTAGCAATACCACGTGACTTGTGACTACAGTTACAAGAAGAAATTTGTAAACAGTTGAAAATAAAATAGCCATAAATATTTTATTTCTTCATCGATTTCTATGAAATATACGCCACGCTAAGGGGACAATTATTTGCTTTCCATGAAATATATAATCTTTTTCAGTGACTGTGCCGTTTTGTCCATTACCTTGTGAAACAGTGGAACGTGTTGGTTTCACTGGGCAATGGAAAAATCGGTAAAACTGCTAAAAAAGATCTTATATTTTTATGGAAAGCACATACTTTTCCCCTTAGCGTGGCCTATATTTTATAGAAATCGATGAAGAAATAAAATACTTATGGCTATATTTGTCTTCCAATGTTTACAAATTTCTACTTGTAACTGTAGCCAAAAGTCACGTGGTATTGCTACCCTGATGTACATGATGTATAAATGTTTTATGAACCTCAAGATGTGTGCTTTTATTCTTTACTGCTGTACGATGTTTTTGTCTGAATGTTTAACTTGAACAAACTCTCATTGTTGAATATATTGAAATGATGTTTGTGTCAAAATAACTCCCAATATCTGTCTGACAGATTTGAGGGGTCCGAGCGTAATTGTTGTATCTTATACATTCTTATAAAAGCTGATACATCAGTTTATCAAATTCAAGTTGAAGAATATTTGATAAAACAATACAGGTTTTGTTATCAAATTGCAATATGGATTTCACATCAAGGATTTTTTGTTTGGCCCTAAAATAAAACTGTTTGTTTCCCCCTCCCGCGAACCTTGTAATTTAGCATTGGGTTGGCAGGTAGGAGTAAGCAAATTTTACTTTCTCTTTGCTAATTTGTCCTCATTTTATCCTGATTTTTCATTGAAATATTTCAGGTAGGGACTGGGATGATTTTGGCAGGTAGGTAGTTGGGGAACACTCTTCAAGGTGGTGTAGATTTCAGGCCCTTCCCCAGAAATTTTTTAAGGTGATGGGGCATTACTTAGATTTGTGATTACGCCGATCCCCAAGAATAGCTAAAAATTTAAAAACAGCGCCTTCTGGCCCTGCAGGGAAGGGCCTGGTGTTTTTCTAGGGCCTGGCAGTCATTTTTACATGATTTCACCAATTATAGCCTAAATTCATTTCATGTCTTTTTAAACACTGAGGGCCATGTAACTGTTGAAGTCCCTTACTCTTAACCCATCCGGATTCCATAAATATATTCCGGATTCCATAAATATATTCCGGATTCCATAAATATATTCTGGATTCCATAAATATATTCTCAGTCTCTGAGGCAATCACCAGGCTACTGTTTTAAACCCCCTAATCCTGCCCTTAAAACATGACTCTAACCCAACCCCCTGTCCCTAATTTAATGAACCGACCATGAACCCCAGAAATGTTTTATTTAGCCTGTATGTAGTTATTATACAATACAGTTTATATCAGTCATATTTTTAACATATATACAGTGCCCACAAAAAATAAGTATGCAGTAAATAATTGTTGCAAAATTAAACTTGGTTAAATTATTCAATATCTGTTTATCAGACGGTCATAATTATACTACTTTCTGAAACTACAGTTACTAATTGAGCCAAATAGAGATAAAAATAAAATAAAAATGAAGACCTTCGGAACTAAAATAACGATGTGATCAAAAAGGCTTAATTTTCCATCTTTTTGTGACAAAGTTACCATTCAAGAGGGACAAAGAAACTTGAGATTTTGCACCTAGGGTACTAATTAATGTATGTTCTCTCCATTTAATAAACAAAAATATTCAGTTTCTTCAAATACACATGTACACTGTATATAAAAAATTATTGTTGCTTTTCTGCTCTGCAAATAGTATCATTACAGGCAAGTTAGTGGGCAAATAACATCTGTATACTTATTTTTGTTGGGCAGTGTATATATATAGTACGGTGTTATTGCATACATTATCACTAGACTTGTGTATTTTCTGAGTCATACATACATAGATCTAGTACTTCATACAACCCACATCATGAACAACCTTAACGCTGTAGTATATGAAATGTATATATTGTATGTATGTTATGTTATTTAGATAAATCACTTAATTCAGTGGATCGGTCCAAGTTGATTGGATTAACAATTGTACTGTGGAGTTATCAAAGCTCGTGACTAAAGATGGAATAATTTTAATAATATTATAAACGGATGACATGTGTAGATTCTAGGTATATGATACGTTATTCTCATACTGTGATGTAACTGTATATTCGGGTTTTTCTGACCTGTCACAGGTCATCTGCTTGACCGTAAGTAATGGGAACAGCCTATTTCTCATACGGGTATGTTACCGTACACAAGAGGTTAAATTGTAATTGACTCGTACGAAATTGATCATTATATATTTAACGACTCTTAGGTAAGCTGTTCTATTTCATCTGCCCGTCAAATAAATATTCAGTGTCGAAGTACATGTACCTGCAACAGGTGGAAAACATCGACTCATATCATGTTGTATTAGTGCGTTCAAAGTCAAACGAGAACAGTTATAAACATAAACTCACCCGTCAGGTAAACTTTATATGGGTTCGATATCAAATAGTATGCAAATCTCATTCCATATATCAAAGGCGCTGTAGTATAGTGGATTAACCCTCACTTCCTTCAAGTTTCAATTTTATTCTGAGTTGTAGGTTCGATCCCCACTTCGGTCAACATTTTATTGCATGTATCCATGTTATAAAGTCTTATATTATACTGCTGTTTTAATGAATCGATACTTCAAAGTGATCAAAGTTTCATGTTGTACTGTATAACTCCAACGCGATAAATTGCAGTACAAAAACAAACACAATATTGCCTATATTTTTGTTATGGATTAAAATCAAGGACCGTAACACTTACCAATGAAAGCATTCACACATTTAGCACAACATGTAAAGTTTTCATGCTCCTAAATATTCAGAAATGATAAATACAGCGGATTTTGTGTTTGTTTTTGTATTGCAATTTATCGCGTTGGAGTTATAGTGAATATATTAAAAACGATTGTATGAGTGTTGTACTGTATATAAAAATGAAATAATTGCAATACGACTTGATAAAGAATGAATACATAACACAAACATTAATCTACGTACTGAATACCTTACTTTGTGTATGTTATTATATAAGTTACACATAAAAAATAAGGTACTTGTAAAAACATAAAAACAACTTTAAAATCTAAGTAACTTGGATGGGTGTCGAACCAGTGGCGAGATTGAACAAAATTACTTGTATAATAGCGACATGCTTACCCACTCGACTAACGAGATGATGTGATAACTGGTTTTGAAGTATTATACTATTGATTGAAGGTATCTATTTTATTATATAAAACATAAGCCTCCCCTATTCTTTTGAATGGGACAGGTCCCTCATTAGTATTACTTATTGAAACGACAGTATGTCGTCTTGTATTGTTTATGAAATGTTTATAGTATGTGTTGTATCAGTTGGATTAAACAATTTTTATTTGCATAAACATAATAATTAACCTTCATTTACATAAATTAAGGATTGAGAAGAAAGCTAAGTTTATTATAAACTTGTTGTGTTGTATTATTTAAAGTTGCATTTTGTAGTCCAGACGATTTTACCAACTTTAAGCTTCCACTGGTAATTATGCCCTGCCCCATCCTACATGTGGAGGTATAAAGCTACGTAATGTCCGTTAATTGTAGGTCGTAATAGCGCGGCCCTAGGATTCTCAAACTTTAAACAGAGATTGTGCATTGACATTGAGTTCTATAGGTCAATTGTCAAGGTTTGCTGTGATCTTTTAACATGAATTACATTAATAGACCCAATGTGAGCCCAGGATTTTCAAATTTTATAGGGATGTTGGTCGTTAACAGTAGATGACCCATATTGATTTTGATGGCAGAAAGGTCAGAGGTCAAGGTCACCATAATCTCAAACATTAATGACTATTTGGCTGCCATGGGGACGTACATGTTTCACAAACATCTCATTTAGAAATTGGAAATTAATATGATTTTGGTGCTTAAAATCATGTATGATAAACACTCAGGATCATGTTTATCACATTTTAATCGCATTATTTGGCTGCCATGGGGACATACATGTTTCACAAACATCTCATTTAGAATTAATATGATTTTTGGGCTTAAAATCATGAATGATAAACACTCAGGATCATGTTTATCACATTTTAATTGCACTATTTTGCTGCCATGAGGATGTACATGTCTCACAAACATATCATTTAGAAATTAGAAATTTATATAATTTTTGTGCTTAAAATCATGTATGATAAACACTCAGGATAATGTTTATCACATTTTAATCGCATTATTTGGCTGCCATGTGAACATACCGTCATGTTTCACAAAAATCTTTTAATTGCTATTACGTTTGTATTTTTGGCCTTAAAATCGTGTATCATAAACACTGGATGTTTACCACATCTACATGTAGCATGATTTAATAACATGATTTATTGTGTCATCTTGTTGCTTATTATTCATCACTGTATGATGATAAACATCGCCCAGGCTATATATAGATAACATCATTGTTTAGGCCAAAATAAAATAATACTGTGTTTCTTAATTACATTGTAACCTTACAAGTTTCAAACCATATTTTTTTACCCCTACCCTAAACTTTTTATACACACCGGTAATAATTGGCATTTTGATGGAAGTCACCACTGGTCATTGATTTTCCAGCGCATAAAATCATCAATAAAATTTTGACCTTAGTTTATATAGCCTTCACTGCATTCAGTGATTTTTTTCCTTCTTTAATAGGGTCCGGAACGCGGACCCTTTCCCAATTGCAAATAGGCTATAATTTTCCCAAATTTGAATGGAGAAATTCCCAATAAACAATTTAAAAAAATAATTTTCAAAATCGGACATAAAATGATAAAGTTATGAACATTTTTGACAAGAGGTCAAGCATAAAAGCTCAAAGAAACCAGTAAACATTCACATGTCATTAACATGTTATCTCTTTTTCTGTTTTATTTGGCCTTTCTGCTTCATGGAAATTCCCAATTTCAAGTTGTCACGACGCGAAAATTTCCAATCTGAACAGACCTGGACCTTTTCCCAAAGAGGCAAAAAAATCACTGGCATTATATAGCCTATATCATTATCAGTATGATTAAGGTTAATTCTGCCATATAATATTATGAGGTCTTTATGGGTATAGTCCAGTCAGGATAAAAATCCAGTGACACAGCGGTCGAGTCCACTTTAACGTTGTAAAACCAATTATAAAGGCCCATACTGTACAAACAACTATAACTTTTATGCTAAACTAACATATTAAACTTCGCTCTACCTGTTTAGACAATGGTTGTGATTTTTTGCGTACACATAAACTGCAACATCACTGTCACAATATCCTAACTGGACTATAGACTGAGTTGTTGTGAAATTTGCACCATTCTAACCTGACAAGTTGTGAGCTCTTTTGTGATCACTCTTCATCTGTCGTCCGTCTGTCTGTGAGCTCTTTTGTGATCACTCTTCATCTGTCGTCCGTCTGTCTGTGAGCTCTTTTGTGATCACTCTTTGTCTGTCGTCCGTCTGTCTGTGCTTGTGTAGACACTAGAGGTCACAATTTTGGCCTAATCTTTATAAAACTTGGTGACAATGATCATCTCAACAAAATAGAGTTATTGTTTGTACTGTTTCTGGTTTGATTAATTGATCACCCCCCCCCCCCTCCCCCTTCCCTGACACGAAGTTTGACCATTCAGTCATCATCCTTAGTGTGTAAATACAATGTACATGTTTGGCCTTATAGAAATTTTTGAGGTCAAAGTATCAAATGGAACTACAGTTGTGTGAATGTCGGGATTGAAACCTAGGAACCAACTTGATTGGCCTAAAACTGTAGTACAGTTTATGTGCCAGATTTATACAAGAATTAATGTCGGGTTGGAGACCTAGGAACCAACTTGATTGGCCTAACACTGTAGTAGTTTATGTACCAGATTAATACGAGAATTAAGATTGTTTTACAGATTTATGTCATTTTTTGCATGTCCTATTTTTATGTGTTTTCAGTGGTTTTTGATGAAGATGGATTTTTGAAGTTAAAAACTGTTGCCATAGCAACCAGTGAGGAAACTTGTGTAGTCAAGGAGTGCAGTCTCTCATGATTTAATTCAGGTATGATAAGCCATGCATGTCTAGTAAATACCACAAAAATGCTATGATTTTAATCTAGCAGGATTTTAGAAGTTTTAGAAAAAGGGGTCCCTGATCAAATAGGAATATTTTGTCAGTATATATAAAGTGACTTGACTTTCATAATTTCATGTTTACAAACTTGTTTATTTAAATTATGTTGCAATTAAGTTAATTTTCAGATGAGAGTTGAAGACTCCCTGATAATAATAATAATAATAACAATAATGTTTATTCCAGTAATTTAGGCCTCTGGCCCATAATGTAAGAAAACATTACGAGTTAAATGTTTTTTCATTTCCACCTTAAGGTGCATAAATTTGACACGACTTTGTGATGCCAAAAGAACAATATTATTTGTTTCCCCTTCCTAAATCTGACCAATTAGGGTTCAGGGTAGGTAGATAAAAAAATATGTGATATGCTTTTGGCCAATCAAATTGTCTAAATTATGTGGGGATCTGTTGGGTTCCAGAGGTCATGGGTTCGATCCCCATCGGCACCACTGCTTACTTTTTCTGAGCAAGAATAACACACAATGCTCCACTCGACCAAGCTGTGAATTGGTACCTGTGGTGGGGGTGTCTGAACATGTTCAATATTCCTTGGCGCCGTATCTCTTATGTTGGCTACACAACCACCAGGAGAGAAATAGTTTCCCCCAGAGAGACTCAAACACATGTTTCCTTAGGTAGCCCAATGACCAGGGGAAATTAAAATGTCAAAGAGTGGCTGAATAGCTGAAAGCAGCCCTCGGAAATTGGTAACTTAACTTATTATTCAGGATAATGATGAGGTAAATAAAGGTGTTTATTGTTTAGGCCAAAGTTAAAATATGCTTTGTTTTCCCATCCCGACCCAAGCAGATTCAGAATGGGTAGGTAGGTAGGTTAAATATTTTTTTTTTAATTCTTTCAGAATTCTAGTTATTGGTAAAGACATACAAATAATGAATATGTGTAACTATAAGGTGAAAACCAACAATCTTAAATTTAGAATATGTACGAAATGTAATAGAAAGAAACACGCCTGTAAACAAAATTAATATTTTCATCCCCAATATTTCATAAAAAAATATTATTTCAATTGGGGCAATAAAATATTTTGGGTTAGGGCCGTTTTTTCGGGTAGGTAGGGGATGGGGAAACAAACGTTATTTTATTTTAGGCCCTAGCTGTAATATATATATATATATGCATTCATTATAAATAATTCCTGAGATGCCTGGAAATATAATTAGCTTCTTATCTGTTCTGAGAAATCGTTTACACGTAACAAATTATGGCCTCACAAATCACATCTTCGACTAATTGTGTATGGTATCCGTGTCTGCCTCGTATATTATTAACTTACAGAAAATTATCAGCATCATCTGTAAATAAAAAAATGTTTTCAAATCTACCAAAGTCTTAAATTTGATGCTAATATAATCTGTTATTAAGCACCAATTTATTATTATACCACCTTTTGTCCAGATTTAGGACCAGAACTCCAGTGTACCAAGAAATTGGAAAGAAAAATTATAGTTTAAGGACTAAGCTTATAAAAAGGACTGTAAAATTCATTATTAAAGATCAATTAGGGGAAACCTGCAACATTTTATTAAAAAAATTTAAAAGAAAATTTAATGGAGAAGTCAATTATCTTTTATGGAGGAGATAAGTTTTATTTATTGTGTGGGTTGATTAACAATGGTCGTTACTATATACCAGTACAAACGTCTTGACTTAAATCTATGAGGACATTAAATATAACTTATAAATAGTGTCATTTTGTTGAAACAATAGATTTCCTAATTAATACAATGTACATGTAGTGTTATGGACCTTTTTTCACATTTGTACATATAATAATAATAATAAAGACTTTATTTAAAGAGGCAACACAGTTGGGTAATACCTGTGAGCCTCATTAACACATTTACATATTATGTAAGTTCATGTATACAGTTGAAGCTAACACAATTGTAGCTGTTAATGTGTCAGGGAGCTATTTGGGGATAACTTCAGCAGGGATTAGGCCCCTTCAGGTAGTTATTTGGGGATAACTTCAGCAAGGATTAGGCCCCTTCAGGTAGTTATTTGGGGATAACTTCAGCAAGGATTAGGCCCCTTCAGGTAGTTATTTGGGGATAACTTCAGCAGGGATTAGGCCCCTTCAGGTAGTTATTTGGGGATAACTTCAGCAAGGATTAGGCCCCTTCAGGTAGTTATTTGGGGATAACTTCAGCAGGGATTAGGCCCCTTCAGGATTGGCCCCTTGGTACTGTTTTATCAAAGCACTTTCAGAAATCATAAACTTACGTTCAAATTTTAATTCTTTATAATTCTTCAACAAATACACAAGACTTAGTATGAATAATTTTGTGGGGCTAGTTTCAGGGGTTCTACACTTCTGGAATAATCCGGAAATCCTGATTTTCTGCACAAGAAGAATGATCTTATCTGCACAAAATAAAAGAATGAACTTTTCTGCATACATGTAAAATAAAAGTTGTTTGAAGAAATAATACCAAATATTGACTGAGTTATGGTCATTTGAAATTTTATATGCTGAATTTAACTGTAGAATTGTACAATAGTTGAAACAGAGTTTTGGTGTAGGGATGTGTGCAAATGGCACCAGGGTTCTGTTTTATCAAAGCACATATGGAAATCGTAAACTTTTCGATCAAATTTAAAGTCTTTATAAATACTTTGTTTCATAACACTACTTAACAAACACCTTCCCCTAACCTAATAACATTTGAACTTTAGCATCAACTTGCCCCCTTCTTTATTATCCATATCAATTGGAACATGCTTAATTCTTAAGCGTTAATAGTTGTTATTCCTCATTCAACCTATAACCACACATCGAGCTAATCTAGAGTACTTTAGACTTTATAATTTAGCTAGACTAACTCAATGATGTGATTGGCTTAAACACTTCCAATTATCATTACATTTGTATACGCTCTATGCTTTCACAAGTAAGCAAAATAATAATATATGTGTCTTGTTTCATGTATATGTTTATATATGTGTGTTCTGTACATGTATTCTATATGATGTAAGATATATTCCTTACAACACTTGAAAATTATCATTATAACCACTTATACAATTACAGATACATTTATAATAACTATATGAAACAACGAGTACTATATACGTTCATATGTTTAAATTGACTATTTTCTCTTGTTTATTGTTCTCTCTTTTCAGCATATTATACAGTTTATGTCAAAGTATTTCAATAACCAAATGTTAAGATAGTCTTTGCAAAAGCCCTAGAGCTTGTCTGTAATTTATTTTTATGAGCTATTAAAATAAAATTTACCAAACTCAAAAAAAAAATATAAAAAAAAATACTTTGTTGACAATTATAAAGTGTGGTCAATGGAGCTGCACCACTAACAATGATTCAGTTAATGAACCCCTACAAACATATCTGGCACCAATTTGCAGTTGTAAAAGGACTAAAAAGAATTTAAATTTGAGCGTAACTTTTAGATTTTTGTAAGTGCTTTGATAAAACAATACCCCGAAACAGAACTGCGTATTTTCAGGATGGAGTATTAAGCCTCTGTAGGACCCGGGCTGTTACATTTTCAAATTTGAAGAAAATGGAAAGATTTTCAAGAAACAAATCCTGGTTTTTCTACATAAGCAGACACCTGTACATCTAGTATTGACCGGTTAATCTGGTAATTGCTTGTATTAGTTGGCCGCAATATCTCGGACATGTTGGTCAGAATATCTCGGACATGTAATATATTGATATAATATCTCAGGTTACCCATTTGTTGGTTTTTATGCCAAGAAAAAAATCGTTACTGTTTCTTGTTAGTTAAGCTAGGTAGGAAGTAATTATATCGGGGATAATTAGTTAGAGGAAATAGGAAGGTCAGAGCTGTGTAATAGTAATTAGTGCAGTATAATTAGTTAGTTCAAGTTAGGCCAATAAAAGTATGTGTTTTGCGAAGTCTCAGGTCCTATCTGTTGAAAGGGATTTTTTGGAGAGATTTTTTGATATCGTTTAAAGATATACCTGTCAAAACATACAGTTATAAAAAAACAACCAAGAAAGTCCCTGGTTGGAGGGGCGGGGGCGTCCTACCAGTTATTTTTCTCAGGTCCGACCAACTTAGTCTTAGGGGAATGCTGACCTGACTCTAATAGCCTTAAGATTACTTGCCTTGTGATAATAAGGGATAAATTTCAAGGGGAATTGAAGAACCCCTATCCACATGCCTTATGTAGCTTTATTGAGACTATTGTCCTAAATATGACTATACCATTTTTTCTTTGGCCTAATTTCAATGCTTGTGATTATTCTGTTTTTAATCTGAGAAACACTTGTTGTTGTTGGTCAGTAGGCTTGTTGAGTTTAACCGTATGCAGGCCTGTGATTCTTCCTCCTTTTCGTCTTAAAATCTTTGAAACAAAACGGCCTAGATTCAGGCCGACCTACTCAAAATAATGTATTAATAATAATAATAACGACTGTATTTATGTGGATTACATAAATTATTTAACAGCAATATCAATTTTCAATATGGTCCACTGCAATGCAATGTTGATGTGACGGGATAGGGTGTTTCTGCCTAAGATTTTGACCTTACAGTAGTCACAGGCCTGACCGTATGTGACTCACTGTATGATAATCTAAAAGCTGTTTACTCAATATTTCCGCCTTCAATTCAATAGGCAACTCTGCGGTCGAATCCACTATAACGGTGTAAAACCAATTGATTGGCTTATACTGTACAAACAACTATAATTTCAATGCTAAACTAACATACGCTGTACTAAAGTTCGCTCTACCTGTTTAGACAATGGTTGTGTTTTTCTTGCGTACACATAAACTGCAACGTCACTGTCACAATATCCTAACTGGACTATAACTTTATACTCGGTGACTTTCAGACTAAACAAACTATACATGTGCTTTTGTATGACTATAGACTGTAGCCTTAGCATACTCATTTGCATTAATTTTGTAGCTACGTATTAGGTGGAACCATGTAACTGTAAACTGAAAGAGTGCTTCCAAATTGTTCTGTTGTACTGTTAACGGTGCGACCAATTAACTATGAAAAGAGCTACAATTATATATTTTTTGTCAATATATTTTGGTTATTGTGAAGGCAAAAATGAATAAGGAGTTAATAAACTGTGCTTGTACATTGTCCAAGTGAAACATAATCGAAGTTCATGGAAAGTTGACATTTGTCATGAAAGAGTGAACTTTGCTAGCTCAGTGGTAGGGTGTCTGCTTCGGGCGCTTGAGGTCCTGGTTCAATATGTGGCGGCATCATAACAAAGACAAAATAGATATGGTACCAGTAATTCCTTGCTAGACACTCAGCATACTAGTAATATGGAAAACTAGTTTCCCTCTCTCTTAATTACACTGTGACAATGGATACCATCAGGAATGAGGTGTTGAAAGTGATTTATACATTATTCAGTTAAATGAAAACATTTGGACAACAACGCACATCATGCTATATCATTAACATATTTTATGTCATTAATGTTTCGGTTAAAGCCTTCTTCAGAGTATTATTAATTTGTTTTAATATAAGTTATGAAAACTTGTTTCACAGTCAAACTGAAATGAGTTAGTACACAATCTCATTAATATCAGACCCTTCACTACTTTACGTTGATATAGGATCTGATGACACTGTGTGGGGTCATGTCGATGTGACCTTTTGCGTCATCCAATCAAATCGCTGATTTCACAAATCTGAAAGTGCGGTGAAACATGCTGAGGCTATGTGACGTCATTGTTCGTTAGAGAGGTCATTTGAAGATGGCCTCTTACAAAGTGTAGTCAGACTTCTAACAGCGTAAAGAAATGGAAAAAAATGTTAGGGTCTGATTTTAATGAGATTGAAATTAGTATAACGAAGCTAACAGAAAGTATGAACCTGATATTTTTTATCTTTTTCAGAATCTGATGCTGAATTGACTCGACATTTTATAAAGAAGGGAGGTAACTACATGGTATAATCAGATGATGGATGAATCAACAAGTCACGTGGAAATACTGGCCTAGACTCGTGAGAAATACTGGCATAGACTTGTTGAGAAATACCGGCCTAGACTTGTTGAGACTCGATAGATACATCACTAAGATATATATACGTACATTGTTCTATATCTAACATTCTTATATACCGGAAATAAAAGGGGGGATAACTCATTGTACCGGAAACTATCTCTCGATAAACAGGAAGCGGACACTTACGGAAGACAAACGGACGTGTTAGACTCGTTGTTTAGACAGATAACGGGTTTATAAGTGTACACTTGAAATCTGATCGTATGAAGCTGGGACTTTATAAACTATGAGATCTGTATAATATGTTTTTATAGCAGATGTGATTATAATATATATTTATATGTAATTAGGATTTTTATGCTAATGAATTAAAGTGCTTAAAGCTTATTTAGCGTGGAAGGAACTGATAGTGCAATATAATATAAGGTGTAGAATATTTAGTGATGTTATATTTTTATGAACTGCAAACAAACTTAACAATTTTAGTGCAAATCTAATAAAGACGAAACATTCCTACTTCAAGTCTCTGTGATATATCAATTTATTTTTGTGATATTTCTTAGTAAACATATATTTTTCTTAAATCAAGGGAGATAATTGTGATTAAAATCTCTTATTTTTATAATGAATTATACAGTTGCATTTGAAACTACTTGAAATTCAAGGACAGTCAGCTGAACATTGCGGATTTGACATAAGTTCAGGTTACAGTGACAGTAACTGTGGAAGTATTCTATTTATAGCTGCAAGGGAGGTAACTGGAAGTATTCTATTTATAGCTGCTGCAAGGGAGGTAACTGGAAGCATTCTATTTATTGGTGCAAGGGAGGTTACTGTGGAAACATTCTATTTATAGCTGCAAGGGAGTTAACTGTGGAAACTTTCTATTTAGAGCAGCAAGGTTGGTAATTGTGGAAATATTCTATAAAAAGAATATCCCCATTTGGAAAACTGTACCGTATTTGATTCATAGGGAGATAATTGTTGGACCAGACGACGCAGCAAGGGAAGCCACTGATTTACATTCCAGAGTTATCTACCTTCATCAGATCACATGACTATGGCAATGGGTGCACTTATATGTTTCAACTGCTGTTTAACGGAACAACCTCAACCGGTCAGTGATCGTTTTGTACATTTTCAATTTTGCCTAAAAAAGTTTGATTGTGCCTAAAATTTTCAACTGTTCCTAAAAATTGTTACTGTTACCAGTTTGCCAGCCAACCTGCCCTTCAAATTTGCTATCACCCTTGAAATGTTATGACTGAAAACAAATCTGCAAATTATTGCTACTTTTCTTGCTTTTATTAGGGTATAGTAACTGTTTCTCTTTCTTCAATGTCGAAATAAATAAAAAACAATGCCAATAAAAATTTGAAGTATTGTCTACGTTCAAAAATAATTTGTAAGCTGAATTTAATGAAAATAGAACAATGTTTGAGTTTTGGTGTTGGGCTGTATGCTGAATACTCAAAGCACTGAAAGCTTGCAAAAACATATTCAGGGTTTTGCTTCATTCTTCAGCAGGACCTCTAGATCTGTTAAAAACAGAATTATCAAATGAAAATTGTGTCAGTTTATATTCAAACATGAATTTCTATTTATAGCAGCGAAGGCGACGTATTGACAGAAGCATGATTGGAGAGCCGACAAATTTCCGACACACGGCTCACGTCGGGTCCGGGGATGTGGGGCTTACACCAAATAGTTCAACAAATAGCGTAAGTAAAAATGTTCGGCTGAATATATTTCATAATTGTTGTCTTCTATTCATTCTGTTGGTGTGATTGGTTATCTTATTTATCGAGACTCTATTAAACAATTGTAGTTTTGATTTGCTTTCCATGGATTACAGAGATTTATCAGTGAAAATCACATTGAACATTTTGTTGTTTTCACTGTTTTAGAAGCTGGTTCCAGTTATAATCATGCAGAAAAAGAAATGAAATGTCAACAGTGCCGGGCTTTAAAATATGCGTTACGTCATCATGACGTTATAATTGTCACGTCGGGATGTTCTAATTTCAATTATGATTTATCCAATTAAGCCAACTACGGTACCATTTTAAGAGAAATTGAAGCATATAATAAACAAAAAAAATGCTTATTTTCGGTGCAAGATCAGTTTTATTTTACTCTTGAAAATTAAATTTTCACTTGTAGCTTTAAAAAGATGCGATTTTCAATTGGGAACATTGTACACATAAACGACTATGTCACTCTCACCATATCCTAATAATTGGACTGTACTCTAGGTAAATATATAACATTAATAGGTCAAATGAGGGGATTTACTAATTATAAACTCTACTGATAAAAGTACATTAACATGCATAACCTAGATATTTGCCTATTATGTTGTATTTTGTTTTCTAGTTATCAAATATTCAAGGTCAAATGTCATCTAAAGGTGAAACGTATGATGAAGCTAGTCCTACCACAGTACATCTAAATGTCATAGATTTACCAGCACGCAATAATTCATAGGTAAGTCACTTATTGTTATTATACATATTGTAAATTACCTGTCTTTATCTTCTTGTTTGTAAATTACCTCCCTTTGTCTTCTTGTTTGTAAATTACCTCCCTTTGTCTTCTTGTTTGAAAATTACCTCCCTTTGTCTTCTTGTTTGTAAATTACCTCCCTTTGTCTTCCTGGTTGTAAATAACCTCCCTTTATCTTCTTGTTTGTAAATTACCTCCCTTTGTCTTCTTGTTTGTAAATTACCTCCAATTACCTCCCTTTGTCTTCTTGTTTGTAAATTACCTCCCTTTGTCTTCTTGTTTGTAAATTACCTCCCTTTATCTTCTTGTTTGTAAATTACCTGCCTTTGTCTTCTTGTTTGTAAATTACCTCCCTTTGTCTTCCTGTTTGTTTATTACCTCCCTTTGTCTTCTTGTTTGTAAATTACCTGTCTCTGTCTTCTTGTTTGTAAATTACCTCCCTTTATCTTCTTGTTTGTAAAGTACCTCCCTTTGTCTTCTTCCAGGCCATTCCCCAGACTCAGAAGGGTACCGCAGCGCCTTAAAACCAGAGTCAGCTTTCCCCCAGGGCCCTAAGTCCTAGTGTGGTGCCTTGACTATGGGTGTTTTTGGTCTGGTTTATGTAATTTGAGTGATTATAGGCGGTATAATTTACAAAAGTGCTAAGCCTTTAAATTATGAAAAATCATGTATTTTTTATGAGTTTTCTCTTCTAAAACCTTTTAAGACATTTTCGGGGATCTCGTTACGCAGTACGTACAAACCCCTCAGTGCCTTAAAAAGTTTCTAGAGAAGGGCCTGATCTCCCTGTGTCTTCTTGTTTATAAAATACCTTGTATATTTCAGGCATAATAATAAAAATTATTTTCTGTACAACTCATACATTTACTGTTTGTTTCAGCTTGGCTTGTACGAGGAGTCAGATATAGTTTGTAAATATTCAAGTGCTTTCAAAATTCCAACACTGACATTTCAACTCGAGCTTCGTGATAAGGTGTTCAGCTTATAGAGGATTGTATAGAAATATCATCAAAGTCGCCAGTTTCTGCAGTTGCCATGACTACATTGCAAGCTTGCCACCGGACAAAGTGTTTCCATGATGATGTGTAGTTGCTCGGATATATTGTAACCGGAATTCTGGGAAATTTCGAGTTTATTGACAGTTCAGTTAATTTTGTGTAGAAAGAAAATTTAGATGATTTAATGTGGCATATATTATGCTCTTTATTGTAGTAATTAAGCATACTTTATTTTCTCTTTGTTACAATGTGTCTGATTGGATAATGTAAAAATATCAGCCAATGACAAAGGACAATAGAAATTCAGTACTTTACAGATACAATGTCATGTGATCTGGAATCACAAAATTTGGGTTTTCCCTCTAATTAACGTGAGGTACAAAAATTTAATAATGATGGCTTTAGTATTTGTTTTGGCCAAAGAATTACCCAATAGTCTGTAATTTATATTTGAATATATTTTATTGTAACAAATGCATGGGTAACAGTTAAACCATGTTCCCATAGTCTATTAGTCGAGAAATATTACCACAACAGCCTTTCTATCCTATTTCTTCAGCATGTTACTGGAACCACAATATGAATTTGTTTTGGCGAGGGAGAAAGAATTACCAAAATATAATTCAATAGTCTGAATATATTAACCTAGTCCTGGTCTTTATGTATGAATATATTACAAGGTTCATGTGAGAAAATTGTACATTATCAGTGTGTAAGATTTGTGTTTGTATATTACACTTCAAGGTCTCCCTAGTTCGGATTCTTACAAAAAAACTAGAACGTTTCCATCTACCCTTAACTTATGATATTTTTGCATTTAAACATATAGTGTCTTTATTTTTTTGTGAATATTTTATTTTCCATGTTATAATTTAAATCCCCATAGTCAAAGACAAAAAAAATATATGGGCCAGTCTCCAGGAAAACCTGCTATATTGACATGTAATTACTGCATGTAACAAGGTTTTGAAAAAGCTATCAAATAAGAAAAAATGACATATCTATAGATTCAATTTTAAGTCATTTATCCATATATTACTATATCTTAGCTTTAAAATGTGTCATGCATTATGTTGAAATCATTTACTTCGTTGCTATGGTGACCAATTTGAGAAAAGTACTCTGATTGAGAAAAACGAAGAGTTAGTTGATTAAAACAGTAGTATTCTTTCTCTAAATGTGAACATTTACAATTTGGATGTATATTTTTAAAGTATTTTTTAGAGTAATGCTTGATTGACGTTTGCAACGTCACACAAAAAGGGTCTGAATAGGGCCTCAACAAAACCACTGTAACTTCCTTAAAAATCAAGATACTAACAAAATTTCTTTTGCATTTTGCTTCATTAAGATTACTCTTTTAAATAATCAAAAATCTCAAATTCTTTTTTTTGTCAAAATAGCAGGTTTTCCTGGAGACTGGCTCATATATTTGTTTCTGGCTTATATATCCACCTGAGAACTTCATTATTGGTGTTCAATATCGACTTATATCTTTGTGTCACGTTTTGCCATAAAATTTGGTCCCCACAAAAGATATACATGCCATGTTTCGCAGACCCCTTTGCATGAGATTGGTGATGGAAATGCAGGAGATTTCATTAAAATGCAGGAGATTTCCCTTGCTGAAACTTTAGACTTAAAGGGACTGCCTCACGTATTGGTGTATTGCAAAAATATAATAAGATTGTCAAATATTCATGTAATTTTGGTATAGTTTCCTGTATATGCCATAAACAACCACATTGACATAAAAAATAACTTGGGAAACATCGGCATTTTGTATTAATTTAGCATTTTTACACCCAAAGTTCTATAGGGTATTAATACCCTATAGAATTAGCACTAATATCACTTAAATTGCCTGCAATGTGTTTCCATTTGATGAAAACGAATTGCGAAACGAACCAAATACCTCACAGATGTCTCGGCTTTAGTTTGTTGAAGTTACAGTTTGATCATGTGTGAATTACAAAAATTCCCAAAACATTTTGGAAGTGAACTCGGTGATATTTTCAAACAAAAAAATACTGAGTGCTATTTATCAAGAGTGATTTAAATTGCTTATATGCCACAAATCTTTAATAAAACAACCACCAGTGGCTTTCTATTATATAAATACTTGGTTAGGCAGGAAAATTACGTCATACAAAAATTTTAGCCCGATCTGTGAGGCAGCACCTTTAAAGTATTGAAGTTTATTTGCAGTTTTCACATAATCTTACTTTGATGACAATACCATGGATTTTAAACTAATATTTGAGATCATTTTCATAATGTAAACAAAAAATACCAGGTTCCAGTTTGCTTATGAAATGTGTGAGATTTGATAAATTGGCCTCCGATCATGCAGGAGTAGAGTCTCAAATGCAGGAGACTCGCGCATTATGCATGAGATCTGGCATGTATGAAAGATGTCTATTTTAAGTACAATTTTGCGCAAGTGTTTATTAACCTCTCTTTTAATGACTTAAACATATTCCTACATACAAATGGATAGAACTTTTTAAGCTTGTATGAAGAAACTATTTTTTTTTTCGGTGAAATTTGATACATAATTGAAGTCATTTTGACAAAAATGTGTATGTATACAATTGTGTTCTAGTATTTATTAATGTATTTAACTTTTTTATTGTCATGCTGGCTTTGAAACTTTATTGTATAAATAATCTTTTAACATGACATTTGTTTTATTATTAGTGGATTTCAGAACCTCGAAAAGTCCTTGTATATCATTATTTGAGTCCTTGTATCCGTTGAATTTCATTGTTTGAGTTCTGAAATGTTTGAATTTCATTATTTGAGTCCTTAAACCTTTGAATTTCATTATTTTGGTCCTTGAATCCTTTTGAATTTCATTATTTGATTCCTTAAACCTTTGAATATCATTATTTTAGTCCTTAAACCTTCGATATAATTTTTGTGTAAAGAGCAAAATAGTGAAACGGAAAATTGTGTTTTTTATTTTGAGATGGTGTTCATGCGAAGTTTTACTGTATATTTATAATATAATATAAATGCATTGATCAACATGATGGTTACTTAAGGAGGAAGTGTCTGCGTTTATTTCTTCACAATTTTAATTATACCCCCGCACAACGAGTTGGAAGGGAGGTATACTGGATTCAGCTTGTCTGTCCGTATGTCCGTAGACGCATTCTTGTGGACGCAACTCCTACAGTTTTGGCAGGATTTCGCTCAAACTTTCACAGATGAACAACCTCAACATATAGATGTGCATGAAGAAAGGAATTTGCGCTGCAATGAATTTTGGCAGAATTATGGCCCTTTGCTGGCGGGGGTATATTAGTCTGCTGAATGGCGACAGCTCTAGTTTGATTAACAGATATAATTATACCGTATATATAGAAGGCGGTACAGTCAGGTCCCGATACAACAACGCTGATTGTTGCCAAGAATTTTGTTGTTGGAACGAATATGTCAGTATAATAAAATGATACAAAAAGATTATATTAAGTCAGACAGGGAAGGCAGCACTCAACTTAACCTGCCGAGCACAGAAAACATTAAAAACACACAAAGCACAATGCCTAACTTGAACCAACTGAGCACAGGAAACATAAACACATAAAGGCATAATGCCCAACTAAACAAGCAAAGATCCACCAAAATCAAAGCTGTCGAAAAGTATAACAAATTATTACTAACTGAATGACCCAGTTTCCACAGCAAAACACAAAAAACGTTTTAATACTTTGGTTCCAAAATATGATGTCAGCATTTGTGTGGTTATATCGAGACCGGACTGTATACAAATGATTGATTTCTATGATTTTATGAATTGTATTACATGCTAAGATTTTAGATATTTTCGTTCATTTGCCTTCCATGTAGATATCAGAAGCTCTATCATAAAAATAATTCTTCGGTTGGGGGGATATTAAGACTGCATTGATATTGCCTTGTTGTTTCGGACATTAGAGGGGGGGGTCATCTATACTGCTGCATGCTGGTTTTTATACAAGCGGTCCGACCCACAATGCTCTTCGTAACAACTTAACTCAGCGCTCAGTCGAATACCTTATAGCGGTAGATGTTTGTTTGTAAGTAGGCTAATTGTTATTTGTTACATAACCTTGACCATAATAGTATGGAGATATTGACGTGATCCTTACCTTTTTGCATGAATATATTACAAGATTCTTGCATTGAATATATCAATTTCCGCGAGCAATATTGGTACTTCAGATTTGTGTTTGAATAACACCTCAAGCGTCTTCATGATACTCCTTGCTTATGAAAACATAGAACCGGGGTAATAAATATAGACAAGATATCAGCTGTTAATTTATTTCTAATAGAAGGTCGAGGAGCAGGTTAAAATCTCTATACTTTAAAACAATGTTACTGTTATAAATGCTTCGAGTATTTTTATAAGAAGTTATTGATTAATTCTTGTTATTGCCCATGATTGCCTTACAATTATTACGCAGGGGTGTCAACAGAGCCAAATTAAAAATCCTGAAAATCATATGCTGCTGACCATTTTTGACAAACTAGAGGCCGTCAACCATATATAACTCAGTTTTTCAAACTTATTATTGAAGAAAATCCTTCAGAGCAGATATAATTGACCATAACTTTGCCATTTCTTGAGATATTTTCATCAAATAACTTTTATTGTGGTCAGAAAGCATAGCTCTTCAAGGATAGACAAATCGGAATTCCGGATAAATCCAGAAAATTGACACCTCTGTTACGTTAAATTTCCCCAGTAGTCATTACAAGTTCTCTCCCTTGCTTATAAAGGAAGCAAAAAATCATGAATTCATTCATTCGTGGTTTCAATTACACACTAAAAAAATCCATGACTTCACACAATTTAAACTTGGAATTAGTGAATTCAATATTTCAAATATGATTCCTGAATTCCCTATTTCAAGTTAACAAATTCATGATCTAATTTCAAAAGTTCAAAATTTCAAGTTAACAAAGTTGTGATCTAATTTTCAAAATTCACAATAAAATTTCATACATTCTCTATTCCAAGTTAACAAATTCACAATTTAGATCCCAAAGTTTCTAATTTCAAGTTAACAAAACCAAGATTTAATTCCCAACGTTCCTAATTTCAAGTTAACAAATTCACAATGTCATTATCATAGGATATGTTCTGTTTGATAACCTTGTTATATTACTGTTTATACCTCTCTATAGTATATAAATACAACACTTGTTTGAAATTCATGTTATTGTATGAAACTATTTACCTGGTCTCAGTGCTTATCAGTCGTCCTATTAGGTTTGTTATTTTGACTGGAGGGTACTAGAGGTTTGCTGTCCGTCCAAAAATCTGGATCCTGACATAACTCAAACAGTTTCCAAGCTAGGTTTATGAAACTTGGTATGTGGATAGGGGGCAATAGAGTGATTATGCCCGTCTAAAAAACTTTTTATTCTGACAAAAATTGTGGTTGCCATGGCAACAGAAACATTGGGAATTTTAAGGGTCAAAACAGAAGAGGATTTCTGTATTGCTTGCAATTCTTAGTGACTTGTTTAAACATATGATGGACCGTACTGAAAACTTGAAGATTACTGAGACCAGGTAAATGGAAGCGGACAATAACACAGCTTGCCGGCGATAGTACTAGTCTTATATACAAATATTTATTATGTGCAAGACGGACCACTTGTTATCAGTGTGGATTGGGAGTAGAATGCATTAAAAGTAATAATGCACAAAATCGAACGAACAAAAAAGTACATCAGAAATGCTGTTAATTGTCATTTTTTATATAAACATAAAAGGCTAGTGTTATCGTGGACAGACTATATGATACGTATTGTTAATTAAATGCTGGCATGTTTACTGTTAGAACTAGGCCGGTGTAAGATGTTGAAAACTTACTCTGTATTGTTTCTTGTTATTGTATGTTTTGCTTGCATCTAAACAGTAAATAAATTATGATTTTATTATCAAGTAATGTGTTCACCTAACTGTATATATCTTGATAGTGTGAGAGATCTAGTTTTATCCAAGGTCACAACACTTGTTGACTGACAGAAAAAGGGTGATCACTAAATCTCACTATGAGACAGTCGTGCAGACAAGACACTTGTTGACTGACGGAAGAAGGGTGATCACTTCATTACACTACCAGTATGTGGCAGGCTGCAGTAAGTGGAAGGAACAACTAACAACAGATGAATCCATCTTCTGTATATTTTACCTACGTTTCGGCTATACAATTAGCCTTCATCAGTAGTAAAACCTGCTAAATGATTACAAATATTTTGCAATTCAAATTTGCTTGCGACAAAATCTTTGCATGTAAAATCATGCAACAGTTGATTGAAACATGATATTTTCATGAACTGATACTAGTGTACGTTAACCTCAATGAGTTAATGGACAAGATCTTGAGTTTCCTGTGATTACACATACAGAGTGTCCAAAAAGAAAGTATACAGTTTCAGTGTCTATTTATCTAATCCCTTCAATCTGCTATATCAACGAAAATTTGCACATGTACAGACAAAAGATGTAAGTTTTTTCTGTGACCAATTTTAAGATTATAACCCAGATAATTTTTAGAAAACGACGTTTTCACGATGCATGTCGCCTTCCGATATTTCCCTTCTTGCACTCATTCTTTGAAACTATTGATTACATTTGTACATGTGTCTTACCTGATCTTCTAACCTTCTCTTTTGATGTTTCTCAGCAGCATAGATGTGTCCGTTGGCTTTAGATTGTACACTAGCGATTCAGATAGCACAATAGAAAGAAATAAACTCAACCTGTTACTTGTCTTTGTTAAACCAACTCATTCTTAAACACCACAGGTGATTTATTGTTTTGAATGATGTATAGTTCATGCAAGATGTACCAGGGCCACACATTGTACATAAGGGGTTGGATGAATTCCTTGAAACAGTTTGATCCAAAGAAATTTCCAGGAAATACCACTGTAGTGTGATATGGCCCGCCAACAGCCCGAATCTAAATCATTGCGACTTCTTCTTGCGGGGATATGTGAAATCGCTAGTGTACAGCACAAATCCAACATACACGTCTATGCTCACGAGGATCATCAAAAGAGAAGGTAAGAAGATGAGTTTAGACAAATGTGCAAATGTTATCAATATTTTAAAAGAAGTGCAAGAAGGAAACATAAGAAGGGTGGACATCTTGAGAATATCATAAATTACTGAAAGATGTCACAGGCAAAATAAGGTAATTTCAGTAAATTTACATTTTTCTAAAAATTATCCAAGTTATAATCTTAAAACTGGTCCCAGAAATTTTTTTACATCTTTTATCTACACATGTGCTAATTTTCAGCAGATAGCAGAATGAAGAGATTTGATAAATATATGCTGAAACTGTATATTTTCTTTTTGGACACCCTGTACAAGTAGAATTTTTCAAAATCTGTTGAATGTATTTTGACATTGAATATACATTGCATGTGTTGAAGAGATAGAACAGTTAACATAGTCCAGAAATTTATAACAGTAAATTTTGTATTAATCATGTTTTAAGGATTCATTAACAGGGCAGCAAGTGATTGCTAAAATGTTATTATATGGCTTAAGAGTTATCTATACCTGAAATGGGCTATTCTCAAAACTAACAGTGAAACAGGAGACCTGTGTGAGGTTAGAACAAAACTGTGTTCAATATGCCCAGGTGGAAACCTTGTCCATAATAACTAGCTAAGTCAATAACAAGCCATATTTTTTTTGAAATGTTGGATAGTGTTACATGGCGTTGACTATGTAAAGTGTTTATGATGGTTAATAAGTATGCCCAGTTGTAATGCAATGCCTTGATTGAATCTTATCTTCGAGTTTCCAAACTTACAGGACAACCACTACAATTAATGTTCCCACATCTGTAGATGCCTGGGCATACCAAGAAATATCACTGAATGTGATGAATACCCCCAGATACTGCTTGACACAGTCACTTCATTGTGCTCTGAGAAACAACTAAACTTAGTACTGATCATTCATGCAAACGTTCATTGAAGGCCAACCAATGGTAACAAAGGAAAAGTGTAGACAAAGTGCATAAGTGTAAAAAAACAAAGGGCCATAACTCCCTTAAAATTTATCATAACTAGACTTGGTACTGATCATATGCTAAGTTTCCTTGAAATTCGGCCATTGGTAACAGAGAAATAGCGCGGACAAAATTTATCAGTGTAAAAAAACGAAGGGCCATAACTCCCTTTCAATTGATCCGACCAACGTGTGCCGAGGATATGCACAACTAGCATTCAGCTTCCTGATTGCTGAAACTGGTTCATTTAGAATTTCGACAGCTTGGACATGGGAGGATTGTAACTTGTTTAGTTGGACATTGTGCTTATGTTTTCTGTGCTCGACTGGTTCAGGTGGGCATTGTACCTTGTGTGTTTTGTATTTTAATGTTTTCTGTGCTTGGCTGGTTAAGCTGAGTGCTGCCTTCCCTGTCTGAATAAATATTATCTTTTTGGTACTGATCATTCATGCAAAGTTTCCTTGCTATCCGACCATAAGTTAGAGAGATATAGCGCTGACAAAATTTGCACAGACGAACGGACAGACCTCACAACAGACCAACCAACCTCGAGCGTGACTCCAATATCAGACTACCCGTGAGGCATGATACCCAACCTTATTAGGCATGTCAAACACTATTTATACTTGATTCTCGTCGACCCGATCCTTCTCATCAACCCGAGCCCTAATTATTTTGGAAGAATATAAACACGCGCGGCGTTGGTTCCTTTCCAAAACATATGCAAGTTTGAAAGTGGAATTTTTCCTGTCATGACAGCAAAAAAAATATGCATAAAAGCGCATGTAAACAATTTTTGTGGACTGATTTAAAACCAACGCTGAAAAATCCTTTTTGGTGAGCAGTAATACCTAAGCTTGTGACCATGGGTTTTTGTTTTTGTCCATATTTTTGTCAACATACTTGTCCACATTAATTAAATTCTGTGAATAGTATCTAGGGTGAACGAACTTTATGTTACCACTGTGTTTCATAAAATAATTCAGTCTTTGGGTTAATTATAGACTGACCAATCGGAGGGATCGGGTCGATGAAAAAGTTTCTGAATGATGGAGCCTCTTGACTGGTACTTGCTTCACAGTAAATATTTTAAGATAAAAGCTTTTTTATTGCAGAAATGGTTCATTTTACTGTAGTCCAGTAATTTCTCAATCAGAAAATGAAATTTAGTTGCAGACCAAACAATTTGAAGTGTGCATGCTAGGTTTTTATCTCTTAGGGGATAGACTCTATGAGAAAGCAGTATACCTGTAGAATCTTCACACACATAATAATAAAATGCTAAAACAGTACATTTCGGGTTCACATACACTTTGTGTTACACAACCTATATTATTAACAACAGAATTACGTCATTTTATCGAATCAACTGACGTGTTTGTCTTTGCTTAGTCACATCTCTTGCTGGTTTTCTACAATCCTTTATCACAATAAATGTTTTGTACGCTAACATCCTCTGAGAATTCTACGCTAACATCTTCCGCTAATTTTGGACTGGTTTTCAAATATTCATACTCTTGTGGACTGGTTTTCAAATCTTCACACTTTCGTGGACTGGTTTTCAAATCTTCACACTTTTGTGGACTGGTTTTCAAATATTCACACTTCTGTTTATGTTTCAACAGACTGGTTCTATATTGATACATTTTACCACACTCGCACACCTCGTGTTTGGTGGTCCTGTGACTGGTCATCATGTGCTCACAGAATTCGTTTACATCCTTAATGTTGTTCCTGTCAGAGTGAACTGCATTCACATGCATTCGAAAATCATCTGACGAGTCAAATGTTTCATCACAAAAATAACAGCTTAACAATACTTGATCACATGGTTGCAGGTTGGATCCTTCATCGATCGGAAGTCGTTCACCCGATCTTTCATCTAGCGGAAGTCGTTCACCCGATCCTACATCGAGGGAAAGTTGTTCACACGATCTTTCATCTAGCGGAAGTTGTTCACACGATCTTACATCTAGCAGATTCTGGTCGACCACATCACCCGGGTTGTTATCAGTATATGGTAAATGATGAAAATTGTTCAAGTTTTGATTTTCTCCTTCATTTTCTGACTGGTTCTCTATCTCTGGGTATAAGTGGACTGGTTTTATGTCACAATAGTCACTAGCCTGCGGGGCTGCAATCTTTCGACTGTCCAATTCAAATGACGAACTAAAAACCTGAAATAAAATTGAAATACAATACATGAGCCGTGTCGTGGGATTTCCGACCTAGTGGTCAAATTTGACATTTTCGGTTTATTTCTGTTTATTAAAATTCGTACTTTTAGGAATTATTCAAAACTTATTTCATGCAATTCTGACGAGTACAAGTGGGTTTAATCTGAGTTAGAACATAACAAGTACGTCAGCGATAAATAATTTTAGTGACGTCTCGTTGTTGACGTCGTTGCATTTCACCGTTAAAATTATCGTTCATTAAATTCTACATATCAACGTTTCAATGAGTTTTTTTTTTACCATTACATATGACTTTTCATGTCATAAATTTACTGTGATAACAATGATTAAACACTTTGCTGAAAATATGCAACAAAAGGAAAAATAGTTAAACTTTATAAAATGCGTAATAATATGACATGTATACATCAAAGCTATTTCAGTTTTCAAGAGTTTAACTCATCTGGTATTCGCAAATCAGCTACTTAAAAAATGCGCATAATAAAACCTATTGCATCAAATTTAACAGACATACGGTATAAAAGTCGCATCTTGCAGATCAAAGACGCCGCGTAGCCGTAATGATTTTCAATTTGCAAGATCTTAGACACATACGTCCATGACGTCGGCTACATCTACGGCGGTCGTACGATTAATGTCTGCGGTAGAGTGAAATTGGAAAACAACGTGTGTAATATTGATTTTCTGTATTTTTAGATCTTAACGTGTATAATCGTTCTGATTTGTTGTATAAACATGTATTGCCGACCTTTTGGAATTATAAATGTTTCATGAATCACCAGATTGATATTCTACCCGGAATTACGTCAGCTGGTCAGTTGTTAAAATTTCTAAATTATATCTATAGACGACTTATTAAACTTAATTGTAACAAAATTTGATGTGGTAGCTTTTATTCGACTTATGCACCAGTCAATTAAAACCACACACAGACCACGGGGAAGGACGGGGGAACAGTACAGTGTTTTTACCTTTTCCGATGTCGCCGCACTGCCGTGTGAGTGCTGTGCTTTTCTTTCGCGCAAATAAATAGCGGGGAAATATTGTCGTGACTATATGAGGTATAAGGCGGGGGCAATTTGCGGGGGGTGTTACAATTATGTATGGCCCTGGGGACAGGGATTTTGTAATGGGTATGAAAACACAAAAATAAAAATTCCCACCATTCCCCGGGGTTGGGTACATTCTTTCAATTCTAATTGTCTGGTGCATTAAAGGGCCAGTCACATGTACACCGAACTAGTTTCCAAAACGGGACCTCAATATGTCAAAATTGTTCTGGTCTTGCTAGAACGAGGCACTTTGTTAGTGTTTTATCTAAACAGTTTTCTATACGTTCATATCCCGTCTGCATTGTATTAGAGCACGTTCGTAACTAGACCAACTCGTTCACAGGCAGATCAACTTGTTCTTACCGTCGTTATACGTTCTAAAATCACGCAATCCTTACTACATTTATGCGTTCAGGTGTACATTAAACTAGCAACTTCGCGAATGTCCATATGACCCCATATAGTGCTCGATCTGACAGAATTTCATCCCGTGTACTGTGCCAATTGAGGTCCGACCTACTGCTAATAAATTCTCATAGTAGAGTTTACAGTGTATAAACTAGTCAATTTCCGGTCATCGCAATACGTCATACAGTGACAGGAAAAAATACAGATCCCATTCTGTCAAACAGTGGTTAGGTATGTCTACCAACTGAGTAAGGTCTTGCAGATCGATGCGACATTGAAGTACAAATCGGTTCATGATCGGCGTTTATCGCGGTGGAAATGTGGTGTAAGCATATTATATAAGCAACATATCGGAAAAGCTGTAGTCGTAGATCAGACGTTCCGGTGAAGATCTTCATCAATTGTCTTGGTTTTGACGCCGATCTCGTCTCGATTCATACTTTCAGGTCGGGGCAGATCGGCCTGATCGTTGTAAGAGAATGAGGTGTAGGAAAATAGATATGCATACGTCTGGTGACAGCGGTCTTTGCACAATATTTACTGGCATCGATGACACGCTGTCTCCTCAACTTTTCACATGTCGCATGAAGCGGGATTCTATCCTTCTAAATTATGTTTTTATCGTTGTAATTAAATAATTGATTTACGTTATACAAAACAATATATTTACACATACATGTGTAGGCAATCGTGTTTTGCCTATATTTGATCATGTGGCACCTGGCACTGAAAGTATATAGGGCATACCCCATTTCAAAATGTAGGCCTATGATGTAGATCTAGATCTGCGTTGTGCATTAGCCCGGCATTTTTTATTGTTACAAAAAGGTGGTCTTAATAGCGAATCGGTCTTATTAGCGGACCTTTTTTGTTCTAAATTTAATACTTTGGGATCTAAAACTGGCAAAAGTATGCATGATTTCAAAATAATCAAAGTGGTCTTATTAGCGGAACTTTACTGTACCAAATTGCAATAAGTAGACTTTACCAAGAACCTTCAATTCGCGTATCTAGCTATTTTTTTCTCACGCAATCTGAAATTCGTCTACTTGTAACAAGAAACGAACCATCTATTTAAACAGCGATCGAACATGCACAGTAATTAAATCAAATCCCCTAATTAGTGATCAGAGATTTTTCACAGAGGCGGTGTTCAACTCATGTTCCTTCTGGATCCGCTCGTGCTTTCAATAAATATATTTTTAAAGATGAAAAATGTCGATTAGAAAATTCAAACTGTAGATTCCAATTAGCTTTTATGCGACACATACTGAAACACCACGTACAACCTACCAACAGTTGTAACGTAACGGACCAGGCACGAATGTACCAGTAATGATTTACATTGGTTTAACCTCACAGACTGTTAGAATACGGCACAATATTAGATCGTAGATTCTACATGTAGATCTAATAGATACTGTAACTATAGATATTTCGTAGATCTATTAAATGATAAATTATCATGTGGAAGGAATAGATCGGTTGTCTATAGATGATGGGTGGGGAAGTAAAACACAAATCAACTAAATCTAGATTTTATTTAGAACACATCGTACACTGCTTCCGTGAATTGAAAATATAAATCTTAATCTAAAGACATTTTTATATTAAAACAATTCAACATGTTTAATACGACCATGCGAAAGCGTACGACACATCAAAGTAGAGTTAACTTAGTCCGTCTTTGTTTACACAACGTCATTGGTTACGCTCATAGTTGAGGAGGATGTACGGGTTAAATACACAAAACGCGTTAATCGCGCGCTGCCAATTACGACGTTTTCGACGCGCAACTTTGTCGTCTGCTTTTGACGTGACGTCATTTTGCCCACTAGGTCGGAAATCTCACGACACGGCTCACATATATAGAGGATCTTACATGTATGAGTGTCTTTCTATATTGAATTTATTAAACAAGTTGGATAAAATGATAAAATGCGAGGCTCTCACTTTTATTCAACGAGTTTAATAAATTTAATATGGAATGACACAAATGTAAGATTCTTTATATCACATAAACTAAATACACAGTAAAAATTTGTCAAGAATGCACACACTTCCGCTTTAGCAAATAAACTCCATAGGAGTAAAGCGGTTCATTGAAAGAGTTAAGAAAATAGTGCAACCATGTATACGCCAATATGTTAATTTTTCTGCCTTTGACCATAATATTTTGAGGATATCTAAAATCCTGCAAATGTAAAATTACGCTTTACAAAATAAATAATCAAATCTAGGACCGCAGCAACACAACGTATTATGTTCCATTCCGGGTTTTAGTAACAACCAAGGACAGGGGAAGTAACTAGGTTTTCTGCGTGATTTTATTAGCGATTCGTCTGAATAGCCGAAAATAACTGATTGTACACGATGCAAGTACTTGGTAAGCAAGGAATCGATATTCAAGGCTGTTTGCCTGAATTCAAGGATTTTCAGTTAAATTCAAGTACCATTTTGGCTTTTTTTCAAGGTAGCACTAAATTCAAGTATTTTTCAAGGTTAAAACCAAATTCAAGGACTTTTCAAGGCCTGTGCAAACCTTGTAAAGTTTCATTATTAGTGAAACAATCCTCTATTAATAGGGTTCCCACAAATATTCAGACACAAAATTCCCTGACTTTTCCCTGACTTTTTAGCATCCAAAGCTTGTTTTTGCGTAATTTGCCATTATTATAAAAACTTATCAAAATTTGCAAACCCAACTTATTGGGTCCTATTGAGGCATAATGCCCAATCCTTAAAATATATGCAAGTGTGTTAAGGGTATGAAACCTACACCAAAACTCTGTTTCAAACATTATTTTATAGTTAAAATTTTAAATGACCATTCCGGTAAGTGAAGTTTATTATTCTAACATAGCATGTGAGATTTGCCCTCTTTGCGTATATTGTTATTACCGCAATAAAACATAGCTGATTGATGACGACACATTTGACGTCATATACTATGACAAATGACGTAACGGTGACGGTAACATTCCTAGGAAAGAAAGTAGTTTGACGTCAACCTGTCTTGTTGTGCTATAAAAAGCAGAGCATTGGCGATGTTAGAATCTAAATAATAAATAGGAAGCTGTGCTTTGTTGTGTTATAAAATATAATGCATAGCACTTGTGATTTAATTACTACGCATCCAAACACGTGCCTATATTGTATTACGCAACAAAGCATAGCTACGTATTCATTATTTCTTAAGTAAAGCAGTTACTATGGAAACGTTTGACTCAACATGTTTACCTTATGAACTGTTTTCTCATGTCTGATCAGGTTCGATCTGTAGGGAGATTTGTAATGACATATTGAACAGGCATAGTGCACTGTCGGCGACGCCGACCCGTCTACATGGAAACCATGTTTACTTCTTTCATGCCGGGTAACGTTTGCACGAAACTTGGACATATAATCGCAAACACAACATTTAATGACACCTTTAGGCAAATCTGGATCTGAAACATACAAAATATCATTAAAATACAAGGGGTGTAAGAAAAGTCTTGCTGAACAACCCTCGTATCATCAAATGTACTAAATATAATTTACAAACATTTTATTCTGAATAAATTGATTGATTTCTTAGTGCAAAGCTAACTTCAATATACAGCGTCCTTGAAATGTCAACAGAACATTTAATTTAATTATACTATGTGGCATTTAATTTAACTTTGGAATTTAAAATGAATTTAATAGTGATTTTTTTCCTTCTTTGTTTGCTACCGGTAAACGGTACCTTCACAATTTGAAAAAGGCTATAATTGTCCCAAATTTGAAGACAGAAATTCCCAATGAACATTTAAAAAAAATCAAAATCAGACATAAAATGACAAAGTTACGAACATTTTTGACAAGAGGTCAAGTTTACAGAACCAGTAAACAGTCACATGTAATCTCTTTTTCTGTTTATTTGGCCTTTCTGCTTCATGAAAATTCCCAATTTAAAGTTGTCATGACGCGACCTGAACGGACCCGGACCCTTTCCCAAAAAAGCAAAATAAATCCCTGAATTAACACCTGAATGTATCTAAACGTTGGAGGCATACAGCTTGTTGCTCTCTGTATGCTAACCTTATGAGTGGAGCTCTACGAACACTGTAGATTTTCTCTTCACTTGGAACAGATCTTAATACAAAACCTCCATGTACAGATGACAGTAAAGGATGGAATTTCCACTGCATCCCTATTTACTAGAATTATATCCCTTTGTTATTTTTGCATATTTAGACATTGAAGAAACTTATGAGGGACAGTCTAAAGATTTTTCAAAAAATGTGAAAAAATTAAACCTAGATCTACTTACTTGAGTCAAGCACAGAATGTCCGAACATTTCAAAACTTGTAGAATCTGTGACAGATGAATGACCTTGACTTAATGAATGACCTTGACTTGATGAATGACCTTGACTAGATGAATGACCTTGACTTGATGATTGTCCTTGGCTAGAGGTTAACAAATGACCTTGACTGGACAAATGACCTTGACTGGACAAATGACCTTGACTAGATGGTTCATCTTCCTCAGACTGAGGCTCTGTTTTGATTAAAGGTGACCTTGCCCTTTTAGATGCAGATTCTTCAAGGGAGGCAAGTGAGATTTCTGCGCTGGAAATTAACAACATTTGTATAAATTATCCCTCAAATTGTCTTAAAAAGCCAAAAGTAGACCACATTTTTGCTGCTAAAAAGCAATCATTCTCAGGCCTGAAAATCCCAGTTTCTAAGTCAAAATAAACATTCCAAGGAAAATTGAGGAATCAAAAAACTAAAATCAAGCACAACCCTGAAAAATACCCGGGTCCGGAATTATAACATGAAATACAATCAGCTCTCAAATCTCAAATATTCAAATATTCAAATATTCAAATATTCAAATATTCAAATTTGTTGTATCATGCATCTTAAAATAGCAAATCTAAATGTCAGTGCATTTTCTTTGTTATTGTTATTATCTATGAGGTATAGATGTAACAAGAGATGTTTGTAAAACATGTATATTTTCCGCAGGGTTACTGCCTACCCTAAGAGGTAAAACTAGGATTATCACTGTCATGAGCATCTGAGCCCCATGGTAACATGCCAAAAGAGGGGGGGGGGGAGAAAAGTAATAAGGTATAGTCTTAAAATCAGTCAAAAAAATTTATAGCTAGAGTTGTCGCCCTTTGCTACAAATGTTTGTATTGTTTTTGCTCCACACATACATGTACTTATTGTCATAGTCAATATCAGTAGGTAAGGCAAGTTTCATTTGAATATCTTGAACCCTTTTTGAACTATGGCCAAAGTTTACGTTTTTGAAGCTGAAAAAGGGGCATAAGTAAAAATTTATCAAAGCTAGAGTTGTTGCCCTTTGCTACAGATATGCATATTACCACTGGCAATAAGAATAGCATGTTTCATTTGAATATATATATTATGGTTTTGAAGTTATGAAGAAAAAAAGATAAAAATGAGGAAAATTAGAATTTAACGAAGGGTCGTAATTCTTCCAATATTGCAGCTAGAGTAATGCAACTTGCCATAAAATAGTGTTCTGTTGTTGTGAGCTTATGTTTATGACGTTGATTTCTTCAATGGTTTTTCTGTTATTAAGAAAAAACTGGCCCAAATACAATATCAAGCTAGGTCTCCATGCAAGCTTGCTATATATTATGCAAAGTTTGATAATAATGGGTAATGGGTTAAACAAAAGTTATTGAGCGGAAATCTTTTTTCTATTTAGAGTAACAGTGACCTTGACCCTATTGACCCCAAATACAATCCAAATCTAGGTCTCTATGCCAGCTTGCTATATACTAAGTTTCATGAAGATGTGTCAATCCAAATTCAAGTTATTGACTGGAAACCTTTTTTCTATTTTCATTAACAGTGACCTTGACCCCACTGACCCCAAATACAATCCAAATCTAGGTCTCTATGCCAGCTTGCCATATACAAAGTTTCATGAAGATGTGTCAATCCAAATTCGAGTTATGGACTGGAAACCTTTTTTCTATTTTCAGTTACAGTGACCTTGACCCCACTGACCCCAAATACAATCCCAAAGCTAGGTCTCCGTACCAGCTTGCTATATACAGAGTGTCATGAAATGTGTCCATCCAAACTCAAGTTATTGACCGGAAACCCCCTGTTTCAACTTTCACATCACTGCCGACCGCCCGCAGGCCCACCCGCCGGCCCACCCGCCATACCCCAATCTAATAACCAGGATTTTCGTTGAAAAATCTGTTTGAAAATGTCAACGCATAAGGGAGAAACAGCCCGGACAAGGTCTAAAATGCTCATTTTTGAAGTTTGACCTCTAAGTGTGACCTTGACCTATGAGCTAGAGACCTGAATCTTGCACACCGTCTCACGGTGATTAACAATTATGTTAGGGTCATGACAATTTTTTAGTGTAAAGCGGGATACCTATACATGTTACAGACCAAAGTTTGCTTATTCTAAATATTTAAGCAGAAGGACTCAGGAACATGTGTTACACTTTACCCGGAGGTTAGAAGAATTTTGATGAATTCATGCAGGCAACTTACCTTGAGGACTGTAATCTGTTCATCTCATTCACCGAACGTTTACCACTTCTTACAGGAGACATACGATGACTCTGATCAGATTTTATATCTAAAAATAGAAATTACAGATTGCACACGGTTTTCATTATCTGAACTGATTGTCGATTAAAAACATTTGTTTAAAATTGTATTTTGATTCGGTTGTTTTTTGAAAAATAGACGATTTTTATTAATAATTACTTAAGAAACCGTCCGGACCAAATCATTTGTTTTTCATGCCAATCTGTTATCAGCAATAATAATGAAAACTCAGCAAACATGACTAATCAATGTGAAGGTTTGTCACAACCGACCAATCACTGGGCATTAAATGTGAAGGTGTGTCACAACCGACCAATCACTGGGCATTAAATGTGAAGGTGTGTCACAACCGACCAATCACTGGGCATTAAATGTGAAGGTGTGTCACAACCGACCAATCACTGGGCATTAAATGTGAAGGTGTGTCACAACCGACCAATCACTGGCTATTAAATGTGAAGGTGTGTCACTACCAACCAACCACTGGCCATTAAATGTGAAGGTGTGTCACAACCATCCAATCAGATAAGAGGATATATCACAACTAACCAGTCTGGTAGCTTGAGCAATAATCTTGAAATTGTATCTTCACATGATTTGAATGACCCAGAAATAATTGTCCAAGCTCGGAGCCGACGACGGAATCGTCTTCCAGTGTCATACTAGCATCAGACATGGTCGCTGTCAGTAACACACTCTCCAGCCCACTGGATGCTAACTGAGTAACCTGTAATACATGTATAACAATGAGGATGCTAACTGAGTAACCTGTAATACATGTATAACAATGAGGATGCTAACTGAGTAACCTGTAATACATGAAGAACATTAAGGATGCTAACTGAGTCACCTGTAATACATGTATAACAATGAGGATGCTAACTGAGTAACCTAACTGACAACATATAAGTATTAGCTAACTACCAAACTACCAGTACTAAGTAACTGTAGCATGGAGAAAATGTCATTTTAAGTTTTCTTTTTATGTTTGACTGAGGCACAGGTAAGTCAAGTGTAACCGGGGGGTTTCCCTGATTGATTAGTCCATGACCAAAGACTTTAGTGGAGGACATCATAGCTTTATACAATGAATCCCCAACAGACTCCTTAGTTCATCACTATGCCCCCGGTACTGCACCGATACATGCGAGACTATCATTGGGTTACCATACATGTCATCTCTAGTTGTAAGTTGGGAAACACAGAAAGGCATTTCAAAAATGACCAAGTGCTAATAGCCTATATCATAGATTCAAACCAGGAAACCCTTGTTCCTTCATTTTGACCCCTAAAATTTTATCTGAAGGGTTATAATTTTATAAATTATAATTTAATTCTAATATACTGACTACATTACATCGAGCCTTCAATCGAGGTGCAATCCCATGGTTAAATAAGGCCGAACTTAAAATATTCTTTGTTTCCCCATCCCGACCCTAGCAGATTTAGAATGAGTAGGTAGGTAGGGTAAATATTTTTTTTAATTGTTTCAGTATGATAGTTATTGGTTAAAGCATAAAAATAATGAAATTTAGAATTAACTCAAAGGTGAAAATCAACAATCCTAAATTTAATCTTAAGAAAGAAGCAGTGAGTGAGTAAACAAAAAAATAAAATTTTCACTTCCAATTTTTAATAAAAAAAATATTATTTTAATTTGGGCAATAAAATATTTTGGGTAGGGCCCTTTTTAATCAGGTAGGTAGGGGATGGGGAAACAAACAATATTTTATTTTAGGCCTCATCAACATTTTGAGACTGAACTCAGACTTGAACATCAGAATGTGAATCGTTCTTGTTCACTCCGATTCGGTTAACATTATTTAACTTAGTAGCTTACCTAGTCAAATAATCTAGTTATTTAATTAGCTATTGGCTCACCAACATTCTGTATCATAACAGACCTATAACAGGATTTAAACATTCAAACTTGCGTTACCAACGTGAGTGCGTAAACCAATCAGTCATAGGTAGGGCTGAGTATTCACGTATCGAATTGAAGACTGGAATTTAGGCTTCGGTCGATAAACCGTATCGAACAAATATCAATCAAAACAAAATTAAATAAAAAAGCGTGCTTTGCTTGGTTTTTGTGTTGTTTTTTATTGCCGACTTCAACTCATTTTTCACTGTAAGGGGCATCATAATCTCGTTTCCATTAGTGCAAGTCAATGTATCATTTACAAACCATCATTACACGACCTACTCGTATTCTATAAGCCCAACATATCGCCCCACCAATTATTTGCCTTAAAAAATGTTACTTCAATAAATAAGTCTAATATCCAACACATAGGAAATGTTTCTCTGTTTTTATTTCATAGGTATAAAATATCAAACGATATATCAGATATCAATCATTCTGTATCAATACAAATATCGTACGATCATTTTCATCGATACTCAGCCCTAGTCATAGGGATGGTATATTACATGTAACTGAAATACTACAAAGAAATGACGTAAAGATCAAATATACCAATACACTTGCATAAATTATAATTTATAACGAAATGATAATTTACCAATAGCTGGATTTGTTGCTTGATAAGATCTTGTAATATTATCCTGTACATGTTGGGGTCCCGGTCATACATAGAACCATTCCTAAATCCCTGAAATATAACATCTTGTAATATGATCCTGCACACTTGATATATTTATTTGTATAATTATTCATTGGGGATTTAGTTTTGTGGTTGAGGTCATAAATAGTTTAATAAAATTGAGAACCAATGAAAACCTGTGTGGTAATATTAACAACCAGTGAAGACCTGTTTTATAAAACTATTAAGTATCCAACGAAAACCTGTTAAATTATGAAATAAACAACCAATGAAAACCTGTGTCATAAATATTGACCAATAGGAAACACTAACACATTTAGCGGTAATAGAATAGATAATAGTATTAGTACACACCTGTGGGAGGTTGGTATTGCAGGAAACATGCGCAGTGTCTAGTTCATTCATTGTGGATTTATGTTTTTGAAGTAGATGATTTCTCATGGACAAGCAAGGCACTGTATCTCCACACAGATAGCACTCAGCTGTACCTCTGCCTAATACCGGTAGCTTAAAATACTTCCATTCTGTTAACTGCTTCAAGTTGGCCATTATATCCTGAAATAAGATGTATAAATCTATACATGTCATGTGTGTATTAATCAGGGGTTCTACTGAGGCCTTATGCCCAATCCTGAAAATAAGACGCACATATGTTTTGGATGCCATTAGCACACATCCCAACACTAAACCTCTGTTTCAAACATTGTTCTATTGTCAAAATTTAGCATATATGCTGTTGTCTCGTATATCCGTGCCTCTTAACAGTTTCATCGGCGCATGCGCACTAGCGCATATAAGTTAAAAAATTATCTTCACCAATCTCGGAAGAAAAATTGTTAACTTAACAAATAAAAACAAGAACAATGACAAAATGATTATGAAAATATGTAAAATTATTGCTTTTGTATGTCTAGGTTAGTGCTCTGAATCCTGTTGACTGGTTACCATGAAATCCGTGCCTCCTTAAAAACTTGTCTGTACTGGGGTCCCATGGAGTAAATTTTTGTATTTGTGTTTAAACTAAATAAATTTGGAGTAGTACTCATCATAATCTGTTTTCATTTTGAGTGTAATAAACTGTGGCGCTAAATAAAATGCGTAACAAAAATGGTATGCAAAACAATTAACACCAGTTGAAGAATCCCAATTGGAATACGTACTACCCGTATTGTTTCTCGTCATCAAGGTAACAACAATGACGAGTCGTCCAAAATGACTGCCCCAATTGAAACAAGCCATTTGTGTGAATATTATTTGGGGTAATTTTAGTAAAAACATAACGTAGCGCATATATGAGAGCTAAAATAAACCAGGCACGAATTTCAGGAGAAGGCACGAAATTATGAGACAGAGGTATATAATTTCAAATAACCATAACTCAGTCAATACTTGGTACAATGTTATTTTTTCATCAAATAACTTTCATTTTTTGGAGAAAAGTTCATTCTTTCTAAAGCAGCAAATCCGGAATTCCAGATTAATCCGGAAGTGTAGAACCCCTGATTAATAAGCATAAAAAATGTTTATTTCCAGTATCCCGAACTACCATAGAAATTTACAGCGTTTCTTTATATTTAAATTCAATTTCAGCGTATCGACATTATAGGATGCAACCTGGAGACCGTTAACATGAGCGAGCGCTACGTAGGGCTTTCCATGGGAGGTAATCCTTGCCTTCTATTTTTAATTGAACAAGAGGTAACTGAATAAAGGCGCTCGGTAGCGCTTTGCTTAGGCAACGGATCCAAGTTTTCTGGAATTTAGGGTCAAGTAGAGCAAGGTGTTTCGATTGACCTGTGGGGATTAAAACGGATAGCCAGTAGGCTAACTACCCAGCGTCCGTTGCCTAACTAAAGCGATACCAAGTGATATCACTTGTGCTACGCACTCTTGATTTAATAACTAAGCATCTAGACTCATGACCGTGCTTTATTCTATGATAAAACACAGGTACATATTTGTTATTTCTTAAATAAAACAGTACCCTGAACTGAAGCCCGTTGTCTAACTAAAGCCGGCCACTACCGAGCGCTCGATAGTGCTATGCTAGGAAATGGCTTGCTTCAAAAAAGCGCAAGGCTAGTGGACCATTGCACATCAAAGCAGAGCATTAGCATTGCACAAGAACGCGCTCGGCTAGCAAAGTGCCAATGTTGTTTTAGGGAGTACTGCTCACTGGCACAGACACTTGGGGTCTGGACCCGCCCCCCCCCCCCCCCCCAGCTACGCACCTTGGCATATTTTTATCATCAACATCGATACCCAGACCCATACATTAATTACACAAACATTATTAAACGTATCCGGACAAATAAAAAATATTCGTAAATGCCTCTCTAGCTTTAATGCAGTAGAGGAATTACGTAGATTTTTGTATTAATATCAAATACATCCAACAAATGTTTGTGTGATTACTGAATGGGTCTGGATATATAAGAAATATTAAAAAAACATTTCCAGGCGCGTAGCGGGAGGGGGCTTGGTCCAGAATTACTGTGGTTTCGTCAAATCTCCGGTTCGTCAAATTGAATTTATAGTATAAACACTAACCCGGTTCGTCAAAGTGATAATATAGAGTGATTCACACCAGTCATGTAATTGCCGTATGTGTGTTTGTCATGGTGTGATATACATGCATCGGACAAATTAAGTGATTAAGGAATTATTATGACTGAAGTAGAAATTACAATAATTGTTAAATTAAATGCATTTAGATATGTACATTTATAAGTGCTTTTAAATATCTTGTATTTTTACGTTTATTAATATTTCACGAAAGTATTTAAGCATCGTAAAATGCATAGATCAATATTGTTATACATATTTTATTATCTCTCATGATATTTAAATATGATAGCATTGTTATAATTATTTTGCCACTTGTTACTGCCATATGAAAATTGTATTGTGGTGTTTGTATGTTCACATGGACCTGTTACTGAAATTTGAAATAAACAACCGATCTACATGACCGATTAGCAAAATAAACATTTTTTATAATTCACTGTGTACGTTCCTTCAATTTATTAACTTTTTGATTCTTGTGACGATTAGTAAGACGAAGACCTGAACACAACTTTTGAGGACCTGTAGTAAGGAAATGAAGAAGAACAATGGACATGGTGTTCCAATGTAGTGAAGTGCATTCTTGTTAATGTACACAGTTCCTCAAGAGCTATCAATGTACTATTATTTCATAACTTGCATAACTTGTATCAGACTCAGTATAGTTTCTGTTGATAAATAACGCCAGGGTAACAGTAATTGAATAGCTCCTGTAACGTACATAATGTTTTTTTTCAGACCCGATGCGCTGGCTTTTAATGTATATATATATATATATAATGTGTACATTAAAATGCATAGTTCGCATTCTGACTGATTAATAAGTTTTTAACATAATTATATGTATCTGTTTTTCATGTGTGTGCTACTATTTTATGTATTATTATTGTATGATATATATCATTGCTACATGTAGATGCATGGATATTAGATTCTATAATAAACAATAAAAAAATCACAAAATATTCTTTGTTTTATAAAATATTTAATTGTATATACAATGTATATGTCAAATTATTATAAATATTTGACGTATTTAATGCTGACTTTTCTTCATCTACACCTGACAAAATAACAGTCATTTAATTAAAACACACTAACAATTGCATGATTATCACCCAATTATTACTTAAATATTAACAAATATTTTTAATTAAATCAATCGTCAATCCCATAAACTACTATCAAATTTTAACAAAAGGTGTTTGTTCGCACTTCTATAAATATGAACTCAAATCCCTCTATAATTCAATTTGACGAAACCTCAACCTCTTTTGTACAGAAAGTTAAGTTTGACGAACCGGAGATTTGACGAACCCACTGTCACCCCTTGGTCCAGACCCCAAGTATCTGTGCTCACTGGTAGCATGTCGTTGCATAGACGTAGTAAAGTGCTTGATAGTGCTGATAGCGGTTTTGTTAGGCAACATACTCTTCAACCTCTTGTTCTGACAGATATTGTCTGAGACAGTAAACAGTCCATGCATGATGCAGTCACAGTGGACGAAGTCTGTGCTAAATCAAAGACAAAGATCTTTGGTGTCGATTGAGTCTGTGAGTGACATCAGAAATTGTAAGTCTACATGACTTTACATCAAAATGAAATAAGCAACAAGATGCGTGGTGGCAACCTGACTTCATTAGGCCTACATCTTGAAAAACAACTTACGACAGAAAAAATATGACTGATCGTCTCATGTATCACTAGACGCTTGACGTGCTCATTTGTTGATGACGTCACAAATCACCTCCGAGGGGCGTTTAGATCCGCCATCTTGTTTGCTACGGACTAATTTATTAGAAAAATCGAACCTAATCCACGGTTAAACATTATCATCGAGGACTCTATACAAAATCTCTGAGGACTTTAGAGTTATAAGAATCAACGACCACTGCGATTTAAGGGATATTATTGACCAGTGATTGGGTAGCTGATTCCCAACCGTCATCTTTTTGTTGACATATTTCCCGGAAGAGATTGAAAATGGGTACTAAAGACGATGAATACGACTATTTGTTTAAAGGTGTGTATGTTTTATATGCACGTATTTACCCTTTTCTTCGTATGCTACAACTGCCTGGATTTCTCTGTATTTTTGTTGTTATGCGTTTGAATGCACTTGAAGAGGGGAGGGGTCATTTTGTGAGGAATTTTGCCTACATGTCAAAATAATTTGCGCACTTAAATCATGAGTCATTTATTTTGGCCATGTCATCTAACAGACGTTTATAAGTACTTAAGATTCTTCTTACTATGTCATATAATTCTAATTACTGTCAAATATGTATCAACATGTATGTAGATCATAGTTGGTTACAGTACCTGCAAGATTAATTTGCAAATTCCTCAAGAAGTCTCAATAATTGTTGTGTAGTTGGTAAGTTAAAAGTTTCCATTCCCAAAATATAGTAGACATGCCATCAGTAACAGATTGATGCACACACACAGTGACACCAACAGTTGTCCCGCTGACATGACGTTGATCATGGCATGCAAAGCACAACAATCCACCTTAAGACTTAAAAATGGTAAGCGCGAACAGACAAACATCTCGCAAGAATTCGTAAAAAAATGTATTTCAAGACTCTGTCAACATGATATATAAGATGGCATGCATGCTTGCCTGCCTGTCTGGTGACCAAGTCGGCAAGAGTTGAGTCTGGTTGACCACATACCCTGGCACCTGTAGACTATTTTAGCACATTTGAATCTAAATTCAAGGAAAATAAATGACTCAATGATTAAGTGAGTCCGCACTACTTAAAAGTCAAAATATTACTGCAAAAAAGGATAAATGATGTCATAGTGATAAATAGTACATAACAGATCATTTACCCTATTGGTTTTATCAAATACCCAATTAAAATTTGTCAAAACCCAATTAAAATTGAATCTCAGGGATAAAATACCCAATGGGCTAAAACCTTATCTGTTGCTCTGATTAATATGTGTGATCACACAGCCTGACACAGGTTGAATGATATTCTATTTTAAGCTCTGATTAAATTACAATGTCAACACTGCCAACCTGGCATATATACATGCACTTTTTTAAATACTTAACATACATGTTTATATGAGGTGACTACATTGACTCATCTATGTTTTATAAACTATCCAATTGGATTCAATATCAGGATAGACTACTGACCAATCAGATAATATAAATCTAGGTCATGTTATTATTATTGATAGTTGAAATGAAATGGTGACTCATAATATTTTCTTTTAAATAAAGCTGATGTACATTCAGTCATTTTGTGAGCATATATATATATAAATGTTGACTAGTATAACTTAGTATATAACGGAGCTCAACAGTTGAAAGTCAGTTTACATTAGTATATTGTACAAATTACAAAATTGAATTTTGTATTTTTCAAGTAAAACTAAAAGTATACATGTATCTTAATTTCATATTAAACATATAGGTCTATAATTTGTATTGTCTGACAGTGTTCAAGAAAATCGTTCAAAGTATAGTTGTTCGATTTTGGAGTTTAAACTTTTGTTAATCATTATGTCACTATATGATCAAAGTAAATGTACACACCGAGGTATGGTCAGTCATTATTGCGAGGATGAGTACGCCTACATATTCAAAGGTTTGAACTTTTATTACATGTGTATATATTTTCTTATATGCAGTCATGGCGAAAGGATTTTGGACTCAGTAGGACATTCGGTCTGACGGGCTCACAGGATCTGTCAGACCGAATGAGAATCCTTCAGACCGAAAACAAAACTTGGAAAATTTTGACAAAAGGGTATGGCATGCGCCACTGCAGGGCTTGGCCAGAAAAGGCCCTTCTTCATAGTCATCACTGAGGAAATTTTGAAGTTACTACTTCCAGTTATGAATTTGTTAGAATTTTTTAGATTTGAATTTGTTTCAGTGCTTGAAGGATATGATTGAACACAAATGCTGCATGTCATTATGTTCAGGTTCTTGTCATAGACAAGCCACTCAAAATTTTGCGTCCATGACTTTGAAATTGCCGTTCTCATATTTTTTTGTTGACTGGATCATCATTATTGGTAGAAGGACGCTTTAAGGCTTTACCAGGAGTGGCATTTTTATGGTATTTTAACTTCTCAAACACGCTAATTTTGAAAATTGACGAACACTATCGAAAACTTAACGAAAATCGTTCACCTTTCCATCTTCAGGTGAAATGTTTATATCGACACCGTTCTGTAAGGTGCGCGTAAGAAACATATACCCGTGATAATCACTTACCAACACGAAAATAAACAAATTTTCGGCAATCAATTTGACGATTTTGGCGGCGATATTGTCAGACTTTTTGGACTGACGAACTGCAGAGATTTGTCGGCCATGTCCGATGGTCCGACGGCTTTCACCATGACTGTATATGTTATTTGTTTGTTGATTCATAATTATTATTCCCCCCCCCCTCTCTAGTCCCAATCATTTTGATCAAAGATGGATAGGTTTAAAACTTTAAACTTTTATTGGTGTTGACAGCCCTCTGTAGACCGATAAGTCAAGATATCGTGAATCTAGGAACATCAAATTTGGTATGAAGGTTGCTCATTACCAGCATGACGCGGAATAAGCCGGAACGCGGATTTGCTACACAAGAATGAATTAACTTTTCTGTAGAAAATGAAAGTTATTTGGTGAAAAAATCATAGAATTGACAAAATTATCGTCATTTGAAAATTCATTGATCAGCTAATTTTAACAAGATAATGATGTTTGATCAATCTGACATTCTGTGTTTTGGTACATTTGTATAGGGATTTACGACTGGTTTTCAGGATTAACACTAATTACGTCTTCCTTACATATCAGTATTGTCAAGACAATTTGTATTATATAATATATATCATTGTATTCCTCAGTAGAAACCCCTGTTATTAGAGATGTATACGCGTCAACCGATGTGAACATGGAGAGCGGATGAGCGGATTAAAAACGAGGGGTGGTCTCAAAGGAACTTGAAAATAACATAAAGGGGTAGAGCCACGAAATGTCAATTTGGCTCCAGGTCTAATTTCCGTGAAATGACCATGTGCTAACAAAAACTTATGTATTTGCGTAATTTTAATATATTGTTATTGTAATCATGTCAAAGGATAAAAATTAAAAAAATATTAAAAGTTAAATTGAAATTTAATATTCGAAGTTTATTCAGAAGTTAATTCGAAATTATGGTCCCTAGAGGTAAAATACCATTTTCCCAATTTGCACCAAAATTCCTGAAAGTCTGCGAGGGTGTCAGAAACAGTCGTAGACCAATGCTATGGACTATAATCAAATCTAATCAACTAAATCTTATCAACTAAATCGAATCGACCAAATCAACTTAACTCTGACTCAACTCAAAAACTCAACTAACTCAACTCAACTTACTCAAAAGCTCAACTCAACTCTACTCAAAAACTCAACTCTACTCAAAACTCAACTCAATTCGATTCAAAACTCAACTCAACCCGAGTCAAAAACTCAACTCAACTCAAAAACTCAACTCAATAACTCCACTCCAGTTAACTCAACTCAGAAACTCAACTCAATTCAAAAACTCAACTCAATGCAAAAACTCAACTCAATTCGACTCAAAAACTCAACTCAATAACTCAACTCAATAACTCAACTCAAAAACTCAACTGAACTCAAAAACTCAACTCAAATAAAAAATCAACTCAACTCAACTAAAAAACTCAACCCAACCAAATTAAATTAGGTCAGTCAATCAATCAATCATAACCATGGTTACAGTTTTGATAAAAATATATTCAATTTGTCTTTTTGGTAAAACACTTTCACGGAAATTAGACATGGTAGCAAAAATGACATTTAGTAGCTATGTCACTTTATAATTTTCATTTTAAAATTCCTTTGAGTCAACCCCTCGGTTTTATATCGCTTATCCGCTATGTCCACATAGGTTGTCGTGTATACATCTCTATAAGACACACACATGGTATATTCAGGCCTAGTATGAATTATGATACTGGAACATACATTTAACTAGTTTTTAAGCAAATGTCCTGTTTGAATTTTGAATATTGTTACATTTTCTTAAAAGTCTAGGTGATTTAGGCGTTGTTTTTTTTGCGGTGTCTGTTCTATTTAATAAACTTCCCTTTTGTCATTATCACTTTATGTGCTGTTTTGATGTAAATATCTTCCCCATAAGTGTATAATATAATTGAAAAGAAATATGGATATTTAGGTGCATGCAGTGATACGTTACATATGTTTATCTTTCATTGAGTGTGACTGTTGCCTTATGTGCCATTGTGGTATTTAGTTTCAGTTATAATTGCAACTCTTGACACTGAGATGTGCTTTATTTGTTCAATTATTCTGATACTGACAACACAGCATTATGTGGCTGTTGCCATGGTACCCATGAATTGATATATCATTTTAATATTATGTTTAACTTGCTATATACCGGTAATAGATTATGTGTAATATGATAGTGCTATATATACTATATAGAGTGATTGTTCTCATTGTGATATTGAATGTCAAGAAAGTGTCAGTGTTGAGTCCAAAGAGCATAAAGGAAATGGTTTGTGCAGTGTTAAAGATTCGTCAACCAAATTATGGCCATTTGAAATTTCATAAAGTAAATTTTAACTGACAAAACTATGTTTTAATCAAGATTTGGGTGTATGCATGTTTCCCTTTACTTTGGCCCACGAAATTATATTTCAAGTAGTCTTGGATTTATTTCCAGCCAGGATTGGGCAATAAGCCTTAGTATGACCCTTAGTGTGTGAGTGTTGTAATAATTGTTATAAATTATTTTGCTTAAATATATTTCAGTTGTGTTGATTGGTGACAGTGGTGTAGGAAAGTCTAACTTGTTGTCAAGGTTTACCAGAAATGAATTCAACTTGGAAAGTAAGAGCACAATTGGTGTGGAGTTTGCAACCAGGTGAGAATAACATCATACAGTTCAAGCAACATTTTGTTTGAACCTTGAATTGTCCATTTTCCTCCACAGGCGGAACAGTTGTTAGTTCCTGGTGGAAGGGTAAGTTAGTACTGGTTAGAAAACAGACCAGGAAAAACTGGTAAGGTGAATCAGTCGTATAAAAAAGGCGTATATTATTGAAAAATCATTGAGAAAGGCATTAAAAGTTGAATAAACAGGCATTGAATTAAACCCTGAAATTTTCATAATCTTATGTTTTGTCCCTAGAAGGTCACTTTTTCATTAAATGATAAAAACACATGGAGGCTAAACATGTTTTAAATCCAGTACAAACTTACCAAAATAACATACATGATACATGAAACCCTTGCATCTCCCTTGAAGAGTCCAGTGAGGCATATGTGAAGGGGACTGAAAAAGGGCTCAATTTCTTTCATAGTTCAATTGAAACATGGTTCGTAACATTATCTCTCCGGAGACCTTTTTTCCGATCATCCATTAAATAGACTAATTAAAAGGAATTGGGATATTTTTCACAAATGGCCAATAATTCAGGGGTCCTACAAATCTGGATTTGCTGCATTAGAAAGAGTGAACTTTTCTGCAGAAAATGAAAGTTATTTGGTGAAAAAATTCTAAGTATTGACAGAGTTATGGTCATTTAAAATTTCATCATCTGAATTTTAACACTAGAACAATGTTTGGACTGAGTTTTGGTGTGCGGGTGTGTGCTATTGATATTCAAAAAAGACTTGCAACTAGTTTTCAGGATTAGGCATTATGCCTCAGTAGAACCCCTGATAATTGACGACAGGATGTTAAATGTATATGTCAAAATAGTATGCCAAAAATCACATTCAATCAAAATGTATAGACGACAAAATACTAATTTTGCAAGAGTTGCTTCCCTTAGATTATAAAATGTGCATTTTTTGTTTACAATTCATTATTTTGTAAACAAACCAACTGGTGGTTGTATTTCGTTTGTGTCCACTATAATAAAGACAGATTGCTTAATTGAAGTATCCTCTTATAATTATACCCCTGCACAACGAGTTGTAAGGGGGGTTAGGTAGTCTGTCTGGCTGGCTGGCTGGCTGGCGCATTCTTGTGGACGCAACTCCTACAGTTTTGGCAGGATTTTGCTCAAACTTTCACAAATGAACAACCTCAACATATAGATGTGCATGAAGAAAGGAATTTGCGCTGCAATGAATTTTGGCAGAATTATGGCACTTTGCCGGTGGGGAATATTAGTCTGCCGAACAGGTAGTTGCTTAATTGAGTTTTAACACAGGTATCTATTCTTACAGGAGTATACAAGTAGATGGCAAGACGATTAAAGCACAGATCTGGGACACTGCCGGTCAGGAGCGGTATCGGGCGATCACAAGTGCGTAAGTACATCTTATACACTTCTCATATACTTGCCCAAACTGGAACAGGTTATGGATTCAGGTCCAGGGAAATGCACTGTCCTCACTGGGAGATTAATTTTTCTTTTTTGATGTTTTTCCGGTGTCAAATATCTTTTTTTAGCTATGATCATTCAAGTTATGTAGAATGTTGATCAGTATATATACTGCATCACTGAAAAATTACCACTTCTATAATTTTTATACCTTTGTTTTTTGTATACAATATGACCTACCGGTGCAAAAGTTTTATAGGGTGGGCATTTGAATATTGTTATAGCTGTAACTACACAGTAAGGTCAAAATATAGTCTGGCTCGGCTTTTAACACAGTGTAACGTGTATTTTAAAATATAAGAGTAAATACGGTGGTAACTTTTCATTGACACTGAATATATAGGAATGTAAAGAAATAACTGCGTAATTTGGTATCAATTATTCTGAGTTTCAACGGATTTATGGGTCTTCTTTGAAAACTATTATCCATCAAGGATGCTTTGCACATAGTGTATCGATACATAAAGTTGGGCCTATTATCTTCAAACTTTATTGAAAATTTATTGGGGGGTTGGTCAGCTCTAAGGTGAAGGTTGCATTGATTTTAAACAAATCGCTGGCTTAGAATTAGGAGGTCGTAAGTACTACTTACAACCTTATAAGACTCATGCATATTTGAAATCTGCATCACAAGACGCTTCTTATTGGCCTATTTTCAAGAAAATCGAAACTGGTCATGTTGACCAAACCGAATTTTTAAAAATAGCTTGTTTTTCCTAAAGTAAAAAGTTGTTTTCAGAAAGTTTTTTCTCGTTTCTCAAATTATGGATTTTTTACTTACGATCTTCTCATTCTAAGCTAATGAAATGATTATATGACCGACAAGCACCTATTGTAATTTTGAACCTATGTATTATAGATATTACCGTGGAGCTGTCGGTGCATTGCTAGTCTACGATATTGCAAAACATCTAACATACGAAAATGTAGAAAGATGGTTGAAAGAACTACGCGATCACGCTGATAACAATATTGTGATAATGCTTGTGGGTAACAAGAGTGATTTGCGACATTTACGAGCAGTTCCTACTGATGAGGCTAAAGCATATGCAGGTAAGTTGAGATTCATTATAATAATAGGGGTTATTATACCGTTTTAAATACTGAGCTTGAAAATATATTATTTCTCAGTCTTGTTGTTACCCGAACTTATGCAGGCGAGTTGAGGAAATGATTGAGAATACAAAGTACTAAATTGTTGACAGGCTGGCTGGATTTGCTACACTGGAAGAAAATAAAGTTATTTGATAAAAAAAATGCCAAGTTTGGACTAAGTAATGGTCATTTGAAATTTCATATATAAAAAAATGCTGAATTTCAACATAGAACAATGTTTGGAACAGGGTTTTGGTGTAGGGATCTGTGCTAATAGAACTCAAAACATAACTAGAACACTAAACATGACTTATTTTCAGGATTGGGCATTATGCCTCGGTACAACCTCGCATGATTGGTTGATAGATAATTTGATTGATTGTTTGTTTATTTTGTAGAGAGGAATACTCTGTCATTTATTGAAACATCTGCATTAGATTCCACAAACGTTGAGACTGCCTTCCAGAATATATTAACAGGTAATGTATACCAAGCTCTATGTGACGTTTATATGATGTCTTTAAATCTGTCTTTGTTCACATTTCGCATTTTAGCTCGACTTCTCGAAGAAAAAAAGTCGAGCTAGTATGGTTGTGACCGGATCGTCTGCATGTGCGTTGGTTAAGTTTATTGTCAGAGTCATTTTCTTTGTCAATTGTTCAAAGACTATCAAAGCTTTCAATTTGAAAGTCAGTACACTTGTGGAATGTTATGACCTACATCTACTGACAAGAGAAAACAGCTATATACAGCATTTTATAAGAGTTATTCCCCTTTTCTGACTGCATCTTTACACAAAAATGTCAATTACTCAAAGACTATCAAAGGTATCAACTTGAAACTCGACATAGGTATCACTATCACAATGGGAGATCATACAGACAAGGCTGGTAACTCTGTGACATATATTTATGAGTTATCTGCCCTTGTTACTCTTAGAATTTTGACTCACAGATGAGCGAGGTTACCATCAAGTACGAGAAAGTCGAGCGTCCAGCACTTGTAGGCAGTGCTCTTGTTAAATTAATAAGATAACCTTCATCCATTGTCAGTCTATGCATACACAATGTACGGCTTGCTTCTCCTATGCGATTGTGGTTTACTCATGATTTGAATTTAACCAAACTTGCGTTCAACTTGTATCACCATAAGGTTTTGGTTCCTTGCTTGAATCAGCTAATGTCAAACCAAGTGTTCCATAGTTAGCCACCTGAATGGCAAGAAAATGGCTATTTGGTTCTTGCCTTAGAATAGCGTTATTTCATGTATGACTTGATTTGAACCAAACTAGCATGGCACACTTTAAATGGTGTTCCATAAGCTAGTGTACTGGGTTATACACATTTGTAATGCTTTGCTGCACGGATAAAGTAAACTGCTAAATGAAAGCTGCTGTATTTTAGTGGATTGAACTTTCCAACATGTTTTCATCATTACTCATTTCTCATGGTTCATTTTTCTATTTTCAGAAATATACAAAATAGTTTCACAAAAACAAATAAAGGATAACCCAGATGATGACAATTCCCCTAGTAATAATGTACAAACTATAACAGTCGCTCCCACAGACAATAACGTAGCCAGTAAAAAATCATGCTGCAATGTTTGAGAAAAGGAGTTAATGTACAAACACGTGATATAAGAGACTCGGAGTGTATGCTGTGTGGATAGGTGTAGTGAAATGTTGGGAGGTATAGTTGTTGTCTGTGTCGGGGTCATCCAGCTTATCTCTTGGTGACAACAACCGTGGGAGAATATTTGTGTTAAGGCCCAACAAAAACTTTTGAGTGTTTAGGGCAACAAATGCTATATATGGAGACATTGTGTTTCAGAGTTTATGTTGATTAGGCCAAACTTTGATATTGGGGTTCTGGTTCTTACCAAGTTTTGGTCCTTCCCATAATTATTTTATGGCATTTCACTAGAAGTCACTGCAGAATGACGATTTCCTAGCACATTGAATATAAAATGATTTTGAAAAATTAAAAGTTTTTTTCTTTGCTACCTACGCTGTTTTCAGCATGTTTCCAGAACCGCCATATCAGTTTGTTTTGGCTTAATTGTATGTATCATCTATTGCATCTGATACAGATGGTCACAAAATTAATTTAAAAAACAAGCAATGGTTTGGGTTGCCCTAAACCTAAATTTTTTGAGGGGCCTTATTGTTGTATAAACAATATCATATGTATACAAAAAGGCAACATGTAATGAATTTCTGTGTTTTATTGGCATATTTCTATTCTTCTATTGTTATTCTAACATTCATGTTGCTTTATTGAAATGGAATTGAAGAATGCCTTTATATGTGATTACGACGATGATGAAATGTATTTATGGGGCTTATGTAATTGTTCTGTATTTATTGTTTTCTCCGACTATCAACGTTTTGGCAGTCTACAGAAAAATCTTCAATTTTGTAGACATATATATATACATATAAATAACATGCTAGCATATCGACATTTTGCTTTTCTCTGTAAATAGTTATGATTCAATTATATTTGCTTACTTGGAACTAATCAAGTGTTGTACAGTAAGAATGGCGGGACTGGTTGAAATAACAAATCTGATTGGACAACATATAAGCACGAATACTCATGAGTACCAGGTATATAGATATGAACAATATAAGAAGTTCTTGTATACAAGCATTAAGGGCTGTTTGTGTTCACTTGTCATGTTGATGATGATCAAACTAGAACAGTGTAACAAGGGAGAGTGTTACGATTATTTTTACACCAATATTACACTTATGTTTCGTTAAAACACAATGAATTCAAGTTTTATACTGAATACACAAAGTAACCAGTTCTTTAATTTACTCTTCCCTTACTTATCAATTCTTTTTGTTGTCATGTGTTCTCTGCTGACAATTTATATGACCATTTCTGTTCACAAGAATCAATCCATATACAAATGTACTGTCTATATAAGCCACTCTGATTTTAGATGGAAACTATTCCTGCCTCTGAAACTCCTAAATCAATTGTTCAAAGTTATACATTCCAACTTGACTGTATGCTTCAAATGCTGTTACAAATGTTCAATGTAAATTATAATCACAGAACGGATCAAATCATGTAAGTGCTAGAAAACTTCTTTTCTACAAAATCTTAACGTAAATTATTTTATCATTAATGTTTTGTTGAACACTTGATGTCGCATGATATAGCCTATGACCAGTATGGCCGTCCTTTTGGTCAGCCTGGGGTATGTGGTCAATTTTGTCCTGATGTGGTCTGACCGGAAGCAGTGAGATATGACTAAATATATTGGTATCATTTAACAGGTAATTTAACAGGAAAATCATGACCTAAATTCTTCAATTTGGTTCCATGGCAGTTGTCTATATTCTTTTGTCGCTGGCATTTCAAAAAGATGCCCTTATCAGCGATGATCATGAATGTTTATGCGTGTTTGGACCATGGGGTTTTGGTTTTGCTGGTACCAACTTGTACCAGAGTTATAAAACTTGTATGACATAGCAAGTTTCAACAGAGATTAGACCTTCTTTGAAGACCTGGTGGATTTCATGGGATGTTTACATTACTTATGTTATGTATAACCTTATGAGAGTATATTGTGAGAAGTGTATGTAAGAAGGGTTGTGCTGTTGGTCACGTTCTATGTTATATTTCTGTAATATCATCTACTGTTCCTTGCATTGTTACCATTGTGATAACTTTATCATTATAATATGTTCTGACTGTATAGTTTTCATCCGCTTATAAATAATGTCTCGTCCTTGAAAGGATTTCATCTCATTCTGGTGTACTGTGAATTTGACCGTAAATCATGGGTCTTCTTTTCAGTATTGTTCGTATTAACACCTATGATCAATTTTATACAAAGAATGAGACCACACCTCTAAATCAAGAACGCAATTTTCAACTCATTATTAGAATGTTTGCTCTTAATTCAACCGCATTATTAACTTCTCATAAGATTCGTTTTTCAATGGCCAAACGGGTGGTCTTGATACAATGTATTTGGGAATTATTGTGAAACATTAAATGCAGCGTTTGCTTGAGTGTTAAGGTTTCATTTAGGAATCTATTATATCTTTATATGTCGACTGAAGGAGGAGTGTTTGTTCTAACATTTGCGCGACACATAACACTGCTTTCATTCCATTTCTATACTGTAATATCATGTACAATGGTGGGCTGTATAAATATTTGTGGATAATATTGTTGTTAAAGTCGTAAATTCACTAAGTCATATACTTTCACAAGAAAAAATCAATAGGGAAACAGGCTTTGCTTTGGAGGTTGTATATTACAAAAGCTCGAACGTTTGTCGCCCACCAATATGATTTTACGGTATTTAGATGGAATATTTCGTATAGGAACAAATTTCACACATTTTCTGTCGTATAATTTTGTCATCTATGTAAGTTTTGAGTTTGTGTATCATTTTATACTTCAACTTTAAAAGCTTGCAAACTGTGAGATAAAATCAATGTATAACGTTAAGTGATAATATATTTATGATTGTACATAAAGATTGCTAAACTGTACTGACTTTGCTGTTATAACTTTTAGTTTATACTCATCTCTATCCTATAATGCATCTACAAGAATATGTATCCCATAATACATCTACAAGAATATGTATCCCATAATGCCTCTACAAGAATATGTATCCCATAATGCATCTACAAGAATATGTATCCCATAATGCCTCTACAAGAATATGTATCCTATAATGCCTCTACAAGAATATGTATTCCATAATGCCTCTACAAGAATATGTATCCCATAATGCATCTACAAGAATATGTATCCCATAATGCCTCTACAAGAATATGTATCCCATAATGCCTCTACAAGAATATGTATCCTATAATGCCTCTACAAGAATATGTATCCCATAATACATCTACAAGAATATGTATCCCATAATGCATCTACAAGAATATGTATCCCATAATGCCTCTACAAGAATATGTATCCCATAATGCCTCTACAAGAATATGTATCCTATAATGCCTCTACAAGAATATGTATCCCATAATGCCTCTACAAGAATATGTATCCTATAATGCCTCTACAAGAATATGTATCCCATAATGCCTCTACAAGAATATGTATCCCATAATGCATCTACAAGAATATGTATCCCATAATGCCTCTACAAGAATATGTATCCCATAATGCCTCTACAAGAATATGTATCCTATAATGCCTCTACAAGAATATGTATTCCATAATACATCTACAAGAATATGTATCCCATAATGCATCTTCAAGAATAGGTATTCCATCATACATCTACAAAAATATGTTTGATGTATCCCATAATACATCTACAAGAATATGTTTGATGTATCCCATAATACATCTACAAGAATATGTATCCCATAATGCATCTACAAGAATATGTATCCCATAATGCATCTACAAGAATATGTATCCCATAATGCCTCTACAAGAATATGTATCCCATAATACATCTACAAGAATATGTATTCCATAATGCATCTACAAGAATATGTATTCCATAATGCATCTACAAGAATATGTATTCCATAATGCATCTACAAGAATATGTATTCCATAATGCATCTACAAGAATATGTATTCCATAATACATCTACAAGAATATGTATCCCATAATGCATCTTCAAGAATAGGTATTCCATCATACATCTACAAAAATATGTATTCCATAATACATCTTCAAGAATAGGTATTCCATAATACATCTACAAGAATATGTATTCCATAATACATCTACAAGAATATGTATCCCATAATACATCTACAAGAATATGTTTGATGTATCCCATAATACATCTACAAGAATATGTATCCCATAATGCATCTACAAGAATATGTATCCCATAATACATTTTCAAGAATATATATCTTATAATGCATCTACAAGAATGTATTCCATATTATTTCAGAGATGTATCAATTACACGGTCAATGAGAAGTCTGTTTACGCCGGGCGAATAATACACCGACTGTAATGTTTACACCTGTGTGTGTCGGACCAATATTACACCGACTGTGTAATGTGGGCACCTGTGTGTCGGGCCAATAGTACACCGAATGTGTAATGTATGCACCTGCTGTGTCGGGCCAAGAGTACACCGAATGTGTAATGTGGGCACCTGTGTGTCGGGCCAAGAGTACACCGAATGTGTAATGTGGGCACCTGTGTGTCGGGCCAAGAGTACACCGAATGTGTAATGTGGGCACCTGTGTGTCGGGCCAAGAGTACACCGACTAATGTATGCACCTGCTGTGTCGGGCCAATAGTACACCGAATGTGTAATGTATGCACCTGCTGTGTCGGGCCAAGAGTACACCGAATGTGTAATGTATGCACCTGCTGTGTCGGGCCAATAGTACACCGAATGTGTAATGTATGCACCTGCTGTGTCGGGCCAAGAGTACACAGTGTAATGTATGCACTTCTGCATTAAAAATAAGCCCTGAAACATTTTAGTACATATTTAAAACTTTATTTTATGTACTTAGTTGAACATAAATACAGACAAACTAAAGATTCAGTTTTTTCCACAAAAATGATATAAAACAATTTTTGGTTCAATTAATTATCTTTCAAACATGAGAATAAACAAAAAGAAGTAAAATCATGTCACATAAACTAATGAAACATTGCAATTTTATCCAATGTTGTGTCATATTCAGAAGTCAACATTGAAGGTTTAAACAAAGATTTTGCTCAAATTATGTCTATTGAATGTAGGGGCCGTGGGATGTGTGGCCGTAAACATAAATCAGGGGATGGATTCACGCTGGGCAGATCTCAAAGGATTGGTTAAATAATTTTGTTGAGGATGTAATACCATTTTACTATTTAACAGCCAAAATGCATCAGCACACATTTGAAGCACAATTGACCATTCAGTCAGAATTGTGACTGGAAATTTCAAGGGGGGGGGGGGGGGTCAAATGAGAAACACATTTTACTAGACAGCAAGACTTGAAAACCAATTTATTCAGTATTTGCCTAACATGACATTTCAGATCTGTTTGTTTGCCAATGCCTGTATCTTTCCCATCACAACTCTATTATTGGCCATCAACAATCTACATATGTTATGGTATAAGAGCCTGACAACAAAGTACCCTTCTTTTTATCCACGTTTCAAATTTTCGCAACTTACGAGAAGTGGTAAAAATATTTCTTAATTAGGATAAAAAAATAAGTGAATTTCAAAAGTCAGAATTGTTGATGCAAATAGCATAGAGTTGTGTTGGTAAGAAGTGAAATGGACAGGCTTGCGAACAAAAATAATCCTTCAATGTTCAGGCGGCAATTATTTTCTACCGAATAAAAAACAAAAATAACGACACCAATCAAGTGTTAAGCCCAAGTTGCTGATCTTACATTATAAATGTGAAAATGAAACATTAAATGAGCTACCTGTCTGTATTCATGCTTAACTACATATTTACAGTCATCATAACTAACTCAACAAAAATACAATCACATTCAAATTGGTGGTAAGTTGATGCTCTACCCATCATACGCTTCAATTTTGAAAACTGACTAATCAGGTGCTTCAGTTACCAGAACCAACCAATCAAATGCCTGAAATTTAAGATCTGAACAATTTAATGCAGTTTTAAGTAATCATTTTTGCTTCTATAATACCTGCAGGTTCATTGACTTGAACCAACATTGTCAATGACATAGAATGGTTACCTCGACTGAAAGTTGACAATACATTGAATGAAAACTAGATAAAATATCTACAAAAATGCCCAATATTGAACAACAGTTTACTTAGCAGAAGTAACTATCAATATGCAAATTATGTGAATAAAAGAACCTGAAAATATGTTTTCATTGACATAATTACTTTAATAAAAAATAATCATCATAATGAGATGGTCCATGCAGTGGCTTTATTTCTAGAGTGCCATAGGTGTCCGCCAAGTTTGAGCGTAAACCTGGTCTCTCATGTAGCGTTACATTTATAGTTGACAGGGTGACAAGAATATATGACCAAGATTCGAGATCAATTAATGATAAATGAGCAGTATGATGATCACCTGTGATGTAAGCTATTTATTCCACAAATGAGGATATATTGAGACAATATTACCTAAATCGAGAAACAATATATTTGGTATTACTTAAAATTAGGACACACTTTAAATGGAAAATTAAGGAAAAGACCAACAAGCCTCTTGCTTCTTTACATATATATGGAACGTATTCACAAATATTTCCGCTAAACAGTCCGGTTATTTGAACCATGTACATGTATTATATTTTCGAGTCCTAGGAACAATATCAGGAAACTAAAACAGGCGTACAGAAACCCTGAGTACACAGGCTTAGTCAACATAAACCCTACAATACATTCGTTCAACATAATTGACTCGTCCGTACGGCAGACAACAATGTGTGATGGCCTAAAGAATCTGAATGGAGTCGAACAAAGGTAAGAAGTATATACATTCCATCAATACAAAACAACATTTGGGTGAATAAATGGATTATGTATCATACCCCTCAAGTAGTCATAAGCAGGGGGGTCAACGAGTCATAACCCCTAATCCAGAATTAAGATAATCTTATTTCATGTGCCGTACTTAGCACACATCCTTTTGTTCTATTGCTAAAACATACAAAATTTCAAATGACAATAACTTAAGTCACTACTTAATATTATTCAGCTTTTAACAAAAAAAAAATTTTCTGGCCAACTGAGAAAAGTTCATTCTTATTTCTCTGCAGCAAATCTGGACTTCCAGATTATTCCGGATTTGTAGGACCCCGGCCTAAGGGGCAACTCTTAGGGACAGTTAAGGGGTCAAAAGATCAACTTCAATCAGGGGTGTCAACAGAGCCAAATTAAAAATCCAGAAAATCAAATGCGGCTGGCCATTTTTGACAAACTAGAAGTCGTCAACCATACATAACTCAGTTTTCAAATTTTTATTGAAGAAAATCCTTCAGAGCAGATATAATTAACCATAACTTTGCCATTTCTTGAGATATTTTCATCAAATAACTTTTATTTTGGTCAGAAAGCATAGCTCTTCAAGGATTGACATTGAATCTGGAATTCCGGATAAATTCGGAAAATTGACACCCCTGTTCAATACAAAGAGAGGGTGGTTTTGATGCATACAGGTCCAACATAACTGGGTCAATTTATAATCATTGTAACACTATACAAATATATACCTTATGACATTGAAACAAATTCCATTTCTCCCTTTGACCCTCGACATGACCCCTTCTCTTGTTGAATGTATTATGGACGGAAATGTGAAAAATAATTCAAATTCCTCTTAACTCATTTTTATCTGAACAGTTTGGTCACGTTTCGGGTTTCAAAAATTGATAAGAACACGCAATTTTCCGTATTAAAAATATTACCAACTAAAATCCTGTTTTACGACCCTTCAGCCCTACTCATGCATTTTACCATTTAAGGCACGCTTATTGTTTCCCATAGCTATTGTTTAGAAATTTATGACAATAATAAAACATCATTTAACGCGAAATCAACAAACAAGACTTATTGTTCAGCATAATAATACAGTTAACATAAAGTCTCAACAGACGAAACACTCTCACATCCAAAATGGTTTTTGTCCAATGAAATTGATTCATGAAGACGAGACGTCCAATCAGAATGTTCCTTACAAGACACACACTTCTCAAATTAAATACAGTTTATATGAGATGTAACATGATCTATGATTGGATATGAATGAGGCAATGGCAGTCTTTTTATGAATATTGTCCAATGAAATGAATGATAACATTTTCACGATTCCTCTTCTTCGTCTTCATGTTTCCTTTTTGTACCACGCTGTTCAGAATCGTCTGCAAAAGGTAAAATAACAAGTTAGCCATTTAATTATGGTATATTTATAATTATAACAATGATGATGTGTCCTCGTAGATTATTTAAAATGACTTGATCATGTGCAGTGAGCAAGTAAATATCTTGTTCTGGTTCTGGCTGAAAAACATTTGGCAGAGCGACTTGGACATTGTGGTTGTGATCATGCATTTGACAATTTTATTCAAAATTTATAAAAGAGGTACTTGAACATCAAGGCAACAAAGGTCAAGCTTGATTTTGGTCTTTTTAAAAATTAATGCTTGATAACTTACGCCCCTTGAACTTAACACAGCGGGTTATTCTGTTGGTCAGATGTATTTCAAACAGAAAAGTTCATTCTTGCTAGTGGAGCAAATCCGGATTTCCAGATTAAGATCCAGACAGCTGAACCCAGGGTCCAGAAAGGGGCTAAAATTAGAACCCTGAAAAATGGCCAATTCATGGTCCAGAAAAGAACATCAGGACCAAGAAATAGGAATAATATGAAGGTCTGAAAAAACCCTGAAAATTCAGAGACCAGAAAAAGGTCTACAAGGGACCCGGAATGATGTTGTCTACAAGGGACCAGGGATGATGTGGTCTACAAGGGACCAGGAATGATGTGGTCTACAAGGGACCAGGAATGATGTGGTCTACAAGGGTACCAGGGATGATGTGGTCTACAAGGGACCAGGAATGATGTGGTCTACAAGGGTACCAGGGATGATGTGGTCTACAAGGGACCAGGAATGATGTGGTCTACAAGGGTACCAGGGATGATGTGGTCTACAAGGGTACCAGGAATGATGTGGTCTACAAGGGTACCAGGGATGATGTGGTCTACAAGGGTACCAGGGATGATGTGGTCTACAAGGGACCAGGAATGATGTGGTCTACAAGGGTACCAGGGATGATGTGGTCTACAAGGGTACCAGGAATGATGTGGTCTACAAGGGTACCAGGAATGATGTGGTTTACAAGGGTACCAGGGATGATGTGGTCTACAAGGGTACCAGGGATGATGTGGTCTACAAGGGACCAGGAATGATGTGGTCTACAAGGGTACCAGGGATGATGTGGTCTACAAGGGTACCAGGAATGATGTGGTCTACAAGGGTACCAGGAATGATGTGGTTTACAAGGGTACCAGGGATGATGTGGTTTACAAGGGGACCAGGAATGATGTGGTCTACAAGGGACCAGGGATGATGTGGTCTACAAGGGTACCAGGAATGATGTGGTCTACAAGGGACCAGGAATGATGTGGTCTACAAGGGTACCAGGAATGATGTTGTCTACAAGGGTACCAGGAATGATGTAGTCTACAAGGGTACCAGGGATGATGTGGTCTACAAGGGTACCAGGAATGATGTTGTCTACAAGGGTACCAGGAATGATGTGGTCTACAAGGGACCAGGGATGATGTGGTCTACAAGGGTACCAGGAATGATGTGGTCTACAAGGGACCAGGAATGATGTGGTCTACAAGGGACCAGGGATGATGTGGTCTACAAGGGACCAGGAATGATGTGGTCTACAAGGGACCAGGGATGATGTGGTCTACAAGGGACCAGGGATGATGTGGTCTACAAGGGTACCAGGAATGATGTGGTCTACAAGGGACCAGGAATGATGTGGTCTACAAGGGTACCAGGAATGATGTTGTCTACAAGGGTACCAGGAATGATGTGGTTTACAAGGGTACCAGGGATGATGTGGTCTACAAGGGTACCAGGGATGATGTGGTCTACAAGGGTACCAGGGATGATGTGGTCTACAAGGGTACCAGGGATGATGTGGTCTACAAGGGACCAGGGATGATGTGGTCTACAAGGGTACCAGGAATGATGTGGTCTACAAGGGGACCAGGGATGATGTGGTCTACAAGGGTACCAGGGATGATGTGGTCTACAAGGGTACCAGGAATGATGTAGTCTACAAGGGTACCAGGAATGATGTTGTCTACAAGGGTACCAGGAATGATGTAGTCTACAAGGGTACCAGGGATGATGTGGTCTACAAGGGTACCAGGAATGATGTAGTCTACAAGGGTACCAGGGATGATGTGGTCTACAAGGGTACCAGGAATGATGTAGTCTACAAGGGTACCAGGGATGATGTGGTCTACAAGGGTACCAGGAATGATGTAGTCTACAAGGGTACCAGGAATGATGTAGTCTACAAGGGACCAGGTATGATGTGGTCTACAAGGGACCAGGAATGATGTGGTCTACAAGGGACCAGGAATGATGTGGTCTACAAGGGACCAGGAATGATGTGGTCTACAAGGGACCAGGGATGATGTGGTCTACAAGGGACCAGGAATGATGTGGTCTACAAGGGACCAGGGATGATGTGGTCTACAAGGGTACCAGGGATGATGTGGTCTACAAGGGTACCAGGAATGATGTGGCCTACAAGGGACCAGGAATGATGTGGTCTACAAGGGTACCAGGGATGATGTGGTCTACAAGGGTACCAGGAATGATGTAGTCTACAAGGGACCAGGTATGATGTGGTCTACAAGGGACCAGGAATGATGTGGTCTACAAGGGACCAGGAATGATGTGGTCTACAAGGGACCAGGGATGATGTGGTCTACAAGGGACCAGGAATGATGTGGTCTACAAGGGGACCAGGAATGATGGAAGATAATATTACCTTCATCTTCTACGTCATCTTCATCATCTTCATTCTCAGCACCATCTGCTTCAAAATCTTCATCATCATCTTCATCCTGTAATACACATAGTACATGTTATACCCAGTACACTCTCCTACACAGTGATCTCCCTTACACCTAGTACAGTCTCCTACACAGTGATCTCCCTTACACCTAGTACACTCTCCTACACAGTGATCTCCCTTACACCCAGTACACTCTCCTACACAGTGATCTCACTTACACCCAGTACACTCTCCTAGACAGTGATCTTCCTTTAATATACCTAGTACAGTCTCCTACACAGTGATATCACTTACACCCAGTACACTCTCCTAGTCCTACACAGTGATCTCCCTTACACCTAGTACACTCTTCTACACAGTGATCTCCCTTATACCTAGTGCAGTTTGCTACACAGTGATCTCCCTTATACCTAGTACAGTTTCCTACACAGTGATCTCCCTTATACCTAGTACAGTCTCCTACATAGTGATCTCCCTTATACCTAGTACAGTCTCCTACACAGTGATCTCCCTTATACCTAGTACAGTCTCCTACACAGTGATCTCCCTTACACCTAGTACAGTCTCCTACACAGTGATCTCCCTTATACCTAGTACAGTCTCCTACACAGTGATCTATCTTACATCTAGAACAGTCTCCTACACAGTGATCTCCCTTATACCTGGTACAGTCTCCTACACAGTGATCTCCCTTACACCTAGTACAGTCTCCTACACAGTGATCTCCCTTACACCTAGTACAGTCTCCTACACAGTGATCTCCCTTATACCTTGTATAGTCTCCAACACAGTGACCTCATCTACACGTAGTACATGTTATGCCAGGTACACTCTCCTACACAGTGATCTCCCTTACACCTAGTACAATATCCAACACAGTCAAAACATAATTACACAAGTAGCAGGACACTATAGATTAGAAAGGGGAAGAACAGATATACAGTAAGCAGCTACTGTATAATTATGCAAAATTTATGTATTTTTTTACAGGCCAATAATACAGTCAGGACTCGATATAAGGACACCCGATACACTGACAAATTCATTATACTGACACCATATTTGGGGACAAAAGTATTACATGCAAGACCTGCAATATCGCACTTAGTTTTTTCTTCCGGATGACCCAATATCGAACTTGGCCTAGATTTTGTTATAATGATCATTGTGACCAAGTTTCATAAATATAAAGTCAAAATTATGACCTCTAGTGACTACACAAGGTTTTTCTATGATTTGACCTTATGACCTAGTTTTGGACCCCAGATGACCCAATATCGAACTTGACCTAGATTTTGTTGTGATGATCATTGTGACCAAGTTTCATAAAGATTAGGTCAAAATTGTGACCTCTAGTGACTACACAAGGTTTTACTATGATTTGACCTTGTGACCTATTTTTTTACCCCGGGTGACCCCATATCAAACTTGACCTAGATTTTGTTGAGATGATCATTGTGGCCAAGTTTCATAATGATTAGACCAAAATTGTGACCTTGTGGCAAATTGTTGACGGACGGATGGACGGACGAAGAGTGATCACAAAAGCTCACTCTGTCACTTTGTGACAGGCGAGCTAAAATGCTCTTTGTATCTATTCAGTATATTGACATATTCGTTACAACGACATTTTTCTTGGAAACGAACAGCGTCGCTGTATCGAGTTCTGACTGTACTCCATCACAAATAATGAGCAAGTTAGTGACTGTTGGCTTTGATTCATCAACTAAAATCATTTGAACCAATTACTACATGTATGACTTATTGTTCAGGGGTCCCTACTGAGGCACAATGCCTAACAGGGCTCCTCACTAACACTGGTCCGCTGGTCCGAGACCAGTGAAAATCCAGAAGGACCAGTGAAAATTCTGGAGGACCAGTAACTGTCCTATTTACAAATTTGGCGCTTTTGTCCTGTCGGACCAGTGCCCAAAATAGTTGGGGTCAAGGCCTGCCTAATCCTAAAATGAACCTCAAATGTGTTTCAGGTGCCATTAGCACACACCCCTATACCAAAACTAATGATGAAACTCAGACTATTAAATTTCAAATGACCATAACTTTGTCAATGTTTGGAATTTTTTCATCAAATAACTTTTATTTTCAACAGAAAAGTTCCTTCTTTCTAAAACTGCTAATTCGGATTATTCCAGAATTGTACGACCCCTGATTATTGACGACCCCTGATTATTGTATGACCCCTGATTATTGATGACCCCTGATTATTGACGACCCCTGATTATTGTACGACCCCTGATTATTGACGACCCCTGATTATTGACTTACTTCCAGATCTCCTGATTGCTGTAACAATTTCAAGTTGGATTCCTGTACTTCCCCATCGTCTTCCTCATCCAGATCGTCATCATCATCATCATCATCATCGTCTCCTAAACCGTCTTCATCATCATCGTCATCATCATCATCTTGTTCAACCTCATCATCATCATCATCATCTCCTGTACGTTCAAATTGTTCAGCAAGTTAAAATACTGTAAGTTAGCATGGTTCATATACAATTCTCATATCCAAATTCAAGAACTTTTCCTTCAAATTTTTTTTTCAAGGTAAATTTTTTTTTCAAGGCATTTTTCTGAACATTTACTAAGATAAAATTGTACGATTTTGACTCATTGTGCAGGATAAACATGCAAATTATAGTCATCACAATGGTTTATAGCACTACATACATGTTTCTCACTCTTGGACCTATACATTAACATACTTTTAATTTGCATGAAAGTGTGTTTCTGTTTCATTTTTGTATGCAGAAAATGTATCATTTTGACAAAATTCACACACTTCTATGTGTATTCAAGGCCTTTTGTCTAAATTCAATAATTTTCAGTTAAACTTAAGTAACATTTTGGCATTTTTCAAGGCAGTACTTAAATCAATTACTCCTCAAGGTTGAACCCAAATTCAAGGACTTTGCAAGGTTGAACCCTAATTCAAGGACTTGGCAAGGTTGAACCCTAATTCAAGGACTTTGCAAGGTTGAACCCTTATTAAAGGACTTTGCAAGGTTGAACCCAAATTCAAGGACTTTGCGAAGTTGAACCCTTATTCAAGGACTTTGCGAGGTTGAACCCTAATTCAAGGACTTTGCGAGGTTGAACCCTAATTCAAGGACTTTGCGTGGTTGAACCCTAATTCAAGGACTTTGCGAGGTTGAACCCTAATTCAAGGACTTTGCGAGGTTGAACCCTAATTCAAGGACTTTGCGAGGTTGAACCCTAATTCAAGGACTTTGCGAGGTTGAACCCTAATTCAAGGACTTTGCAAGGTTGAACCCTAATTCAAGGCCTGTGCAAACTTTTCAACAACTTTTCTCAACCATTTTTCAGTTACAGTTTTCCTGGACTGTAACCTAACCAGTTTTCCTGGACTGTAACCTAACCAGTTTTCCTGGACTGTTACCTAACCATTTTGTTTGGACTGCAACCTAACCAGTTTTTCTGGATTGAAGCCTAACCAGTAATAACTTGCCCTATCATCAAGAACCAGCAACTTTTCAACATGAGACAAATAAACATTGATGTCAAATGTTCATGGATGGAAGTGTTTTAACCAGGGCCTTCAAGGGTAAGACCTGCAACGACTGGAAAATGAACCTTGATTTGAAGCTTGGTTACAAAACATGATCTTACACAATCTTTCGGAATATCACATTAAAACAGCACATTTATAAATACTTAAATATTGAAGTCCTTGCTCTCATCATATATAGGATCCGTCATGAGTTGTTTTTGGAGATCAAAATTTCTTAAACGAGTCTAGAAAACACAGTTTATTAAGCGAGCCTTTGGCGAGCTTAATAATTTGTTTTCGTGACGAGTTTAAGAAATTTTGACATCAAAGACAATGAATGACGGATACTTTTTATCACATTACCATAGTTACAGAGTCAATACAACGTCAATAAGAACATATTTAAGCCGGCGACGTTACGATTAACGCCGAAAAGCTGGTGACGTCACGTATTTGTTATCACACGTGTTGGAGAACATTGTTCAGTCATTTGTTCTCAGATGGAATATCACAGTATTTATGTGATAAATTAATATATTTCTTCTTTTACGAAAAGGTAACTTAGCAATAAAATCTCAACACAGAAATACAAACTTTTCTTGCCAATTCTTGAAATCCCCTGAATTTTCCCTGCAGGGAATTTGTTTCCGACATGTTCACTGTTTTCCCTGTTTGCCAGAGCCCGTGGCCACCATACCCCAGCAACAACAATTTAGTTTGAACAACCAAAATTTCACCTTAGTGATACAAATCAGGCCTCAATAAATCTACTCATCCACTCGTCCTGCAAATTTTTTCCTTTTGGTGTTTTTTTTCTTTGACTTGGGCTTTTAAAACTATTAGTCAAGTCTTGCAAAGTTCACTCAGCAACGTTATGCTTACCTTCCTCATCATCCAAACCATCTTCTTCTTCATCGAAATCTTCTTCGTCATCCACACCGTCTGAAATATTGTACAATATTGAAATGTCACACATTTATACTCATTTATTTTATACCTTATAATGTACTGTCTCAAACACAGACTGCAGTGATGTTCTATATTTAATCCCTAGAGTCCAAGGTCATAGGCCAATCTGACCGGGAAAAAACAAATGACCACACAAAACTGGGCCAAATCTCCCGAAACATCATTCTGAGTTTATTGCAGTAAAATTTTGAGAGCTTTAAGCTTCATATTTATCTCTAATTCAGACTCAGATTTGAGCAAAATCTCAATTGGAGTTGAGATTTCTACTTGAGATGATTCGGGAGATTGAGGCCTGTTTCAGCCAAAGAAATAAATAGACTAATTTATATTAGGTCGATATTGAAAGTTTATTATGAAACAAGTTCTTACAACTTGGATTAATCTGATACACAAGACAACTGAGCTCATTCCTCATGGTATACCTCGCCTCAATCCCCATGGGTGTAGAAATGTTTTCATGTAGCCAGTTAATCTTCAAAAGTTGTTGGTTGGTTTGAAATCTCACTTAAAGTGGCCAACCAAAGTCAGAATTCTAGACACGAAATGCGACTTTTTAGAATAGGGGTCAGAGGGCCAAATTAAGGGTTGTTATGAAACAAACCTTCGTCTTCATCATCCTCCGCCTCCTGGTCGTCACGATCGTAGCCGTCCAAATATTTCAAATTCGTCAGTAATTCAAAGATTTTTTCTCTATAATCGTCAGCGTTCGTGACTTCACAATTAAACAAATCTAAACTTTTGAGGTTAGGTAAATCCTTCTGAAAAACGTTAAAAACAACATTTTATATGGATTAATGGAGCAACAAAGAAGGATTAAAACAATTGTAATTGATATATACTGCATGATATTGTAAGGTTTTAGTATATTGAGTATTTTACCTGGGTTTTGATGTAATATAATTGGGTATTTAATCCAATTTACTGAAGATCAATTGGACAATTAGTTAAAATTACTCAAAACTCCACAAGTCTGCTTTTCTAGATAAGAAATAATATTTGTCCAAAAATTCAGTTCAAACTTCTGACATATTAATAAAGAAATGTAACTCTTGTCAAACACAACCTGTATTGTGTATGAGTTATCTGATGTATACCTCTGTCTCATATTTCCGTGCCTTCTCCTGAAATTCGTGCTTGGTTTATTTCAGCTCTACTTTACGCGCTACATTGTATTGTTACTAAAATAACACCAAATAATATTCACACAAATGGTCTGTATCAATTGGGGCAGTCATTTTGGACGACTCATCATAGTTGTCACCTTGACGACGATGAACAACACGGGTAGTACTTATTCCAATTGGGATTCTTCAACTGGTGTTAATTGTTTTGCATACCATTTTTATTACGCATTTTATTTATCGCCAGTTTATTACATTCACAATGAAAACAGATTATGATGAGTACTACTCCAAATTTATTTAATTTGAACACAAATACAACATTTTACTCCATGGGGCCCCAAAACTGACAAGTTTGTGAGGCACAGATTTCATGGTTACCAGTCAACAGGATTCAGAGCACGATCTAGACATACAAAAGCAATACTTTTACGTTTTTTCATAATCATTTTGTCATTTTTCTCATTTTATTAGTTAAGTTAACAATTTTTCTTCCGAAATTGGTGCAGATACTTTTTAAACTTGTATACATACACAAGTGCAAGTGACGAAACTGATAAGAGGCGCGGATATACGAGACAACAGGATACAATTATTTTACTGCACATAAACGTTTTCATCAGGGGTTTCAACAGAGCCAAATCAATAATCCTGACAATCACGTGCAGCTGACCAATTTTGCCAAACAAGAGGCCTTCATGTCACTTCAACCTGAACCACATTGTTTCCATATTTAACTCACTTTGTATTGAATAAAAGCCTTCATAGCAGATTAAATTGACCATAACTTTTGAGGCCCATATGGAAGATCAAAAGAACGAATGTGTCAGCCTCGTTAAATAAAGGCGTTTCTTACTTACTTACTTTGCCATTTCTTGAGATATTTTCATCAAATAACTTTTATTTTGTTCAGAAATCATAGCTCATTCATGATAGATAAATCACAAATTCCGGTTAGTCAGGAATATTGACACCCCTGTTTCATTGGTCCAGACTTACTATTCAGAGACATTGACATTTATATTCAACCAATCAAACACGCTTATTTCATCAATAATTGAAGTGGAAACGAGGTTCCCATGAAATGTATAAATGAAACATGAAATTGATAGAAAATGATTTGTTCTTGATGGAAACAAAGTGTCAAGGTCAAGCTTAGCCGGTCTTCAACTTGATTCATGTTTCTACCAACAAACTAGAGCTGTCACCATTCGGCAGACTAATATACCCCGCCGGCAAAGGGCCATAATTCTGCCAAAATTCATTGCAGCGCAAATTCCTTTCTTCATGCACATCTATATGTTCATTGTTGAGGTTGTTCATCTGTGAAAGTTTGAGCAAAATCCTGCCAAAACTGTATGAGGAGTTGCTTCCAAAAGAATGCGTCTACGGACAGACAAGCTGAATCCAGTATACCCCCCTTTCAACTCATTGTGCGGGGTATAATAATAATGGTAGATAATAGAATGACATTACATATCATGGCAAACAGAACTAAAGGCTTGTTTGGACCTTACAAATTTCTAATAGACTTTACAAACATTAAATTTCCGCAACAAACATATTTCCGTGATGTTTTAACACTTACCAATGCTTCTAATGGTTCAAAGTCTTTGATTTTGTTACCACTTAGACTGAGATGAGTTAGGTTAATACAGCCGGTTAAATTGTTCAATCCTGATGAAATTCTGTTATCACTAAGCTCCAACTGTAAATACAAGTACATGTCAATGTTATGTCCAACAGTAAATACAAGTACATGTCAATGTTAGCTACAGATAAGCTGCGTATTGGGGTAATTGCCCAATTAATTTTCTTAAAAACCCAATAGATTTTGAGAGGAGGGGGTAAGAAAAAGCAAATAGAAAATGATGTTATAGTGAAAATTGGTACATAAAAGACCAATTACCAAATTAGTTTTATTAAATACCCAATTAAAATTTGTCAAAACCCAAATAAAATTTAAACTTGGGGGTAAAATACCCAATTGCCTAAAACCTTATCTGTTTCTCTAATTTTTATATAAAAAGCTCAAACGATTAAATAGCAGGGCTCGACACTAACACTGATCTGTTGGTCCGAGACGAGTGAAAATCCAGAAGGACCAGTGAAAATTCTGGAGGACCACTAACTAACTGCCCTATTTACAAATTGGGCGCTTTTGCCCTGTCGGACCAGTGGCCAAAAAAGTTAGTGTCTAAGCCTGAATAGCATAATATGCAGCTGGACTGGGACTCGAATCAGGGACACTTCGCTTACAGGGTGAATGTTCTACTGATCTAGATGGGCCCTATAGGTAATTAAATCCTATGCACACTACTATGTACACCCTCTCCTTTGAAGATTTCCTAAAGTGATTAGAACCTCTTAGGGTGTATTTACATTGGGAGCCAAATGTAACACAGTGCAAGAAAAATGTGCAGCTGCACCAGGCCACGATCTCTCGAAGCATCTCAAGTAGAAATTTCAGAGATTTTGCACAAATCTTAGCCTTAATTTTAGATACACCAGAAGTTTGTGATCTTGACATTTTACTGTATAGTGGTTGTTTTCTGATGCCAATTTTGAGTCCAACATATGGAAATTACTTCAAAAATGAATGACAAAATTTGAGATGAGATTTTGGCGCCAGGTTTTTCTGAAACTGAGACTCTTCGGGAGTCGGGGCCAGGGCTCAAACCAATGACTCGGCCTTCACTTAAAAGGTAAATTTATGCTCTACTGCCTAAGCGCCAACGAAAATTTATCCCCTATAAGTAATTAAATCCTAATATACACGCTTCTACATTATTACTCAAATAATTGACTTTCTCAACCTACCTTTCTGAGACTTTGTAGTTTAGGAAATCCTTTTAATGATGTCAAACCAACATTGATGATACTAAGTGATTCTAACAATGTGTAACTGTCTGTTAATCCTTCGATTTGTTGAGATCTGCAGTTATCTAGGTTTAACTCGGCGATCTGAAATGTATAAACATCTTGGTTTAACCAAAGACCTAAATATATAAAGATTGGAAAAATCTACCAAATCTCACAGCAGTTTTCTGAAATCTCGCGAAATATTGTTTGTCTTTAATACCTTATATCTCCTGTTTTGCTATACATAGGAAAAAACTAATATGTTTATGCAATAGATTAATCATTCTGCTTTAAAATGATACCTAATTTATTATAATCAGTCGAGGAATAAAACAATATACCTCAAAAGAGCCAGACCTACTCTCATTTTAATGTAAATTCCAATTTTATCAGAAAAGACCCCCATTTGCCTCATTCAAACAATACTTTTCTGAATTCTATAAGAGATAGAAAAATAAGTTACATCATGCAGTAGAAGAAGCTTAGCTCTTCAAAATGAGATATTGTTCATTAAAAAAGTGTTCATGCAAAATATCAGAATCTGCTGCATGCTATTTTGCACTTTCTCTCCGTTGTCAATTAAGTGTCCAATCTGTGTATATTTAGGTCTTTGGTTTAACCAAAGAGTACCTTTCTTTATTAGTTTATACGATGTTTGGTTTAACTAGCTGATCTGAAAGGTATTTATAAACAATCGCGATCCTACTTTCGTTTTAGACTGTGACGTCATACATGTAGTATTTGCATACAACCGCATAACTCACTACTACGTTTGCTGCTACACGGGACAAAATAGTTCTTGGTTAATACAATAAAATGCACAATTACAAAAAGATATTTTACATTTAACAACGTATATTAGTTATGTGTCAATCATTGAACAGTTTCCCTTTGATATAAGGTGGTTATATCGAATATTTCTGAACATTTGTGTTACTACGCGTAACTCCACAGTATTTCGCATCGACTACATTCATATTGAAGTCGCTTTCAGACCGCCATAACCGACCGTACGCCATTTTCTGTGGAACATTTCGAGAGTAGACGCGTTAACTAGAAAGTAATTCCATTAAAGAGGAATGGTAATCGTTAGTGATACTTCTAATTATTCATCTGCGGTGGATAAAATTGTTAATCGCGCAAGCTCATTCAGTAGAATTTAAGGATTTTGTTGGGCGTTACACATGGGTGATTTCGACCTCGAAAACAAACATGGCGGACCTAGGAGGTTTCCACGATAGGTCTTGACGATTTTTTGGCAATTTTGTTAAACGTCAGCTTCAGTATAACTGTTCATCAAGATTGAAATACAACCATGAGTAATTCGTTGTACAAATTGCCGTATTTTTAAGAAAATAATTCGAACTGAGTTTGCAATCGCTAATAAACTGCCGGCAAAGTGACCGATTTAGGAGAAGACAGGAATGTAGGTCAAATGACGCAAAAGCGTGCGGCAACAATGTTTGGCGATTTCACATTTCTGGACCGTAACAACTCATTATTTGAATAATAACATGTTAATAGATCAGAACTTTCGCCATTTATGAGTCCACAACGGCCTAGCAACCTGTTGTGTTAGCAGAAATCTAATTTAATCCTTCAAAATTCAACATGGCTGCCAACTTTGTTATTTTGAAAACGCCATGACGAGTGCTCGCCGATTCACATGAAATCTCCGCGCTATTATCAAGTATTTCGTCTAAATTTATCCAAAATATGATAAAAAACATCGGTCTTGAGAATAATTCTGGCTATGCTCGGCGTAAACCACGCGTAAATCGTATTAACAAAGAACCACAAGTGACAACAAAATGGCGACAATGTACATGCGTTACTGTAACGCCAGTATGGTACCGAGGACGTTTTAGCACTGGTGGACTTGCTACCTAGTAAATGACGTGTTGAACTAATTTAAAACAACATCACAACTATTTTGAGGAGTTCTACTACGGAAAATAACTTCAAATATTGACAACAAGTGTCTCAAAACAGCGAAGTTGATGTGACATGAAATTCTAAGTTTCCATCTTCAAAATGAGAGTTTCCAACGTTCAACAGACGTAATGACATTCTGTACATGCATTTATTATTGAGATATTTACTGTGAATCCATGTTTGGTGGTCAATGCTGTTGGCTGAGTCTGGTCTCAAAGCTGTAATAATTTTGTAAACACTAAAACAGGTAGCCAAGACAAAACCCTCTACATTATCCGAGGTGTTAGCATGAACCGTTTGGTTTTAGATCGATAAATAACATAAATGTAAAATTAGCTCCACCGGGATTTACAGTTTCATGCAAATTACAGTGTCATTACTGATGTTGGTCCAAAGAAAATGGACACAGAAGCCATGCCCCGATGTACATCAATACGATAACTCTCCCCCCACCACACGACAACAAAGTCATCTCAAGTCTAAAATAAAACACATACCTCGTCCTCCTTCCTGCCTCGCCGCTCCAACTCGATCCTCTTGGCCATTTCCATCTTTACAGTCTTTAAAAATACAGCAACACAGTCCTGAAATCCTGCTTGGGTCAATTTACACCGTTAACTTGATGTAGGCAAACCAAGGCAAAACGGCTCTCCGCGCGGGCTGATCACTGAAAGTTCAATCAACCAATCAAAATCGACCTTGTGCGTGAACAATATAATGAATATTTAATAGGCCGAGTTGTTGTCAACCAATCGGCGCTTATACTGTACCTGACGTCAGCTGCGCGGTAGTTGCAAAATAAAATGTAAACATACGGAAACACGTGGTTTTGTATTGAATAAAGTAGTGCAGTGTTTACTTCGACCCAAATAGATCGTGTACAAAAAACCAAGAAAGGCAAATCGTTGAGTCTGTTACAAATAAGATAGATTAATTTGATCTATTCGCTATCTTTATTGTGAGATGTCCTATCGATTAGTAAAATATTTTAAATATTTTATTTCTGATTAGGATCCAATAATACATTATATATACAGATTATGTTATAAATATAATCAAAGAGAACCTTTAATATACTTCTGTTTTATTATTTATGAGCTTTGATATAATATTAAATTGATTTTATATTTTTTTACGGAAAGAACATTTTGAAGTTGTACATTGATTCAGAGACGATCTTGTCCTAATTAATTTAATACCAATTAACTCAGAATAGATTTAGAACATAATTATCTATACGCGGCATTTAAAGGTTTCTTCATGATTATCAAAAGTTTTGTCACCGATAAAACATTATGGCATTTGTTTGCATCATAGATAACCCATTCTCGTTCACCAGAGTATTCTTCGTCCGAAACATAGTCTGATAGTCTGGGAACTTGACTAACCACTGGTGTATGAGGATTGATAACCTGAATTAATTCTCTGAATTATTTCTATGATATTTGCTTGTATTCAAAAGAGCATCGTTATTTTAAATACATCAGAACGCCATTGCCTTCCACCGATGGGTGTTAACAAGTCCTGCGCGGTTCCAGAGGGGAGCCCACCCTCGGAATGTGGTTATCTTACATAATTTACCACAGTTTGACAGGGCTTAGAATCCGATCAGGACAACTATTGAGCATGCTGACCCTCCCCAAGCTAAATGGCTCATCACACCCCTCCCTTGGAAACCATATTGGTGAGATCCATCTGAGATTTTTTTCTGGACCCATGTATGAATTAAGTAGGAATTAAAATTAAAAAATAAAGATAGATAGATCTACTAGTACATGTCCTGATCCATTATTAGACTTTCTATGTCTGCTTGTTTCCGTGTCGGCAATTATTTCTACAACGAGATATAAAATAAAAATCCTGTACGAGGGATGATAAAAAAAAATTGCTGGCTTAGAATGAGAAGGTGCTACTTACGACCTTACAAGACCCATACATATTTTACTAAAATCTGCATGACAAGCTGGCGCTTCTTATGAGCATATCATAGTTTCATGAAAATCGGAACAGGTCATGTTTACCAAACTGAAGTTGACAAAACTTGTTTTCCATATGTAAAGGTAGTTTTCAGATAGTTTATTCTGTTTTATAAAAAAAATAGCGTGTTTGTACAAGTTTGCGACCCTCTCAATCTAAGCCAGTGAAACACGCGAACCAATACTCATGAAAATCGGTCAGATAAAATAAGTTTGCGTATTACAACTGTATACATAACTATAAAAACATTAAATTCAGGAACATTTCGATGGCTACACCAGCTCAACTTCATCGCGACGTCACTTGATAAAACAGTAAGTTCACAGTACAAAATGTGATCGGATACAGGCTTTAATGTTGGTGGGTGGGGGTGCATAAATGTTGACAGTGCAGTGTTTGTCTGAGAAGAATGCCTACAGACCCGTTCTTTGCTTGATAATATTCGTTTTGGGCGAGCGAAGCGAACTAGAAAATCAGCAGCTTACTACAGCAGGGCAGTTAGAGCTATAGTAGAATTTATTCTGAGCCACAATCCAAACCAATTCGCTCTTTAGAAGTTTAGAGCCTACACTCAACCACTTTTCTAATTGGTCTCTTTTCAAACACGAACTACCTTTACTGTGATCATATTATTTGATGTTTATTTGCACAAGCATGTTTTATGTATTGACTCAACAGTGATCGCATGACTGACCATGCATACTTCTGAACATGATTTTGATTTTTAATGAATTGAGTGTAAGGACAATGTCATAAAAAGTTTATGTGCAAAAGATCATCAAACATCGTGATCATTGTTAAACGTATTTGGGGTTAGAAAAGTGCCCAATTAGAAAAGTAGTTCAGTGTATATGTTTTTATGCCCCCGTATCGATAGATCGGGAGGCATATAGTGATTGAACTGTCCGTCCGTTCGTCCGTCCGTTCGTCCGTCCGTCCGTCCTGGTTAACCCAAATTGACCGTTTCTTCTAGCATCATTATGGCTTGCTACAAAGCTTCCAAACTTGCATGGATGTTGTATATGAACACTCTCCACACACCTGTATCATCTGACCCCATTTTGACCTTCACCTTGACCTAATTTTGGACTTAGACTTATTTATGGACAAGGCTTCCACAGGGGGCATAAGCGTTTATTGAACGCAGTCTTGTTTCCACCAGCTACTTAATACTATACTTATAGTGATTAAAGTTATTTTGCGAGTGTAGTGAGTGCGAAAAATGCACACTTTATGTTGTTTTTACCGAGAACAACAGACAAACTGCCCATGCTTCGACGATTTTAGGGGCGGCGTACGCCCTCTTCCGCCCACTCTAAACCTAAACCCGCACTTGGGATCATTCAGAGTTAAAATGCCAGGAAGGTCCGAACTTGCGTTATACCAGTAAAAACTCCAACATATTTATCAAAACGCTGTGATTATTCTAAGACCTTCTGGTAAAAGTGACCTTACATAGTATGTTGTGACTCAAATGTACTTTCTAATCTATTTCAAGCTTGTTTATTCAGAATTAATTATTCAAATACACTAGCTAAGTACTAAGTTTTGGCCACACTGGCTTTATATCATATTTTAGGCTAAGTATTCAAGTTAGAGGAAAAACGCAGATAATATTCACGTCGATTGACACGGAAAATGTGCATGAGTTGTTTATATTGACAATGTGTGTTTGCTTATAGCGAAAGCATCAATGTACTATAATTTTGGTACAACGTTGACAAACGGCCTCTCGGGATCGCCCAAAAACTGTTGGAAATACGTCACACTCTGTCACGTTGTAAGGGAGACGACTCGTCTATAAATATGTTTATATTTTACCAATTACCTCCCTTGGATAATTCGTCAGGCACAAGCTGTCCATATCTAAATAGCGCATTTTAAGTGAAGGACTCGATCTTGGTAGATTCAATACTCCCCGGTATATGTCCAGGGCTAGATCTTAGACCCACAATTAATACTCACCGGTATATGTCCAGGGTCCGATCTTAGACCTACATTCAATGCTGACCAGTATATGTCCAGGGCCCGATCTTATACCTACATTCAATGCTCCCCGGTATATGTCCAGGGCCCGATCTTATACCTACATTCAATGCTCCCCGGTATATGTCCAGGGCCCGATCTTATACATACATTCAATGCTCCCCGGTATATGTCCAGGGCCCGATCTTATACCTACAATCAATGCTCGCCGGTATATGTCCAGGGCCCGATCTTATACCTACATTCAGTGCTCCCCGGTATATGTCCAGGGTCCGATCTTATACCTACATTCAAATACTGGCTGGTATATGTCCAGCGCTCGATCTTTGACCTACATTCAATACTCGCCGGTGTATGTCCAGGACCCGATCTTAGACCCACATTCAATACTCACCGGTATATGTCCAGGGTCCGATCTTAGACCTACATTCAATGCTCGCCGGTATATGTCCAGGGCCCGATCTTAGACCTACATTCAATACTCTCCGGTATATGTCCAGGGCCCGATCTTAGACCCACATTCAATGCTCGCCGGTATATGTGCAGGGCTCGATCTAAGACTTACATTCAATGCTCGCCGGTATATGTCCAGGGCTAGATCTTAGACCCACAATCAATACTCGCCGGTATATGTCCAGGGCCCGATCTCAGACCTACATTCAATGCTCGCCGGTATATGTCCAGGGCCCGATCTCAGACCTACATTCAATGATCGCCGGTATATGTCCAGGACCCGATCTTAGACCTACATTCAATGCTCGCCGGTAAATGTCCAGGGCCCGATCTTAGACCTACATTCAATGCTCGCCGGTATATGTCCAGGGCCCGATCTTAGACCCACATTCAATGCTCGCCGGTATATGTCCAGGGCCCGATCTTAGACCCACATTCAATGCTCGCCGGTATATGCCCAGGGTCCGATCTTAGACCAATATTTGAAATGCTCGCTGGTGTATGTCCACTCCCGAAGCATCTGAATCTGAGCTAAATCGCATTTCAAATCTTTCCACGTGTTTCCATGTTAGTACTGACACATTATTGGCATCTTGGTTTATTACAGTAAAACTTCAGGAGGCCGAATTTCGTATTTATTTGAAATTTAGACACTAAATTTAAAGATTTTAGCAAACTCACAATTTAAGCTTAGATTTCTACTTGAGATGCTTTGGGAGATCGGAGTCAGGACTCGTAATAAATGGGCATATAAAATCACTGTACACAGTCATTCTTGTAAGATTTTTTAGAGACTAGATAAACACTATTAAACAGGTATATATGGCACACAAACATTTTACTAGTAACATAATTATGCATCTTTGTAAACACGAAGATATATATAGATTCTATACATTTTATAATGACACATATAAACCCAATCTAACACACAATTTAAATAATTTATAAGACAAAATAATCAATTTATTGCACATTAATTCTGTACTCGTATACATGTTTAGTGCGAAAAAATCAACATGAACCTCGACCTTTATGCATAATTTGTACAAGCTTTTTGCTCGGAGTATAAGATTTTCTACGAGAAAATCGTGCTTTGTCGTTGATATAAATAAATACAATAAAAAATATACCAGATTTATATATAGCGCCTTTTTCATGCGTACTCACGTCCAAAGGCACTTTACATTATATAGTGTTGCAGGCACAAGGGTGCATGTGAATCCTCTACCAGAGCAGATACAGCATGATCTGTCCAGAGGGACAGACTGAGAGAAAGCCTCAGAAGGGAGAGACATTTTATAGGGGCATGTCCGGCGCTGCAGAAGTGCGACTAGCTCTTATTTCGAATAGACAGCCTGGTTCTTCATTGTTCCCGTTGTAAAACACCGATACACCGCTTCCTGGCACCTTTACCCGGATACTTTGTATTACATACGGTCAAATATACGCGGCGGGGAATATTATAAAGATTTCAGAAATGTCGGGGATTGAACCCACAACCTCAGGATTGACATTACAGTGCGTTACCACTGAGCTAAATCCGCTTATATTACTATTAGTGTTGTTGTACACCTCGTTCATGGACGTAAAACAAAGACTGAAACTAAATTATACAGAATCAATCAACTGTTAACTGATTAAATGATGCTGGAAGAAAGTTTGCGGATCACGTTAATTTGTTCGGACTAAACATGTCGATGGCTTAGAAAAAGGGATCGTAAGTGCCCCTTCTAGGTTGGCGTGTACCTACGACCTTATAAGACACACACATATTCGAAATTTGCATCACAAGGTGCATCTAATAACATGTTTTCATTTAGGTCGGAAGTGGTCATGCTGACCAAACTGAAGTAGAAAAAGCTGTTTTTTCTTAAGTAAAGACTAGTTTTCAGTTTGTTCTTGCTTTCTCAAAATAGCATTTTTGTTCTGACGACCTTGTTCTTCTAAGCCGGTGATATAATCAAATCACGTCCGATCTCTCGAAGGATCCCAAATTGAGCTAAGTCATATCTCAAATATTGTCAGGCGTCTTTGAAATAATGTTGGATACAAAATTGGCATTACAAAACAGACACAGTTAATTACAGTAAAATGCCAAAAACACGTACTTCCGATGTTTCTAAAATTCAGACTCTGATTTGAGTAAAATCTCAATTTGAGCTTAGATTTCTACTTGAGATGCTTCGGGAGATCGGGACCTAGGTTGACTGTCAAATTTTAATCTCAACATTTCCGTGAATTCGTACGATTGGGCGAGGCAATCGTGATTACTCGTGTCTTTCCGGTGCTGTCATCGATATAATTATACGAGGAAGGCGACGATTGTCTTGTCTTTAAAATGGCCACCCTAACACATTGGTTTCATAGCAACCATATTTTCAGCGCACGTGAGAGGAAGTAAGACACATTTCTGTAAGGACTGACACAGCCCTTTGAGCGGATCAATACATACACTGAATGGTAGAAGTAAGATCCACAGCCATGCTAGGAAGAATGCGATTGGCCATGCCAAAAACCAAATGGCTAGAAACCATAGTATGCCCCAGAAGAACTTCGGTCCACCAGTCCCCGTTCCGGCCCCTGTTCCAGTCCCTTGACCCATTTTGTTGAGCTGAAATAAACAAAATTTATAGTATTTCCTAAAACATCAGAAACGGAGAACAAGCGCAGAAATGTCCTTCCGACTACTTATTTTGTCTAAAGTTACCCGTGTATATACCATTTCAGCATTTTTTTCACGAACACATTTTCCAGAGATTCATTTATTATAGACAATATAGCCTACAATTTTAGTCAGTTTGCCATTTTCTTCTTTTATTTTAGATAATAATAAGTATATCAGTCACCTTCGTGTCTATTTGTTGCCATGTATATCAGTCACCTTCGTGTCTATTTGTTGCCATGTATATCAGTCACCTTCGTGTCTATTTGTTGCCATGTATTTCAGTCACCTTCGTGTCTATTTGTTGCCATGTATCTCTGCGCTAGTTCTTGAAATGCATTTACATGACGAAGATTTTGACTTTTATTTGTAAGTTAATGAAAGCACTGAGTAATTTACTCAGAGTTTATATATATTTCCCTACGGAAAACCAACAAAGCTAGTTAATGAAAGCATTTTACTATGCAATGTGCCAACAAACCCTCCAACGAGGGCATAATCGATTTGTCGTATATATACGATGGTGATCATGTTATCCTTTGCATGCACACAGCACGAATTTGTACTCTAGTTAGGTAGACTGCAAATGGACTTAAATGAAGTTTATCACATAACCTGCGGTCCAGGAGTGCCGTAAAGCCGTGCCGTAAATATCGTTCGGCACTCCCAGACTGTGCAATAAATATGTAAATGAGCTTGGCGTGACGTTAGCCAATCTATGCATTGATCCGTCAATGATGTTAGGATAATATCAACGTCGCCATGACGTCGCGCTAATTGTACCGCTGAATTTTGGCTGAAACTTATGCAGCGTACATCATTCTTTTGAACAATAATGAGCGTTTTCTAAGGTTATGTGATAAATAGACTCTTACATTCGTGAGTATTACATACGAGTTTTATTAAACTCGTCGACAAAAACAATATGACACTCGGCAAAGCCTCGTGCCATATCATTTTGTCCACTCGTTTAATAAAACTCGTATGTAATGAGCACTCATGCAAGATCCTCTATATGTTTCCTGGAAAATTACGCATCCAGCATTTCTTTTTTTTAATAGTCGTAATGATAAAACACACATTCTGTGTTCTGTGTGTCGTTCGAAGAAAGCAACAGGCTGACCGACATGTTTGTGGGTGTTTGTATTGGACAGAGACAGCCGTGTAACAAGTGCGTGGTCCTCCGGCTTTAGCCTGCCTAATTGGTCAATAACCTGCGGCTCCGAGGGACTCTTCCCGAATAAACCACTTGGGTTTTTAACGCTGTCGCACCGGATGCAGGCAATACTCCCTGTGGATTAACAACCCGGTCGAGATTCGAACCACAGCTCTCTCGGTCCGTAGCCTAGAGCGTTACCCACTGCACATGCAGAAAATGTAACATACGGGTTTCTGTTTGTACTATACACATTGTAATTATATAATACGTGTATAACTATGCAATATTAAAATATCGTATATTCTATGAGGCTCACAGGGAAGACTGGGTTCAGGTATCAGAGGATAATTTATAGTGAGATTGAGCATGTTTTTTTAAAATGCATTTTATTCTTAAAATTGAAATGTGTTGAGTACAGTTGGCATAGTATTATGATGCACTACATGTACTCTTGAAGTTCAACCCAAAATAAATATTGATAAAGTGAATTTATTGAACCATGACAGCAGCTTTGTTGCAAATCTCACTCGTGTACAAACAAAGTCAACATGGCATTAAGAGTCAAAGTTTGTTGTCGGGGACATAGCCAATAGTATAAGGAACAAACTCTTACAAAGAAACAATTATGAAATTGAAACAAATTCATGAACTTGTATCATGCAAAAAATCAATGATCATCAATGACCTTGCAAACCGAAAGTAGAAATATGGCAGTGTTTCTTGAATATCTTTCAAAGTATACATTTTTCAGTCTTGAACTAAGTAAGAGTTTGTTCCCTCATTGTAAAAATGATATACATTTTAGCAAGTACCGTTGGGCAGTTTTTGTGTTGCGAACGAGCAAGATTTACAATGAAAATGCTGTCATACTTCAATAAATTCACTTTATTAATATTTATTTTTTGTTTAACTTCAATGGTATATGTAGTGCATCATAATGCTATGCTTACTGTACCCATCAAATATCAATTTGAAGAATAAAATGCATTTGAAAAAAGCATGCACCCACCCACTATAGATCATACCCCATGTCCTTAACCCAAATGTTTTGCCTCCTTAAGGTGATTCCAAACTCTTCAGTTGAGCGGAAGTTTAGAAATCGGTGTAAATAAGACTTATTGAAAGCGTCTGACTATCATGATGAAATAGTGTGAAAAACTTAAAATTGATGTGTCAGCATGTTCTCATGTCTTAAAATCGCGAAATTACCGTATAGTTGTTACTACATTATGTACATTATACTATAATAAGCTTGCAGAATAAAGCTATAGCTGAAATTTTATGGGCAATTTATTCCAAACGTTGAAACACCAACACTCGCGAATATTAGCTACAACGTATGTGATACGTAATATAATGCGCCCACACAAAATTTTATCCAAATTTTAATATTTGTTTAGCAAGCGGGATGCCGACTACTTTAGAGGAAGGTTCTTATATAGACAAGCTAATGCAAAAAGCATGGGCTCATCTTTAAATATACACATTTTTCAAAAACAAATTATCGCGAAAACTGGATACAACGTATTCAAAACGTTGATGCATTTTGTAAACTCTCCTGGTTTTCGACATTTCCGAAATCACTAAAGTGTCAATTACAAAAATCTAGCCGAGCAACTGCCATGAAATTTGGAATAAAATTTCTATAATAGTTACTCTACTGGTTGCATGTACGAAAACAGTATGTTGTTCAACTATTTTCGTATAACTTAAAAATAAAAATTCACATATTTTAAAATATCATTTAAAAATACATATAACATGCATAGTCTAAAACAAACGTTATCGTGTGATTCCGTATATACGAAATTTCGAGCATGCCAAATTTCATGTAATTAAATGTCTAACTTTTTCGGTGAAATGCAAATATGAGTTTTTAGGGGGGGTTCCCCAAAATCTAAAAATATTTTGAAAACTAGCCGAGCAAAACTGTTATGAGTTTGCCCAATCACTCTCATGAGTGTGTTCTTCATAAAAATCAGGTGTTTGATACCTCTTGTACAGAAAAATTTAAGAGTTTGGAATCACCTTAAATAAAGTCTTAAATAAAGTACATTTGTATTATTATAATTATATTATTATAATTATTGTCAACTTACTTCTCTGAATGAAACGTATGCTGAAATAATGATATCACGATTATCCGGTTCTTGGTACTGTGGATCGAGTTTGTCGTTCCCTAGCTGACAGATCACACACACTACTTCAACAGTCTCAATATGGCCACGTAAATAAATCCAAATTTACTCAAAATAACAGCCGGATTCAGATAAAATAACAGTCGAATTATTTCACGTAAAATAACAGCCAACTTATCACCTTAAATCATACAGGTGACACTCAAACAGTTCAGCTTATTCAGACAACGTTAAGTTAAGACAAATAACAGCTCAAGTTATGCAAATTACTGCCCAATAATGATTATTGAATTCACGTTATACTCAGCGAATGCACGTACAGTCTAATTCACGTAAATCACACCCAGCCTTGACGAGTATATTCCAACCTATATCAGTATCTGATCTAATTTTTAAAAGTCGAACAATTAAAGATACTCTAGATAATTAAATTATCGGTCATAAACACTACGATGAATAGATATGAGAGTGCATTAAACTTGTGTTTCCTATTATGACATCACGAGAGGAGGGGTGTCTACAAAGTAGTTATCTTCATAAGGCCAAGTTTTGGTTTTTTAGGTTTACGATACAATTGTATTTATTTTGAAAATCTTGTTGTCCAGAGAAGTGAATGAAATATATCAACAGGACCGAAAGGGTCCTAGATTGCTCCCCTGTCATTGTGAGAGGGGCCAAACATGCCACTAGATGGCTCCCCTGCCATTGTGAGAGGGGCCAGGGGCCTTCTGTTATTTTCCATTCGCATCCCCCCATAGCAAAATGTTCACAAACATTCGTGGAAACCTAAATACATGTGTTTATAAACTAAAACTGTGGCCTGACTATAAAGCTTCACGTGTATTATTCACAATGTACTTATGACAAATAATCACATGATAGTGAGTATCTATATACATGTACATAATATATACTACTTAATATACAATGCACTTACACACTTGTGAGCACGTTTAATTAAGTCAAACTATGCCGACAAATGAACACGAAGTCCTGTTACTGTTATCGCATTTCCACGGTTGATAATCAGGAAGTGAGTACCTGCACGTGTCTCCTCGTGTTTCCTGACACTAGTTTACGTAACTTTCTATCTCATCCTTTGTCAGGATGGCCACAGAAAATGCAAAATGAAATTCCCTGACTGAAAGTCGATTTTCCACGAATGTTCGCGGTGTTCGCAACTCAGATACAGCTGATAATATAACCTAAAACATCCCCTTAATATCTTTTACCATCAAACTCATTAAATATCCCTTTCTTATAATTAATAATAATAAATGCATGTTGCTAACAGTCAGTTTAAAAAAATGTATCTATTTAATAAAGTCATGTCTGATGAAGAGAAGCTACCAGTTGACACATTTTTTCTCTATTTTTTGTAAAATTCCCTGATTTTTCCTTGCAGGGAATTTGTTTTGGCAGTTTCACTGTTTTCCAGTCTGTGGCCACCCTGCTTTGTCCATCAGTGTTTGCCGAATCGGGATGCGCTTTAATACTAGTATGCTATAAAAAAGAAAAGTTAAGTTTCCTGTTTTCGAGGGCCGCTTTCAGCAATTCAGCCACCCTTTGACATTTAACTTCCCCTTGGGCATTGAGTTACCCAAGGAAACCTGCCTTCGAGTCTTTCTGGAGAGACTGCTTCTCTACTTTTGTGTGCAGCCAACATCAAGATACGGCGCCCAGGAATATCGAACATCTACAGAAACCACCCTCACAGGTATCAATTCACACCTTGGTGGGTTATTCTTGCTCAGCGAAACAGTGTCGCAGACGGGGATCGAACCAGAGATCTGTCGATCCAAAGGCGTGCTCTATACCTCTAGGCCACCACTCCCCACATACGCCAGTATTAAGACAGCGCAAATGTAAAGTCTTATGATTGAGGTTTTAGTGTACATGTATACTTATATTTCTATTTAATGCCAACTTTTGATATAGAATGGTTCGCTCGTTTCCAAATGAAAAAGTCAGCGTGTATCAACGTTGATGAGCTAATATTGGGCTGGAGGAATGTGTGTTATAACCAATCAGTGAGCTAGGGAGGCGGGTGTTGTGTTTGTTATTCATTTTATGGACCATAAAACTGAAGGTGAGTCTGAATTGACCGATCAGTGACTTATAGAGCTGGTGGTGCTAATGTATTTACCAATTCGTGAGCTAGTAGGAGGTATGTCTTTAACAACCAATCAGTGGACTATATAGCTGGCGGCCAGTCTGTAACAACCAACCAGTGAGCTCTAGAGCTGAAGGTGTGTCTGCATCAGCCAATCAGTAGACTATTGAGTTGGGGTGTGTCTGTATGAACCAATCAGTGAACTAGAGATGTGTCTGTATCAATCAATCAGTGAGCTACATAGCTGGAGGTGTGTCTGTATAAATATTGAATAAATCAGTGAGCTACATAGCTGGAGGTGTGTCTGCATCAACCAATGAGCAACATAGCTGGAGGTGAGTCTGTATCAATCAATCAATGAGCTAAATAGCTGGAGATGAGTCTGTATCACTCAACCAATGAGCTACATAGCTGGAGGTGAGTCTGTATCAATCAACCAATGAGCTACATAGCTGGAGGTGAGTCTGTATCAATCAATCAATGAGCTAAATAGCTGGAGATGAGTCTGTATCAATCAATCAATGAGCTAAATAGCTGGAGGTAAGTCTGTATCACTCAATCAGTGAGCTAAATAGCTGGAGGTGAGTCTGTATCAATCAACCAATGAGCTACATAGCTGGAGGTGAGTCTGTATCAATCAACCAATGAGCTACATAGCTGGAGGTGAGTCTGTATCAATCAATCAATCAATGAGCTAAATAGCTGGAGATGAGTCTGTATCAATCAATCAATGAGCTAAATAGCTGGAGGTAAGTCTGTATCACTCAATCAGTGAGCTACATAGCTGGAGGTATGTCTGTATCAATAAATCAGTGAGCTACATAGCTGGAGGTATGTCTGTATCAATAAATCAGTGAGCTACATAGCTGGAGGTGTGTCTGTATCAAAATTGAATAAATCAGTGAGCTACATAGCTGGAGGTGTGTCTGCATCAACCAATGAGCTACATAGCTGGAGGTGAGTGTGTATCAATCAATCAATGAGCTAAATAGCTGGAGGTAAGTCTGTATCACTCAATCAGTGAGCTACATAGCTGGAGGTATGTCTGTATCAATAAATCAGTGAGCTACAAAGCTGGAGGTGTGTCTGTATCAATATTGAATAAATCAGTGAGCTACATAGCTGGAGGTGTGTCTGCATCAACCAATGAGCTACATAGCTGGAGGTGAGTCTGTATCAATCAATCAATGAGTTAAATAGCTGGAGATGAGTCTGTATCAATCAACCAATGAGCTACATAGCTGGAGGTGAGTCTGTATCAATCAACAAATGATCTAAATAGCTGGAGAGGAGTCTGTATCAATCAATCAATGAGCTAAATAGCTGGAGGTAAGTCTGTATCATTCAATCAGTGAGCTACATAGCTGGAGGTGTGTCTGTATCAATAAATCAGTGAGCTACATAGCTAGAGGTGTGTCTGTATCAATCAATGAGCTAAATAGCTGGAGTTGAATCTGTATCAATAAATCAGTGAGCTACATAGCTGGAGGTGTGTCTGTATCAATCAATCAATGAGCTAAATAGCTGGAGGTGAGACTGTTTCAATAAATCAGTGAGCTAAATAGCTGGAGGTGAGTCTGTTTCAATAAATCAGTGAGCTACATAGCTGGAGGTGTGTCTGTATCAATAAATCAGTGAGCTACATAGCTGGAGGTGAGTCTGAATCATTTAATCAGTGAGCTACATAGCTGGAGGTGTGTCTGTATCAATCAATGAGCTACATAGCTGGAAGTGTGTCTGTATCAATCAATCAATGAGCTAAATAGCTGGAGGTGTGTCTGAATCATTCAATCAGTGAGCTACATAGCTGGAGGTGTGTCTGTATCATCCAATCAGTGAGCTACATAGCTGGAGGTGTGTCTGTATCAATCAATCAATGAGCTACATAGCTGGAGGTGTGTCTGTATCAACCAATCAGTGAGCTACATAGCTGGAGGTGTGTCTGTATCAATCAGTGAGCTACATAGCTGGAGATGTGTCTGTATCAATCAGTGAGCTACATAGCTGGAGGTGTGTCTGTATCAATCAATCAATGAGCTACATAGCTGGAAGTGTGTCTTTATCAATCACTCAAAGAGCTACATATATGGATGTGTGTTCGTATCAACCAATCAGTGAGCTACATAGCTGGAGGTGTGTCTGTATCAATCAATCAATGAGCTACATAGCTGGAGGTGTGTCTGTATCAATCAGTGAGCTACATAGCTGGAGGTGTGTCTGTATCAATCAATCAATGAGTTACATAGCTGGAGGTGTGTCTGTATCAATCAGTGAGCTACATAGCTGGAGGTGTGTCTGTATCAATCAATCAATGAGCTACATAGCTGGAGGTGTGTCTGTATCAATCAGTGAGCTACATAGCTGGAGGTGTGTCTGTATCAATCAATCAATGAGCTACATAGCTGGAGGTGAGTCTGTATCAATCAATCAATGAGCTACATAGCTGGAGGTGTGTCTGTATCAATCAATCAATGAGCTACATAGCTGGAGGTGTGTCTGTATCAATCAATCAGTGAGCTACATAGCTGGAGGTGAGTCTGTATCAACCAATCAATGAGCTACATAGCTGGAGGTGAGTCTGTATCAATCAATGAGCTACATAGCTGGAGGTGGGTCTGTATCAATCAATCAATGAGCTACATAGCCGGAGGTGTGTCTGCATCAATCAATCTGTGAGCTACATAGCTGGAGGTGAGTCTGTATTAATCAATCAATGAGCTACATAGCCGGAGGTGTGTCTGTATCATTCAATCAGTGAGCTACATAGCTGGAGATTTGTCTATATCAGTCAATCAGTGAGCTACATAGCTGGAGGTGTGTCTGTATCAGTCAATCAGTGAGCTACATAGCTGGAGGTGAGTCTGTATCAGTCAATCAGTGAGCTACAGAGCTGGAGGTGAGTCTGTATCATTCAATCAGTGAGCTACATAGCTGGAGGTGAGTCTGTATCAGTCAATCAGTGAGCTACATAGCTGGAGGTGTGTCTGTATCAGTCAATCAGTGAGCTACATAGCTGGAGGTGTGTCTGTATCAATCAGTGAGCTACATAGCTGGAGGTGTGTCTGTATCAATCAATCAATGAGTTACATAGCTGGAGGTGTGTCTGTATCAATCAGTGAGCTACATAGCTGGAGGTGTGTCTGTATCAATCAATCAATGAGCTACATAGCTGGAGGTGTGTCTGTATCAATTAGTGAGCTACATAGCTGGAGGTGTGTCTGTATCAATCAATCAATGAGCTACATAGCTGGAGGTGAGTCTGTATCAATCAATCAATGAGCTACATAGCTGGAGGTGTGTCTGTATCAATCAATCAATGAGCTACATAGCTGGAGGTGTGTCTGTATCAATCAATCAGTGAGCTACATAGCTGGAGGTGAGTCTGTATCAACCAATCAATGAGCTACATAGCTGGAGGTGAGTCTGTATCAATCAATGAGCTACATAGCTGGAGGTGGGTCTGTATCAATCAATCAATGAGCTACATAGCCGGAGGTGTGTCTGCATCAATCAATCTGTGAGCTACATAGCTGGAGGTGAGTCTGTATCAATCAATCAATGAGCTACATAGCCGGAGGTGTGTCTGTATCATTCAATCAGTGAGCTACATAGCTGGAGGTGTGTCTATATCAGTCAATCAGTGAGCTACATAGCTGGAGGTGTGTCTGTATCAGTCAATCAGTGAGCTACATAGCTGGAGGTGAGTCTGTATCAGTCAATCAGTGAGCTACAGAGCTGGAGGTGAGTCTGTATCATTCAATCAGTGAGCTACATAGCCGGAGGTGAGTCTGTATCAGTCAATCAGTGAGCTACATAGCTGGAGGTGTGTCTGTATCAGTCAATCAGTGAGCTACATAGCTGGAGGTGAGTCTGTAACAGTCAATCAGTGAGCTACATAGCTGGAGGTGAGTCTGTATCATTCAATCAGTGAGCTACATAGCTGGAGATGTGTCTGTATCATTCAATCAGTGAGCTACATAGCTGGAGGTGTGTCTGTATCATTCAATCAGTGAGCTACATAGCTGGAGGTGAGTCTGTATCAGTCAATCAGTGAGCTACATAGCTGGAGGTGTGTCTGTATCAGTCAATCAGTGAGCTACATAGCTGGAGGTGAGTCTGTATCAGTCAATCAGTGAGCTACATAGCTGGAGGTGAGTCTGTATCATTCAATCAGTGAGCTACATAGCTGGAGGTGAGTCTGTATCAGTCAATCAGTGAGCTACATAGCTGGAGGTGAGTCTGTATCATTCAATCAGTGAGCTACATAGCTGGAGGTGAGTCTGTATCAGTCAATCAGTGAGCTACATAGCTGGAGGTGAGTCTGTATCATTCAATCAGTGAGCTACATAGCTGGAGGTGAGTCTGTATCAGTCAATCAGTGAGCTACATAGCTGGAGGTGAGTCTGTATCAGTCAATCAGTGAGCTACATAGCTGGAGGTGTGTCTGTATCATTCAATCAGTGAGCTACATAGCTGGAGGTGTGTCTGTATCAATCAATCAATGAGCTACATAGCTGGAAGTGTGTCTTTATCAATCACTCAAAGAGCTACATATATGGATGTGTGTTCGTATCAACCAATCAGTGAGCTACATAGCTGGAGGTGTGTCTGTATCAATCAATCAATGAGCTACATAGCTGGAGGTGTGTCTGTATCAATCAGTGAGCTACATAGCTGGAGGTGTGTCTGTATCAATCAATCAATGAGTTACATAGCTGGAGGTGTGTCTGTATCAATCAGTGAGCTACATAGCTGGAGGTGTGTCTGTATCAATCAATCAATGAGCTACATAGCTGGAGGTGTGTCTGTATCAATCAGTGAGCTACATAGCTGGAGGTGTGTCTGTATCAATCAATCAATGAGCTACATAGCTGGAGGTGAGTCTGTATCAATCAATCAATGAGCTACATAGCTGGAGGTGTGTCTGTATCAATCAATCAATGAGCTACATAGCTGGAGGTGTGTCTGTATCAATCAATCAGTGAGCTACATAGCTGGAGGTGAGTCTGTATCAACCAATCAATGAGCTACATAGCTGGAGGTGAGTCTGTATCAATCAATGAGCTACATAGCTGGAGGTGGGTCTGTATCAATCAATCAATGAGCTACATAGCCGGAGGTGTGTCTGCATCAATCAATCTGTGAGCTACATAGCTGGAGGTGAGTCTGTATTAATCAATCAATGAGCTACATAGCCGGAGGTGTGTCTGTATCATTCAATCAGTGAGCTACATAGCTGGAGATTTGTCTATATCAGTCAATCAGTGAGCTACATAGCTGGAGGTGTGTCTGTATCAGTCAATCAGTGAGCTACATAGCTGGAGGTGAGTCTGTATCAGTCAATCAGTGAGCTACAGAGCTGGAGGTGAGTCTGTATCATTCAATCAGTGAGCTACATAGCTGGAGGTGAGTCTGTATCAGTCAATCAGTGAGCTACATAGCTGGAGGTGTGTCTGTATCAGTCAATCAGTGAGCTACATAGCTGGAGGTGTGTCTGTATCAATCAGTGAGCTACATAGCTGGAGGTGTGTCTGTATCAATCAATCAATGAGTTACATAGCTGGAGGTGTGTCTGTATCAATCAGTGAGCTACATAGCTGGAGGTGTGTCTGTATCAATCAATCAATGAGCTACATAGCTGGAGGTGTGTCTGTATCAATTAGTGAGCTACATAGCTGGAGGTGTGTCTGTATCAATCAATCAATGAGCTACATAGCTGGAGGTGAGTCTGTATCAATCAATCAATGAGCTACATAGCTGGAGGTGTGTCTGTATCAATCAATCAATGAGCTACATAGCTGGAGGTGTGTCTGTATCAATCAATCAGTGAGCTACATAGCTGGAGGTGAGTCTGTATCAACCAATCAATGAGCTACATAGCTGGAGGTGAGTCTGTATCAATCAATGAGCTACATAGCTGGAGGTGGGTCTGTATCAATCAATCAATGAGCTACATAGCCGGAGGTGTGTCTGCATCAATCAATCTGTGAGCTACATAGCTGGAGGTGAGTCTGTATCAATCAATCAATGAGCTACATAGCCGGAGGTGTGTCTGTATCATTCAATCAGTGAGCTACATAGCTGGAGGTGTGTCTATATCAGTCAATCAGTGAGCTACATAGCTGGAGGTGTGTCTGTATCAGTCAATCAGTGAGCTACATAGCTGGAGGTGAGTCTGTATCAGTCAATCAGTGAGCTACAGAGCTGGAGGTGAGTCTGTATCATTCAATCAGTGAGCTACATAGCCGGAGGTGAGTCTGTATCAGTCAATCAGTGAGCTACATAGCTGGAGGTGTGTCTGTATCAGTCAATCAGTGAGCTACATAGCTGGAGGTGAGTCTGTAACAGTCAATCAGTGAGCTACATAGCTGGAGGTGAGTCTGTATCATTCAATCAGTGAGCTACATAGCTGGAGATGTGTCTGTATCATTCAATCAGTGAGCTACATAGCTGGAGGTGTGTCTGTATCATTCAATCAGTGAGCTACATAGCTGGAGGTGAGTCTGTATCAGTCAATCAGTGAGCTACATAGCTGGAGGTGTGTCTGTATCAGTCAATCAGTGAGCTACATAGCTGGAGGTGAGTCTGTATCAGTCAATCAGTGAGCTACATAGCTGGAGGTGAGTCTGTATCATTCAATCAGTGAGCTACATAGCTGGAGGTGAGTCTGTATCAGTCAATCAGTGAGCTACATAGCTGGAGGTGAGTCTGTATCATTCAATCAGTGAGCTACATAGCTGGAGGTGAGTCTGTATCAGTCAATCAGTGAGCTACATAGCTGGAGGTGAGTCTGTATCATTCAATCAGTGAGCTACATAGCTGGAGGTGAGTCTGTATCAGTCAATCAGTGAGCTACATAGCTGGAGGTGAGTCTGTATCAGTCAATCAGTGAGCTACATAGCTGGAGGTGTGTCTGTATCATTCAATCAGTGAGCTACATAGCTGGAGGTGTGTCTGTATCAATCAATCAGTGAGCTTCATAGCTGGAGGTGTGTCTGTATCAATCAATCAGTGAGCTACATAGCTGGAGGTGTGTATGTAACAATCAATCAGTGAGCTACATCGCTTGAGGTGTGTCGGTTTCTATCAATCAGTGAGCTACATAGGTGGAGGTGTGTCTGTATCGATCAATCAGTGAGCTACATAGGTGGAGGTGTGTCTGTATCAATCAATCAATGAGCTACATAGGTGGAGGTGTGTGTGTATCAATCAATCAGTGAGCTATAGAACTAGAGGTGTGCCTGTGTTTCAACCTAACAGCGGCATCTGAATGTGTCTCCATGAGCTTAAGGGTTGAGATATTGAAGCGCTTACCAAAACCACTTTCAGTAGTGTGATTGTTATGATTGTAGTGATCTACACCTACTTGAGCAATTTGTCCGATAGCTGTGATCAAAAAGGACAGTCAACATGTAGAAATATTATTTAATTTGAGATAAATAGACAACAAAACAGCACATAAATCTGATAACCTGTTGTACAGTAAAAATCATTACACATACACATGTTCATAGCCACAGCAAATCATATCTATATTAATATATTGTTAGCTTATGGTAAACTTTTTGAAGCCCACCAATCGGTGAGCTCTGTAAGTGGGGGAGTGTTTGTATTGACCAATCAGTGAGCTTGTTAACCGGGGAATGTCTGTATTGACCAATCTGTGATCTTGTAAACTAAGGAGTGTTTGTATCAACCAATCAGTGAGCTTGTTAACTGGGGGAGTCTGTATCGACCAATCAGTGAGCTCTGTAAGTGGGGGAGTGTTTGCATCAACCAATCGGTGAGCTCTGTAAGTGGGGGAGTGTTTGCATCAACCAATCGGTGAGCTCTGTAAGTGGGGGAGTGTTTGCATCAACCGATCTGTGAGATCTGTAACTGGGGGAGTGTCTGTATAGACCAATATGTGAGCTCTGTAACTGAAGGAGTGTCTGTATAGACCAATCAGTGAGCTCTGTAACTGAAGGAGTGTCTGTATAGACCAATATGTGAGCTCTGTAACTGAAGGAGTGTCTGTATAGACCAATCAGTGAGCTCTGTAACTGGGGGGAGTGTTTGTATAGACCAATCTGTGAGCTCTGTAACTTGGGGAGTGTTTGTATCGACCAATCTTGGCCTTACTGGATAATATACATTACACATACATGCAAAACATTAAACATATGCAACAGAATCACACTTTTATTATTATAACTATTATACTGGGAGACCTCGGGCAGTCACCTACAGTAGGAACACAGGAAACGTTCTGCAGATATCCATGTGGTCTAATGCTCTCATACTTTCCATTGCTAGGTGATGACGCCGTAATGTATGGGTTTAAATCCCACTTATAGGTGAAAAACTGTTTACACTGGAACAAAAAATCTGAGAGACAAACAGTTAAACTAACACAATATCATAGGCACATAATTAGTTCCTGTGTCTAGTAATGACATACATGTACTACACTTAGGGATCATTTAACATTTTCATAAATTTTCCGCATAGTCTAGTAGATGGACAATCATAAGAGAAATACTAGCAGATTTGGTGTAATTAAGAGTGGTCATGTATTGGCCTCTCACACAATCCTGGCCCCGATCTCCTGAAGCATCGTAATCTAAGCCGAATCTCATCTCAAATATTGCCATGTGTGTTTGACTCAATTTCCATCGGAGTCTGGACACACAATTGGCATCACAAACAGAAACATTTTTCTCAGCTCATAACCATAAAATTTCAAGAGCTCAAACTTCAAATCTATCTCAAATTCAGATCCTGATTTGAGCCAAATCTCAAATTGAGTTGAGATCTCTACTTGAGATGTTTCAGGAAATTGGGACCTTGGATAATGAAAATCTTATTATTCATTTACAGCCAAAGTATGTATTATAGCAGTATTGCATATATAAACAAGCCTTTAAGAATTGCAAGCAATACAGAAGTCCCCTACCGGTTTGAAGCCATTTTCAATGTTTTTGTTGCCATTTGTCGGAATCAAATATATTTAGACATGCATAATCCCCTTATTGCCCCTCAATGTTGTTGTTGCCATTTTTAGGAATCAAATATATTTAGACATGCATAATCCCCTTATTGCCCCCTATCCACATACCAAGTTTCATAAACCTAGCTTGGAAACTGTTTCAGCTATGTCAGGTTCCAGATTTTTCGACGGATGGACGGACTGACGGAGGGCAAATCTATAGTCCCCTCTGGTCAAAAACCGGAAGGGGACTAATTAAGGGTAGATAATTCATAAACATGAATGTATACATTGGTGTACTATGATTCTTTTGCATTTTTCTGTTTATTATATGATACTGTGTGCATATACAAAATTTGGACAAATTATATTATTGCGAGTTTTATACCTTCAACTCAAACATACACCCGTAAAACTGTTCCATGTTGTTTTTCTAAAATAATATTTCCGTTCTTCTTATTGCGAAATTATTGAAGTGTTCTCATCAACTCGGTTTACAAAGTTTCATGATATTCCCATACCAAATTTCACTCGTCCATGACAAATTTCACTTTTCCAAGACAAATTCACTTTCCATGACAATTTTTCACTTTTCCACGACAAATTTCAATGTTCAGAATGCTGATCATCACAGTATCAAAACATCCCTCTTTGAATTTTTTTTCGTCCATTTGTGTTTTATTTTGCACCAAACTTCAGGTTATTTTTTTGATATTTTTATCGTTTTAAGGCGCAAATTTCCACACAATTGCCGGGGTATTTGAAATCCCTCGGCAAAATTCCAAAATCGATTTTCATTGACATTCAGACAACAGCCATTTCCCCTGACTACATCATCTCATCCTAGATGTATTCAAGGTCGTTAGTATATGTCTCAGCTGATATAGTGGGCTTATACTCTCCGTGTATAGCATTATAGAATTATGTTTATTTTTCATAAATTTTTATCTAGAAAGTTGAGTATTAGTGTTTTATAATGTTCACTAGATTCATGGTTCCTTATTCCGTGTCGTTCATTCGGATATACCTGAAATATAGAAAAAAATATATATTATTTTTTATAATTATCATACTGTATTTATATAGCACTTTTGTCATGTAACTACCTTTTCAAATTTGCTGACGCAATTAAGACACAGTTAAAAGTACAGTAAAACCTCGGTAATACGAGCAGCGATTATTCGAGCAACCGGCCTAATTCGAGCAAATTTCAAAGTCCCGAAGAATTTGCTCTATATTGTACATTAATTTATCCCTCTAACTTGAGTAAAGTTATTACGAGCATCCGGTCTAATTCGAGCGCAGGTGTCGGTCCAATCAGCAATTTTCAACGATGTAAAGTAGCAACTTAAATGTCAATTGAATCTACATTATGCGCAGATTGGCTAATTCATACCACGGTATTGAACTCTGACGTATCACTACTTCCAACTGTACCGGCAACCTTTAACATTAAATATCAAACTCCATTTAACTGTTGTAATAAAAGTTCGCATCGGCAAAAAGATAACATTACCCAAAGCGCACGATAGATCCTACATGTTTGAACAATCACCCACGCACAAAAATCGCACGCGATAAAATAAAACCCAGATGCAAAGACGGCTCATTGAGTAAAAAACATTCACTATATTATCTATGATAATTTATTTAGGACATGATGTTTAGCTGAATGAGTTATATCCCTGTGGTTTCCAATTGAAACGCGTGCGACAATTTGGAGACATCAAACGCGGCGGTATTTCGACTGACTTCAAACGCGCCGCACATCAAAGAAATTGCCGGTACAGTTGGAAGTAGTGATACGTCAGAGTTCAATACCGCGGTATGAATTAGCCAATCTGCGCATAATGTAGATTCAATTGACATTTAAGTTGCTACTTTACATCGTTGAAAATTGCTGATTGGACCGACACCTGCGCTCGAATTAGACCGGATGCTTGTAATAACTTTACTCAAGTTAGAGGGATAAATTAATGTACAATATAGAGCAAATTCGTCGGGACTTTGAAATTTGCTAGAATTAGGCCGGTTGCTCGAATAATCGCTGCTCGTATTACCGAGGTTTTACTGTAGTTACAACCAAATATATGTATCATACTTGTTTTCATTATAAACACAGTTACACTTAGTCATAACAACAATTCATCATAGACTTCGGATATTTCGAGCACCTGGCTTAACTCGAGCATTTGGCTTGTCCCGATGGGTCCTCGAGTTAACGAGGTTTTACTGTATTTGAAATATATAAAAGCATGCGAGCATTACAACAAAAATATAAACTGTAAAATCATTAACTAGAGCAGGTTTATAATTTCTCGGATTTTTCAGCACTTTTGAATGTGTAATTACAAGATAAAGGTGCTACATTAATATGGTATAATAATAAAATATTAAAATGGATATTTAGTGGTTTCTTAAATTTGCCGATTAAAAATATTGAAAGAAATATCTTTTGTCACATATTTTTTAGGTCAATTTTTCGAAGGGATTTAATTGTGTGACTTAGTTCATCTGAGAAATTAACAGTAATTTATCTGCTGCGAAATATTAATTATTTTAGGGTATACAGTTAAAGAGATAAAAAAAGTGAATTTTCAGCAGACAAACCAAACAAACATGGAATGAAGACGGTATACATTGAAGATGGTATACATTGAAGATGGTATACATTGAAGACGGTATACATTAAAGACGGTATACATTGAAGATGGTATACATTGAATACAGTATTTAAGACGGTATACATTGAAGACAGAATACATTGAAGACGATATACATTGAAGATGGTATACATTGAAGACGGTATACATTTAAGACAGTATACATTGAAGACAGTATACATTGAAGACGGTATACATTGAAGACGGTATACATTGAAGATGGTATACATTGAAAACGGTATACATTGAAGACGGTATACATTGAAGACGGTATACATTGAAGACGGTATACATTAAAGACGGTATACATTGAAGACGGTATACATTGAAGACGGTATACATTGAAGACAGTATACATTGAAGACGGTATACATTAAAGACGGTATACATTAAAGACGGTATACATTAAAGACGGTATACATTGAAGACGAAGACGGTATACATTGAAGACGGTATACATAGAAGACGGTATACATTGAAGACGGTATACATTGAAGACGGTATACATTGAAGACGAAATACATTGAAGACGGTATACATTGAAGATGGTATACATTGAAGACAGTATTCAATGAAGACAACATACATTGAAGACGGTATACATTGAAGCCAGTATACATTGAAGACAGTATACATTGAAGACGGTATACATGAAGACGGTATACATGGAACATTTCACATTTGCTTGGCTTTGCAAGCAGTCTGTCCCGTCCAAACACACATTACTCCACTAACTCATGTTTACAGAACGCATTATGTCAGTGTTTCTAACACGTTCATTCCATGGCAAGGTTTCTGAGGCATTCAGTCAAGTTTGTTCATTTGGGTTTAAGGCCGCTCCTTACTATTTTTTCAGTTATATACAGCAGATTCACCTTATCTGTTTTCATTGATTATATCAAAACCGATACTAGTTTATCCTTCCACAAGGGGATCGGTGGAGGTTGTGGACTCACTTTAAGGGGAAACTATTGCAGCTAGAAAACTACAGCTAGATGCAACCAGCCATGTATTCCATGATGGCATCGTCGCCAAAATGTAATTTATGTCCAAGGTCACGATGTCCAATGTCACGGTGTCCAAGGTCACAATGTCCAAGGTCAAGGTGTCCAAGGTCACGATGTCCAAAGTCATGGTAAGGTGTCCAAGGTCACGGTGTCCAAGGTCACAATATCCAAGGTCACAATGTCCAAGAGCTAGTGACATAATGTCAAAGTGAACCACCTTGATAGCTTAGTAGCAAAGCATTCAAATGTCAGATCTTGGGTACGTTCCAAAGATGAAATCAAAATCTTGTCATTGTTTCCAGGGCTTGATGCTCAACAAATAACTGTCATTTATCTATTTCCCTCGTAATAATGAATAATAATACCCCTACAGAACCACCTTGTCACAGAAACCTTGTTTTCATGTAAGATAATACACTAGGTACTGCTGGATACATGCCGCTTATTCTTCACACAAACTATCTTTACAGCAAATTTCCTCAAAATATCTCATTCCTAACTAAAGTTATGAAGGGGAAGCAGATATTCATTTTTAGTAACAGTGACCTTGACCTCAACAGCCCTAATTTCTAACTTCAGAGGCATTTTCACATAAGCTACCTATATAGCAAGTTTCTAGAGTTGTCAACCGGAGTCCGGACATCCGAACGTTCGGATCCCGTTCCGAAGTTCGGATCCAATTTTCGTATTCGGACGTTCGTATAAAAACATGATTTTTTTGTGCTGAAATCGATAATCATAAAATATTATCTAAGTGTCGAACATACGTGGCGCAATATAGGCTACGTCAAGGTGATCACACGTTTACACATTATACAGTTACTATGCTTACAATATACTAGTACAAAGTGTCACTGCATACGACTTACATAGTGTATGTATAATGGGATTAAATCATTAAAAGTCAAAGCTGAATAGATCACTTGATCATTAACAATAATTTTCGCACCTTCGTGGATTATAATAATTATCGCTCATCGATGTAACTAAACCCGATGCCGCGGGCGCTAGTAAATTAGCGACTGTCTATGGGATCAGTTCGACACAGTATCTCAGTACATACCGTGCATTTGATGAGATGCATAAAATTCAATTTTTTTTAATTCAAAGTCGTTATTAATCGTTTTAAATGACATAAATACGCTTATCAATCAGTACACATAAAGGTCGTGTTAATTGGTTAATCCAGTCATCTAAAACTGTCAATTTCAGCATAATTTATGCACTTACCGATCACGTGTACAAATTGTGTAGTGAGCGATATGACGTAATAGAGATTTAACACTTTGAAGGTAAACAATTCAATTTAATACGGCATGTGCGTAAAATAATGTGGATTCGGTTAGAGAGTCGTGTTTAATAGCAATAAATACTAGACTCGTGGATTGTACCCATTTATGTATATCTAATCAATAATTGTAAGTATTATATCGAAGAAAACGCGCGGCTACGAGTAGATCTAATTTTATGCGACAAACGACATCAATTTAAGATTACCGTGATTATGTACACTCAAAAGTCTATGAACGACATTCTAAAACAATCGACCTCCACAGAGCGGCAGTTTTTTCTGTCTCCGCCGGATGCATGTCGCTCTACGGAGGATATACTAAAGTCGCGAAAACTGGTTACGATGGAAAAGTAATTATCAAAAAGCAATGTTACGATTGATCCGAATGTTCGGATCTATCCGGATGTCTGATTCGGACATCCGGATGCTTGATTCGGTCGATTTTGACAACCCTAGTTTCATCACACAATCTCATTCCTAACTAAAGTTATCATCTGGAAACCAATAAACAGACCAACAAGCTCACTCCTATATACATCCAAAGCTTTCGTTTTGTGGTGGTATCGTAAATATATCTTCTACTGAACAGACTTGTGCCGATAAAATATAAGAGGAGAGTAGACTTGAGAACGTACCTGTATCTGATGGGGTTTACAAGATTTGATCAATGCATTAACAAGTATACAGCTGTGTAGAAAGTGAACATTCTCATCAATCAATCCATGTACGATCAGCAGTCGATTCTCCCTGAAAATATACATGATTTGATCAATGTATTCTCTCTGAAAATATACAAGATTTGATCAACGTATTAACATCAATCCATGAATGATTAGCAGTCGATTCTCTCTGGAAATATACACGTGTATAGAGGATCCATCACAAGTTGTCAATTAATACAAACTTATATTAAACGAGATCTGGAAATTTTACAACTGAGCCTCTGGCTCTATTATGAATAATAACACCAAAATACACATACAGTAAAACCTCGTTATCTCGAGGACCCATCGGGACAAGCCAAATGCTCGAGTTAAGCCAGGTGCTCGAAATATCCGAAGTCTATGATGAATTGTTGTTATGACTAAGTGTAACTGTGTTTATAATGAAAAACACGTATGATACATATATTTGGTTGTAACAACGAATATTGTCATTGTTTATCAAGTCTATACGCAATTTGAATCGTGTGGACATTTGCCGAATTCAACAAATTGCAACATATCAAACTCCATTTAATGGTTGTAATAAAAGTTCGCATAGGCAAAAAGATAACATTACCCAAAGCGCACGATAGAGCCTACATGTTTGAACAAACACACACCACAAAAATCGCACGTGATAAAATAAAACCCGGATGCAAAGTCGATCCAGTTTTCAGCACAGGGATACGGCTCATTGAGTAAAAAACATGCACTATATTATCTATGATAATTTATTTAGGACATGATGTTTAGCTGAATGAGTTGTATCCCTGTGGTTTCCAATTGAAACACGCGCGACAATTTGGAGACATCAAACGCGGCGGTCTGTCGACTGACTTCAAACGCGCCGCACATCAAAGAAATTGCCGGTACATTTGGGAGTAGTGTTACGTCAGAGTTCCATACCGCGGTATGAATTCGCCAATCTTCGCATAGCGTAGATTCAATTGACATTTAATTTGCTACTTTACAAAGTCGACAAATTTTTTATTCTTCAGGGTTGTTCGATAAGAATTGGATTTATCGCGGACTTATTCAGTATCGGACACGTGAAATTGCACTTTACGTAAGCTTACATTCGCAGGTTTTCATGAAATACGGGATATGAAAGTTTTGAAATGATTTTGACTTGCAGTTTTATAAAAAACGGAGCCTAAATATCAAAGATTCTACATGTACGTCGGTTTATCTTACGATAATTAAAAGTCTGTGCGAGTCAGTACGTTCGAAGCAACGATGTTGCATTTAATAATTCTAGTTCTCGTATGTAAAGTTCCCAATGTTTAAATCACGCTCATTAATTAAATATCTTCTACTTCGTGTTTAATGTAACGAATTGAAAATACGGAAATCAATTTAAGTGTTAGGGATTACGCTATTGTCATAAAATGTGATTATCACGATGTGTGAAAATTACGGACCGTAACACAATTAAGTATGACATTTTTCGGAGGTGTGAAATTTCGCTCAGGTGATTGCCTTGAGATAAGGTAATTAATTATCGTTGAAAATTGTTGATTGGACCGACACTTGCCCTCGAATTAGACCGGATGCTCGTTATAACTTTACTTGAGTTAGAGGAATAAATTAATGTACAGTATAGAGCAAATTCGTCGGGACTTTGAAATTTGCTCGAATTAGGCCGGTTGCTCGAATAATCGCTGCTCGTATTACCGAGGTTTTACTGTATTTCTTTTGAACATCAGGCTTTATTATGTAAGTGACGCTTACAGGATAAGATGATGACATTTAGGAGACAAAGTGACACCATTTGAGTATACTCATTACACTAACCTCAACACAAGTTAAATCATGTGATAAATGTTAATACTACAAAGTCTTCCACAAAGATGCCATAACCCTGGCCAAAATCACCTCACCTAAAGATCCTGACAAATCAATATGCACAACTAGGCTTGGTACTAAGTATTCATGTAAAGTTTCATTGAAATTCGACCAATGGTTCAAGCGAAAACACAAACAATAGAACTTGTTCAAAACGAACACAGTATTTTGTTAGACATAGAAAACTGCAAATATTAATTCTAGACTTTGCTAGATTTCCACTGGAAATGTTTGCTTACGTTTAACTAAGACAGCCATAAGTAACAAAAATAATAAAGGCTTTATTTATAAAGGCAACTGAATGTTTTGCACGACTTTTTTTCCCAATCAACAGGCTTGATTTCTGTTGTCTAATCCCTGAAGAACGTTCTATTTTTCAAAATAATGCGTCTTTACCAAGAAGTAATTTGTAGTCACTGCACATGTGCACTTAGACCGCGCTTCTTAGTGAACTTCGTGCAAGCGATAGCATGTGGTTTCAACAATGAACTATTAATGGGTGGTATCAGTAAAGAAAACAAAACACCCTACACACATTCTATTGTCAGACACCCCTCATAAAGTATGGCTGTCCATTTGACCTTTAACCAAGATTACTTTGCGCCCATTTTCAATGCGCTGACAAATGTAGAGGCACGCAAAACTTGTGTTTCTTGTGGTTTGAACAATTATGGGTGGGACAAACACTAAAACGTTTTTTTCAAGATTATAAACCATGCTTCGATGTCGCTTGCTAACGTTCAAATATTTGAAGAAAACATTTAATAAACTCTAACCTATACAAAATACATAGTAGCATGCCTAGTCTTCACTGTGAGCCTATTTCAAATAGACATCATAGAGAGAGCATGGTCATTGGGTTATTTTCCCGCCACATTGACGAATGAACTCCAGCTTAGAGATGATTCGAAAGATTTGTAGGCCAGGGGTGGTATTCAATATTGATCTTACTTGACTTAAGGATAAGGACAACCAATCAGATCACACCATATTACTGGTAAACTCTTGGTCAGTAACAGGCGATATGATTGGCTATCATTATTCTCCAATTAAATAAGATCAATATTGAATACCACCCCAGGGTATGAAAAGGATCTAAATAATAACCTACTCGTCTGGAAAGCTATCTATATAGCAGAGTACATTTCCTTGTTGATAACCGTATGTGTTAGATAGGGGGAGATCCATGTAACGCTCAGTGTAACCAGTATCATATAACGTCCAGTCAACAACTGGTGCTCCGGCTATAGCAACCTGAAATAATATATACAATGTATAAAGGTGACCAACTCTATATGATGATGAAGATCAGAATATGTTTTAAATTTTGCACTTGTTACTAAAGCTTTGGTTCGTTTTACGTTTGTAGGTGTACCTTTGCTTTATAAGATCACATAGCGACTAACAGGAAATAGACATAAAATAAAGGCATTATTAAAGCATATGAGTAATAACTAGAGCTGTCGCCATTCCGCAGACTAATATACCCCCCCGCCAGCAAAGGGCCGTAATTCTTGCAAAAATCATTGCGGCACAAATTCTGTCCTTCATGCACATCTACATGTTGAGGTTGTTTATCTGTGAAAGTTTGAACAAAATCCTGAAAAAACTGTTGTGTTAACAAGAATGCGTCTACAGACAGACGGACAAGCTGAATCCTAAAAAGATACCGCTAGATTCTGTTTTGATAAACACCTACCTTGAACACGTCCGGCCGCTGAGCCAACCCCATCAGAGAGAGGTAACCACCTGGAATATAAATAATAATATATCAGATTTATATAGCGTCATTTTCATGCTAAACACACGTTCAATGGAGCTTTAAATAAAGTGTTGCAGCCATAAGGGCGCATGTACATCCTCTACCAGTGCAGATATAGCATGATATGACCAGAGGAATAGACTGAGAGAAAGACCCTTAAGGGAGAGAGACATTTAAGGGGAGAGCTCGACCATGTAATATATAAAATGTATTTATAGATATATTTGTATGATAGTGATTGTATACTTTGTTTGGGTAATAACATATGTTTAAACTAGACATTAGATACAGGCATGTCCAGCGCAGCCGAAGTGCTCCTTCACTCAAAAAAAAAATTACTTAGTAAAATGTTATTACTTATTTCTAGTAATGTTCAGTAATACTTACAGTAATTAATTACTAAGTATTACTTACTTTTTAAGCTATAGTAATATAATACTACTTGAAGTAATTATGCTTCTTTAAGTAATTTAATCTGAGGGGAACTTCTACATTTAAGTATTTATATTACTTAAAATTTGTATGAACAATAATGTTGTACAGTATAGAATTTGCAATCAGAGTATACAGCCCAGTAAAATAAGTTAGGGCAATTTTATCACAATATCTCAGACCCCTAACTAAAATTTAAATGTTGAGCGGAAAATGATTTTCCATTTTATTAATAGCAACCTTAATTGACTACATCACCGCCACTTTCAATCGCAGACGTACAGCATCTTTACACAAGCCGTGTGTATACCAATTTACTTTATTTTTATTGGTGTACCTTGAACAGTATGTTAAGTTACATGTACATGTATACTCTGAAAAACAAACTTGTCATAAACTTTAACGTGAACAGACGACACTTGCAATATAGCTCTCATTATTCTTGGAACAGTAGAGCTAAAAAGCTGGCTGTATATATTTGACACATTCTTGATCACTTCAAGAGTTTTGTTATTGAATGTATGTACTATATATACCAGACAAAACAAGACTGCGTTCAATATACGCTTATGCCCCCTTGGATAAAGTAGGGTAAAAGGCTGTACAACGCTGGTAAAAGTCTGGAAAACCCTAGAATTTTTATCAGACAGCATGGACATTGGAACTTAGAAATTTTAGATGCTGGAAAAACATGGAAAAATACTAATGTGGAAATTTTAGAGTCCAATTTTTAGGGGAACTTAGTCTATTTTTACATGAAAATAACTTAGAAAAATTGTATTTCAAAAGAGAAAAGGAAAGAATCCAAAACCAAAATGTATGCTTTAACAAGCTTGAAAAATACAAGGGCTAATATTCAGAAGTCTGCAAGTGTGCAAGAGCGGACAACATTTATATGTCTAAAAAACAAAGGGCCATAACTCCTTAAAATTTATCTGATCAAAGTTTGTGGATGACATTTACAACAAGACTTGGTTCTGACAAGTCATGCAAAGTTTCGTTGAAATCCGACCGATCCCAGATAAAAGGATGACCATGGTCTACCATGGTCACCATGATTTTTTATAGTCAACTATGTTTATTGTGGCCAGCCATCAAATACCATGAAAAAATCAAGGTGTTCCCTGAAATTTCCCTGACTGTGAATCCACTGAAATTTCCCTGACTGTGAATTCCCTGAAATTTCCCTGACTGTGAATCCACTGAAATTTCCCTGACTGTGAATTCCCTGAAATTTCCCTGACTGTGAATTCCCTGAAATTTCCCTGACTGTGAATTCCCTGAAATTTCCCTGACAGTGAATTCCCTGAAATTTCCCTGACTGTGAATCCACTGAAATTTCTCCAACTGTGAATTCCATGATAGTGAATTCCAAGACTGTAATTTCCCTGTAACTTCCCTGAAATTTCTTGCACGGTGAATTCCCTCAATTTTCCCTGATTGCAAATTCCCAGACTGTTCATTTACTGAAATTTCCCTGACTATGAATTCCCAAAATTTATCCCAATGTGAATTCCCTGACATTAACCAAACTGTGAATTACCTCAATTGTCCCTGACTGTGAATACCCTGAAATTTATATGACTTTGAACTTCCAGAAATTTCCATGATTGATAATTACCTGAAATTTCCCTGAATGTGAATTCCCTGACATATTTCCCTGACTGTGAATTCCCTGTCTGTGAATTCACCGACATATTTCCCTGACTGTGAATTCCCTGTCTGTGAATTCACCGACATATTTCCCTGACTGTGAATTCCCTGACTGTGAATTCCCTGACTGTGAATTCCCTGACTGTGAATTCCCTGACTGTGAATTCCCTGTCATATTTCCCTGACTGTGAATTCCCTGTCTGTGAATTCACCGACATATTTCCCTGACTGTGAATTCGCTGAATGTGAATTCACCGACATATTTCCCTGGCTGTGAATTCCCTGTCTGTGAATTCACCGACATATTTCCCTGGCTGTGAAATCCCTGACATTTCCCTGACTGAAAGGTGACTGATCGTTTTGCTGTATAAGCAACTAAATTAGAGGTGTCTACGTAACTGTATAGCCTTTAACTCCCCTTCTATCCCCTTAAAGCCATATCTAACTCACCATTAACAGTAAGCCATACTCAATCTTGAATCATATCTTTTAAGTTTTACAGGTCTTATAAGAATTAATTAGTTTTTCACATTTAAGTACCAAAAGAATTAGTGTTTGTAAAATTCATCGACAATTCACAGAAGCTGCCCACATCTCTATGAGTATGACAAACACTTTTACGAAATTGTTTCATAATCGTTTCTTTCCCGAACAAATTGGATTTCATTGCGATATTAACGGAAAGACGCCCGTTGTTACTAAACAGTGATTCACGCAGAGTAACAGTACAGAAATAACACCAAACGTTATATAACATAAACGTAGATGTGGCCATAACGTTTAATGATGTTTTCCATTGAAAAAAGGCAACAATACCACGCACCCTGTCATATCAACACTCAACATTTCACTGAAAACTTGGGTTGGCCGGGTAGCCGTTAGTTTGGTTACTATAGTAACCACAGTTTGTGTTCGGTTGGATAAAATTAAACCAAGTTTTGTTGAATTATCAAGTTGGAGAGTATGTCTTATTAATGAAAATTTATCACAAAAATTGCATGCTTCAATCAAGCGATATGGCGATCGTCCGGGTATTAAATGAACGACCCTCGTATATAGAGCTACCTGTCAACACTACACACTTACCGTACGACCAACCATGTATAGCTATCCTATTTTCATCAACGAAGTCCACTTTGGACATCAGCGTCTGTAATCCTTCAACCTGATCTTCAATCTCTGTCGTACCCTGAAATACAACAACGGAGATGCTTGTTAAACATACATGTATATATCTGGGGTTCCATTTGTTGCATAAGTAAGGGTTTTGACTAAGGATGGCAACGGGTGCCAAAATTGGTATCCAGATAGCCGGATCGCTATCCGAACGGATAACCGAATATCCGTATCAAAAACGAACCAAGCATTGAGCTCAGCATGAAATGTAACGTAATTTCGCGACCAACATCGTCTTTGTGTACCACTATCAGACAGACTCACATTTTATGCCTCAGTATGAGAAGTCATCTAGTCAGGTATTATCGAATCCTACTAACTGTCCAAATATTTAAACTGAACTCCGAGCATAAATCTTGAGAATGCATCTTTTTTACGAAAATTTTACTCATGTGTGTTAATGTATGATTATAAGGGTAGGTAACTCCATCTGTCTGAATTTCTACTTTCCTTTTGTCAAACTGTACGCAGTGATCTCCCTTGACGCTTATAATAAACATTGACGCATATTAATTGTTTTACTCGCTGATAATTACTTTCATCAAACTTCAAAGCTAAACTGGATTATAATTAGCTGCCGATGAGAAAAGAATGTTTGTAACATACGACGCAAGACAAATACCAAATTAGTTACCCCAAATCGTCATTTATCACGTTTCGTGAATCCGCGCAATAAAATGCTTTTTTTAATTGAACCGTGTTATAATCTAATTTAGACTATAGATCTCAGTAGCTAGCCAATCAGCATGGAGAAAAAGTGTTGAATAAATCCCGTATACAACACTTTGCTGTGGTATATATAACAATAGATTGCTATATACTATAGTAGGCCAAGCAAAATAATTGAGCATAGCTATAATAATGTATATATGCATTTAGCACAGAAAATATGGATTCCAAACATTTTTGATACCAAGCTTAGTTTAGTCTATATTATAACAATACTATATTTTAAACAAGTAACTAATTGGACTTATTAGAATACATGTACATGTATATCAAACCTTTCTACATTTGTTCATTATTACTGTCATAATCTGAGACAACAATTTTGATAGACAATTAACCAATTAAGGTATTGTCAACATCTCTGCTGAGTGCTGACAACATTATCAGTAGAGGGTGAATGCCGTGGTAGCTTCTATGACTACAGTACGACCTCTCTAGGGGACATATGTAGTGCAACAACCTCTGTATAACAAAACCTTCAAAGTAACTTGAAGTTATTACATGTATATACTTTTGTAAATTCTGTAGGGCAACAACTTCTGAACAATGACCAATATTTGCAGCCCACAAAGGGTTTCACTCTACAGAGGTTGTTCTGTACTATTGTGTCTTCAATAATTATGTGCAGATTACCCCTCTCTTCTAAGACATCATTTTCACAGAGTAGAATTTAAAACCAACTAAACGATTAAAACAAATTGTAGGGGTTCCAATGGTGTCTGGTGATTAAAGTAAATGACTTCATACTATCACAACCCATAATTTACAAATGAAGACCTTACCTTCAAGACCAGCTTAAAATAAAGACCACTACTTTCTGTCCACTGACTTGCACATTATTCAACCTCAAATTCACAGTGAAATTGCACCTAGTATATGAAGACCACCTCTTTAACAAGATTGGCTCAGAAATTAGCCACTTTTCGTTCTGTTTTCATCTGTTTGCTCTTTGATAGAATGATGCAATCACTCAACATTATTGAGATAAGTTTTTACAGTCCCAAGAAGGAGTTTCATTATTGAGGTTTTACTGTAAATAGCTTGATTTTGCCACTTAGATCTATATATGCATCATGCAACACTTAACATATTACACCAGCACTTAAATGGTTTCTCATACCCTATGTACTGGTCGATTTATAGGCAAAGTGTACCTGATAAACAAAGATTATTTATCTATAGTCTAAGTCAGATAGAACGGCTCGTAGGTGATGATATGGGATTATAATCCTCGTTTCACTCGGAGTTATAAATCCCATATACAACACCTACTCATGTTCTATCCTATACAACTAATTGAGCAGACAACTTGTTAAACTTACATATAAGCTGATAATTGTCCGGTGAAAATAAGCTTTAAAATACACCGGAGTGATTATTACACATTAGCGAACCTAACAGAGACCACGTGTGAAAGAAAACAATAAACAAACCCCCACAATAAACAATGTGTCATCAATAACAAATTGATTCTATTGTTACAGGTGTAAAAATATGCTGTCTCTCGTTTAAAAGGTATTGAGATACGATTTTTTACAAATGATATAACGAATATTCGAATACCAATTTGCTATCCGGATATTAGGAACTGAAAACAATTATCCGGTTATTCGGATATTCGTTGCCAACCTTAGTTTTGACCCTTGATGTTTTCTAAAAACCACATTTTGACCTCTAGATTTTGGTTGCAGGGTCATTTCTCTTAAAATCATTCATATGTTGCCTATAAAATAGGGTTCAAATCCCATCCACAGGGCGAGGCTTCATACACGATTTTTTAACATTTAATGGATAGTACTGTCCCAGGTATACATAAAAGCCAAGTGGCGAATCTGTCTACGAAGCAAATAAGTAGTTAAAAATTATCAGAGACCTCTTTATAGACACATTTCAGTGTGACGTTACAAGCACCTGTCACTGTTTACCTGGTTATCTGTTCGGATGGCAGAAAGGGGCCAGCATTTATAAACAAACATAGGCACAAGAATTTTGTTTAACTTTTTCATTTTTCGGTCGAATTTCATTATATTTATATCCATGGAAATCGCTTGACTTTTATATTTTAAAAATGCTATCGGTTTAATAGTTTTACAGTTCAAACACACCCGAATAATTAATTTAATTAACCAAAATTATTCATCTGGTTCACCACCAACATATGTCAAGTTTAAATAGTTGTTAAAACGGGGAATTTCAGATAAGAAAAGTTTTTTTTACATAATCAAAATATGAATTTAAAGAGCTTTTCACAGATATAAGATACTTGTAAATTGTACGAAAAATGAATTAGAAGTCTCAAATATAAGATTACTAGTTTTTAGGTCAATATCAACCATATATTTCCTGCCATCCAGATAAAATCAATAATCCATATCCTGATGATATCTTGTTACTATTTTGAGAACATAAACAAAAATATGAAATGTGCCTATTCCTTAATTTAAAGGCACGCGACATGATCATTACGTGTGATGCACCAAAAACAACACTAAATAATCTAACCATTTAGAATACTACTGGTACTAGTAAGGTACAGCCTTCTCAAGGACGTATTTATTTTTTAATTTTAAAGGCTCACTCTATTTTCAAGGACAAACTCACCAGTCGATTCTTTATATGACTTTCAAATCGTAACCCTCGGCAACACGATCCTCGACCATCAATGATAACAACAGCGTAACCCTGAGATGATAATGTATGTAGTCGTAGAAACCTGAAATATGTAAAGATAGTGTGTAAGTGATTAAGTTATGCACCAGTCCCGGGGGAGCAGCTGGGCCACAGGGGGAATAGACAAACAAATATTGCCGATAGGAGAGAATTAGACAGCCTTGTCGACTCCTTGTCCAAGGGAATAGACTTTGGTCTGGGAATTTCGACACAGCGAAAGACAACAGTGATACTTTTATTCGTGTTTTATTAAAGTACTCAGCTGAAAACCTATGCCCCACGGTGGGGATTTAGACAGTAAGCATTGTCTCAAGGGCGGGGATTTAGACATCAAAAATTGAAAATGTCTAATTCCCCCTGGGTCGCCTGCCGTTCCCCCCGATGGGCAAAATATTGACTGGTGCATTAGCATTGTAGGAACATTGATGAATCTTGTGAATTTACAAGATTTGCTAACATTTTGTCTAGTCTACATTTTGGCCAACATCGAATTCTACTGAGAAATAAAACAAGTGACTGCAATAGCTCTCATAATCTCATATTCTTCCAATAGCCGAGCTAAAAAATCGCTTATATTTCCATACGACTAATAGCTCTCATAATCTCATTTTCTTCCAATAGCTGAGCTAAAAAATGGCTAATATTTCCATACGACTAATAGCTCTCATAATCTCATTTTCTTCCAATAGTCGAGCTAAAAAATCGCTTATATTTCCATACGACTAATAGCTCTCATAATCTTATATTCTTCCAATAGCTGAGCTAAAAAATGGCTAATATTTCCATACGACTAATAGCTCTCATAATCTCATTTTCTTCCAATAGCTGAGCTAAAAAATCGCTTATATTTCCATACGACTAATAGCTCTCATAATCTTATATTCTTCCAATAGCCGAGCTAAAAAATCGCTTATATTTCCATACGACTAATAGCTCTCATAATCTTATATTCTTCCAATAGCCGAGCTAAAAAATCGCTTATATTTCCATACGACTAATAGCTCTCATAATCTCATATTCTTCCAATAGCCGAGCTAAAAAATCGCTTATATTTCCATACGACTAATAGCTCTCATAATCTCATTTTCTTCCAATAGCTGAGCTAAAAAATGGCTAATATTTCCATACGACTAATAGCTCTCATAATCTCATTTTCTTCCAATAGTCGAGCTAAAAAATCGCTTATATTTCCATACGACTAATAGCTCTCATAATCTTATATTCTTCCAATAGCTGAGCTAAAAAATGGCTAATATTTCCATACGACTAATAGCTCTCATAATCTCATTTTCTTCCAATAGCTGAGCTAAAAAATCGCTTATATTTCCATACGACTAATAGCTCTCATAATCTTATATTCTTCCAATAGCTGAGCTAAAAAATCGCTTATATTTCCATATGACTAATAGCTCTCATAATCTCATTTTCTTCCAATAGTCGAGCTAAAAAATCGCTTATATTTCCATACGACTAATAGCTCTCATAATCTTATATTCTTCCAATAGCTGAGCTAAAAAATCGCTTATATTTCCATACGACTAATAGCTCTCATAATCTCATTTTCTTCCAATAGCCGAGCTAAAAAATCGCTTATATTTCCATACAACTAATAGCTCTCATAATCTTATATTCTTCCAATAGCCGAGCTAAAAAATCGCTTATATTTCCATACGACTAATAGCTCTCATAATCTTATATTCTTCCAATAGCCGAGCTAAAAAATCGCTTATATTTCCATACGACTAATAGCTCTCATAATCTCATATTCTTCCAATAGCCGAGCTAAAAAATCGCTTATATTTCCATACGACTAATAGCTCTCATAATCTTATATTCTTCCAATAGTCGAGCTAAAAAATGGCTAATATTTCCGAACGCCGAATATCTTTAATTACCCACGGAAATATCTACTTAAGCAGTAATTTATGTAATAGTAAAAATCTAAAACAAGAGGACCCAAAGGGTCCTAGGTCGCTCACCTGTCGTAGTAGTTCATGCAAGCCCCTAAATGGTAATCTGGTCAATACAGATTCTTTTGCATGTTTGTCTTAACAAGCAACCTTACAAATTTACATCACATTAACCCATATTGAAGTTTAAGCCAAGTTTGGTCTATGATTTGATCTGATGACCTAGTTTTTGACCCAGATAACTCAATATCGAACTTGACCTAGATTTTGTTGAGATGATCATTGTGACCGAGTTTCATAAAGATTAGGTCAAAATTGTGACATCTAGTGACTACACAAGATTTTTCTATGATTTGACCTTGTGACCTAGTTTTTGACCTGGATGACCCAATATCGAACTTGACCTAGATTTTGTTGACATGATCATTGTGACCAAGTTTCATAAAGATTAGGTCAAAATTGTGACCTCTAGTGACTACACAAGATTTTTCTATGATTTGACCTTGTGACCTAGTTTTTGACCTGGATGACCCAATACCGAACTTGACCTAGATTTTGTTGAGTTTTATCATTGACCGAGTTTCATAAAGATTACCCAAGCAAATTGTGGACAGACGAAGAGTAATCACTTTGTGACAGGTGAGCTAAAAAAAGTTGCACTTCAATAAGTGCTAATATCCAGATAACCAACAATATACTGATTGTTTTAAAATCATGGAAAATGGCTTGAAGAAAGTTTAAAAAAAAAAATCAGATTGCAGATTGAAGCAGAATTGAAATCTTGCCTCAAATCATAAAAAATAAACAATCTTTGAATGGCTTATTAAATCAACATACTTCAATCCTTTGAATGAGTTAGACACGAGCTGCACGTGCGGTCCTCCATACACAAACAGGACTGTCGGATATTTGACACCGGGCTGGTATCCGTGTGGTCTATAGTACATTCCATGCATAGTTATACCTGACTTGCTCTTGTAATTAAACAATTCTGGGATGTTATAGTCCGGGCAAGCTGTAATGTAACAATAAACATAGTGAGTTAATTCCAGGACGTTATAGTCCGGGCAAGCTATAATTTAACAATTCTGGAACATTATAGTCCGGGCAAGCTGTAATGGAACAATAAACCTAGTGAGTTAATTACGGGACGTTATAGTCCAGGCAAGCTGTAATGGAACAATAAACCTAGTGAGTTAATTACGGGACATTATAGTCCGGGCAAGCTGTAATGAACAGTAAACTGAGTGAGTTATTTACCTAATATGAACAAATGCACTGCACCCAAGTAGGGGATTACCCATCATAAATAAAGAAAGAATGTAACACAAAAGGTTTTTTTTTACAAATGTTGATTTAAGAAATTTAGAAGAGAACCATTCCTGAGAAAAACAATTGAATTCTTGCAAGCACTTTTTTTAGTTGTTTCGGTGGCGCAGTCGGTATGGTCGTGGTCACTTCAGTGCTAGGTGCTGTCGCCGTTGGGGTCATATATATTTAATGGAAAGCTTATTTCCCAGGCATTCATGTATGTATGGCGTGTACCGGTATGTCTGCGAAGCAAATAAGAAGTTAAAATTTAACCAGCAGTTCAAACAAAATTTTAATAATTCCTTTTTTTCCGTTGTCAAGTCAATCTGAATTCTGCAGAGAACGGTTTTAATTGAAGGAATATAGAAAGGACCATCTAAGGATTAGTGCTGTTAAGTTTTATCACAAAAGTCATCAGAGCCGATAAGGGTCACAGCTTGTAATTTATCACAAAAGTCATCAGAACAGAGAAGGGTGAGGATTTGTAATTTTATCACAAAAGCCATCAGAGCAGAGAAAGGTCACAGCTTGTAATTTATCACAAAAGTCATCAGAACAGAGAAGGGTGAGGATTTGTAATTTTATCACAAAAGCCATCGGAGCAGAGAAGGGTCACAGTTTGTAATTTATCACAAAACCATCAGAGCAGAGAAGAGTCATGGTTTATCGTTTTAATTTTATCTAAACAAATATCCCCCGTAAACCATGAGCCAAGTGATAAAGGAACAAATATCCCCCGTAAACCATGAGCCATGTGATAAATGAACAAATATCCCCCGTAAACCATGAGCCATGTGATAAATGAACAAATTTCCCCCGTAAACCATGAGCCATGTGATAAAGGAACAAATATCCCCCGTAAACCATGAGCCATGTGATAAATGAACAAATTTCCCCCGTAAACCATGAGCCATGTGATAAATGAACAAATATCCCCCGTAAACCATGAGCCATGTGATAAATGAACAAATATCCCCCGTAAACCATGAGCCAAGTGATAAAGGAACAAATTTCCCCCGTAAACCATGAGCCATGTGATAAATGAACAAATTTCCCCCGTAAACCATGAGCCATGTGATAAAGGAACAAATATCCCCCGTAAACCATGAGCCATGTGATAAAGGAACAAATATCCCCCGTAAACCATGAGCCATGTGATTAATGAACAAATATCCCCCGTAAACCATGAGCCATGTGATAAATGAACAAATATCCCCCGTAAACCATGAGCCAAGTGATAAAGGAACAAATTTCCCCCGTAAACCATGAGCCATGTGATAAATGAACAAATTTCCCCCGTAAACCATGAGCCATGTGATAAAGGAACAAATATCCCCCGTAAACCATGAGCCATGTGATAAAGGAACAAATATCCCCCGTAAACCATGAGCCATGTGATTAATGAACAAATATCCCCCGTAAACCATGAGCCATGTGATTAATGAACAAATATCCCCCGTAAACCATGAGCCATGTGATAAAGGAACAAATATCCCCGTAAACCATGAGCCATGTGATAAATGAACATACGTGATGAAGGCATGAGAACTCCTATAGGTTGTGTTCTTATTGTGTTCTCTGAGTGTACAATCTGATGTAAAGTTGACATTGGAGTGACAGCAGCTGAACTATATACACTCACAAACAATGTCCGCTCCTGGAAATATATACACACTAAGGCTAGTAAAACATAATGCACTACACAAGTATAGTCCAGAGAATTTGACACGACTCTCGACCTTCAATTAGCATAATTTAACAGCTGATATATTGTCTATATTTATCATCCCGGCTATATGCTTTTCATAAGCGGGGAATATCACGAAGACGCTCGAGGTGTAATACCAACACAAATCTAAAGAACCAATAATGCACGAATTGCTCGCAGAAAATTTATATATTCAATGCAAGTACCTTGTAATATATTCATGCATAAAGGTCAGGATCATGTCAAATTCTCTGCGCTATAGATACTTCGGTAGGTCCAAAAGTTAGCGGTGTGTGATTTTTACACACTCACCGTGCAGAAATACATGTATATACTAAGGTTATATTTCTTTGTAATATTATTTGAGGGACTAAATTGACCCTTAGAGGAAATGTTAGCAAATTTTGTAAGTTTGCAAATATATCACATAGCAAATTTAACCACTAATACAGTGGATGTCCCTTGGCAGCTAAATCCAAGTTATCTCACACTTGAACTTTGACCTACTGACCTTAACATCAACAGAGGTTCTCCACCTGATGAGATGTTGATCAGAAACCATTTGGTCAAGACTCTACCAACCAGCTTACATGTGTAAAGCAATATACCTCCCATACGTTTTATGGGGGCTTGATTAACTAGAGCTGTCGCCATTCGGCAGACTAATATACCCCCGCCAGCAAAGGGCCATAATTCTGCCAAAATTCATCGCAGCGCAAATTTCTTTCTTCATGCACATCTATATGTTGAGGTTGTTCATCTGTGAAAGTTTGAGCGAAATCCTACAAAAATTGTAGAAGGAGTTGCGTCTACAAGAATGCGTTTACGGACGGACGGACAGACAGACGTTATTATTATCAAATTAAATGTATTGTAACAAATAGAAAAGAGCATTTTGTAATGGCCAAGTTACAAATTATCCAATCAAATGTGTTCTTACATAGTGAAAGCACTAAATTTATAAAATATTTTGTCATTGGCTAATATTTTCAAATCACCCAATCAAATTTGTTGTAACAATGAGAAGTCTCAGAGTACTATCAAAATTTCTCAAGTATTTTGTCATTGGCTAATATTTTCAAATTATCCAATCAAATTTGTTGTAACAAAGAGGAGTCTCAGAGTACTATAAAGTATTTTGTCATTGGCTAATATTTTCAAATGATCCAATCAAATTTGTTGTAACAAAGAGGAGTCTCAGAGTACTATCAAAACTTCTCAAGTATTTTGTCATTGGCTAATATTTTCCAATGATCCAATCAAACATGCTGTTACAAAGAGAAACATACTATTTCTTACCTTATTGAAAGCAATACTATGTGAGAATCCGAGCTCTGTTAACCTTTTACACTCACTATGATTACTGTATGTAGTCACATACCTGTCAACAATATATATCCAATCATTACATTTCTCACAAATTTCACCCTTATTATCCACTATTTGTTTTCTTATTTTCTTTATGTTGACTACTAGGGCTGTGGATCGCCTGTCCAGTGAAGATACGATACGTATCTAGATACGGTACTTGCGATTCATGATACGTATCTAGATGTGGTACTCGTGATTCACGATACGTATCTAGATACGGTACTTGCGATTCATGATACGTATCTAGATGTGGTACTCGTGATTCACGATACGTATCTAGATACGGTACTTGCGATTCACGATACGTATCTAGATGTGGTACTCGTGATTCACGATACGTATCTAGATACGGTACTTGCGATTCATGATACGTATCTAGATGTGGTACTCGTGATTCACGATACGTATCTAGATACGGTACTTGCGATTCACGATACGTATCTAGATACGGTACTTGCGATTCATGATACGTATCTAGATGTGGTACTCGTGATTCACGATACGTATCTAGATACGGTACTTGCGATTCATGATACGTATCTAGATACGTTTAACTGACCCATGAATATAAATATCAACATGATTCATGAAAAATAAAGGAAACTCAGAGATGTATTCAATTATTGAAATTGAAAGTACAAGTTTAGCAAATTCGAAACTCAGCGACAGTACTAAATTCACGTTGTAAACATTCTTCCTGGGGGAAACCACGACGGATTTCAAATGAAATAATGGAAAAAAATAGTTTTGTTCCAAAAATGAACGAAAAAATGGAAATTGAATAGATTTTAAGTAAATCGCAATATGCCTTTTATTTTAGTTGCCAATACCACACGATCATATCTGGCCGTTTGGATAGCAATTCACCGGTGCACCGGTGAATCGTTACAGCCCTATTGATTACCATAAAAAATCATTTGTGTGGCAGCAGGGTTCTACAATTTACATCATATTTTATTACATCAACTTTTTAGGACTTTTCGACAGCTGAAACGAAGACTTGCAGTTGTTAAGTTCCATTTTATTGTTCAGTTTTGTGTTGCATTGTGCCGTGTAATTGTGGTCTTGCGTTATTTCAGTTTTCAGTGCTCGGCTATTTCTGTTGACTGCTACCTTCCCTGTAACAATTTTTCATTATCTTTTTGCATAAGGATCTGTGTTTCAGGGATTCTATTGAGCTATAATGCCCAATCCTGAAAATAAGACGCCAGTCTGCTTTGGGTGCCATTAGGACACCTCCCTTAACCAAACTCTGCTATAAACATTGTTCTATTGTTAAAATTCAGCTTATGCAAATTCAAATGACCATAACTTAGTCAATTCTTTGAATTTTTTCATCAAATAACTTTTATTTTTTGCAGAAAAGTTTTTTCTTTGTAAAGCATCAAATCCGGAATTCCGGATTAATCTGTGTCTGTGTGTTTATTGTGCCTGTTAAATTTTCTTGTTGCCTTTGTGGCTCTGCTGTTTCTACTGAGTGCTGCTTTATTACTATCTTTTAGATTTGCATTTTAAGGCCTATTAACACATAATAGTCATTGGAGCTAGAAAAGTATCACAAGGACATGGATGCCTCCACTGACCACGTCAAGGCCTAAATGGTAAATGGGTCTGCTTAATTATCAATGCTTGAGTTTATGAACTTCTACAAACCATAATAATTCCCAGTTTGTAGCTGTTAAAGAATTATAAAGAAGCGGATAAGATTCTGATTTCTGTAAGTGCTTTGATAAAACAGTACCCTGGTCCCCTTAAGGAAACCCTAAAAGTGAATCTTGTACTTACAAGTGTGTTTCTAATGGAGTATCCTTCAATCCAATAAAATACACCAACTGCCTCTCTTCATCAACCCAAATCTAAAAACAACTAGAAATGTTAATACAACAGGCTTGCCTCAACCATCAAATCAGAGGCCATCAAATGCAAAGGTATGTCTCAACCAACCAATCAGAGGCCATTAAATGTCAAGGTGTGTCACAACTAACCAATCAGAGGCCATTAAATTCAAAGGTGTGTCACAACTAACCAATCAGAGGCCATTAAATTCAAAGGTGTGTCACAACTAATCAATCAGAGGTCATTAAATGCAAAGGTGTGTCACTTACAACCAATCAGAGGCCTTTAAATGTAAAGGTGTGTCGCAACCATCCAATCAGAGGCCATTTAATGTTTAAGTATGTCTCAAACAACCAATCATTGGCCATTAAATGCAAAGGTGTGTCCCAACCATCCAATCAGAGGCCATTAAATGCAAAGGTGTGTCAAAACCAACCAATCAAAGTATTTACCTCTTTGTACGCAACTTCCCAGTCACCTGCTGTAATTGGGTCCATTTTTGAGCATTCACACCTCAAGACATCTGTAATATGACAACAAGAAATGATACAAGATGGCCATGATGGCCCTATATCGCTCACCTGAGAAATATTGCTTTTGCTACATACTAAATGCAGCAAACGGGCCATGACTGTTTCACTTCATCTGATAGATACTAGTAGTACCGTTTAAGCTTGATCTGGATTTTATACAGTTTACATTCTAACAAAGTTTCATGAAGATCGGGTCATTATTGTGGTCTCTAATGCTCTCACAAGCTTTTTCTAATATTTGACCAAGTGACCTTGTTTTTGACCCGGCATGATCCAGTTTCTAACCTGACCTAGATTTAATAGAGACAAACATTCTGACCAAGTTTCATGAAGATTGGGCCATAAGTGTGGTCTCTAGTGTGTTCACAAGAAATTGCGAACGGACAATAGACAGACAACAGAAGAAGAGCGATCCCAAAAGCTGTGACAGGTGAGGCTGGTGAGCTAATAAAATAACAATGTGGCTTTTTATCGGACTTTTTTAATATTCAGAGAGGCTGTCGACAGGGTGATCCTTTAAGTTGTTATATTTTTATACTGTGTGCAGAAATTTTATCTCTTAAGATTAGACAGACTAAAGCTATAAAAGGAATAAAAGTAAATGCGATTGAACATAAATTGTCACAGTTTGCAGACGATACAACTATAGTCCTTGATGGCTCTACTGAGTCTCTCAATGAAACACTAAAAGTACTAACTGAATATACTTCACTCTCTGGGCTGAGGGTGAACTTTGACAAAACTAAAGTAGTTTGGATTGGAAAACAAAAGTACAGTGCCAATAGCATTAAAACTAAATGGAAACTTCAATGGAACCAAACACATTTTGATATGCTTGGTATTACATTTCACGTTGATCTTGAAAAAATGATAGAATTAAACTACAATGATAAACTACTAAAAATTAAAAAAATGCTACTTAACTGGAAACGACGAATTTTAACACCAATCGGAAGAATACAAGTGATAAAAACAATTATATTATCTACATTAATACATTTATTCACATCTCTACCTAACCCAACGCAAGATATGATTAAAATATTGTCTGACTCATTAACTGAATTTATATGGGAAGGAAATGCAAGAATTAAGAAGAGTGTTCTGACACAACACAAACATAAAGGAGGTTTAGGAATAACAGACATAAATACTTTTATACATTCCTTAAAGTTGACATGTATCAGAAGAATGGTAATGAGTAGTGGAAAATGGACAAACGTAGCAAAAACTATGATTGACATACAAAAATTATTACAATGTAGCTATTACTACCCAGAATTAATTGCAAATGTAATTAAAAATAATTATTGGAGAGATGCATTAAATGCTTTTGTAACATTGTGTAAAAAACAAGAAATCATTGAAACAGAATTAATAGCACAACCCATCTTCTACAATCCTAATATCCTTATAAATAATAAACCCATTTTTTACAACTCATGGTTCAAATCGGGTGTGCAAAATATCGAAGACCTGTTAGACAATAAAGGCAACTTTTACAGCTTCGAACATTTTAAAGAAAATAATAATCTCATAACCAACTATATTCAATATCAAGGTGTAATAAGGTCTATATCTGATTTCTTGAAACAGAATGATTGCCATAGTAAAGACAAAATAACCAGACCGTACATTCCAACACTTTTTAAAAATATTCTAAAATTTAAACAAGGAACTCAACCAATGTATAATATTCTGATAAAAACAGAAGTCAAACCAGCTTGTGTATCAAAATGGAACGAGGATTTAGGCTTGCAATTAACAGATAAAGACTGGAATATCATATTTTCAACTCCTTTCGAAATAACAACAGATTCAAACTTGCAATGGTTTCAATACAGAATTATACATAGAATTATTGGAACAAAATCTTTCTTATTTAGAATTAACTTCATAGATAATGCAAACTGTTCTTTCTGTAAAACTATGACCGAAACAATCAAACATTTATTTTGGGATTGTCATAAAATAAAGCAACTGATTTTAAATTTCTTTGGAAATCATGAAGTAATAAAAACATTTCTCAATTGTGAAAATTTTATATTAGGAATCAGAGATCATAAGCAAGCTGTACTTAACCTTATGTTCACATACCTTAAAAGATATATTTACAACTGTAAAGTTCAAGAAATTAATCCGACCCTAAATCGAGCAAAACATTATGTCAATTATCAATATAAGGTACAAAAAGGGGTTGCGGTTAAATTGAATAGTTTGGACTCTTTTAATGCAACTTGGAATATGTACTTAAATGTTTTCCAATAATTCAAGAAATAAAAAAAAATATTTCAAATGTACTGCACTTTCAGCCCAGAGAAATTCTAGCTTTTAGTATCATATATAAAAGAAAGGAACCACCGACGGAATTGAAACATAAAAAAGTACCTGTACCCACCAAAAACAAACAAACAGGGGATTTTTGAAATGCTATACGTGTAAGCATGTATATAAGTTGCAACACTTGTAAACATGCATGTATGTATGAATGAATGAATGTATGTATATTATACTATTGTATGATTCATTTACAATTATACTACATGTTGTACGGTAGTATGTGGGATGCCCTCGACCCACATCTACCTTTTGACGAGGAAAATAAAATTATCTCCCCTGTAAAAAAAAAAAAAAAAAAAAAAAAAATAACAATTTGTATCAGATCCTTAATCTTGGCAGGGGAATAATGTTTTGGTTGTAATTAAAGAGGACATAGCCATATATTTACAAACTTACTACATTTTCTTATAACATAATTGTGAGTTATTTGTATTTTCAAGTAACCAGTGTATATATATAGCACAGAGAATTTGACTTATCCTGACCTTTATGCATGAATATATTACAAGGTTCTTGCGTTGAATATATAAATTTCCGCGAGCAAATTGTGCAATATCGGTCCTTTAGATTTGTGTTAGTATTGCACCTTGAGTGTCTTCGTAATACTCCCCGCTTATGAAAACATACAACCGGGATTATAAATATAGACAATACACCAGCTGTTACATTATGCAAATGGAAGGTCGAGAGTCGTGTCAAATTCTCCGGATTATACTGAGATGAAAGATTCAGGAGAATTGCTATAAATGCACAGTTCTTTAATTATTCTGATTAATTTTGAGGAGGGTTTTGCATAAATTATGGCAATGATCATTAATTTGTGACTATTCTCTAATTAGATAAGTTACCTTCATGTAGATCTGGTTGTGATTGCCGTGACGACGACGTTGAAAGAAGGGAGGTAACTTTGTACAAATGCCGGAAACCAGATCTCTCTGACAACCATATAAAACAAATCTCATTTGGTGTTGAGCTTGGTAAGAAGTGTAAGACATCATGTACCTTTAATAAATATAACAACCAATCAACAGACAGCATTATGAAAATTGACCAATCAACAGGCTGTTTTTTGAAAATTCACCAATGAACAGGCTGTTTTTTGAAAATTGGTTTTCAAAGGTTAAGTGAATGTGCACAAGTTTGAAATGGTGCTGTTAAATCAGCGGCAATAACTCTAAAGTGAATTGACCGATCAAAAGACGGGAAACATCGCAGTCACTTTGTTGATGTTCATTAAAAATTTCATGAAATTCTAACTGGTAGGTACTGAGAAATGGCTGTGGAAGTTATTGAGTTGAAACTGCTTTTCCTATTTTAGTAGCAGTGACCTTGACCACACTGACTGTCCCCACTTTCATTCCAAAGCTGCATCTTCACAAAACTACTTATAAAGCAAGTTTCATTCAGAGGAAAATACCTGTTCTCTATTTTTAGTATCAGTGACCTTGACCTCACTGACTGGTCCCATGTGACCTTGACCCGACTGACTGGTCCCACTTTCAATCCCAAGCTGCATCTTCACAATAGCTACCTACACAGCAAGTTTCATTATGATATCTTATTCCTAACCTAAGTTATTGAGCAGAAAATAACTGTAGTAATGGTGACCTTGACCCCATCGGCCCCACTTTCAATCCCAAGCAGGAGTCTTCACACAAGCTACCTATACAGCAAGTTTTAATATGATATCTCATCTCTAACTTAAGTTACTAAGGGAAACCATTGTTCTTTTTTTAGTATCGTTGACCTTGACCCCACAAGCCCCACTTTCAATCCCAAGCAGGGTCTTCACACAAGCTACGTACACAGCAAGTTTCATTATGATATCTCATTCCTAACTTTTTAAGTTATTGAGCAGAAACCGTTTTTTCCTATTTTTAGTAATGGTGACCTTGATTTTGACCCCACCAGCCCCAGTCATTGAGCGGAAATCATATTTCTATTTTTAGTAACGGTGACCTTGACCCCACCAGCCCCACTTTCAATCCCAAGCGGGGTCTTCACACAAGCTACCTACACAGCAAGTTTCATTATGATATCTCATTCCTAAGTAAAGTTATGAAGCAGAAATTGTTTTTTATATTTTTAGTAACAGTGACCTTGACCCCACCAGCCCCACTTTCAAACCCAAGTGGGGTCTTCACACAAGCTACCTACACAGCAAGTTTCATTATGATATCTCATTCCTAACTTAAGTTATTGAGCAGAAACCGTTTTTTTATATTTTTAGTAATGGTGACGTCACCTTGACCTTGACCCCACCAGCCCCACTTTCAATCCTAAGCAAGGTCTTCACAAAAGCTACGTCCACAGCAAGTTTCATAATGATATCTCATTCCTAACTTAAGTCATTGAGCGGAAATCATTTTTCTATTTTTAGTAACGGTGACCTTGACCCCACCAGCCCCACTTTCAATCCCAAGCGGGGTCTTCACACAAGCTACCTACACAGCAAGTTTCATTATAATATCTCATTACTAACTAAAGTTATCCAACGGAAACCAATTGTTGACGTCCGACCGCCCATGTTTGACAGAGCTCTCTCAACAACATCCTGAAATCCGGTAGCAACTCTTTCTTCACCAATACCTTAGCCAATCAAGTAACTAACTTACATTGACCCAGATTTCGGACGTTTCTTCTTGTATGATGTGTATGTTGGGATATTCTACGTGGACAATCTCTATACTGTCATCTACAGGTTTAGGTTGTATAAAACATTGTACAGGTATAACAACTAAACTGTTACATGTCTGCTTTCTGTTCAAACACTGTAAATGCACGCTGAAAGATAAAAGTCATATCATTACTTTTAGTGAGTTATTTCCCTTTATTTAGTAAAATTCTCCAAAATCGAGTTTCGTGTTGCGTATGTGCAGGCCTCAATGAATCCACTCATCCGGCACAATATCTTCTAATGGTAGCCTCTATTGCATGTACAAGGTTTTCATATTGTCTTATGCTTTATGATTCACATCACATTTAGACGCAATGACATATTGAAAAGATTTGACCTTGTGACCAAGTTTTTGACCCCGGATGACCCAATATCAAACTTGACCTAGATTTTGTTGAGATAATCATTGTGACCACGTTTCATAATGATTAGACCAAAATTGTGACCTCTAGTGTCTACACAAATTAATTGTGGATGGACTACGGACGGACGACGGACGAGGAGTGATCACAAAAGCTCACTCTGTTACTTTGTGACAGGTGAGCTAAAAACGGATGGACGACGGACGAAGAGTGATCACAAAAGCTCACTCTGTCACTTTGTGACAGGTGAGCTAAAAACATAATGTTTTTTAAAGTTGTTTTCAAGAATCATAGTTACAAAGCATCGGTTACTCAAAGAACCCTAAGTTTTCCCGTGACCAATACTTCGACCTTCGATATCGAATCTTGAGTTATACCCAGGGTGTTTGATTTGCCATCAGGAGTTGCTCGTGCAAATAGGACTTTTAGTGTGTAATGTCTCTTTAATACTTAGAGAAAGTATGGTAAAATTTGTTGGTCCTTTCTTCGATTACTTTATTTTCATCATTATTGTTATTATTCAAAGAGTTATTCTCCTTTTATGTTCTCCAATAGTAACTTGGTCCTTTTATTTGGATTTTTTCTTTTTTATCTATGAAACAACCGTAAAGTCCAAGAATTCTAACAAGAGAAGTTTGTAAAACACATATGACCCCATGGCAGCCCAATGGTCAGAAATGGTGGAAGTCAAAGTGACCTTGACCTTTGACCTACTGTCCTTGTAAAGTTTGAAGATCCTAGGTCAAAGCATTCTTGAGTTATTGAACGGAAACCATTTACAGTCAGAACTCGATATAACGACATCCGATATACTGACAAATTCATTATACTGACATCATATTTGGGGACAAAAGTATTAAAACGCTCTTTGTATCAATTCAGTATACTGACATATTCGTTACAACGACATTTTTCTTGGAAACGAACAGCGTCGTTGTATCGAGTTCTGACTGTAATAGGACCGACCGACAGACGGACCGACAGACATGTGCAAAGCAATCTACCCCCTCATCAAAGATAGGGGGCATAACTAGTTATGACTAACATGCTAAACAGTCTACCTCAAACTTAATCTGGTGAAACATTGTATGAAAAGCTCCCTAAATTAAGAATTTGTTCTACATTTTTCCTCAGAATTTGAATGTGTTATTACAAATTCTCACTACTTGTCTGAAACTGTTACAGTAAAATGTGATGTAACAATAATAATGATAGAGAAGATTGATTACACTTTGGTGTATTGAGTCTTCCCTTTGATCCTCATAAAAGTGAACAGTGCACTGACTGTTTTAAGGGTTGTTATAATACTTACTATTTGGCATCAGGGGTCCATCCAGCCCTTACCAAGTACTCCATGGACGGAAATAAAGATTCTATAGGTTCATATAGACATTTGATAATCACATTGTCAGATATCTGAAATAAGAATGTAGTTATATAAGCTTGACATCTGTGACACTGACTAGGGTACTGCTTTATCAAAGCACTTACGGAAATAGTAAACTTACGATCAAATTTAAATTCTGTATAACATGTTTACAATTATAAAGTATGGTAAATGGAGCTGCAGCACTAATAATGATTCAGTTACTGAACTCATACAAGACAAATCTCTCATCTATTTGTATTGCCAAAGAATTATAAAGATTTTAAATTTGAGCATAACTTTAAGATTTTCATAAGTGCTTTGATAAAACAGTACCCAGTTGCAAAATTTGATGTTTTTGGCCCAATATCAACTTGGCTTACATTTTGTGGAGATGATCATTGTACACAGATTCATAAAGATTAAGCCAAAATTGTAACCTCTTAAGTGTCTACATAAGGTTTTTCTGAGATTTGACCTTGTGACCTAGTTTTTGACCTTCACTGGGATGACAAACTTGACCTGTATGTTGTTCAGATTGTCATTGGAACCATTTTCAATAATTGTGACCTCTAGTGTCTACACAAGTGAACTGTAGACAGACGACGGATTGTTGTCGATGGACAAAGAGTGATCACAAAAGCTCACTTCAGGGCTCGACACTAACACTGGTTCGAGACCAGTGAAAATCCAGAAAGACCAGTGAAAATTCTATAGAACCAATAACAAATTGGGCGCTGTTGGAGCTAAAAATGCCATATTTTGGGGTCGTAAACACATGGATTTCAGAACATCATAGGGGAAACCCTTGTTTAGTAAATTGGATGTCTACGATTTGTGGTAATAACATTTCATGATCACATTCAACTTCAAAACTGAACAAACAATTGACCCCTTATGACAAATGACCATTTTACAGTACAAGAAAGTTGCAATTTTAACGACAAATCAGAAACAGGGAGACAACTATCGTAGGAAAGAGTCCCTACCTGACCACTTTCTGTGATGGTAAATTCAGCAAGTTTGAGACAACTTCTTGCATTGGTTTTTCCAGCACGTGGATACCTATAGTCATCAACGCCTTTATCTTCCAATGGTGAATAAATCTGCAAATAAATGTGTAAAAGGTGTGTCTGAATCAACCAATCAATGAGCATTATATGTGAATCAACCAATCAGTGATCATTATATGTGGAGGTAGGTCCTGAATAGCCAAAACAGTAACCATTAAAATCATGTGGAGGTGTGTCCGAATCAACCAATCAGTCATCATTATATGAGAAGGGTGTGTCACTATCAACCTATCAGTGATCATTATATGAGAAGGGTGTGTCACAATCAACCAATCAGTGATCATTATATGAGAAATGTGTGTCACAATCAACCAATCAGTGATCATTATATGAGAAATGTGTGTCCCAATCAACCAATCAGTGATCATTATATGAGAAAGGTGTGTCACAATCAACCAATCAGTGATCACAATCAACTATCCAGGCCCTGCACTAAGGCAAAATTTCAGGAAGTCCGACTTCCTGACCTTTGATTTGGGAAGTCCCAGTATGATTTTACGGAAGTCCCAAGTTTCGAACATCAACTTTGTGTGTATATTCAGTAATGTAGTGCCATCCAACTGTATGTTATACTGTATACATGGTTGTCCAACCATTGTTAGATCAGTTTACATTCATAACATGTGTTTTAACTGTATTTAGAGCCTATTTTAACTCTTTACTTAATATGTGCTTTGTTTTGATATATGATGATCATTCCAGCTACATGTATGACTGCTCATTGATATGGTCAGTTCAGTGTAATGGTTCAAACATATATATTTACAATCCATTTTAACCCTTTACTCCATTGGCATATAGCCTGATTATAAACATTAAAATTGGTCATCCTTATTATCACCAAGATGAATATACACTATCATGAGGTAAGCTATGAACATTTATTTCTGAACATGACACAATTTGATTGAAAATTGCAAAATATTTGCATTATGTGTTATTCTTAAAAGTTATGTCTATGGTGGAGTAAAGGGTTATGAACTAGATGTGCAACAAAAAGTAAATAAATATACCATCATACTTGGTTTTGGTCTTTTTATTTTCACATAACATTGTTCACAAATGCAGCAATACATATATTTATATAAATACATAACATTTTAATAAACATCATCATACTTATTTAATATGTTCACAATAAACCAGCAGACTGTTCAGTTCTTAATAATGGTTGCTCTGATACTAAAAATAATTCATACTATATTCAGTTCACAAGAAATAAGGATATTATTTTCACTTGACAAAACAACTGAATACAGTAGACCAGTAGATCACTAATAATAGAGTACCAGTTATCTGGTATTGACTCAGACAAGTTCCTGAAAATAAAGCAATTAATGACCAATAAATCACTTATTATTCATTTCACAACAAATAAATATACTTATGCAAAATTATTTACACATCTTTAAAATGCATATCATGACACATAACAATGTGATAATCTACTCATAATTGCCAGGAAATATATCAGCTATTATTGCTAACGACTAACTATCCAGTTCACATCAAGTTTACTACACCACACATTTCGACTTAGAAGGCACATATAAACGTCTCAGTCTGCACTTCTTCTCCAGGTTCCAATGTCTGATGGCACGGGCATATGGGAATTCTTGCATGGTTGGTCCAGCTGAAATTTTCATTAGGCTTTCCAAGTTCTCTGGTGTGAGGGAGGTTCGTGACTTCACTTTGATCCTGTTCTGAAGACTGAATCCGCGTTCACAGGCCACACTACTGACAGGAATACACAACCCTATCCTACATAATTTCACACATAATGGATAGTCCATTTCATGACGAGAAATCAGCAACTTTGTCAATTTCTGAAATGACATATTCTTGTAAGATCCTTTCAGCACGTTGCTGATACCAGTCCAAGTTTATTCCTGTCAAGTCCGTAATGATCCGCTAGTGTGGATATGAATGAAGTCTCCTGCTCATCAGTAAGGTGGGCACTTGGTTCAAACAACTGATAAGCTTCAAGGACGGGGTTATTGTTGCATGACATCCTGTTTTCCATGTTTGTCACAACACTTTTGATGTAAGACGATTTCATAGTGTCCATCTGGCTTTTTTCATTGGCATGTGTCATTTGAATACCCTTATAATACAGTTTGTTATTGGTAGATGATACACCCCCAGAAACTCAGTTTCACAGTCTCCTTTATACTTGATTAGTCCGTTTAGTTTTCCAACAGTTGTCTCTTTCATGGGGTTAAACTGGCTGATATCCAAGCTATCACTCTGTAGTTGTTTACACAAGACTCCAATGATGGTCAGAATATCTGCCAAAAGGGCGGTAAATGCTGGAAACTTGTAGTGTAACACTTCTTTCAATAGTCCTTCTGCTACGTTATCCCCAACAGTGTTTTTTCCCTCGTTTGATTGAAGATAAGCTACTATTGAGCCATAACACTTGTGTATGGTAACCACTGCATCTTCCATGGAGAGCCATCTTATGCTGATAGGATCCTTTAGTTTCAGATTAGGTTCCTTCATGATCTCCTGCATGCGTTCCAACTTAAACTGACGAATCCCAGATCCATTTACATGCAGTCTAACTTGTACTAGCGACCACGCGTATTAAGCGACCTTTGTCTTAAACGACCGGTTTCAATTCCTCCCGACCATATTTGCTCTATATTTCAACTGTATTAAGCGACTTTTGCCTTACGCGACCAGCGACCACTGTTTAAGCACTATAATTGATTGGTAAAATTGCTTTAAGCGACCAAAAAATTGTAAATCACTGGCCATCAATAGTGACAGGTTGTTAATTACCTTAACTCGTTATAAAACGTTGTTTGTTCACACTTCGGAATTTGTCTTTTGTTAACTGGACCTGGACCTCAATTAACAGCATTGATAATTACCAATGTGTCCGTGTGCATGTCATCCAGGTGATTTTAATCAGATTACACACATTATTACGACCGTTTTCAGACCTTCCCCAGGGTGGTCGCTTAATACAAGTTAGACTGTATATACAAGTTCTTTAAGGTATTTCTGTAGGTTTTCAAGTACGGTATGTCCTTAGCTGCATCAGCACAAGCAAGAGCAAGTCTATGGGCAATACAATGAATATGGATCATCTTTGGTGAACTTGTTTTGAGTTGAACTCCTACCCCATTTGTTTTTCCAAACATGACAGAGGCGCCATCACTACCAAGTCCTACTAAATTAACCATGTCAAGTCCAAGTACCCTTATTTGTTCATTTAAACATTCCACAATTGTTGCAGCACATCCGTCTCGTATTCTCAAATTACCCACTAAATCGGTATGAATTTCACCATCATAGACATATATCACCAACTTCTTGTGGATGGATAGATCAGTACTCTCGTCTATGATAATTCCATAGTACTTTGAGTCCATTATTCTACTTCTCAAATCTTCATTTATGATGTGAACCAAACTGCTCTGAACATCCTTAACTGAGTCTGGGTGAATATCAATGATTTTTGGATCTACTCCACTAGCCCTCAAGAAATTTAACTGTTCATTCACCATAGAGTTAGGAAGAGTTTTGATAGCACAGAAATGCACAGTCCTGAATAAATGTTTCTCTGAATCTTTGGGTTCTTTTTGGGTTAGAGGTTCTTGGTGTGATGATTCTGTCTCTGGTACAACAGTGACCGGTACTCCATACAGTTGGTGTGATGATTCTGTCTCTGGTACAACAGTGACCGGTACTCCATACAGTTGGTGTGATGATTCTGTCTCTGGTACATCAGTGACCGGTACTCCATACAGTTGGTGTGATGATTCTGTCTCTGGTACTACAGTGACTGGTACTCCATACAGTTGGTGTGATGATTCTGTCTCTGGTTCATCAGTGACCGGTACTCCATACAGTTGGTGTGATGATTCTGTCTCTGGTTCATCAGTGACCGGTACTCCATACAGTTGGTGTGATGATTCTGTCTCTGGTACAACAGTGACTGGTACTCCATACAGTTGGTGTGATGATTCTGTCTCTGGTTCATCAGTGACTGGTACTCCATACAGTTGCTTACGCATGTGGTGAGACTCAACCGCATTCTTGTGGGGCTTGCTGTCATTGTGCCTGACCACAGTTGATCGTTGAAGGTTACCTGAAAATACACAATAAATGCATGTCAGTTTTTAGTCTACTAACCTACTAGTCCTAACTCTTGTGCTAGTGATTTTGAATTCAGACGTCCAGATGCAGTTAATTTAAATTTGGGTTCTTAGTCTGGGCAGTTCAAACTTCCAATGTGCACACACACACGCACGCGCACGCGCACGCGCACGCACACACACACACACACACACACACACACACACACACACACACACACACACACACACACACACAATTTATAAGTAATATTAAGTTGACAAACATGTATACCTAAAATAAATTTAATATGAAAATCAGCTTTATAAAGTTTATCTCTAAAAGTATGTACTAAAAAAACGACAATCTGTGGTGACTTTCAGCAACATGTCAAAATACGGTCGGGGGTTACCAGAACCACAATATAAATTTTTGTGGCCTAAGAATTTCACAAGTATTGTAAATTATTAAAATGCTTATGATTTAGAGTAAATATCTTACCTGCTCCCTCTTTAGTAAAGGAACTGTGAATATCTGCAGCTCGACATAATTTACAAACATACGTCTGGTGCTGCCATCGTATTCTAACCACGGAAATTGTTTCAACCATACTTTCTGGAATGTAGTTTTTTTTTTTATTATGTACGTTGTTTAGAATTAGGAGTAGATGTTTCATTAATATTACTTCTTTTACTCGGACTTTGAGACTCAGGTTCACTACATACATCGTCAATGTTCCGTTTAATTGAAACTCCAAAGCCAAGAAGCGTTCGTTGCGACATTTTGCTACGATATGAAACCTAAAACTCATATCCAACGCACGAATCATGGTTGAAATTTAATGACAAGAGCAATTAAAAAAGTGCAAAAAACAAACTCGTATTGAGTCAGTTACGTTCTATTGTATTACCGATTTAATGTGAAAACATCATTTCAAACAACCGTACAATGCGTACGTCAAATAAAATCATAATTACCTGCAAAACTTTTAATCCTGTTGTACTGTCCGAAACAATTCGTCAATTAGTTATCGGAACCTTAAATTTTTCGTATGCCACCGTACACGTGCTGCTATTACGTCATTTGATGTGCCGACAAACAAAATCGCCGCCTTTGATGATTTCGATTACTGCAGCGACCGCGTGTATAGTATAGTACCATAGTAGCCTGGTCGGGCCGTCAATCAAATTAACTGACAAGCAGTGGGCGGAGCGAACGTTTATCGATTGACAAATGATCGAGCGCGCTTAATGAAATCAGTCTGCTGTGGCTTTCACCGTCTGAAATTTACACAACAGGACGTCCAGTAAATTGATTATCGGCGTATTGCATAATTTACGGACGTACGCTGTACATTCGAGAGTTTGATTTCCGGCGTACACAGCCGATTTCCTGGCGTAATATACGCCCGTACGCACGCTAACGCATCTGCTGACTATCTTCATTATTTAAGTTATCAGACACACATACACAACAAGCAATACCTTATTGAGCAATACTTTGATTGAGCAAGGCATACACACAATTACCAGTCAAAAAAGAGGACAGACACACCGGGACAAAGACCAATGCATTCATTGGACAGGGCAGACACGCCCTCAAAAAGAGCAACACACTCATTGGACAGGGCAGACACACCTAGACAAAGACCAACACACCCATTGGACAGTGCAGACAAGCCCTCACAAAGTACAGACAAAGTACAGACACACCCTCACAACACTCTCATTGGACAATGCAGACACGCCCTCACAAAGAGAACACTCTCATTGGACAATGCAGACACGCCCTCACAAAGAGAACACTCTCATTGGACAGTGCAGACACGCCCTCACGAAGAGAACACTCTCATTGGACAATGCAGATACGCCCTCACACAAACCATACCTGTAATATATCCACATCACTTTCGTCGACTTCTTCATACAGGATTCTGTATGTGTTACTGGTTACCTTAGAACAAGGTTCCCACCAGTACCCTGTGTATCTGTCAAACTCTTCCTGAACAACAAACGATGGTACACCAGCACTGTATGGTTCATTCTTCAACAAGCCACTACCTAAAATATACACCTGGTCCAATGATTGTAATTCATAGCACTTTCTTCATAGACTTATTCAAATTTCAAATGGTTCAAACAATAAAATATTTTGTATCCTACTGAATCTTTCATATTAATAATTATATTGATAGCCTTAAAGAAATAGAGCAGGGCTCACACTGGCCATTTTAAAATAATAGCCATTTATTTTTGCCCAACAAAAATTATAGCCAAAATTGACGCGAACTTAAAATCTATGCATGGTGACTCGAACATAATGCATGGTACATAAGGCTTTTATGAATCATAGTCAGGGCCATAGCTTGATCAAAATGAATATGTGTGGCAGCTTATGCTAGGAAGTTTGACACATACTCCACTGGCAAAATTTTTAATTTGATAGGGCTTCAGGTGCCTTCTGGGCAGTTTTCAATCTAGAAATCCTGACTAATTATGACTCAGTCTAGTGACAGGTCAAAGACAAATTGATCATCATTTAACTTAATTAAGAATTGTCTTCATACAAATAGGCACCATTGTTCTAGGGTGGGTCCAGAGGTATGCTCCCCCAAGTTAAATGATTTTGAATTCTACACTGTTGCATGTGACTGTGAGTTAAGGGCAGCATTGAGACAATCATTTTGTTTTGCATTTTTTCATACCTGGGGTAAATCAATACATGTCTAGGCATAATTATGCCTATAGAAAGCTATGCACCTGCTCTTAAAAATACACCATGTGCAATTTATAATAATATTACCTTGCACTTAATTTGTTTACTTTGCTTTATTACTCTGATAAGTACACTGTCCATTTACATGACACATGTGCAGACAGCTGAGGAAAGTGATGCCATTACAAAAGGGACAGTCAAGCAGATTGGTCACTCAAATGGTCATTCTTTGATAATCATTATCTTCTAAAGGCTAGAAGATGGCCAATATAGCAGCAAGATATCGATATAAAGCAGCTGCAGTGCTTTTATAAATATAAGAAAAAGATATGAATTGATTGTTAAAATATGTCATGATAAAACCTTTTGTTCGACCAAGAATTATAGCTTAAGCAACAAGCTGAAGCCCCATGAATGCTTGAATGCAGGATTTCAACCTTTTAAAATGGATAATTTTATTTAAAGTTTTTTTAAAAAATGAGCACTTATATTTTACAAATAACGATTATCCGAATTTTGCATGTCCGAATACTAGTCAACTTACGTTTTTCAAACAGCTCGTAAAAATAAGTTTTATTGAATAGTATGTTCATTTTTTAGTCAAAGCAGTAATTAGTCGATAGATTATAAATCAAATCACCTATTATTTACTATAATTAACCCTAAATTGCAATTAATCTTGTCTGCATCCCACGTCCCGGATTCGTCAGTATTTTAGACATGTTCGTCAGTGTTTTAGACCTGTTCCACGAACGTTGTTGACAGTTGATTACTCCAATTAAATGGGGATTAAAAGATGTTATCACAACAATTTATCAGTAATTAGACCTCCTGGGGCTAATGGTAATTAACAATGAAGATTATATGGGTCCAGTTTGAAGTGTGAACTTGAAAATTTGTGACACTCGATACGTAGCTGATAGATAAAATAAGAAGTTATACTGATATTTTTTTTGCAGTTTGATAAAATTATCGCCATTTTTCATCGCCAAATTGAAATAATAATCGGCACTTTGATAAAATTATCGCAAATGGCGATAATGTCGATTGACAGCGTGAGCCCTGATAGAGGATATTTGTTGATTTTGGTGTAAGATCGAATTTTATTTCACTGAGTGATCATAGAAAATCAATATTTTCCAAGTGGCAAAGCCACAAGAGAAAATTAAATTTTCTGTGATCACGAGTGAAATTCAACCAGTACTTATAGGGAAGAAGATTTTAAAGATTTCACTATAGGGATATAGGAAAAACCAGCGCCCCACTCACAGACGGCCATGTTTTTTGACAAATCATGATAAAAATGTCAGTTTTGTAAGAGGGTCACCCAACAACTATTTCTGTAAAATTATTTTGAAATCTGGCCATCGGTTGATTTTTTAAAACATTTTCCTATTGGTTGCCACCAGAGTTATTTATAGATTACAATTCTTTTAGCTATTTTTAGAAAGGACCACCCAAGGAACAATCCCTTATAGTTTGGTTGATATTGGTCATGTGGTTTAGGAGGAGATGTCGTTTGAATGAATTGTTGACGCACGCATGGACGGACTGAAGACGGACGAAGAGTGATCACAATAGCTCACCTTGTCAATATGTGACAGGTGAGCTAAAAAGGTTAGCAACGTTGTCAGTATGGACTCCCCATGTGATGGTGAATAACAATGTTGAGATTCAAGTGGATACCTTTGATAGTCTTTGAGAATATGACAAAAATTGGAGAAATGTATTTGAGTAAAGGTACAAATCAAGCGAATGACTTTAAACAGTGGCCCATATTTTGAGAGTAAAATGCAAGTCAGTTCTGGGCGTCATTGTTAGCGCATAACGCTATACATGAACTCTGTTTTAAACATTGTTCTATGTTCAGTTGTTGAAGTTCAGATTATGGAATTTCACATGAATATAACTTAGTCTCAGTCACTATGTTAAAAAAATTCAACAAATAACTTTTACTTTCCGCAGAAATTTATTCTTTCTAGTGCAGCAAAACCGGATATCTTGATTATTGCAGTTACGTACCTTTATTACAATGAGTTAAGCGCACTTCTTGTCCCGTCGCTGTATTAAGTACCCATAAGTCATTGCAGTGAACAAAACCAACTAGGTCCGAATTTCCGGGACATATTTTAGGGTCCATTCTGGCCCCACTTAAACTACTCTCAATATTGCTGGGAAATCGGGCTTCATCTTTCTACAAATACAAAAATAAAAGGGTTTATGAAACAAAAATGTATGTCTTCGAAAAGGGGCCATAAATCTGGAAAAAATCATCCAACCAAAAATTCCTGACAATATGTTTTGTGCAAATAGGCTTGGTATCGAGCACTCATGTTAATTTCTTTGAGAAACGTCCAAACAGACCTTGAGCACAAAATCAATATCAGGGGTGTCAACAGGGCAAAATAAAAAAATCAGGAAAATTGTATGCGGCCAAGCATTTTTGCCAAACAGGGGCCTTCAATGAGATTGTTTCCATAATTAACTCACTTTGTATTAAGTAAAATCCTTCAGAACAGATTAAAAATACCATAACTTTGACATTTCTTGTGATATTTTCTTCAAATAACTTTTATTTTGGTCAGAAACCATTGCTCTTTCAGGGATGATAAATCCGAAAATTCCTGATAAATCAGGAAAATTTACACCCCTGCAATATGTCTCTTCCACTATTATGTGTAATATAGCACGGAGAATTTGACATAATCCTGACCTTTATGCATGAATATATTACAAGGTTCTTGTGTTGAATATACAAATTTACACTAGCAAATCGTGCAGTATCGGTCCTTTAGATTTGTGTTGGTATCGAGCGTCTTTGTGATACTCCCCACTTATGAAAACTTATATAAATATAGACAATATATCTGCTGTTAAATTATGCAAATAGAAGGTCGAGAGTCGTGTCAAATTCTCTGGACTATACATTCATTAGAATATAACGTACATTTTGAGCCAATCACAATGCTGATATGTATCAATTGGTTACATATTCCTCTTAGTTAAGAAACATAAACTCTAATGCGCAGGGGCGTCAACAGGGCCAAATTAAAAATCAGGAAAATCCTATGCGACCGCCCATTTTTGCCAAACAAGAGGCCTTCAATGACATTGTTTTCATAATTACTCAGTTTGTATTAAAGAAAATCCTTTAGAGCTGATTAAACTTGCAATAACTTTGCTATTTCTTGAGATATTTTCATCAAATAACTTTTATTTTAGTCAGAAGCCATTGCTCTATCAGGAAAGATAAATCCGGAATACCGGGTAAATCAGGAAAATTGACACTCCTGAATTTGTTTCAGGATCCTCAACAGTTTTCCAGTCATCTATGCACATCTATGGCTAATACACTCTTCACAAACATGACATAATGTGATGCACCTTATTGTACAGTGAAGTTAAAAAGGTGGTCTTAATAGCGAATTGGTCTTATTAGCGGACCTTTTTAGTTCTAAATTTAATACTTTGGGACCTTAAACTGGCAAAAATCGGCATGATTTCAAAATAATCAAAGTGGTCTTATTAGCGGAACTTTACTGTATTGGCCAGTGTAGGCACACCGTCAAACAAGCCAAACAATAATTCAGATCGGCGTCAGGGTCAATTGGTGTTTAATGTATTTTTTGGCATACCGGTGGTATGTCTTTACAGAGTAGACGCATGAGACCGTCGATGCAGAATAAGGATTTCACACCCTCGGTTAGAAATATTTACCAGGGACTCGGCAAGCCTCTGCCTGGAGTTGAGATATTCTTATCCTACATTTAAGTTCATGATAAATTCTTATAATCTATTGCGGCAAATCAAGATTTCCCGATTATTCTGGAATTGTCGGACCCTCTGCACCTTTTCAGGCCAGCAAATCTGGATTTAGGACCCTCTGCACCTTTTAGGGCCAGCGTATCTGGATTGAGGACCCTCTGCACCTTTTCAGGCCAGCAAATCTGGATTTAGGACCCTCTGCACCTTTTCAGGCCAGCAAATCTGGATTTAGGACCCTCTGCACCTTTTCAGGCCAGCAAATCTGGATTTAGGACCCTCTGCACCTTTTCAGGCCAGCAAATCTGGATTTAGGACATCTGCACCTTTTAGGGCCAGCGTATCTGGATTTAGGACCCTCTGCACCTTTTAGCACCTTTTCATGCCAGCACATCTGGATTTAGGACCCTCTGCACCTTTTCGGATCAGCAAATCTGGATTTAGGACCATCTGCACCTTTTGGGGCATAAAGTACAGAATGTTTTCCATGTAATATACTTACAGTGAGATCTTGGTCTGTACAGGTAAATAGAGAATTACACGCAGGAAACACTAACTTTCCTTCATCTGTCATTTCATACGATGTAATACCAAATACACCCAACCTGCAGATACAATGGGGCAAAAATACACTTAAAACAATTATATTAAGTCAGACAGGGAAGGCAGCACTCAGCTTAACCAGCCGAGCACAGAAAACATTAAAAACACACAAAGCACAATGCCCAACTGAAAACACGGCATCCCATCCCGAAAGTCTGCCGCCTCAAGTCAGTCAAACGCAAACAGAACGAGAGCAAGGTGACGAGAAAACAACAACTTGACATTACACATCACAAGAACGATCTACAACATATATAGTGTACATGCAATTTTGAAAGATACGAAGCAGCCTTGTGCTGGACAACGAAATTGCGGAACGGCACATACAAAATGAACAAAGTTTAACAAAAATGCACAATGGCGAAATATTTTTGTATAATCCACACACTTCAGCTAAGTACATGTCGATGATATTTCAGTTCTATACCACAAACACTGAACCAGACCAGTTTTCCTGGACTGTATTCTTAGCAGTACTAACTTACCCTTCCACAAGTAATTGGTATATTCTACACATATCAAGGAAAATCAACAATTTCATCAAATCTTTATGGTGCAACCGGAAATTGAACAACAAACCACCCGAGCGCTTTGTACTGGACCATGGCTGCGTCTAACACAAATCACCCAAGCCCAGCATACTGGACCATGGCTGCATCCAACACAAATAGCACAAATCACCCAAGCGCAGCATACTGGACCAGATCTGCATCCAACACAAATAGCACAAATCACCCAAGCGCAGCATACGGGACCATGGCTGTGTCTAACACAAATCACCAGAGCGCAGCAAACTGGACCATGGCTGGGTCTGACACAAATCGCACAAGGGCAGGGTACAGGACCATGGCTGGGTCTGACACAAATCCCCTGAGCGCAGCATACTGGACCATGGCTGCCTCTAAACAAATCACCCAAGCGCAGTGTACTGGACCATGGCTGCGTCTAGCACAAATCGCCCAAGCGCAGTGTACTGGACCATGGCTGCGTCTAACACAAATCATTCGAGCCGTTGTACTGGACCATGGCTACGTCTAGCACAAATCGCCCAAGCGCAGTGTACTGGACCATGGCTGGGTCTAACACAAATCATTCGAGCCGTTGTACTGGACCATGGCTGCCTCTAACTCACACAGCATACTTGTGCACTGGACCAATTATTGGCCGCGTCTTACACAAATTTCGGTCCCTAGCAAAAAAACTGTAATTTATAGAAAGCATGTATATTCACCTTTTTCTTTCGCGCAGTAATTGTTCTTCTCGTGATAATTGTACTGTGGTTGACAGGGTCGAGGAGAATGAATCTAACAATGTACACCATTGTAAAAGGGGGGTAATCGTCATCGGAGATGTCGGCACATTGACATACAGCAGAGTTGACTCCCTTTGTTTATGTGGTATACCCAGAAAATACAACCTACAAGGCAATGTGTGAATTTTACAAATATAACTAGAGCTGTCACCATTCGTCAGACTAATATACCCCCGCCGGCAAAAGGCCATAATTCTGCCAAAATTCATTGCAGCGCAAATTCCTTTCTCCATGCACATCTATATGTCGAGGTTGTTCATCTGTGAAAGTTTGAGCGAAATCTTGCCAAAACTGTAGGAGGAGTTGCATCCACAAGAATGCGTCGACAGACAGACGGACCGATGGAGGGACGGACTGAATCCAGTATACCCCTACATACAACTCATTGTGCGGGAGTATAAATATCCTCATAACTCAGATTCTACAACTCACAGCCGAGACTCATCATCTGACTTAAGTCAGTTGAATCATGACATACACTCAACCACTTTTCTAATTGGTCACTTTTCAAACCCCAAATCAGGGCTCGACACTAACACTGGTCCGCTCGTCCGAGACCAGTGAAAATCCAGAAGGACCAGTGAAAATTCTGGAGGACCAGTAACTGTTCTTAATAATTTACAAATTGGGCGCTTTTGCCCTTTCGGACCAGTGGCCAAAATTGTTAGTGTCTAGGCCTGCAAATACGTTTAAATGTGATCATAATGTTTGACGATATTTTGCACACATCCGCGTTATGCAATTGTCCTAACATTTAAATTATTTAAAATAAAAAACACGTGCCAAAGTATGCGTGGTCAGTCATGCGATAAATTTGCATTTTCGCCATCAAATAATATGATCACAGTTAAAGGAATTTCGGGTTTGAAAAGTGGTTGAGTGAAGAGGATATTTGTTGATTTTGGTGTAAGATCGAATTTTATTTCACAGAAAATCAATATTTAAATAAAATTTAATTTTCTGTGATCATGAGTGAAATAAAATTAAACTTGCACCAAAATTCACCGCAGTAAAAATATTAAGAATAGAATAAAATTGGTACAATTTTCAATATAATTTTTGCTTATCAGAGTGCTATAGTACACATTTATTAGAACTGTTATATGTAGCCCTTAGTCTTAGTTTGATTAAAGCTTTTTCTTTGATTTGGTCTAACTTAAGAGCTGTCGCCATTCGGCAAACTAATATACCCCCAAAGGGCCATAATTCTGTCAAAATTCATCGCAGCGCAAATTCCTTTCTTTATGCGCATCTATATGTTGAGGTTGTTCATCTGTGAATGTTTGAGCGAAGTCCTGCCAAAACTGTAGGAGAAATTGCGTCCACAAGAATGCGTGTACGGACAGACAGAGGGACAGACAAGCTGAATCCAGTATACCCCCCTTACAACTTGTTGTTCATTATTCAGTTTATGAATCAATGGAGGCATAAGATATGATCTGTGCCACTATGGTAAAATAAGGGACAGTCAGACCCTGATATAGTACATACATAAGATATGATCTGTGCCACTATGGTAAAATAAGGGACAGTCAGACCCTGATATAGTACATACATAAGATATACTCTGTGCCACTATGGTAAAATAAGGGACAGTCAGACCCTGATATAGTACATACCTTGTTACGGGGCCATTTGGTGTTTCTTGGGTACGGAAGTGGAAGTTTGATGGTACGCGACTAGATAACGAACTGATAAGCTTCCTTGTATCCTTGACAACATCTTTCAGTACCATCCAAGATTTACCATCGTGTGTTTTCAGTGGTGCGCTGACAGTATCAGTTGCACTGACAGCACCCTCCATCAGCTCCGACGCCATCATCAACTTCCGACGCTTTGTATCAATGTTGGATTATTACACGCTTAGCATACTCTGTAGTTTGGCTCGTCTGAAAACATAATTTAATCAATGTAATGATGAACAATACAGATAACGAGGCGATCACACCTAAGGGGAAATAGCCACACTTTTGCCTAGGGTGAGTGCGCTTGCAGGATTCCCAGAAAATAATGAGACAACATTTTTTTACAAACTAAACTGATTTACACGCAGGAAAGATTAATTAATACAAATGTAAAATTATATTGCAATTACGTAAATACTTTGAGCGACATTGGACTTTGAATTAGGTGAGGGGTTTTTAAAGTCCTTGAGTGTATAATTATATAGCGGAAGTGTATAAATTATTCTTTTTTCAACGTTTAAACATGAAAAACATATAAAAAAACTATTGTACATTATCATTAAACATCTTTGTTATATTAAAATATTTAGCAAAAAATATCCTAATAAAAGCTCCGCGAGTCGCATGTGTCACCTGACGACATGCACATTTGTCATGGAAAACTATCCACTATTGGGCTACATATCGACTCACAAGAGTTTTCTAGTCATCTGAACTAAAAACGACAAACTGATGCTCTGGACAAAATAATGTCACAGCAAGAAACATGCATACCTATCTTGGAGTCATTAATACTTATGGTGACAAAGTTATGCCACGGACAAGAAATGCTTATAAAATCAATCAAAGGGAAATAATTAAAAAATGGCACAAGGTAGTGTTACGATTCTTGTGTACTGCACTTGGACTTTTGGTAAGAAACATGCATACTAAATTTCAAGTCATTCAACCTCTTGGTGACAAAGTTATCCGCCGGACAAGAAATGCTCAAATTAAATCAATCTAAGGGAAATAATTCAAAAACGATGCAAGGTGGAGTTATGGTTCTTGCGCACTGCACTTCGGCTTATTGCAAGAAACATGCATACCAAATCTTGAGTCATTTGAACTTAAGGTGACAAAGTTATGCTCCGGTCAAGAAATGCTCTAATAAAATCAATCAAAGGGATATAATTAAAAAAACTATGACAGGTAGAGTTATGGTTCTTGCGCACTGCATTTTGGCTTATTGCAAGAAACATGCATACCAAATCTTGAGTCATTTAAACTGAAGGTGACAAAGTTATGCTCCGGACAAGAAATGCTCTAATAAAATCAATCAAAGGGAAATAATTCAAATAGTATGACAGGTAGAGTTATGGTTCTTGCGCACTGCACTTTGGCTTATTGTAAGAAACATGCATACTAAATCTTGAGTCATTCAAACTTAAGGTCACAAAGTTATGCTCCGGACAAGCAATTTGTGACGCCACAGCCGCCAAAGTAACACCTATATGTCGCCTTTTCAGGCGACACAAAAATGCTTTATTATTTGAAATATTTTATTCCTTACTGCCGATTCCGATGCTCGGCAATGATGGCGAGAAAATATACAAACTTTCCAAGTTAAACATATTATCTATGAAAAGTCATCAAGGTCGATAAAAAGTGTTTTTACATATTCTCACCTTTTGGCAAAAATAATCGCAATTATTGTACCTGGTTGCTCTATATGCTATATGCAGCGGTCCCCCTCACATATATTCGGATTATCTCTCATATTGTCGCTCAATTAATTCCGTAATACCAGAAAACAGGTTTTATCCTACAATGTTGATACAGTGAATATCCGCTGATATTTTTAGTTTTTCAAAAATTTACGTCTGATGCATTTCTTTCGTGGAAATCAACTCCTGATATCTATAAAATCTATCAAAATACTTCAAATCAATCAAGCACGCACCATTATTTCCCCAGCGTCGCTTATGTCAACAATGCAGCGGCGAACAATATTTTCGATGAATAAGTAATGATTTGTTTATATTGATTTTTTTTCTAACAGATTCCTTTTACTCGCGATTCTGATTGATTTGATTCAAAGATCAATGAATTATTCAACTAAATAAAGCGTCTGGACCGTTTGTCCAGTAATATCAGGGCTTTCATTTGACCCGGGACTACTTCATCTTGACCCTCGATAAAATTGGCCTGTGCGTCATCCAAATGTTTAAAAATCAGATTTTTCATATGGCAAATGCTTTATTATTGCCTCGAGCGTATTTCCTGACTTCAGGAAATCTCAACTAACAGTGCGCACATGTCATTTAAACACCAGACAAGCTGACAGACCACCCGTCGTCGTATAATCCGACAATTAGCTGGTTATCGAGTGACACCTACCGCGCTTGTAGAAACAATATTAATAAATTATTAAATTAATATGCTTACATGCGCACGTGTGCGTTGATTATGTTACGACTGACGAGTAATTAAAGTCAGTCACAAATTGTCGATCCATGAAAGGCCTATTAAACATGGTTACCAACTTTCACGGATTGTCCGTGAAAGTCCCGGAATCGAGTGTCAAACCCGCGAGCCCCGGACATTTCATGAAAAACCCGGACTGGCATAAGTCTGCATTTGTAAATTGTTTATCACGTTAAATCATTCAGAAAACAGCCGATGTCCAGCTGTTTCCAAATATACAAGGTACAAGGCATGTGTTAATGATCCGTATCAGTAATTGATACCAATCAAGCGCAGCAGGTTAGACAGATAAGCTGTCTGCAAGTGGCTGCTTTAAATTCTGACGGTCCAGCCACTACAGACAGACACTAACTAGACCTAAACACGGTCGGAGATTGCGCACATTTTTTTAGCGCACTTTCAGCTCTTAAAAAATATATGAAAACGTCAAACCACTATGAAATATATTGCATGTATACGAAGAATGAACCTTTATCTCGCGATAGACACCGATAACTTTTTTAAAAATGCACAGCAACGTGTCCATCCCATAACTTGAACACGACTATATCGCAATTATGACCTCAATTTCAGCCATCGTTCTTATTGTTATTGTTTGCGTCAAACGTCATTCGCTTATCGACCAATCAGATTACTCAGAAATTGGCGCGCTCGATTTCTAACAAACGGACACAGCAAAAAAATTAATCGAGTCAAACCTTAAAATGAGCTCGATTAAAGCTCAAACACAGAAAATTAACGAACATTTGTAGTGGAATTAAGATGATTTTGTTAGAAAACGACAAACAAACAAAAAACACCATGAGTGATAGCTTTTTAGGCTCGTTTTAACGATTCGAATAATGTTCCGGTCGAATCCGGTCAGTACGGATAACGGTCTTTAAACTTGCGCTGTTTACATGAGATTTACGGACACGGTGCGCGCTGGTTTATTTATTGTTTTTCTGATTATAACTGCCAATTATACTAGGTATTCGACGGGTTTCGTGTTCTTTTATTGTATTTAACATGTACAGAGCCGAAAAATGACAGAATTTGGCTTAAAATGCTAATTTCATGAAAATTTAAAATGCACCGGATTTTGGGCACTTATGGTTTCGACGCTTATACGGGCATCCCTGTATAGATTGCGTCGAAATGGTTTGACTAGCAGCAGGTCAGTTCAACATCAGGCAATGGCGTGGGCATTTATTAAGTTTGACTATTTACTGATCTATCAAGCCAAGGGATAAGGTCATCAATTGGTCATGCCAGCATGTTTCTTTACGACTGTGACATTAACTGAAGCAATATTGCATGTCTAATAATTAATTTCAGGTAAAACAGATTGCAAATTTCGCGCAAATCGGCAGCCATTATTTTAAGGAATGGTTAAAGTCCGTATCCGGACCGAAAATACGTTCATGAGTCTAATAGGGTTTACCTCCCTTTGAACATCTGAAATCTCACGGATGGAAGTTAAAATATCACGGACAAAAATCGTAAATCTCCCTGATGGCTCATGAAACAAGTTGGAAAGCATGTATTAAATGAAATTTTAAATCTCATCAGTGCACATCTTTTACGCTAAACATTATATTAAAAGTAAAACACAATGCATATATATTTGACTTGCTAGAATCAATGACTGAATGAGAATATGCCAATACATATTTACATGTCACGCGACTTTGTGTGTTCTGCAAATATGTTGTGTCAAGTTTTTACGAATGTGCGTTCAGTAAGACATAAATCCCCGAACCGTTCGGAACGTTTTGCAAGTTTTCTTTACTGTACGGAGCGCTCTGTCCGAGCGCTTGGCTATTAGACCGAACTACTATCCGAGGTACTTCGCTTTAAGTTCGCTAACCGAGCAACAATGGCGGACAGGTAAGTTGAAAGTTATTTTTGTTTCTTTTTTTTTCGATTTGAGCGTTAAAAAACATAATTGGTGATTTATTTGTGTATAAAACGTTACAATATATAATTGTTCATGAATATATAAGATATTTTTGAAAACAAAAGTATAATAATGCGGGTATCGACGAAAATCATAATCTCTGTCATGGCGGCGGAGATTTGAAATCAAAAATTCAAAATTTTAGTTCATATGCATTATAAATTTATACGAGAACTCATTTAAATATTTTGCTAATTAGCCAGCACTTTTATTATATTGATTAACTTCTGTATTGTATAAAATTGTGTTGCTGCTTGGTGCATGGCAAATGTTAGGGTACGGACCAAAAAAAAATGGCGTGACGATTAGGTCCATTTCAGTATGGTTATTATTTGTTGAGATTTCCTAATAATATACTTTCACTGAATGTTACTGACTAATTTGTATTTAATTTTAGTAACCTTCACTTGGTGGATTTGCCAGTTAATTTGGATGGAAAAGAGTTTACGATTCAAGTATCACCTGACATATACAGGAAGGCAATGGATGGAGGTAAAACATTTATTCATATCTGCCTATGTATGGTTACAATGCTGAAAAATAATACCAATATCAGACTGGGAATGTGCTGAAATGGATAAGATGTAGTAATTATAATGCTCATGTGGAGGCATGCATCTATGATGTCATTGTATCTTGAGGAAAAAATATTATATATAGTCAGTGTAGGATTCCAACCCACGACCACCTGCTTGCAAGTCAGACGCTCTACCAACTCATCTAACCGGGCTACTGGCTCATGAATCACTACACTTTGAGCTGCAACGAACGAGTACACTCTGTTGAATTAAAGCCATATTTCCTTATTGAGTTTAAATGCAAAACAGACATCCCATTTTGTAAAAGCAACAATGGTGTTTTGTCCACCAATATTTTCTTTTTGAAATCTTTATTTTTCCTCTAGTAGGTCAAAGGTAGGTTTGGTTATTTGATATTATAGAGTAAATACATTGGTAGGTGTGTTATTAACGCTTGCTTTGTCGTGAATTAAGTAGACAAACATAAAAATAATTAGAAGTATTTGCACAGTAAAAACAACACTCCTTAAATTAGTAAATAGTGATAATTGTATTTATTTAACATGATCTGCAAAAACTTTAAGGTTTATATGACAGGTGATTGCCATTGTTTAATGTCTCTTTTGTTAAAAATTAAACACATTCTATTCATACCAGACTGTTTGTCACTTATTGCTACATCATGATCTGTGATGATCATACATGTTAATTAATCACTATAAATTTATTTAAGCCACTTGTAAAATTTGTTTCACAAGCAATGAGTTATAATTGCATCTCATTATTTATGGATTTTACCTGTGTAACTAGTCAATAACCGGTAATCAATTTAGATTATTGGGAACCATGGCCCCCAATACACTTTTGGGACTGTGGCAAGGGTCCCTCAGGTAGGGGAATTATGCATTGTTTTGAAGAAAAAGGGGAATTTCATCATTTGCAAATATCAATAATACACAAATGTATTATAAAACTAATGTATAGTAAACTGTTCAAAAATCTAATTTCAAGCTATAACAGTAGCTACAACTGCTGAACAGCATTTACAAAAGCTCTTCATTGACTTTTTTTAGAAAATTTGGGGAAAATATATTCATTCATTTAGGAGGGGATCGGACGAATGCTGAAATGAGGGCCCTGGGCACAAATTTGAATCCAAACATGGTCTTAGTTGGTTTTTTGATACAGAATCATGAGAATGTCCAAGACACAATCTAACATTGAATGATACGACTTCTTAATTTTAATACACAGTTATTGTTTATATACTTTAGTCTTTATGTGTTATTTTCTCTTATTTTCACTGGTAAATCTCTATAATACATTGAAAGCTTAAAAATAATACACATATGGTTTATTTCATCACTGGACAGTTCTATACTTTTAAATGAAGTTAAATACGTTGTTAGAGTGATTGTTTATCATAAGACTATATCTTGATAAATAATCCTTAATGAATAAACAAAAGGTTGAACTCTGGGGAGCAAACATTTATTTATTGTTGTTATATTTATATATTGTATGCATTTCAGATAAGGATACATTAGACTGGATTTCTAAATCATGTTTGCAGTCAACTGAGGAAAGTGTCAACAGTGAGTGTCTTTTTTGTTTGATAGTTCCTTTTACATACTCAACTTTTCTGTAATATTTGATTCACCTACCCTGCTTTGGGTTTAATTTTTAGCTCCACTATTTGTAGAATAACAGGAGCTATTGCAGTCACCGATTGTTGGTGTCGGCGTAATGCTTATGTTAAAGTTTAGGTACAGGATTTTTAACCTCTTATATTTTCAAAGTCCTTCGACATATTACTTTGCATACATGTTCACCATCATAACCAGTGATTTTTTTCCTTCTTTATTAGGGTCCGGAAAACGGACCCTTTCCCAATTGCAAATAGGCTATAATTTTCCCATACTTGAATGGAGGAATTTCCCCCAAAAAAATCAAAATCGGACATAAAATGATAAAAGTTATGAACAGTTTTGACAAGAGGTCAAGCATAAAAGCTCAAAGAACCCAAATTACTGATCCTATATGTAGAAAGAGGTAACTATAGCAAGCACTTTTGTAAAATTATGCTCCCTTTTTCAACTAAGGGCAAATGTTAATGTTTGGGTACAGGTTTTTCCCTTTCTTATATCTTCAAACTATCAAAGTGCATTGTGATATTGCTTTGATACTTTGCATACTTGTTCACCATCATGACCCCCATTGCTGGGGTAGGTAACTCTAAAAAACATTTGTTGAAATTATTATCCCTTTTTGGACTTATGCAAATGTTTAAGTTATATCTTCAAAGTGCATGGTCATATTCCTTAATACTTTGCTTACTTGTTCACTATCATGACCCACAGGACCTGCACATGAGTAAGTAACTCTGTCCTGAATTTTGTCCAAATTATCTCCCTTTTTCGACTTAGAAGCTCCAACCTCTAGAAGGCAGAGGGTAATGCTGCTAATATGAAGCATTTCGTTTTGATTATATAATGATTATACTATCCTAGCATGGCACTGCAAATAGTGGAGTGCGCAGTTCGTGGACAGCTCTTGTTAGTTTTAGCCATTCGGTAAAAAAAGCTGTTGGAGAAGTCTTCAATTTCAGTATGGTGAGTGTGCAATGTTCAGTCTGAAATATTTTAGCACTTGTCTGGTGAGCAAATAATTTCTGCAGTAGTTATGCCCCCTATCTTTGATGATGGGGGAAAATGCTTTCCTCATGTCGGTCAGTCAGTAAAGCACATGGTTTTTGTTCAATTACTCATAGGATCCTCAAACTCAACATGGAGTTGATAACTAAAATTAATATTGTGGTCAAAGGTCAAGGTCACTGGTTTTAACAAGATTATATATATATCAAATGGTTTCTGATCAGAACTGTTGGGCACAGTTCAAACTTTATAATGAAGTTGGTCATCAACAGTAGATGACCCCTATTGATTTTGAGATATTCAGGTCAAAGGGCATAGTCACTGCAGGTGTGACCGTTTAACAAGAATAAACAGACCAAATGGTTCCCTGTCAGTTACTCAAAACCTCTCAGACTGAAACACATCCGCAGGATAAAAATAACTTACATTTAATTCAACGGAACATTGTTGAAAGCTGTGTGAATCATAAAGTTCTCTTCAGTGTTATCAAACATATACATGCTACAAGTGATAACTACCGATACTCATACTTTAGTGAAGACTATTCTTTATTGGAATACATTAAGTGGTAGCTCTTTGAAGTCTACATCTACCGAGTGTTTTAAGGCTGTACTTACTTATCAATTTAAGCACACTCCCCGTTGGGCCAAAATCTACTTGCCCAGGAAACACGATAAAGCAACAAAGTTTCAAATTCATTCATTTATTAATCTTGTCAAGGATTAAAGTGAAAGTTCAGCATTTTTTAATTTTTTGATATGTTGTAAAGAACACCAAACTATCTTCAAATTCAGTGTTTATCGCCCCCTATTCACACCCTAATTAGCTAGGGTAATTAAACTCTCTCTGGCTTGGAGAGCCATCATATTTTACCCAGGTATCTTTGCAGTACTAGGTCACAGCGTCGGTTAGGCTCTGAGAAGACAGTAAGAAATGCTAGTGGGGTTTAATAGTTACATAATAGTGTTAACATTTGACATAATTTGGCAATAAAAATACCTCAGCCGAAGCCAATCCTTACAATGTTATGCATGGACAGGGAATGAGTATATTTGCAGACCCTGTAAAAAATAAACAACTGTGTGAAAGATGGATCTATAATCTAGGTACTGAAACCCTAAACATTAAAAACTATTTGCACTCTCAAAATAAAATAATGATTTATTATTGTTTCTGAAAAAACACTTTATAGAAGGCAAATAATTAAAGTGTTAAAAAAGAATTTTAAAATTAATTTCAGTCAACAGTCAAAACAATACACTTTTCCTACATACAGTGCTATAAAGTATGCAAGGTGTTCTGGCTATATATGTATATGATATGTATCATGCCGAATAAAGTTATGTTAAAGTAATGTTGAAGTATCAATTGACTCTGTGACCTCACTAGGTACGGGTTTATCTGATAGATAGAGAGTATCTCTGGCCAAAATGGCAGCTCCCTTAAAAACCCTTCTTGGAGGTAGTTAATTAGGGTTTTATTGCCATTACAAATTGTAAGTTGGAGATTTAGATACAGCACAAAGAAAATAATAAATTAAGATAAACTATAAATTATCCCGGAATATCACTTTAAGAAGACTAGGAGACCGTTAACATGGGCGAGCGCTACGTAGCGCTTTCCACGGGAGGTAATCATTGCCTTCTATATTTAATTGAACGGGAGGTTACTGAATAAAAGCGCTCAGTAGCGCTTTGCTTAGGCAACGGACCCTTAGCTTAATTCAATGTTTGTTATTTGATTCATTGTTGGTTGGTAATTTAGGGATTCTCTTTTTAATGTAAAATAGGGCAATTTATATTATTTTCTTGTGACAAGTTCACAATTGCCTTGGGCAAACGGGATGGTAAAATTGAATTGCCTGCCAGCAAAAAAGCCCAAGTTGGGCAAGTATGACAAAGGAATTCCACATCGCTGTAATATATTATAGGACAGTAAGTTGACATTTGGTTTCTCGACAACGAAAGGCTAAACAAATTGTAATCCACATTTTTATTATAGTTTGTCTGTCTACATTTTAGGTCAGAGAGAAGAAGTAGAAGATGAAGTAGAAACAGGAACAGAAGCAGAAGGTAAATCTTCCCATTATTTATAGTTTTATTCACGTTTAACTCGCCTAAGTACGCAGAAGGGCGGATAGGGTCAAGGCTACTGATTCAAAACAGCATTCTGCCAAATAATTATTTGTCTGTTGCCAACATTCTGAGTCACCACCACTGAAAATGTCACTCATCCTTTTCAAGTTTAGTACATTACTCCCACCCTGATAATGACACTGTGACTCAAATTCTAATGTTTATCACACTCTAAAAATAGCACCAATGATAATGTCGAAAAACTAAAGTATGAGTGATATTTTCATAGTATAAAATACCTTTTCGTCAAATAATTGTGAAAATGACAAACTCATACTGTCACTTACATACTGATAATGTCACTTGAAAACTCATTGTGTCACTCACACACTGATAATGTCACTCACACACTCATACTGTCAATCATACAGTGAAAATGTCACTCAAACACTGAAAATGTCACTCACACACTGAAAATGTCACTCACACACTGAAAATGTCACTCACACACTCCTACTGTCACTCACACACTCCTACTGTCACTCACACACTGATAATGTCACTCACACACTGATATTGTCACTCAAACACTCTTACTGTCACTCACACACTGAAAATGTCACTCACACACTCTTAATGTCACTCACACACTCCTTCTGTCACTCACACACTCATAATGTCACTCAAACACTCTTATTGTCACTCAAACACTCATAATGTCACTCACACACTGAAAATGTCACTCACACACTGATATTGTCACTCAAACACTCTTAATGTCACTCAAACACTCTTACTGTCACTCACACACTGATATTGTCACTCAAACACTCTTAATGTCACTCACACACTGAAAATGTCACTCACACACTGATATTGTCACTCAAACACTCTTAATGTCACTCACACACTGAAAATGTCACTCACACACTGATATTGTCACTCACACACTCATAATGTCACTCAAACACTCTTAATGTCACTCAAACACTCTTAATGTCACTCAAACACTCTTACTGTCACTCAAACACTCTTACTGTCACTCACACACTCATAATGTCACTCACACACTGAAAATGTCACTCACACATTGATATTGTCACTCACACACTTATATTGTCACTCACACACTGATATTGTCACTCAAACACTCTTAATGTCACTCAAACACTCTTAATGTCACTCAAACACTCTTAATGTCACTCACACACTGATATTGTCACTCAAACACTCTTAATGTCACTCACACACTGAAAATGTCACTCAAACACTCTTAATGTCACTCAAACACTCTTAATGTCACTCAAACACTCTTACTGTCACTCAAACACTCTTACTGTCACTCACACACTCATAATGTCACTCACACACTGAAAATGTCACTCACACATTGATATTGTCACTCACACACTTATATTGTCACTCACACACTGATATTGTCACTCAAACACTCTTACTGTCACTCACACACTGAAAATGTCACTCACACACTCCTACTGTCACTTACACACTGATAATGTCACTCACACACTTATACTGACACTCGCACACTCATAATGTCACTCACACACCGATATTGTCACTCAAACACTCTTACTGTCACTCACACACCGATATTTTCACTCAAACACTCTTACTGTCACTCACACACTGAAAATCTCACTCACACCCTGATATTGTCACTCAAACACTCTTACTGTCACTCACACACTATAAAGGTCACTCAAACACTTATACTGCCACTCACATACTCATACTGTCACTCACTCACTCATAATGTCACACACTATCTGGTAATGACACTCACATAGTGATAATGTCACTTGCACACTCACTGCCACTTGCTTACTCATTCCGTCACTCACATACTGAAAATGTCACTCACACACTGAAAATATCACTTACACACTAAATATGTCACTCACACACAGGGCCCTGCTCATGAAAGTGGTTATTCTAGTTTCATTATTACTTATTAGCTTCAAACATTCGAATCTGCCAATCAGTGATACAAACCCATCAAGCTTTGATTAGGTTATGTGCTTCTTTAAAATGTGTATAATTTTACCTTTGTAATTAAAAGTAACCTTACTTATGAAGCAACTGTTATTCAATTTATTTTCAATCTGCTTAAGGTGATGGAATTCTAGGGGTGATCAACAAATACGTGGAAAAATACTCTGAAATCTTTGTTACGTGACCAATACTGAAGAAAATCAGTCAAATAATAGATTGGCGTATTACAAATACATAACTATAAAAAATATTAAACTCAAGATAATAAAGATAATATTTGATCGAAATCATATAGAAACCGCAACGACACCATGGCTACACCGGCCCAATGTCATCGCGACGTTGTTACATATTACAGTATACATACTCATTCGTGGCACAATTCATACTGTATAACACATTGAATGATTCTTAAAAAATAGCTTTACAACCAGGTAGACTTCATAGACCTATCAACTGAAAATCAAAAATTTCTCTTTGCAACCTGTATGTAAATTATAAGAATTAGCTGCTGGAGAACATTAAGAGTGATTAATTTGACGTTGTATAGCATAATCGCATGTCGGCATTGATTTAACATGGCTATGTATGATAGAGTATGAAAAACTGACACCTGATTTCTGTACGGCACACACTTTTCAGACAACTACTTTGAAGCAAAAAGCTCTAAAACGAAATTTTGACGTAAAAAAAATCTTTGAAAATATTGAATGTAATGTTTTACCATTGTACATTCATAACCCACCCTTTAGAAAATTATAATATTACAAACCCACGAATGATACGTCATTGTTTGCTACGTGCAACGTTGGAAAATATGAAAATTTGGGCTGCATGATGTCGAGTGACGTTGTCATAAGAAACCGCGTGCGTTCCGTCTTTGTTGAATATTGATGATCAGCAGTGAATCAATTTTAAATAAATTTATCTTCATGTTTAGCAAGTTTCATCGACTCATAATGACCAATTAAGAACTAGAGCACTTTTCCACTATTTGTTGATCATCCCTTGTATTTTAAAAAGTTTTGTTACCCAATAGTATGATTTTGATTAACAATGTTTTAATGTATCTTTTAGGATGATTTTTTTATTCAAATATGAAAGGCTGCATAGATTTATAATATAATCGGGGTTTTTTACAGTGTTTTGATGAAATTGTAGTATGATAGTCTCCTATACTTCTTTCTAGAATGGCTTTGTTCTGTCTCTTAAATACTGATATTTATTTAATTACTAGATAAGTTACTAATTGGTCAAAACTACCTGTAAAATTATTTAAAACAAACATTAGTATTGCTTTTTATCTTAATTAAAAACATCAATTACTACCATCACCATGATGCATGATTACTTATTAAAAACTTTTCGTTCAAGTAAAATACATTTAAAAGTTCAAAATAATTATCAATTTCAAATGCTTCAGCTATTATTTCTAGTAAGACACTGATCAAAGTGGTGACACCATATACACTGATTGGGTGTTTATTTGTTACATTGTAATATATTGGTATCCCACTGTGATATATGACACTGCAAATGGTTGATTATGGTCTGGGTGTGATTGGTTATCAAGATTAAACACACCAGATAAGTTAATTACATAGCATGTTCAATTTCCTGTTCAATTGTACAACACAATAGTGGTCTTCCATGTATTTCTGATCTTGTAACATAAGTTTAAGACTTTGTATATTTGTTATGGTTGATTGATAATTTTTTATTTGACACTTAAATGACAAGGCATAATTATGAAAGTTTGTCTGTCACTTTTTGCAATGACCATCATTTATTAAGTTAAACATATAAACACATTTTAAGTATTTTCCCACAATGACTCAATTCAGAAACATCATCATAATTAATTTGTTATTGAAGGAATGGACTTGAATCTATATCTTATCTTTAAGTAGGGTCTCTACAAAATAAGCTGCCCTTTCCTTAAAATTCAAGATATTAATATGCGTATATACATTTCTAATAGTTTGTCAAACCACTGAATCAAAGAGTTGTGTATAAAGGTTTTATGGTACTTTCCCGATAGACTTGCATTTGGCATTTGCATTAACAAGACCGAGGGCATGACTTGCACTCTGAGTCATTGACTTTGCAGTAATATTATAGTCTATTAAGTGTGCTTTTAATAATAAATCTAGGTATTTACATCTATCCACTAACTCTAACTGATAATGTTCAAATTAAAAGTCAGTATCTGTAAGTGTTCTTTAAATAGACTGGTCTGAAAGTACAATTTGACTTTCATTTTTGTTTATAGACACAATGAAGACTTAAAGTGTCTGACACTTCCCTGAAGCTTCCCCTAGACCACTAGTGACCTGCTGCTGACTCCTCCCAAAGCTCATTAATTTCCATTGGGAGTACACCCTTGAGAAAAATGATCAGAAGACTAAACTTTACCAATAGTACCCCAGGGTATTTTGATAGCTATATTTCTCCATGAAGCTTATGCTTAATATGCATGCACTATACCACATAATTATTTTTATTTATCTTGTACAGCCATCTATTTCTGTTTAAAAGGGTTACAATGTCCTAATGTGCCAGGCCTTATGGATATTGCATACCGACCATATACTTCTGTAATCTGAATCTGTAATTAATACTTTATAATGGCTTTACAGATACCGGTGAACAAGTACTAACTGAAGCTGATGAGATTGAGAATTCCATGGGAGTCGGAAGTAAGTATGAATGCACGAACGTCTTAGAAGGGTTATACAAATCCAGATTTGATGCACTATAATGTACTTTTCAATTTATTTGACAAAAAAATCAAAATATTCCACTATTGGCAAAGTTGTCGTAATTTTATTTTAAAATTTTAACAGAACTATTAATATTTATTTATACTTTGAGACTTATTTTTGGTGGGTAGTGTTTATATAATTTTTAACAATAGATGAACGTTTGAAAGCACTGATGCAAATGGCACTTGAAACATGACTAAGATACATTCATTTTTTAGGGATTATGCCTCGGTTGGATCACTGTCCTCAATATATTTTTACAAAATTATATTACACTGGCCTGTATAATATTGCTTTCATAATTAATATCTGTCAGGTTTTTCTCCCATTCGTCTATCGTCTATTGGTAGATTCCTCCACTACTCTTTGGAGCACCACTCTTCAATGTTGAAGTTGAAGAATGTAGTAGTTGTTGTTGTTGTCGGTGGCTATAAAGCCCAATATCTGTACGTTCATCTTGATGGGTGAATGGATATCTCTTTCATCACATAATTACACTTAAGTTTATTTAATAAAGTTTAATCCATTAAATGGTTCATGTGGGTGAGGTTCGGTTGAAAAATGGCCAATACCTTTTATTATTTGCTATTGATGGATCAGAGAGATTTATCAGTGAAAATGAAATTTTGTTATATTGACTGTTTAAGACACTGGTTCCTGTATAATGCAGAAAAAGAAATGTACCATGAACAGCCAGAGGGCTTTAGAATTTGTGTTATGTCATCATGACTACGTTCTGACAGTCCAAATTCAATGTGATTTTAACAATTTAGCCAATTATGGTACCATTTCAAGACAATCTTACATCAAATCAACAAATATCCTTTCAGAATGCAGTGATATTTAATGCACACTTGCAATGTGGAAAGTTTGGTATTACTTTCATCAGTGTGGACATAAAGTTTTGTTTTGTATCTTGCAGTTACAGTAAGTTATATGCTGATTTCTCTTTATTCTTATAGAGATAGTATGGACATCAGAGACCATATTATTAATGCTGTCTTTGTATGTGGAGAGGAAAGGGAAATTTGCCAACTCTGCCTACAAGAACAAAGATTTGTGGAGTCAGATTGGTAGGGAGATGCGATTGAAGGGACACTATTTCACGGGAGAATGTTGCGACAAGAAATTTAGAAGCATGAAGCACAGGTAAATTACTACCATATTTCTTCCCTAACAAGATGAGAATTTGAGACTCAGAATTCACGTTCAATGAGGGCAGCATACTCTTAGATCTTTCATGAAGGGATTTTTCTAATAAGCCCAATCTACATGAAAATATAAAGATAGCTTTATTTTCTTATGTAAACAGTCATACTTTTGTTTTCGGCTTCCATTTGCATAATGTTAGAAAAGAAATTTACTAACATACAGGTATTCATATTAAATATAAATTCCTGATACAAATAAAAAAACTACATCATAATAACTAAGAAAGTGTTTTCAATGATTTAGCAATTAAACAGTTTTAGAAGCATGATAGTCAAACACATGGTAAACAGGCTATTTTCCAATATTGTGCAAGTTATGTCAAATTATCAAAGATCACCTATATTCATGGACTGGCATGGCGGTAATGCTTACAGTCTATTTGGATATTCTTCAATACTGCAGGTCTTTGGGTATTTATAGTCTTGTATACTATGTGGCTCATACACATGTATTTTGAATATCAAAATCATTTAAAATTCTTTGTACATGTAGTGATGTTTCAAGGATAGATATTGTTATTCACATGTCCATTGTTGAATGTTGGTCATTTTAATGTGAAACTATTGGTTTGCGCAATACCCGCCAGGTTTAGCAAATTAAAATTATTGCAGAGTTCTTAAATTACATATACTAGTGTATGTATTTGTTTGTTGAGCTTTACTTCCTTTTTTATAGACACAAGACAATCTGTGATGCAAATTCAAAGAGTGGGAGAGGTAACAGTAGGTGGGAGTGGTTTGACCATATGGAGGAAATTTTGGCTGGTGATCCAGCAGTAAAGCCTGTTCGACTTGTGTCGTCTGCAGTGACTGCTGGTAAACATCTTCCTCATATGCTATTTATGGTCGATAAGTCTGATTCTGACCTATATTAATATAATATGACATTGAAATGTGTTGGATTGTAAGACTCTCATTGTGGGTATTACTGTAAACAAACAAATTATATCACATGATTTCAGTTCAGTAATTCGCGTGTGGATTTGAATCCGCAAATTTAATAGCCATAAGGATGTTATAAACTTGAAACACACGAAAATGTCTTCATGGGAGACTTAAAATGAGAAAAGTGTAAAATGAAACATTGATACATTCTAGCAAGATTTTATAATGGTTGTTCAATTTGGGATAATGATAATAAAAGCTACATAATAAAATTGCTGAAATCATATTGAATAGATCTGCAAGATCATCACCATTTTAAATGGGTTGGTTTTTCGATTGAGTGAGTTTTGGGTAGGTGGGTGGTTGGTCCGTTGTGATGGATCAGATTGATTGATTATAGATGAGTGTCTGTCTGGTGTTATTAGTCCCCTATGTGTGTCGTTAATCATTGTTTACTATGTTGCATTTCTTTACTACATGCTTTATATTCTTATTTGCAACATTCATTTCTATGCTTCTACTGTAAAGAAGAAGTTGATAAGTTCAAAACAAGTATCCTCAATCCTCAACCACAGGCACAAGCAATTGCAAGTACAATAAGTTAATAACAGAGTTATAAGGAACACATTAATGACAGCAAATTGTATGGAAAATCAATTAATCTACAGATTATGATTGGCTTTTTTTTTTTGTTTATTTCAGAGCCCAGAGTTACTAGCAAACCACCTTTGCCTAGAGTTAGGACACCAACACCACCAGCCAGCATAAGGAAAAGGACACCATCACCACCAGCTAGGACAATTACGCCACCAGTGTGCCCACCAACACCCCAAGTCAGACAGCAGCCAACAATAGTTGAAACTGAACAACCGAGTGTTGAAGAAAGTGGCACCCCTCAGGGCCCTGCAAGAAAAAGGAGGAGGAGTTCTTCACAGGAGGCCCCCGAGTGGTTCATCACGTATTCCGTAGAGCAGGCCGCTCGCATGGAGAGAATGGAAGCATTCAATGAGAGAATGGTAGTCGCAGTAGAGGAAAGGAATAGGATTTTGCGGGATCTGATTACTGCATACACCAGTAAACAGTAGAGTGTGAAAATGTGATAGTGTATATATATATATATTGTATTCTCATGTTGTTCCAACTGACTTTAAAATTCTTTTTTGGGGGTCAATTTTTTTAACTTGGTAGGCTTTTATTACTCATAGCATCCTAAAATAACTGAAAATCAAATAATTTATGTTGGAGGGATTTGGGTAGAGGTAGATATAAGAATTCATAATCCAGAATTTATTAAGGTCAGTTGAACAGTTAAATCAAATACAGTCAGGACTCGTTACAACGACACCTGATATACCGACAATTTCGTTATAAAGACACCAATTGGTGGGGATGAATTCTATACAACGTTAATAGTATCCGTTATCAAGACATATTCACTCACCGACAGCAAAAATAGGGAACGAATCGATTGTTTACACAGTAATTAATACTCGATAGACTGACCAAGGGACTATTTTTCACACCTAAACTATTTATCAGCTTCACAAAGTCACTGTTTGAGCAATGGCGCCTAATTATGTATTTACACTTGTGAAAATCATCTTAATTGCTCTCTTTATAATAGTGGAACCTTTCACAACTATACAGCTTGCGCATTCGTAATCAAGGGATATAAGCGAAGTCATTGCATATATTCGTATTTTAGAAATCGTATGGTCCACAAAATAAACGATGTTAATTGAGATTTCTCGACTTGATTTATTAATTCATCAATTCTTAAAGACGATAGGGTAAAATTTGTAACAAAATGAATTACCAAATTATTCTCTAAAGCGTTAGTTTTATAGTTTACTTTAGTATTATTCGGACATCTCTTAATTCGAAGCCCTTTATTTTGGAGCTCTCTTAAAACATTGTTTTTTATTTTAAATATTATTTTATGTAATTACGATAATTTCATACTGCTGATTTTGCTGATTAGTTCAATTTTATGACATAATAAATGTTATGTTAATCATTAATTGATTTCTATGAAACAATCTCCAAATCAAATTTTTCGTCACTAGTGAAATTCAGTATAATGACAAATTCGTTATAGCGACATTTTGATCGGGAACAAACAGTGTCGTTGTATCGAGATCTGACTGTATTACCTCAAAGTGCTTAACATCTTGAACCTATTGATGAACTGAATCTTAGTGCTGAACTTCTGGAAGTTATTGAGCTGTGTTATATATGTGTGTATTTATTGTGTGTTCTGATATCTGTTAGTCAAATATTATCTCTTAGTGGTTTCCTTCTTAAGTCAATTGACATTATGCCAGTTCTATGATGTCTCTACCTTTTTGATTACTGCAGGATGTTTGTAGAAAGATTTTCAAGTGAATTTAAAGGACCATGGATTTATTAAAGTTTGCTGTTGAATTGGTTTATTTTAAGTGCTTTATTGGTAACTGGCAAAATGCATACTGATTGTACATTTGTTTATGTAAATGTAAAAAAAAATTATTGCAATTCTGGTAACCTCTTGTTCATTATGATGAAAGTCTTTGCACATCCTTGATTTTCCAGTATCCGAAACACATTCATTTGTTTTTGCCTATGTGCAGTGTGAAAGAACCTTAACCATATTTACCAAATTTTTGACTTGTATAATAAGTACCCCCTTGATTTATTTAAAGTTATGCTTGTTCAAAGCAGAACCTGGAACAGTTTGCTACACATTGGATGTTAACTTCATATAATGATAACAGCAAGTAGTGGGAAAAATTGTTAAACTAATGATAGTAGAAATTTACCAATATTTTTTATTACCTCACTTTATTACGCAAAATACCACCAGTCTGCTGTTTCACTGTGAAGGAGGTGAAGATTCATGCTATATAATACAAATCCTATCTGATAATATGCATCAATTAGTTTAGTTACTTCCTTTATTTATTATGCCCCCATCTTTGATGAGGGGGTTATTGCTTTGCATATGTCAGTCTGTCGGTAGACCAAATTGGTTTCTGTTCAATAACTCTAGAACGCTTTGTCCTAGGATCTTCAACCTTTACATGGAGGTTGGTTATCCACAGCAGATGACCCCTATTGATTTATTGTGCCTGACATAATAATGCAGTGGTCAATATCTATATCAGTTTTAGATATAAAGCCATCGCTGTAAAAGAAGGGCCAAAAGGGATATAGATATAGGTTTTAAATATAAATTGATATCCATAATAAATAATTATTTATTAAAATTGTAAATAAATGTGATTTGATATAAGCCTGGGGCTAATACAACTGCTTTTGGACAAATAACAGGGCCTGTATCAAAACTTATTTATTAACATTAGTATACAGGGCTTGACACTAACACTGGTCAGCTGGTCCGAGACCAGTGAAAATCCAGAAGGACCAGTGGAAATTCTAGAGGACCAGTAACTGTCCTATTTACAAATTGGGCACTTTTGCCCTGTCTGACCAGTGGCCAAAATAGTTAGTGTCTAGGCCTGGTATAAACAAAAAGTGATCCAGAATTATGTGGACTTGTTTACCAATTTGTGAACAATGTAATAATGATACTTATTGCACAACTATACCAAAATTCATTTGGACAAGGTCACAAATAATTTTAATATAGCGTCAGTAAGAGGGTATGGTTATGAATCATGGGGCAGCTCAGAAATAGGTGTTGTTATGGTAGCATATAACTGTTGATGCAAATAAAATTTTTTAGATACATGTTTTGATTTATGTCATTATTTAGATAAAAGCCTCTTTTGTGTAACTTTCATACCGATCTGACCTACAATCAACTTTTTAGAGCAAAAGTCCCCATAATTCAGGATCACCCCTAGTCTGTACATTATGAATATTTTTGTCTTAATAACATGTATGCAATTCTCATGCTTTGATTAGCACCATTTGGTGTTAACGATTCTTGTTTATATTTTTATGTATTAAAATGTTTCTGGAAAATTGACAAGATATTTATTGTATTTTAGCTACTTAAGTGCTCAAGAAGATGGGCTTTTAGTATCCTTTAATGTGCAAAGAAATATCTGTATGCTAAAAATGATAATTCGAGGATCGAGGCTATTAACATTTAAATGACATCTTCAGAATGGATGTTGATCTACAGGAATGATCCTCTCCAATTTATGGTATCTGCTATAGGTTTGATCAATGTCCAGTTTGACCGCCTGTGGGATCCTTGCAAAGTTATCTCATTATAAAATATAGCTTGCCTGAGACATCTCAAGCCTTGTATTCTCACGTCAATGAAAAGTTACCACCCTAAAGACTTATTTTTTGTAAATTCACATTACACTTATTAAAAGCTGATAATGACTACGTTATGACCTCACTGTGTAGTCACAGCTATCCTTTTTAACAATAGTCAATGTACACTATAAAACTAGTACAGATAGGTCATATTGTATACAAGGTATATGTAAGTGGTTACTTTTCATTGACACCCAGTATATATAATCAGAAATCAATAATATGAACACTGCACAGTTGACTGGTCACTATGTTGACTGTATTGAAGGTGTGCTTTCATTAAAAGGGAGTATGCACACGATTGAAACAAGAGCACGGTCAACGAGTGCTGGACGCTAGACTTTCTTATACTTGATAGTACCCTTGCTCATCTTAGAAAAGTTGAGCTGAAAATGGACAACGGAAATGCATTGAATTGTCAGTTAATTAAGGCTATTGTTATAGCTGAGCACATTTGACCTGTCACTGCTTAATCCTAGAGTGTTTTCATTATTGGACAAAAAGAATGTTTTGATAAGTTGAAATAACAACTCTGATTGGACAACCGAAACACATGGATATTCAAGGATTTGCAGGTTAAATGTGCTAATCTACATCACTGGCAGACTCTAGGTCTTATTGAGGAAATATAAAATAACTACTTTCTTGTATTGGCAATGATCAATACTTTCACTACCAAGCCCCTCATAAACTGATAAGCCCAGTGCCAGGCATCCTAAGTAAAAATCTGGTTATAACTAATGTCTAATTTTTTCCAGTAAAATTTAGTTAAATCATACCATACACTATTTTCGACCCAAGTTGGCAGTGAACGTGTTAAGATGGCTTATACAGACAAAAGATCAAACACTAACATTGACAGATAACTTTCTTTATTTATCTCATCTTTTTTAATTAAAGACTGTCATCAATCATTATATACAAATATACACATAGTTATACAATAATCAAATACAGGTCAAAATGAATATAAATTTTTTAAGATTTTGACAAAATGTCAGCCAAAAAGGATCAAAATGCCGATCTAAAATTCCAGAGTAAGCAAAGCTAGGTTTAGAATTAAGTAGCTATTTGATCGTATAGTTTCATTGAAATCTAGACCAATTGTTAAGAAGAACTTGCAGGGAGAAACATCCAGACAGACATCAAGCACAAAATCAACATGTATCCACCCCACTGTATGGGAGACATAATTACACACTTCCCACAACTTCAGATAAATTACAAATTACAGTACATTGATAAGTTACAACATAGCACACATATATATACACAGCAGTGACAACACAATTCTCTATATACAAGGGAAAAATAAAAGCTCCTCGAGCCGGATGTGTCGCTTGATGACGTGCACATTTTTAACGGAAAACTTTCCAATATTAGGCAACATACTAGTATCAGAGTCACAAGATTTCTCTAGTCAGCTGAACTAAAAACGCCAAAGTTATGCTCTGGGCCCAAAAATTGTCCTAATGAAATCAATCAAAGGGGAAACGTTAAAAAATTACACAAGGTAGAGTTATGATTCTTGCGTACTGCACTTCATGTCATTCATACTTATGGTGATAAAGTTGTGCCCTGGACAAGAAATGGTTATAATATCAATCAAAGGGAAATAATTAAAACATGGCACAAGGTAGAGTTATGGTTCTTGTACACTGCACTTGGACTTTTTGTAAGATACATGCATACTTATTTTGGAGCCACTCATACTAATGTTGACAAAGTTATGCCATGGACAAGAAATGCTTATAAAATCAGTTAAAGGGAAATAATGCAAAAATGGCACAAGGTAGAGGTATGGTTCTATGGCACTGCACTTCGGCTTAAACTATTCACAGACTGTCGGCTAGCCTTCTCCGTTTTGCCTCTGCATCCACATTAACAGCACCAACACGTTCAGTCACTTCACTGTCACCCCCCAAATCTTCACATGGCTCTATGTCAATGATATCTATAACCTTTTCATTCCTAAGGATAAAGTTGTGCAGCACACAACATGCCGAAATAACAACAGGTATCTCCTCTTGCAGAGACATGTCGAGGAATTTCAACCGGCGGAATTTGCACTTGAGCAATCCAATTGCTCTTTCCACATCTACCCTTGTTGAGGAATGGCACTTGTTGAAGTTCTTTTCTGTAGCATGTAAATGACCATTGTCCCTGAATGGCACCACTAAATTTACTGACAGTGGATATGCTGAGTCCCCTAACACATGATATTCTTCCGGCAACTTTCTAATCATTTCACAAACTGGACTGTTCCGAAAAACACGGGCGTCATGAACACTTCCAGGCCATCCTGTGTGGATGTCAGTAAACTGCAAGTTGCTGTCGCAAACAACTTGAAGTAACATGCTCGAAAATCCCTTCCTATTAATGAAGGATGCCCGATGTTCCGATCTGGGAGCAGGAATTGGTATGTGCGTACCATCTATGGCTCCAACGATTCCTGGCAAACCACATCTTTGCTGGAATCCTTCAGCAGCCTGTCTCATATGTTGCCGTGTTCCAGGAAATTGAATAAAATCTTTCATCACAGATGATATTGTCCGGCATGTAGATATAACAGACAAATGGAGAGTGCCTGAAAAAAGACAATCAACATTCATGAAATATATATCATACACATTTGTAAAGTATACAAAGCATTATTTGGAGGACTAAAAGACAAGTCTCTGACATCAGCAGACGGGGTATAACTCTTCACTGTATGACAGACTTAACTGACTTCGTAATAGACTGGAGCAAGCCCATGAAGATATTATCTTTAAGTTTGATGCAACGTTCTGTTTAAGCCTTTAGTGTGGCACTGAGATCAGAAGTGAGTCATCTCTTAATTGTCTTTGAAACTACATTGGCCCTTTTAAACAGATAAATTTGCTTTCATCCCTGTTATGATCGCATGGTAGTAATTATGCTAAAATATTTGCATCTGTAACTCTAAGAATTTTGGCAATTACCGGTAAGCTTGCTTCCAACCATCAATAGGTAATTTCATTGAAATCCCACCAGACCAGTGGTTAAGGAGAATGACATTGTACAAGACGCCCAGTGTAAAAATGAATATAGTTTGGCTAGATGTTTTTGAAACGCAATAAATACATTGTGGCAGATCAAACATTTTATGTAACACAGAATAGAGACATTTCGCACTAAAAAGGGATTATGCTCTAAGCTTGTTACAGTAGTACTAATAAGGTTATTAATGGTTCACTTTATGATTAATCTTCTAAGAGACAATTTATATGTAACTTATGTCTCTTATTGGTCAGGCAGTGATACGTGACAAAAGGTAATATTGTAGTATTCATACTACCAATCTCTTCAAAATTCCTAAATACTTGTCCCTTCATGTCAAACTATATTGTGAAGATTTTACTTTTAGTATACATGAACAAAAACTCTTGACAAATCTAAAGAAAACAGCACGTTTCTTCAGTGGGAACTTCACTCGTTGCATGGTTGCAGACTGCAATTTATGTCACCTCAAAATCAACAGGGCTCATCTTCTGTTGATAACCAACCTCCATGTAAAGTTTGAAATCCTAGGGCAAATAGTTTCAGAGTTATTGAACGGAAACCAATTGGTCTAATGACCGACAGACAGACCGACTAACCGACAGACATGTGCAAAACAATATACCCTGTCATCAAAGAATGGGGGGATAATAAAACATAGTTATAAATATACCTTTACTGATTCCAAAGCGGTCAGCAACACTTCTGTACGATTCTTTGTTTCCCAATTGCCATAACGTTGCTAGCAGTCTCTTCTCAACAGACATGGAGCGCACCCTTGCAGTCATTGCAGCACCCATTACTACACACAAACTCTGAAAAAGTAAATGTCAATTTTATAATTACTTTTAACACAATCTTAGTGTATATCCTCTACATTCAGAATTAAACAAGAGATGTTTGTAAAATATGCATAAACCAAGAATTTATTTCTCGCGATGTAAGTTTGTGGAATTTGTGAGTGCAAGAAATTCGCGAAATTTAAGTAGTTACGAAAAGGTTCTGAACATGCATACCATGAAAAGTTTTTGAATGAAATTCAGTGGGTTTGTGTATGAGTTTTACACGGTCGTATTTAGTTTGAAATACTTGACAAGATTTTTTTTATTTAGTGTATAATGATATTAAACTATGTAAATAAAAATACTTTCTAGATTTGTGTCTGCAAATATAATATGAACATCATGTTTTTTCTATGTATTTTTTTTGTCTCATTATTGTCAAAATCTACATATAAAGCTGAATAAAATAATCATTTCTGCCAATTCTGGTATGGATTTCTTTAAATATCCACTTAATTTGCTGCGCCTATATTATATATATCACAAAACTTGCGTTGTAATGTTACTTTGATCATTGCTTATGGTCCAATTCATTTTAATATCATTGAAATCAGATTCTAACATTTGCTACATTCCTTACTAAGTCTTTAAGTCATGTTCAAATGACCTCTCTAGCGCACAATGATGTCACGTAGTTCGTCCAATTTAAGTATATCTAGCGGCTTTCGCTGCACTTTGAGATTTGTGAAAGAAGTGATTTGATTTGATGATGTGAAGTTCACATCGACCTGACCCAATACAGGTGTCGTCGGATCCTATATCAGCGAAAGTAGGGAAGCGTAATAAGGTTCCGATTTTAATGAGATTGAATTCTTTAAAACTAATATCACATTTGCTTAATAATAACAAGTAATTAAGAATTGCAAGCAATACAGAAGTCCCCCACCGGTTTGATAACATTTTCAATGTTTCTATTGCCATAGTCAGAATCAAAATATTCATAATCTTCTTATTGGCAATTGCCCCCTAACCACATATCAAGTTTCATAAAGCTAGCTTGGAAATTATTTGAGTTATGGCAGGATCCAGATTTGGGCATATTTTCATTCTTTCTGTCGCCATAGCAACCACAATTTTTGTCAGAATCAAAATATATTTAGACGTGCATTATCCCCTATCCACATACCGAGTTTCATAAACCTAGCTTGGAAACTGTTTGAGTTATGTCAAGATCCAGACTGAGGGCAAACCTATAGTCCCCTCCGGTCAAAAACCGGTAGGGGACTAACAAGGTACAATTGTAATTGCACACACATAATACAGGACTTTAAACACAGTATTGATGCAGTTTGTGACAATTTAGATCAATTTTATTACTCATTGATGGGTGAGAAATCTTAACAAAGGGACAAAGGATTAAGTTAGGGTGATAACATTGATTAAGTGGCATTAGACCATAGATCAGCATGACATTGAAATCAATAGGAGTCATCTAGTATTGATGACCAACCTGCATGTAAAATTGGAAGTTCCTAGGGCAAAGCATTATTGACAATTTATTACCTCAAATGTTGATCGCAGCATTCTGAAGTGTGACTTGAAATCCATATCTGAATAGAGTGGCACAATTTCTTCTGCATACCTTTCCACTCTAACAGGGTCTTCTTTTTCTTCCTCAATTGCATTGCCAAGAACTGTAATAATAATAATAATAATAAAGACTTTATTTAAAGAGGCAACACAGTTGGGTAAACCAAGTCTTCTCTGTGAGCCTCATACATATAACATTGACATAGTATGTGTATAAAGGCAAAGTAATATTAATATATACATTTTAAAAATAGTAACTGTCATTAATTACTATACTACTCAACTTTGCTTAGGGCCAAGAAATTGATTTTGATGTCCGTCTCACGTTAAATGTACAACACTGATGAAGAAAACGTTGTGCAATTAATAAAATATAATCTTTTTTGCTTCAACAATTCAAAGCTTGATGTCTTGCATTTGATATGAACTGCAATGAGGTTGTTTTCTATTTTATCCCCTGAGTTGTTTATTTATTACTTATTTCGGTATTAAAAGTAAAACAATCAGACAGATGGGGTCACAACCCCCCTCACATTATTTTATAAGTGTTATAAGTGCATTCGTCAGAGGGATATTACTCTGATTGATGCTATTTCCTTTGGATCCTTGCAGAAAAGTTGTCAAATAATTTGATCACCCCTCGTATATAGCTGTGCTTTGTTGTAGTGTATAACAAAGGCACTAAGGCATTGTTCAGTTTTTTTTCTACAAAAATCTTGTTATAGAACAGCTTTATAATAAAACATCATTTCCTGAGGCAATTCAAATATTTACTGGATACTGTGAATATATAGCTTCAGCCCCAAAGCATTCATCCTATTTGGAGAAAAATACCGTTGTTACATTTAAGTTTAAGTTCAAACTTTTATACAATGCACAGACAATTGTCAAGTACAGTCTCACCTCTGTAGAGCAAAACCATGATCAAGACTCGGCCCATACTGCTTACAAAGATGAGGCCAAAAATAAAATATTGTTTGCAGAGCTACAGATAAGCTGCGTATTGGGGTAATTACCCAATTAATTTTCTTAAAAACCCAATAGATTTTGAGAGGAGGGAGTACGAAAAAGCAAAAACAATTTGAAATACCCAAATAGAAAAGGATGTTATAGTGAAAAATAGTACATAAAAGCTTATTTACCCTTTGAATTTTATTAAATACCCAATTAAAATTTGTCAAAACCCAATGAAAATTGAAACTCAGGGGTAAAATACCCAATTGACTAAAACATTGTCTGTAGCTCTGTTGTTTGTTTCCCCTTCCCTACCTACCCAAGAAAAAGTATGCAAATATGAAAGCTTTGTAGCCAGCCATATTAATGCTAGAAGAAACAGTCAATTTGGGTTAACCAGGACGGATGGACGAACGGACAGGTGAATCACTATATGCCTCCCCATCTATCGATAGGGGGGCATAAAAAAATGAGCCCCATTTTCACTAGCCACCAACCAATACACAATATCTGTCCCAACTTGGAATCTTTATAATGGCAATAACCCGCAATATCTGTCCCAACTTGGAATCTTTATAATGGCAATAACCCGCAATAACCCTCACATATCACCATACACAATGTATTCATAATTAATATCAATCAAAACAGTACAACTAGTAATGTGCATAGGCAAACAAAAATGATTGACAATCAAATATTTAAAAAAAGTTTTTGAAAGAAAAATCTAATACCTCCCTACCCAACCCTAAATGGCCAGGATCGGGGAGGGGAAACAATGTTTTATTTTTGGCCTGAGGGAAATAAACAGTCACTTCAGTGAGTACTCAATACTTTACAGATACTAATTGGAGTTATAACTAAATAATACACATAATTTTTAATATGATAATGTAAAAAAATAAAACATAACAAAATTATATAAAAATGACACAAATTTATCAACTTTAATATTTAATAATTGGGCCATTTTGGGAAGTGGACAGTTTGGACACTGACATAGTTCATAGTGACACAAAAGGCATAGGAGAGCCATAGTTGTATAATAGCAGAAGCTTAATTGCTCTTTTTGTAATCAATATGTCTATCCTTGTGCAACTCAATGCACTCTAAAATAGTTTTATAAAACCAAATTAAGCTCCAATAATGTACAGGGCCATAGTGCATACAAAATTAGCACCCCCACAGTTTTCACTGTGCAATATTATATAGGCAGTTTTAGTAAGCACCTCTATATCCCTATTAAGTAATATTACATAATCCTAAAAGTGAGATCGTGTTTTGACAAAGAATTGATTATCAATTATTGAAGCTGCATGAGACAGGAAATAGACCATAAAACTCCTTAGACTTAAAAGGCCTGTATATTTGTTTATTGCTACATGTATATACTTTGATTTGTGGACAGCTTCAGCATAAGAGGACATGTACTGATATTAAAAACTGGCATAAACAGTTGTAATAATTGGAAGTCAACTGAATTGGCAAATGGTAAAATACAAACAGATGATTTACTGCAGTACATTATAAAATTCAGAAGCTCGAAGAAATATTTGGGAAAAAAACCCATTCAACTTTAAAAAAAAAATAAGTTGATAAATTAAATAGTGATCTGTAAAAACAAATTAATATGTCAGAAATCATCTTCTGGATAAAGTGCTGTGCACCCCCCTTCACGGGCAATTATTTATAGGTGCAACATTCAGCATTTGTTCACAATCCCATTTGTTCTAACATTCTAATTCCCATTTTTATTGAATATATTTCCATTTCGTGTATGATTATGAATTCCTATTTTGTCTAAAGTTTTAAAACCTTAAAAAGTAAACAATATAGATAAGAAAAACTGGTAATATTTATACTATTCAATATTTTTCACAGGAAAAATTATAAATAGAAATTTTCTAATAACTTTTTAATTTTGGTTGCCTTAACTTTATGAAAATCTTTCCATGAAAATCGATAGATAGAAATCAATTATTACCTAAACATTATGTAAACTTGATTTATTTAGAGTCTTTAATAATTCTTTTTCGTAAGAAAAAATATAGATAAGAAAAACTTGTAGTTTGTTTATATTTTTAGATACTTTTCTCATAGGAAAAAATACAGATAGAAATTTCAACATTTCCTTATAACATTTTACAATAATTTCAATTTGTGACATAATTATAATTTATTTAAGAATTACATCTACTCATAACTAACAAAATTTATGACTTATTAATATAATTTGCTGATATTCTCTTATTTCTCATTATTTGCATGATTCCTATCAGTATGACTTTATGAACTATTCGTGACTTATAGAATCATATCTCACAACACTCTACCCAATGTCCCAAAACACAGGGACCTAGGTTAAACATTTGTAACTTTGTCTATTATATCAATTAGACATTGTCAATATATGACAAAACATTTTGGGATAAACACAGTTTAAAATACATAATTCAAATGTTTCAATATATAAGCACACAGTGAACAAGGAATTTCTGCGAGTACATGAATAGAGATAAATTTACATGCTGACACCAAACGACACCTCATGTGTCCCATAGTCAAGGGTAATGGATCAGCATACACTAATGCTCATCATGTATGACAAACAGATTCACTATAGGGCTCATGTCCGAGCTATATCCAGACAACTTTCCCCTAACTTGATTATGAGATCAAATGTTAGTACTATCTTGTGAAACTATCCTGTTTTTGCTGCAGATTTGCGGTAAGAAGAGGTTTCTGCGTACTTAAAAAACTGACAAACTAAATGTCTCTGATATACTGTACATCTATGAACTGTTGATTTGGATAAAAGTTCACCTAATTTATAGAGCTGTCATTTACACGACCCAAGGCCTATCACTGAATCCGATATATTGGAAGACAGGATCAGTGATCATCGATTTACATACATAAACGAACAATAAACAAGCTTTCAGTCATTAATCACCTTTTTAGCCATTCTGCACTCTACATGTCTGGTATAGAATCAGCTTTTGAAGTAGCACCTTTGGTTGAGTTTGACTTGACTCAGTTTTAAATATGTGAACTTCCATTAAACAAAGGGACTGTTTTGTGCTGGAAAAGAATGATTTTTGGTGCTTCCATTCATTTATCCATGTATCGATATTTTAAATGTGAATTGATAATCGATTGGATGTAATTTTGATTTGCAAATCAAGGATGCTACCTTGTTCATTGCCAGTGTTTTATCTCAGTTTTCTTGTAGACTAACGAAACGAATTTAAGAGATGGCTGTACAGGGTAGGTATTCCATTTTAAAGATTGCAATCCAACAATGACGGAGATGATAAATATTTGTTCTCGAATTTCTTGTTGAACTTGTGTATATCCGAGTACCCATTTACTCATAATGTTAAGATTCGATAAATAATAATTGGTTACAGTTACATAGCCTTTGTTATTTATCTATCTAATCAGAATCAAGATTTTGTGATTTTATAAGCTTTGTGTACATGTACTATGTTATTATACTGCATCAACCCAGGCCCTCTGATTGGTCAGTCTGTAATTAACCGAAATATGGTTGAATATGTTTATGAAACACAGTGGTAACATGAAGTTTGTTCATCATAGATACTATTCACAGAATATAATAAATGTGGGCGAGTATGTTGAAAAAATATGGACAAAAACCCATGGGTACAAGCTTAGATAATACTGCTGAGTGCTCACCAAAAAGGATTTTTCAGGTTTGGTTTTAAATCCAGTCAATAAAAATTGTTTACATGTGCTTTGATGCACATTTTATTGCTGTGGTGACAGGAAATAGTCCACTATCAAACTTGCATAAGTTTAGAAAGAAACAATCAATGCACATGTGTATAGCTTTGCCAAAATAATAAAGACTCGGGTCGATGGGAAGGATGGGGTTGATGAGTATCAAGTCTCCTGCTGTCTCGTATATCCCCAGAAATTCTTTAAGGCGCTGGGGCATTGCTAGGGTTTGAACTTACACAGTACCATGAGAACGGCTAAACAATTTAAAGTGATAACTGCATGATAATAATTAATTTGAAGGCTAATTGATTAACATATTTACACAATACAAGCCATAATCACTCAAATAACACAATACAGACCACAATATTAACACCCATACTGATTTAAAGACAGCATTGTAGGCTTTAAGGCGCTGGGGCGAAGCTGATTCTGGCTTTAGGACGCTGGGTACCACAGCCTGACGTGCTTCTTAACAGTTTCATTGGTGCATGCGCACTCGCGCAAACAAGTTCAAAACTATTCTACACCATTTTTTTAAAGAAAAAATCTGAACTTAGTAAAGTAAAACAAACGTTTATGAAAATACGTAAAATTATAGCTTGCATATGTCTAGGGCGGTGCTCTGGATCTTTTTGACTGGTAACCATGAAATCTGTGCCTCCCTAAAAGCGTGTCTGTATTGGGGACCCATGTGGTGAATTTTAAATTTGTTTCTAAATTAAGTTAATTTTTAGTAGTACTTGCAAACTGTGTTCTCAGTATTAGTGTTACAGTATGTGGTAATAAATATGATGTGTAAAGAAAACGGCATGTAAAACATAATTAACACCGGGTAGATGAAGAATACCATTTGGTATAAGCAGATAAGTACTACCCGTATTTAACTCGTCGACAAGGAGACAACTGTCGTCCATTTGTCGTCCAAAATGACTTGAGACAACTGTCGTCCAAAATGACTGTCTCAATAGATACCTACTCTTTGTGTGATTAATAATTTGGGTAATTTTACTATAATAACACATGTAAAGGATATGTTTGAGCTTAATTAATCTTAATCCAGTCACGGATTTCATTCTCGATATCGTCATTACTCAATAAAACCCGTTTTTCCGGAACCAAAATTTCACGGTCAGGGGGTTAGCGAGCAATAAGCGGTGTAGCGGGAGTGTATATAATTATTCTTTTTTCAACGTTTAAACATGATAAACAAATTATTACACATTATCATTAAACATCTTTGTTTTTAAACTTTAGCAAGAACTATCCTAAAAATTGCTTTATATTTAAAATATTGCATTTTATTCTACACTGCCGCTTCCGTAGCTCGATACCGATGGCGAGAAAATATACGCATTTTTCAAGTTAAACATAATATTTTGGCGAAATTCTTGTCAGTGAGGTCGTAAAGTTGTGTTGTCATTGTTTACTAGTAAGACTTTTTACAAATTCTTGTCATTTGGCTTAAATAATCATGATTATATAACCTGGTTGCTCTATACGCTATAGGCATTTTCCCCCTCACGTACATTCGGAATATCTCGCACATTGTCGCTCAATAAATTCCGTTATCCCGGAAAACGGATTTTAACCTGTAATGTCGATATGGTGAATGAGAAGATCTGAAAATACGAGACAGAGTCCCATACAATGCCATAAATGTTTGCGTCATGTTTTTATCCTTTCACTAAGTCTTTGACTTTTTTTAACATTTTAACAATATTCTTACTTCACTCACTCACTTGCTTTTATATACTTTTTACTCTTTTTATCAACTTACACTGTGCTGACGCGCACCTGCACATAATACCCGCAAGGGGGTGATGCAGGATATAAATAGATAGATAGATGGCAATGTCCGGTCTTCTTCCTCTGTCATGGCCGCCATTGCGTAATAAATAACTTCTATTCAAAAAGAGGCCACCGATTCCTCAAACAAATTTTAATGGCCGTTTTCTTACGTTAGTAGCCTTTGACAAGATTTTAGATCACAAATAATCCAGTCAGAGTGGAGTTACTTCCCTTGGGGCTCATGTTAGTTTTGGTTGATAATTCATGCAATACGACTATTTGAGGTAAAATGAACACACATTAAGTTTATATACCTATAACGTCGTTTGATGTTGTCAAAATCTCTGATGAATTCTTCATAGCAAACTCTAAATCGCTGTTATCCGCCAATTCTTCGCACAAAATCGTGAAAAACAATCTATCGGCCGCCATATTGGAGAACGTTCTGCGTTCGAATATCGTACAGTAAAGAAAATAGGTCCCGAACTTCTTTCGTTCTCCGCTCGCCGGTTACTGAACGCAAGGCAGTTATGCCGATGACAGCGCTGGTATATTATGAGCTTTTAAGACATACTACGGGTATTTAGCGTATCTATAAGAGTTTAAATGCATTAAAAACGGCAAATGGTCGAAAGTACGAAGTTATGGATAACCGTGAGTAGCCCAATTTCGGATAATCACGTATTTTCGGATACGTTTGTTTTAGGTCGATATATTGGCTACTCACTGGTAAATAAGCACAGTACACACATTTAGAATAATGTCAATCATTGTTTAGTATGATATTTAAGCTCTTAAATACAAAATACATTGCATATCAAGCCTATGAAAATAATTGATATGCCACCAAAGAAACTTTTTTTTTCTGTTGGATTTTTATTTAGCACCCTGTTAAGAATGATAAGTCCAATAGTACTGTACATGTAGTTAACTTGATTGTCCAGAGGAAGTCCTCCAAGAATAACAAAATGTTGAGCATCAATAATACAGTACATGTAAATATATGACACACACAATACTAATTATGGTAGATATATGGAATAGACAAAACAAAGATGTTTAAAATTACCGGGAAGGTTTTAATTCAACCGATTAAGTATTTTGACTTTTGGAATTTTGGGGTCAGGAGTCATTTTGACTCTTGGAAATTAGGGGTCAAGAGTCATGACTCTTGGGTTTTGAAACCTAGTGAAAGCCCTGAATATCTACTGTCCGGTAATACCTTGCTTGCCAGTATCAGTGTATAAACGAGTCAACTTCTAGTAATCGCAATAATGAGTACACATTGAATTGTATAGAATTGCAATAATGAGTACAGTGATGGAAAATCACCGGATGTTTTAATCATAATAATGAGTACACGTTAAATTGTATAGAATTCAGGGCTCACACTGGCCATTTTAAAATAATAGCCATTTATTTTTGCCCAACAAAAATTATAGCCAAAATTGACGCGAACTTATAATCTATGCATGGTGACTCGAACTTAACGCATGGTACATAGCTTGATCAAAATGAATAAGTGTGGCAGCTTATGCTAGGAAGTTTGGCACATACTCCACTGGCAAAATTTTTAATTTGATAGGGCTTCAGGTGCCTTCTGGGCTTTTTTCAATCTAGAAATTCTGACTAATTATGACTCAGTCTAGTGACAGGTCAAAGACAAATTGATCATCATTTAACTTAATTAAGAATTGTCTTCATACAAATAGGCACCATTGTACTAGGGTGGGTCCAGAGGTATGCTCCCCCAAATTCAATGCTTTTGAATTCTACACTGTCGCATGTGACTGTGAGTTAAGGGCAGCATTGAGACAATCATTTTGTTTTGCATTTTTTCATACCTGGGGTAAATCAATAATTGTCTAGGCATATGCCTATATAAAGCTATGCACCTGCTCTTAAAAATACACCATGTGCAATTTATAATAATATTACCTTGCACTTAATTAGTTTACTTTGCTTTATTACTCTGATAAGTACACTGTCCATTTACATGAAACTGACAGCTGAGGAAATTGATGCCATTACAAAAGGGACAGTCAAACAGCTTGGTCAATCAAATTGTCATTTCTTGATAACCATTATCTTCTAAAAGCTAGAAGATGGCCAATATAGCAGCAAGATATCCATATAAAGCAGTTGCAGTGATTTTATAAATATAAGAAAAAGATATGAATTGATTGTTAAAATATGTCATGATAAAACCTTTCTTTTGACCAAGACGTATAGCTCAAGAAACAAGCTGAAGCCTCATGAATGCTTGAATGCAGGATTTCAACATTTTAAAATGGATAATTTTATTTTAATTTTTTTAAAAATTAAGCACTTATATTTTACAAATTACAAATATCCGAATTTTGCATGTCCGAATACTAGTCAACTTACGTTTTTCAAACAGCTGGTAAAAATAAGTTTTATAGAATAGTATGCTCATTTTTTGGTCAAAGCAGTCATTAGTCGATAGATTATAAATCAAATCACCTATTATTAACTATAATTAACCCTAAATTGCAATTAATCTTGTCTGCATCCCACGTCCCGGATTCGTCAGTATTTTAGACATGTTCGTCAGTATTTTAGACCTGTTCCACGAACGTTGTTGACAGTTGATTACACCAATTAAATGGGGATTAAAAGATGTTATCACAACAATTTATCAGTAATTAGACCTCCTGGGGCTAATGGTAATTAACAATGAAGATTATATGGGTCCAGTTTGAAGTGTGAACTTGAAAATGTGTGACACTCGATACGTAGCAACAGTGCCCCAGCTAGACGTTAATAGCAGGGCGCAACGCCCTGCTGCCCTTTTCCTGCGCCCTGCTGTGCCCTTTTGTTGTCAAATCCGCCCTGCCCTTTTTAAATTCTTATGTGTGTAAAAAACTGGGTCAATCGAGTAATAAACAACGTGACAAGTTGTATATTAATCTGATACGTCAATCATCCATAAAACACTCTTAAATTGATAACATCGGAGGCGGGGCTTGTCATCTGCAACGGCTATCAACCAATGAGATCGTGTCTCACGTTCACGCAAAATCAACGTGTGAATAGCTAATTGGCATTTATCCGAGTGAATTAGATCACAGATTGTCCGTGAATTTGACCAAGTCAAGTAAAAAACTTAAAGGGCACTTGTCAATTTCAACAGAAATGTTTAACATAAGTTACAGTAATGATGAATTCATTCTTAAATTTCGAAATTTTAATAACGCACATTTTTTCTCAGGATCTTGCGGGGAAATAAACGCGCGCTATTAAATCCCTCTAGACTAACTAACCTTTATTTACCAATGTAACCCGTTGACTAGCATGTTTAATCCTCAATAAAAAATATGTCGTGAATCCAAAAAGAATTTTAAAGCACAGAGCACTATTAAAGTCCTCGACGCATCGCCATATAAGGCGTTAATTCACCAGAGAAACGTGTAAACTCAGTGAGTTACATAGTGACGTCATACGGTGTGTAAAACTCACGCGTGTAGAGAGTTGGGCGTAGGCCTACTGTAAAGCATCACAGTGTACACGTTATATTTTTGATGATGTTAAAATTAATCTTAATGAATTAAATCGCGCCTTAGTCTTTGACCATTGGAAAGTTATTGACGTGGATTTTCACGAGATTCACTCATATAATGAAGATCCGACAGGGTTGACAATTCTCGCGTAAGTTCTAAAGTTGGACAATTTCCAATCTCGTTCTTTATGTTAGATTATAATTTTTTACGCGAAAAGTCTTATTTCCGCCAGTCTATACTACCTTGATATCAAATACAGATCGATGTAGAAAATAGATAGAAATCTATGAAGATTCACGGGCCGGGATTTAAAATTTCGTATTACCCACGTCGATTAATTGCCGTACGCGCAAGTTGGCCGAATTTCGATCTCATTGAGTACGATCTAAAAACTTTTTGGCATACTTATTCTTTTCCCTTCTTTAAATCGGTGATTCCGTGATATGATACTAATATCGCACGGAAATTACTTTCGTTTTCGGTTAGTGATAAAACTCGCGCACCGTCCGTACCGTTGTGCAAGAGAAATTTGATGAGAAAATCGTATTTTGTATGTTTTACATCGTACAATTAAACAGTTAATGAATGCTGTCAAAAGAATAACCATTTTAAAACTACTATGATGTTTGTGAATTGAAAGAACAATCAGAGTTGATTATATAAGTGTTGATTATACATACAAGTAGATCAATACTTTGGCATAGGGCATTTGTCTGTTTAAATGTTTTGTGATCATTTAGAAATCTATGCTTCATTTTTATTACAAAATATTTGTTTCCTTTTAATGAAAAGGTATATTTGCTTACTGGAGAAACACCACAATTTCTGTCAGGAAACACAGGAGATGCCATAAGCAGACACTAAAACTTCAAAATTTTCTTGGGGGGGACCCCCAATCCCCCCTGGGCCGGGCGGGGGACACCCCCTCCCGAACCCTCCCCCAAAGTGCCCTTTTCACAAAGTTGCACCCTGCCCTTTTCAAATCCTAGCTGGAGCACTGGTAGCAGATAGATAAAATAAGAAGTTATGGAGATATTTTTTTGCAGTTTGATAAAATTATCGCCATTTTTCATCGCCAAATTGAAATAATAATCGCCACTTTGATAAAATTATCGCAAATGGCGATAATGTCGATTGACAGCGTGAGCCCTGGAATTGCAATAATGAGTACAGTGATTTGGTTTATACGCGGTGAATATAGGAGAAACAGGGAAAATACTTTTTAAGAATTCTTATTTTTGGCAAAAATAATCGCGATTTTTGTAACTGTTTGCTCTATACACTATATGCAGCCAGCCCCCTGTGGTATATTCGGAATATATTGCACATTGTCAATCGATTAATTCCGTTATCCCTGAAAACGTGTTTTATCCTGTAACGTTGATATGGTAAATGGTGTCTAAATCACTACAACCGTGTATTATTATGTTCAACATTTTGAGATTTTCTTACCATGTACATGAGGTAGAATTCGGAGGGTTAGTGTTTGGAAATTATCAACAGATCCCCCCCCCCCCCCCCGGTTCACATTTACCAATCTACAGTACAAACGGCCGTCCTACAAGTACGCACAAAACAATATATATTACCATAAGACAGGGCCTTCTATGTGAGATGGGTCGTCATTCAAACATACGTGTATAATCATGAAATAACTAGTAATCATCAAAATAACAATAAATACTCGCCTAAGTCGGAATCTGGTAGCTACCGGAAACTGCTTCTATGTCAAGGTCACGTAAGGAATAAAACCCGTACCCGTCCACAGAAAAATACCGTACGAAACTGAAATTCCGGGTGTCATACGAAACGGAACAACATAGACCCATAACTCAATATTATAACCAAACACAAATCACTGGCTTAGAATTAGAAGGTCGTAAGTGCAAAATCAATATTTTGAGAAAACAAGAAAAAACTGTCTAAAAACTAATCTTTACTTATGGAAAAACAAGCTTTTAAACTTCAGTTTGTTTCCAAGTCATCATGAAAATAGGCTCATAAGAAGTGCCTTGAGATGCAGATTTCAAATAAGCATGAGTCTTATAAGAGTCGTAAGTAGCACGTACGACCTTCTAATACTAAGCCAGCGAAATATGAAGTTTTGAATGAAAGATATCTAGATCTAATAGTTTTTGGGCTTCATATGTGAATTCAGTGTGCATTTTTCGGACCAATTTTGATAAAAATCGGTATAAAATGTCTTGCGACACTTGATTATTGTAACTGCAAACTGTATAAATTGATTCTGATCAAAATGTTTTCATTGAAATAGAATCTAATTAAATATTTCACCAAAACCAACAAATATCCTCGTATATTTAAAGTAAAGCAGAAACGTGATGTCAACAAGCCAATTCCAGATTTTGTATATTATGCGCAATCTGTCTGAGGAGAATGTAATCATGTAGAGCAAGTTATTGATATATGCCAGAAGTATCAAGGGACTAAGGACAGTACCCTGTGGAACTCCGGATACGTCCGCTGTTTCTGACTTGGTGCCATCCAGAACTACCTGTTGTGTCCTCTTGGATAGGAATGACTGTACCCATGTTTTGATGTTTCCTCTGACTTAGTAGAAGTCTAGTTTGTGTAGTAGACGTTAGTGTGGTACTTGGTCGAATGCCGTCGCAAAGTCAAGCAGTATCACATCAATCTGAAGTTGCTTCGACAGATCGGAAGCAAGTTCATGGATTGTTGTGAGTAATTGGGTTTCGCATACATCTTTATTTGCGGAATCCGTGTTGATTGTCTTTCAAAAGCTGCTGTTTGTCGAAATGTGCCATGATGTTACTGTTTACGTGATGTTCTTGTAGTTTGCAAGTGATGAATGTTAAGGATACTAGGGGACTTCTTCGAAGTCTAAAGATTGCTGAAATATCTTGGCAAGTGCAGACGATATTTCGTTCGTTGCCGCCTTAAGTATGAAGAATGGAACTTGGAACTGCAGCTTTGTGGGTGTCAGCAGGATTGGAGAGGCCAGTCTGAGTGAACTCCCTGTATGTCCGTATTGTGATCTTACGCCTGGGTTGTAGAGGCGTCTGGTAGTAATGGCTGTATCCAGAAGAACTATGCCATGATCACCAGTGCTTATCGACGTCACGACATGGGTTTGCATATTTGGATAAAGCGAGGGTGTGATGTAAGAATAAGGTCCAATGTGCTGGATTTTCTAGTTGGGAACTGGACTATCTGTTCGAGGCCGGATCTTGGATGATTAGTCCAAGTCTTTGCCGTTCTTCAACCTGCTTTGGAAATTGATTACAAGAATGCGAAGATTTGTCTTCTTTCCTGTAGGCTGATGCGTCTTGTTGCCGTTTGGTTTTGGTGATGCCGTTTGGTGAAGCCGTTTGGTGATGACGTTTGGAATGCATTTAGTTCATATGAGAAGCTATGAAGTTGATAAGTATAGTTCTGAGATGGGCAGTGTCCAGACACCATCTAGCAAGTTAGGGTACTAGTGTATCGTTAAGGTATCGGGAAGTATTATTTAACGCTACAATAACATGTGAATGGTTTTCGGGATACTGTTTCAGCATGTAAGCATGTTAGTAAAAGAATATAGTAGATCTGCAATAAGTGGTGCAGAAATTTGTTCCAACAGGAATTCCGATGATCTGTTTATAGTAGTTGAATCTAATTTATCTTTTGATGTATGTATTCAGTGATGCAGAGACTGTTTATAGTAGTGCAAAGCCTGACATTATATCAACCAGAAAGAATATTGATCAGTGCTTAACTACCTTCACTTCAGGTCAACATAGAGTATTCAACCAATTTATTATTAAGTAAAATAGACATTGTCCTGTGTCTGTCTCTTGGGTGGGTGACTATATGCGATGCCACCATTTATGTATGACTTCGACTTTTCTGTGCATGTGGAGTATTTAATAAACCTTACTACATCGGGTGTTTGTGCCGTGTGTCGACTGTAAAATGTCTCTCCACGTACATTCATTAAAGTAAACCAGCGTAGTTATCATATGTTATTACCTCCCTTTGTGATAATATTTAAATTTAGCAAACCTTGAAGAGTGTCATTCATTTTGATAGGCAATATATAAGCGTACTTGAAATATCCATTTTAGGGGATGTGGGCGGTACGTTCTGTGTCTGTTTCTCGTGGGCGTGGCTAGGCGATATAAGTAAATATCTAGGTTATGCATGTTTCTGTACTTTACAACTTGGACTAATCCGATGTATATAACACATTGATTTTTACAGTTATAATAGATACCTAACATGTTAGCATGCCTCCCCTTTCAGAAGACTAGTCTGTTATTTTGATTACCCAAGTTAAATACGAGTATATACCTATACCGCCGTTACTGTATGGTTTCGACTTGTCTGTGCATGTATTTAATTAGAATAGTTGCATTCTAGAAACGTAGTTTTTCCTACCAAATGTCATTCCTACCAGCTCAATGAACTCCTTTTAAACGATCCAGATGTATTGTAGTGTATAATGTTGAGAAATCATAAGTACACTCTGATAGAAGAAACATACATATTTGTCTGAATTACTGCCGAATGTTTTTTAGACCAAAATAAATTAATACTAGAATTTTCTAAGGCATATTTTTGAACATGACATTTTTGGCAGTAAGACACGAAGTTAGTACTTTTAAAATATAGATGATCTTGCAAGAGTGCTCATTACATACGAGATAAAGAAAACGAGTGGGCACAATGAAATGGCACAAGGCTTTACCGCAAGCCATATTGTTTTTGTCGACAAGTTTAATATAACTTGTATCATGTGTATGTAATAAGCACGAATATCACATAGACTTAGAGAAAGCTCATTATCATTCATAATAATGACGTGTGCTGCATATGTTTCAACCAAAATTTAGCGAAACAATGACGTCGACGTCTTGACGTTGGTATTATCCTGACGTCATTGGCCCATTATGGCAAGACTTGGCTAACGTCAAGTCAATCTTATTTAAATATTTATTGTGCACTCTGGGAGAGCAGGACGATTTTCCAGCACGGCTTTACGGCACTGCTAGGCAGCAGGTTATGTGATAAAAATATTTATGCAAGCACTAGAATTGGAAATAAAACGACCTTTATATAAGAAGACTTATGCAGTTTAGGAGTCCAATGCATTGTTGGTACTTTAGGTTGACCATCACTACACTGGTTTTAAATGATGCACAGTGTAATTTGTTTAAAGATCCACAATGTCTCTCCTTCTTACACCAGTCTCACCAAACTTCGGTCATAATAATAATACAAAGTACAAACCTGATACTTTATTTTCAACATTTCAATATACATGTAAAATCAAATGGTAGTCCTAAGCAATTGTGTGCACAAATGCAAACAGTACATTTACTAGCATAACGGATGTATAGTCCGTATATTCAGGTATGTCACCTGGATAAAAACATTGCAATATCATAACACTGTATTTAAATTGTTTTAAATATTAACTCATTTTTATCAACATCTTTATGTAATATGTTAACAAATGGCTGCTTTGTGATATACTCGGACATATATTCAAACGATTCTTTCACTGACATTTCTCTGCATGGTTCTACGTCAACTGATGAAATTATACACCTACATAACGCAGCAAATTCAATGTTTGCACCACTTTCAATGAAAGAATGAAAGCACTCTTTACTCAATGTGACACAATACAGAACTATACTCACTTGTATTACATCGAGATGTGGTGGTAATAATACACCATCATATAAGTTCATATCATGCAGTACTAGCTGCTTAATACATGGGAGAGTTTTATATGTTGATATTAACGTATCGACTGTATTGCTATCTAACATGTTATCGCCGTCGATATGAAGACTTTCAATTGGTGAGTCCTTAATATCGTCCAATAAATCAATATAACAACTAACATTTCTTTTAGAGTATGGAATCATTATGGACTTTAAAGAAGAAGTGTTAACATGATGACATAGAATATTAACCCCATCCAGATGTAACACTGTGAGTTTGGTATGGCGTGCAAGGCTGAGAGTGAATGAACAGTCATCATCATCAAGCAGGTGATTATCACAATCTATCATTTCCAATGCTATATTTTCAATGTGAATGTTGTTGGACATGACTTTCACCAGATTGTGTAGACTGCTATGTTGCATGGTAAGTTTACACAGAGACAATGATGTTAAATGCTGGAGGCTAGTGTTGTGTCGCCGCCTTATGGTACATGGCAAACATGACATCAGGCGATGACGTGTTCTCAATATTAAGTCTGATATTCCAGGTAATTGTGGTATCAATGGACAGGCAGAACCACCTTCAATACAAAGAGTTTGCAATGTTGATGCATTGTACCTTACTAACTGAGTAAACTGAGCATAATCGACTGGTACGATTTTCCCAACGCGTAAACATTGGAGGTTTTTAATCTGATCAAATTCAACAGAATATTTTCCATTAACCGAAAATAAAGATTTTACACATTCGCAATTTGATTTGAACAGTTGTTTCAAAGATGCGACATGAGAAGTGACCAACGCATCAGAATTATCATCATCAAAAACAAAATCCTCTAGTTTTAACCCAATGTTTGCACGATTATAACAACTACTGACTTCCTGGTAACATTTGCTTACAACAGTTTGTAGAGATTTGATTTGATCTTCGTATTCCCATTGGAGATAATGAAATACAGCTTTACTTCGGCATGAAGATAAGTCATCAGCTAATGTCACGTTTATTTTTTCAAACAACACTTTTACTCTGTCATGAGACAACCCAGCAAGTAAAATGAAAAGATTTTCAAATTGTAAAAACTCCTCTAAAGATCCCCATTGTTCGGTTATATCAGAAAATAAATTTCTTCGGTCAAATGATGTAATGAACAAAGCTGCCAGAAATTCCATGTAGCTTTTATGGATGAAACTTATCTTCAGCTTTTCTTCTGTAAAACAACCAAAAACTTCATTTTTTGAAAGTATACCAATGTCACACAGGAAGTCAGTTTCTTCCCTGTGTAAACAATATGGTTGAGCCGCTAACTGTTGTCTTGTAAATACAAGACCTTGTGCATGTTCATCTTGTTTAAACAATGCTCTAAATGATAGATGACACACATTATACAGTAAACAAACATATTTGTTTAAATGTCCCATTCCTGAGAGAGAATCAGGAAGTTGCCACGTAGAAGTTGGAGCTGATGGACACTTTATGTTCCTCTTTTCAGCTCTTTTAAACACCATTTCTAGAATGTTAGCATAAATAAGAGCTCTAGGCATATCTGACAGTTTCTTTTCAAACCATAACATAACTAGGTGAGATATAAATATCGGAATGCACAATTGGTCAGTTAGTCCACATTTCTCAACTTCATCGGTGAAATCGTCAACATGTTTGTTGCTAGAATGTTCATCATTCATATAACTGATGACATGTTCAATATATGACTGTGAAGAATCTCCATGCAGGCCAGTGATCTTAATTAAATGATCAACATCTTTTTTATGCGATAAACGAACTTTTTCTATTCTATACGGCCTGCATGTAGTTAGACAGAAACACTTGTCCGAATATATTCGTTCTGGTACTTTATACTGCTTGCTATCTGCTTTTTCTGTCGCTGGTTCCCATTCATCCAGTGAATCTAGGATGATAAGACACGATTCATCTCGTAAAATAGATTCTATGGCGGATTCATACTTTTCTATAGAGTTATTAAAAAATCGTTCAACAATCATATCAATCACATGTGTCTGACTGGTATCCCTTAAATTGATGTAAAACACAAAGTCAAACTTGCACATAAATTTCAAATCTTTCTGCAGCTCTTTATCTTCCTTCTCAAGCGTATCACCAGACTTTTTCATAGACCACACTAAACACATACGTGAACAGAATGATGTTTTACCTACACCTGCATCACCTGTAACGTATACTTGTTTCAGGGACACACCCTCCTTGTAGAATATATCTTTATAACCACTTATTTGTTTGCTCTCTTTATTTTGTTCTTCCCTATACATTGTAGGCATTTTGTATATTTTTAACAAATGTTCGTCTTTATTGTCAAACAACGGCGAGACTGGAATGGTACGACAATGTTGCTTGTAGGACTGTACAAGATGTTCTTGAATATCTGAAACGAGATCAGTACAAAATTAAACATAACTTCATTTAATGTACTAACGACGATAGCATTAGTAACTACATTTCTACTGGAAAGAATGACATAAACCATCAATAAGCATCAGTAACTACATTTCTGACATAAACTATCATTAAGCATCAGTAACTACATTTCTGACATAAACTATCATTAAGCATCAGTAACTACATTTCTACTGGAAAGAATGATAAAAGCATCAGTAACTACATTTCTACTGGAAAGAATGACATAAACCATCAATAAGCATCAGTAACTACATTTCTGACATAAACTATCATTAAGCATCAGTAACTACATTTCTACTGGAAAGAATGATAAAAGCATCAGTAACTACATTTCTACTGGAAAGAATAATAAAACCATCAATAAGCATCAGTAACTACAGTTCTACCGGAAACAATTACATAAAACCATTAAGCATCAGTAACTACATTTCTACTGAAAAGAATGCCATAAACTATCTTTAAGCATCAGTAACTACATTTCTACTGGAAAGAATGATAAAAGCATCAGTAACTACATTTCTACTGGAAAGAATGATAAAAGCATCATTAACTATATTTCTACTGGAAATAATGACATAAACTATCATTAAGCATCAGTAACTACATTTCTGACATAAACTATCATTAAGCATCAGTAACTACATTTCTGACATAAACTATCATTAAACATCAGTAACTACATTTCTGACATAAACTATCATTAAGCATCAGTAACTACATTTCTGACATAAACTATCATTAAGCATCAGTAACTACATTTCTACTGGAAACAATTACATAAAACTATCATTAAGCATCAGTAACTACTATTCTACTGGAAACAATTACATAAAACTCTCATTAAGCATCAGTAACTACATTTCTACTGAAAAGATGACATAAACCATCATTATACATTTTGTACGTATGTACTCAAATAAAAAGAGAGTATCGTTCGTTCCTGTGAAATAATCAAAGTATCCATTCTATATTAAAATGTTTCTATTTCAATTGCTCCAAATTACATCACTGAATATAAATAATAAGAACATAAATCACTGTTGAGTTCTGGGGGTTTACGAAAGCTGCTGGCTGCAGTCTAATGCAATCATACTACATTTGTACTGATTTGATCAAAACACAATACCCCTGAGTGGATACCGAGTCAATTAAAGGTGTTATGCCAGTGCAAATCTGCAGCAATACCGGCTAATCAGACGAGTCGTTTATTCTCTGCATAACCGTAAGGTAATTTATTTTTGAATAATATACAAATTAGCTTACTTTTATGTCCAAAGCAAACTTCTTGTTTTCTTGCATTAATGGCGTCATCTTTCTGTTTTGCGATAAAACTTGTTACATCATGTTGAACCTGTTTCATTTCACTTAAAGCTGCATCTTTGCGTTCATCCACTCTCTTCATGGCGTCATTTGTCCCTTCGAGTTGTTTTTGTTTCATTTCACTTAAAGCTGCATCTTTGCGTTCATCCACTTCCTTCATGGCGCCATTTGTCCCTTCGAGTTGTTTTTGTTTCATTTCACTTAAAGCTGCATCTTTGCGTTCATCAACTCTCTTCATGGCGCCATTTGTCCCTTCGAGTTGTTTTTGTTTCATTTCACTTAAAGCTGCATCTTTGCGTTCATCCACTCTCTTAATGGCGTCATTTGTCCCTTCGAGTTGTTTTTGTTTCATTTCACTTAAAGCTGTATCTTTGCGTTCATCCACTCTCTTCATGGCGTCATTTGTCCCTTCGAGTTGTTTTTGTTTCATTTCACTTAAAGCTGCATCTTTGCGTTCATCCACTCTCTTCATGGCGTCATTTGTCCCTTCGATTTGTTTTTGTTTCATTTCACTTAAAGCTGCATCTTTGCGTTCATCCACTTCCTTCATGGCGCCATTTGTCCCTTCGAGTTGTTTTTGTTTCATTTCACTTAAAGCTGCATCTTTGCGTTCATCCACTCTCTTCATGGCGTCATTTGTCCCTTCGAGTTGTTTTTGTTTCATTTCACTTAAAGCTGTATCTTTGCGTTCATCCAATCTCTTCATGGCTGTATCTTTGCGTTCATCCACTTTCTGCAACGCGTCAGATGTCTGTTTATTTAATTTTAATATACTGTCTGCATAGACGGCATTAAATTCATTCAATATTTTCTGTCGTTTCGTTACTAAGGCTTGTTGTACATTCTCACTTAATTCTCTGATAGCTCTCGTGGCATCTTGAACTATTCCTACAATATCTTCATCAGATATGTGGATATTGTCATTCTTTAACTAAAATTATATAAACAACATAATTTTGAGAGTTATGATAGATGATTTTTGTCCAAATTCAGTGAGTCAACACATTTGTGATCATACAAACAACACAATACAACTTTCACATGACAATACTACATGTAAGTGGCAAACACAGGGTTTGCGAGTTCGTTTTTCATAATGATGTATGTATTATAAATGTATGATGCAACCAAACAGTCAACTAAAACGACATGTTTTCTGGCAGAGCTGGTGTATAGTATGAAATAGCTAGTCAGGATACAAGTGTATGCATCATGAAAGCAAACATAATCACGTTCGTATCAATACGAAGATGAACAATAAAATAATAACAAGAGGGCCCAAAGGGCCAAAGGTCGCTCACCTGTCATAGTAGTTCATGCACCCCTAATGGTAGTCTCTATTGCATGTACAAGGTTTTCATATTGTCTTATGCTTTATAATTTACATCACAGTTAGACCCAATGACATATTAAGGTGATTTGACCTTGTGACCTAGTTTTTAACTCCGGATGACCCAATATCAAACTTGACCTAAATTTTGTTGATATGATCATTGTGACCAAATTTCATAAAGATTAGGCCAAAATTGTGACCTCTAGTGACTACACAAGGTTTTTCTATGATTTGACCTTGTGACCTAGTTTTTGACCCCGGATGACCTAATATCAAACTTGACCTAGATTTTGTTGAGATGATCATTGTGACCAAGTTTCATAAAGATTAGGTCAAAATTGTGACCTCTAGTGACTACACAAGGTTTTTCTATGATTTGACCTTGTGACCTAGTTTTTGACCCCGAATGACCCAATATCGAACTTGACCTAGATTTTGTTGAGATGATCATTGTGACCAAGTTTCATAAAGATTAAGTCAAAATTGTGACATCTAGTGTCTACACAAGCAAATTGTTGACGGACGGACGGACGGACTGACGACGGACGACGGACGAAGAGTGATCACAAAAGCTCACTCTCTCACTTTGTGACAGGTGAGCTAAAAACAACACAACATAATGTATGTATTTACATATTTCAAGTTATAAATCACGTATATGAGTTTAAACGAGAATCACTACAGTATTATTTATTTGTCAAATATAGTTCTTACTTTGCTATCATCTCAAAATTAAATGACTTCTTATGCAGGAAATTGTGTACTTGTATTTTACGTAATGCGTTACACAAGTTATCTTGACAACATACAAACAAGAGCCGTTACAGACGGGTGATGCTCCCCGTGGGGTGTTTGTCACAGAAAAAATGCTAAAAAATATGCAAAAGAGAGTTATTATTCTTTGCCACTGCACTATAATAATAAGATTTATTTATCAATGAATTTTTCAAATTGATATATCCAAAACTGTTTGAGTTATGGCCTGGCCAAGAATTAAGTATGAAAAATTTCAAAGGGGAACAACTCCAAAAAAGGAATAAAGAGTTATGGTTCTTGAGCACTGCACTTCTTCTCAATGAGGTCTATTCACCAATGAAGTTTCAAATTGATATCTCTAATACTGTATGAGTTATGGCCTGGACAAGAATTAAGTATGAAAAATTACAAAGGGGAATAACTAAAAAAATATGCAATCAAGAGTTATGATTCTTGTGCACTGCACTTCCCCTCAATTAAGTATATTCACCTATGAAGTTTCTAATTGATATCTCTAATACTGTTCAAGTTATGGCCCGGACAAAAGTGAGACAGACGGACGGACGGAAGGACGGACAAAGCGGCGACTTCGGGGAGCATAAAAAGGAAACCAATATATGAGTCTCGGCAGCTTATTACAATAGAAACTGATATTTACCTGTTTGAGGGATTTGACAGCATGTTGAGCTCTCTGGTCAAGGAGTAGACATTTTTTATCTTCCAGAACAAGAATCATATTATCAATGAATCCAGTCAACTCACTACCAGTTACATTGAAGTTACCAGAGTGGAATACTGTGTTACGATCCTTCCGACACTGAAGCATATAAATAATACATACACTTATTTCAATACAATTTTAATCTTAGCTGGAGTTTGTAACTTAATTGTAACATAAAATATTGAGCACAAGAGAGGACCGAAACAACACTTACTCACCTAGCTGTCATTGCAAAGGTTTCATGAAGATTAAATCAAATGTAGCGCTAAGTATGTTCGCATTCTTATGCAAAATGACCCAGTTTTGAACTTGTCCGACACTTATTCTGGCTAAGTTTAACTAAAAAAGAACATTCTGACTAAATTCTGGCCAATAACCCCCTCGGACTCGTTCGAGATTTCATAATATCAATTATTCTAACCCTATTTTACGACGATTGAAGTTTTTAACTGCCAAAGTCGTGACTAATAGTATTGTAATCAAAATTCATATGGTAAATAAACATTGTGAACGCTAGTGTGTTAAAAAGATCTTTCTATGATTTGGTCTTTTTTAGATATATTTTATAAAACTCAAGCCAACATTGTGACATCTAGTAGTGTTCTTACAAGGATAAACACTGACTTGACTTAGCAACCTGGAATTTGACTTCAGATGACAAAATTTCGAACTTAATGTATAAATTTTATTTTATTGATGTTTAAGTGATCTAATTTGACAAACAACATGCAAAAAGAGTGACATCTAGTGTGTTCGTAGTCGACGCCAACGGAACAAAAGTTATCATAAATACTAAATACAAATGTACTAAAATACTATTTTTTCGAGCTTCAAACCAGTGGTGACTTTTGTCATAACTAAGGGTGTGAATTAAACATACGTTTTGTAAAAGTTCGTTTCCTGTGTCTGTGAAACGGAAATGAGGAAAATAATTAAAACTAGAACTATCACTTGAGTGATAAATCATACCCCCGAAGCACTGCTTGACACCGGAATATTATTTAAATTTATAGTTACTTTTATCTTTTAAAACCAGTAGGAAACACGACATACATAATTGTATAACCTTGACCTCTAAGTTACCTTGATCTTTGAGCTAGGGACCTAGGTTTTCCGAAAAAATACAAAAAAACAACACACACACACAAAATAAAAAAAAACGAAAAAAGGAAAACAAAATCAAATACAGTAAAGTTCCGCTAATAAGACCACTTCGATTATTTTGAAATCATGCAGATTTTTGACAGTTTAAGGTCCCAAAGTATTAAATTAAGAACAAAAAAGGTCCGCTAATAAGACCGATTCGCTATTAAGACCACCTTTTTGACTGGTCTTATTAGCGGAACTTCACTGTAAAAGAAAATCGAAAAAAAAGAAAAATTCAAATGAAAAAAAATTCGCAAAAAAGAAGAAAAAAATATATAGAAACCACTTGATGTTTTGTAGCAAACACTTTTCAAATCCAGTAAGAAAGGACAAAGTTTCCATATATCATATGTTCTGGGAATGTCATATTGTGCAAGGCTTTTGGTCTGAGGTAAAGTTATTTTTAGAAGACAAATTTTCAAAAACTATAAATCTTACATTTCAAAATATTTCATTTTGCAACATTATTAACAATAAAGATGAAGATGGACTTATAACTAACTACATTGTTTTGCTTTCAAAATATTTTATATTTAAAAACAAATGCAACAAAAGTGTTCCGCTAATCCGGCAATTTAAAGAATATGTTTACTATAGGAAAAAACTTGAACACACTATAGCTCTTTTTAAAGATAAAGAAGACGTCTGTACCATAAAATGGCAAAAGATCACATAATTACAAATTTTAAAGATGTTGGTATACCCCACCCCTATCCCCTTCCCCCCTTTCATCACTATCTTTCTATCCTTCTTATTCCCTATACTCTATAAAATTCATAACGGCATACACAAACATGTAATATTAGGTAACCACTATATAGTTGGACTATATTATGTGCAAGTATTATTGTAAGTATGAATGTATGTATTATTTTGTGTATATGTCTTATGAAAATAAAAAAGTTAAAAACCAAGAAAGGACAAAGTTACAGAGCGGACTAGACTTGAACGACTATATAACCTTTGACCTCTATGTGTGACATTGACCTTTGAGCCAGGGACATGGGTCTTGCGCATGACAAAACTTCTTGATGTGGTAAACATTTGTACTAAGCAATGTTATAATCCAGTAAGAAAGACACAGTTACAGAGCGGATACGACTTGCATGACTATATAATCTTTAATCTCTATGTGTGCCCTTGACCTTTGTTGGTCTTGCGCATAAAACATCGTCTTGATGTGGTGAACATTTGTACTACGTATCATAAATATCAATAAGAAATGGCAAAGTTACAGAGCGGACACGAATCACACGCCTATTTGTGCCTTTTAACATTTGACCTCCAAATATCACCTTGACCTTTGAGCTAGGGACCTGGGTCTTGTGCATGACACACCGTCTTGGTGTGGTGAGCATTTGCACCAAGAATTATAAATATCCGATAAGAAATGACAAAGTTACAGAGTAGACACAATTTTTCTAGCAGACCAACTAACCAACCAACCAATCAACCAATCAACCAACATGGTGACTCCAGTTTACCCCCCTTAAACTTAAGCATTTTTTTAAAAAATAACGACTACCATGTTACGAGAGGAAAACCGCCTTATTTTGTGGGTTTTTTTCTAATTGGACGACCCGCAAATTTCTCCTTTATTTTAGTTTGACGTTTCATGTTTTAATACACACTTGTAATTATTTTGATGGAAACACTACGCAGTTGCAACATCTTGGTAGTCAATAACATACACACAGAATTTCGTGCGTAAATACATGACGTGTTTTTAAAATGAATAAAATATCACACGGTACCAAAACGTACAAACTTACATGTACAAGATTTGTTAAGTGCACAACATTATGAAATAATTTAATGTTGTTGAAAAATAAACCCAAATTGCAATATTCTCAAATACAAACTATTTTCTTGAACTGCGTTTGAACTTAACCATAGCAATAATGTCTCACCTGTTCGAATGTTTTTACATCATCGATTGAGTTAAGGATATAACGATTGTTGATAACAAGCGACAGGAATCCCGCACAATCCAGATCATGTAGAGAGGTTGCCTTGGTAGCAGTGGTCAGGTAACATTTTGCATACTGATATACATCGTTGTACCAATTCAGCTGAGTATGGTGTTTGTTTTTTGGCAAGAATGGGGATTTATACTCGTGGTCTTCCACTATGTGGTGATACAGGGTACTACAAATGTGGTTGGGACATGGCCTTCTTGTTTTGGGATTTTGTCGACAGAAGCAATCTCGTTTGTTTCTATGGTTACAGCCTTGGCTACCATGGTCAGGCAGAAGATTGTTCGATGTACAAACAGAACATGGTTGTACATTAGTACTCTGCTGAGCCACCATCTGTTTCAACGCATTATGATGTTGGCATATTTCATTTGAAATAAAATCGATCAGTCCAGACTTCAAATATTTAAAACCATACGCCGCACGAACCCAGTTCTTGAACTTTTGGTCATTCATGTAATGTGAAACTGGAAACAAAATAATCGAGTTTATACGACAATTTCAATTACATCATAACCCACATAATTATGTCGAGCATTAATTTCATTCAATGAGTTTAAGCATATTCGATAGTCTTTGATCTATCCGAACAAGGTACAATGTTAATACATTTGGTACCAGGCTTGTCAAATATTCTTTTTTCTTTTTTACCTACATGTATTAGGGAAATAGGCATCTACACGATTCAGTGTCAAGCTGAATTCAATTTTTAATTGTTTAGGAGTGACGACCGGGCAACTGGCAAACGGTGATCACAAAGGCTCATGTTAAGCTTATTTTGGGGCGAATGATGGAATAATACAGAAATGCATCCTTACCAGGAGGACCAGGATTCCGTTCAATTCCTGCAATCAACAACAGTGCGCCAATAAACCAAACTGTGCCAGGTGTCATTACGCCAAACGCCAGATCTCCAACAGTGCTAGAGTTAGTGCTGCTGGGCAAGCACACAGGCACGGAACCATGTCTTCCATTAAATACACCAACCCTACATCTATATGTCTGTAAGTCCCATCGTGACGCTAAAAATAAAGGTTGAAATATGCATAAAAAGTATTCAAGTTAATATTTGGTATATTATTATCTTTATTCGCACCGAGTAATCTTCACTTAACGTTTTTCGTGCTATCTTATCCTAACCAGAAATAGTTTCTACGAGTTAATTGTTTCATCACCTTTTTTAAGTTATCACAAGGGACTGAGACTGTGGTGGATAATTGGACATACCGCTTAAATATTGTCAATCGAACACATCCTGTCTTTTCTGGGCGTCGCCATTTTTGCAATGACTGCTTTGCTTTTATGTATATCAAATGAAAGAGGCGGTAGAGCATCTAAAATCAGCATCTGAACGAACCGGAAGTCACTCTTCCGCTACCTACTAGTACGTATAAGGTACAGGTGATTTAGACAAGAGGGCCATTGGCCCTATAGCGCTCACCTGATGACTAGCAGTTAAGGCAGAATCAGTGACCTGGTGACCTAGTTTTGACCCAAGATGACCCAGTTGCAAACCGGACCTAGATTTCATAAAGCTACACATTGTGACTAAGTGCCATTAATATCACATTAAAAATGCGATCTCTAGAGTGTAAACAATGTTACTCTTTGATGTGACCTTGTGACCTAGTTTTTTGCCACAGATGACTCATTTATTAAAATGATATAGATTTTATACAGACAAACATTGTGACCAAGTTTCATATAGATTAGGTAAAGCAGGTGACCTTTAGAATGTTAACAAGGTTTTTCTTCAATGTGAACTTGTAACCTAGTTTTTTACCCCAGATGACCAAGTTACAAACTTGACCTAGATTTCATAACAAGAGGGCCCAAAGGGCCCTAGGTCGCTCACCTGTCGAACTTGACCTAGATTTTGTTGAGATGGTCATTGTGACCAAGTTTTATACAGATTAGGCCAATATTGTGACCTCTAGTGACTACACAAGGTTTTTATATGATTGACCTAATGACCTACCTTTTTACCCCAGATGACCCAATATCGAACTTGACCTAGATTTTGTTGAGATGATCATTGTGACCAAGTTTCATAAAGATCAAGCCAAAACTGTGACCTCTAGTGACTACACAAGGTTTTTCTGTTATTTGACCTTGTGACCTAGTTTTTTACCCCGGATCACCCAATATCAAACTTGATCTAGATTTTGTTGAGATGATCATTGTGACCGAGTTTCATAAAGATTAGACCAAAACTGTGACCTCTAGTGACTATGCAAGGTTTTTCTATGATTTGACAATGTGACCTAGTTTTTGACACAAGATGACCCTATATCGAACTTGACCCAGATTTAGGATGATCATTGTGACCAAGTTTCATAAATATTAAGTCAAAATTGTGACCTCTAGTGACTACACAAGGTTTTTCTATAATTTGACCTAGTGACCTAGTTTTTGACCCCAGATGACCCAATATCGAACTTGGCCTAGATTTTGTTGAGATGATTATTGTGACCAAGTTTCATAAGGATTAGGCTAAAATTGTGACCTCTAGTGTCTACACAAGCCAATTGTTGACGGACGGACGACGGACGGACAGACGGACGGACGACGGACGAAGAGTGATCACAAAAGCTCACTCTGTCACTTTGTGACAGGTGAGCTAAAAACACATGTTATGACCATGTCGCATTCTGATTACATAAAAATATGACCTCTATAGAGTGTTTACAAGGTTTTTCTTTGATATGACATTGTGACCTAGTTTTTGACCGCAGATGACCCAGTTACAAACTTGACCTAGATTTCATAGAGACAAACATCGTGACTAAGTTTCATATAGATTAGGTAAAAAATGTGAGTGTTCACAAGGTTTTTCTTTGATTTGACCTGGTGACCTAGTTTTTGACCCGAGATGACACAATTACGAACTTAACCTATATTTCATAGAGACATCAATTTTGACCAAGTTTCATTAAGATTATGTAATAAAGGTGACCTCTAGAGTATTAACAAGGTTTTTCTTTGATTTGACCAAGTGACCTAGTTTTTAACCCCAGATGACCCAGTGATAAACTTGACCTAGATTTCATTGAGACAACGCTGTGACCTAGTTTCACGAAGATTAAGTGAAAACTGAGACCTCTAGAGTGTTAACAGTCAAATTGTTTACCGTGGACGGCGGACGGTGGACAAAAGGGTGATCACAATAGCTCACCTTGAGCACTTTGTGCTCAGGTGAGCTAAAAAGGCTGATGATTACTTGTTTTCTCTTATTCTCTATAACAGCTACTACAAATGTAGAATATTTGTATCATCTGAGCAAACATATTTTAATCCATTTTTATATACTGTGGTCATTTTCCACGAAGCAATGTCTAGTCTTAAATAACTACATATTAATGGTAATCGTTTTTTGTGTCAGTTCTTTTTATGTTGGGCATGTTCTGCACCTTTTTGTGTTACGCTTTGCTTTGTCTGGTTTTTTCATGTGTGCTTTCTTGTCCTGCTGTTTCTGTTGGGTGTTGCTTCTGCCGTAGTAGTTTTGTCATTTTGTTTAAACAGAGGCTGTAGATGTTATTTATAGTATCTGGTTTAAATTACTAAAATATGGGGTATGATTTAATTTTTTGCTCTCCAATTCCTTTTATAGTGGATTTTTCAATCTTAATTACTCAACAATATGTCACAATTTCTCAGTATTCGTCATTTTCTTAGGGTCGAATTCTATGGAGCTAGGGGTTTTCTCCGCATTCACTATTTGTCCCCTATCATATTCGTTTGCGATATTCGTACCTTATCCGGTCCGTTCATAATGGACATAAGGGTTTCTTTGAACCCTTTTTGTGTTATCGTTGACATTTAGTGTTGATTTGACATGGCTATTTGATTGATTCATGCTTAAACATGTATATATTTACTGTATTTGTATGTTTTGATATTATCATTGCCATGTGAATGTCTATCTATCTATCTATCTATCTATCTATCTATGATTTTGAACTCATTGAAAACACTTAGGCGAAGTTTTTTTAGCGGCTTAGGGAATCAAACCTTACTTTAAAACCATCGAAATGCGAATTTGGTGTTGACAAGGTCATGTTTCTTGGGCATATTATCTCAGACAAAGGTGCTCAAGTTGATCCAGCTAAAACAGACAAAGTTCAGATTGTTCAAAAGGAACTTCGTAGTTTTCTTGGTCTATGTAATTATTATAGGAGCTAGATTATTCAAAAAATTGTGTGCTTCTCAATAAATTGTTGAAGAAGGGTGTTAAAAGAACATTATCTAAATCAGACTGGACTGGTGAATGTCAGACTGCTTTCCAAACCTTAAAACGTGGTTTGGTTAGTCTACCAATTCTCAAACTTTCTGATATGAATAAAGAGTTCATATTCACAACTGACGCCAGTGGTTCAGCTATTGGTTACATTTTAGGACAATTTGATGAATCTGACAAACAAAGTGTGTTATTGTTCATGGTGGTAGAGCTCTTAGACCTGATGAGATGAAGTGGAGTGTCACTGATTTAGAGTGTCTTGCTGTAATAAGTGGTGTTGAGGAATACAAACATTATTTGACATCTCATAAAGTCACTGTTTATACCATGCTGCCTTGAATGGTCTTATGAGTGAAAGGAACCAGCTGGTCGACTGTATAGGTGGGCACTAAAACTTCAGCCATTTAATTTAGACATCAGGCATAGGAAAGGGTTGTTAAACCAAAATGCTGACACAATCTCTAGGATAGACTATACTAGGTTAACAAACTCTGATACAACTAACATCAATCATGTCTAGGTTCCTGACTCACATGATGAAGAGTCTGTTACAGTATCAGGAGTGTTGAAAAGTAGTTTGGCAACTTCAAACACTTCACATGTTCTATCATATGTAGATCATGTTGAGGAAATTTCTGATGTAGAGGAAAAATGAATCTTCACATAGTATAAACTATGATCCATCATGTTCTTGTAGAAATGTATTCTTTCTTAGAGTGGGTAGTTAATGACTCAGATGAGTATATTGGAACAACATTAGAATATCAGGACACTCCATTGATTGGTTCAATTAGTACTTATGGTATAGCTAAATCGCAAAGGGAATGTGAATGTTGTAGTGAATTCATCAGTGCTATTGAAAATGACGTTTATCCAGATAATGCAAAGTGAAGGCAAAGTCTTTATGGGCAGTGTGGAAACTATTATGTTATGCAAGATGGTGTTTTGTATCATACATATGTTCCAAGGGGTAGATTTTTAAAGGATGATCCTGACGATATGTTCTCAATTGAGACATCATCAAGGTGTAGCCTTAAGGTTCGCACACTTCCTAGATATGTGTTAATCAGGAAGGCTCAATTACGCTTAAGCAAATGATTCAAAGGAAATGTTAATCATGTCATCATTTTGTTTGGATAAAACCATATGTCCGAGTTTAGCCACCTATCTGTATAAAAGCTGGAACAAATTCCATGATCAGCATATTCATCTATACCACGACAAAATAAAGATCTTGATTTAAATAAATTATTCTTGTTCCTGCTTTACAGGTAATGTTCAATTATATTTTAATATTTAATGCTAATTAACTTAGAAATTTTAAAAGTAATTGCTTGTGTATTTTTATATGAATTACTATGCTTTTTAGACTGAATGATTGTTTATTAGCAAATATGATATGAGGCACTTAAATGAAAACAAACAGCTTATTGATTAATGCTATTTGAGAATTGTCTATCTTGTTGTTACTTTATCCGCTAATGGGAAGTTTTATTACACTCAAAAACAATTGTCTGAACAGGCATCACGAGCTCTTTTTTTCTTGTATTCTCTATTTGATAATGTGTCTCTAACAATTAGTGACAAACTGAAGCTATTTAACTCAATGGTTTAACCCATTCTTCAATATGGTTCTGAAATATGGGGTTTTAATTAAGCACCAGATATTGAAAGAATATATATTTCCTTTTTAAAAAGACTTTTAAAGCTTCGTTTCCAAACGCCAAATATTATTACATATAGTGAATTGGGGTTGTTTCCCTTACACATTTTGAGAAAAGTAAAAATTATCAAATATTGGTGTAAAATTGTAAATTCTCCAGATACATTATTGCACCAAATGTATTTATGTTGCAAAGATACAGACATATTAGACTCTTGGTATTCTAAAGTGAAACAGTTATTAAATACATTAGGATTTGGATATCTGTGGAACTCTGTTTCGGTTACGACCGCACAACTAAATAGTGTTTTAACCAGACTTTATGATCAGGCTAAAGATAACATGTATAGTGAAATAAATAACATGTCTAGATCATCTCTAATAGGCTGTCCAGAAAAATAAAGGAAAATCCAGAAGCTTTCGCCAGAAGCAGAACACTGTTATCTATAAAAGGCAGAATATTCTGCTTTTTATAAAGAAGTGAGACATTCTGCTTACTCTAAATGCAGACAGAATATTTTGCTATCTATAAAGAAGCTTATCTTCAAAAGCAGCTCTGCTTTCTCCAAAGGCAAATATTCTGCTAACTATAAAAAGCACAATATTCTGCTTGTAAAAGGCAGAATATTCTGCTTTCTCTGGAGGCAGAATGCTCTGCTAACTATAAAAGGCAGAATATTCTGCTTTCTCTGGAGGCAGAATGCTCTGCTAACTATAAAAGGCAAAGTATTCTGCTTTCTCTAGAGGCAGAATGCTCTGCTAACTATAAAAGGTAGAATATTCTGCTTTCTCTGGAGGCAGAATGCTCTGCTAACTATAAAAGGCAGAATATTCTGCTTTGAACTCTGAAGGCAGAATGCTCTGCTAACTATAAAAAGCTGAATATTCTGCTTTCTCTAGAGGCAGAATGCTCTGCTAACTATAAAAGGCAGAATATTTTGCTTTCTGTGGAGGCAGAATCCTCTGCTTACTATAAAAGGCAGAATATTCTGCTTTCTCTGGAGGCAGAATGCTCTGCTAACTATAAAAGGCAGAATATTCTGCTTTCTCTGGAGGCAGAATGCTCTGCTAACTATAAAAGGCATAATATTCTACTTTCTCTAGAGGCAGAATGCTCTGCTAACTATAAAAGGCAGAATATTCTGCTTTCTCTGGAGGCAGAATGCTCTGCTATCTACAAAAGGCAGAATATTCTGCTTTCTCTGGAGGCAGAATGCTCAGCTAACTATAAAAGGCAGAATATTCCGCTTATAAAAGGCAGAATATTCTGCTTTCTCTGGAGGCAGAATGCTCTGCTATCTATAAAAGGCAGAATATTCTGCTTTCTCTGGAGGCAGAATGCTCAGCTAACTATATAAGGCAGAATATTCTGCTTTCTCTAGAGGCAGAATGCTCTGCTAAATATAAAAGGCAGAATATTCTGCTTTCTCTGGAAGCAGAATGCTCTGCTAACTATAAAAAGCAGAATATTGTGCTTATAAAAGGCAGAATATTCTGCTTATAAAAGGCAGAATATTCTGCTTCCTCTGGAGGCAGAATGCTCTGCTGACTATAAAAAACAGAATATTCTGCTTATAAAAGGCAGAATATTCTGCTTTATCTGGAGGCAGAATGCTCTGCTCACTATAAAAAGCTGAATATTCTGCTTTCTCTAGAGGCAGAATGCTCTGCTAACTATAAAAGGCAGAATATTTTGCTTTCTGTGGAGGCAGAATCCTCTGTTTACTATAAAAGGCAGAATATTCTGCTTTCTCTGGAGGCAGAATGCTCTGCTAACTATAAAAGGCGGAATATTCTGCTTATAAAAGGCAGAATATTCTGCTTTCTCTGGAGGCAGAATGCTCTGCTAACTATAAAAAGCTGAATATTCTGCTTTCTCTAGAGGCAGAATGCTCTGCTAACTATAAAAGGCAGAATATTTTGCTTTCTGTGGAGGCAGAATCCTCTGCTTACTATAAAAGGCAGAATATTCTGCTTTCTCTAGAGGCAGAATGCTCTGCTAACTATAAAAGGCAGAATATTTTGCTTTCTGTGGAGGCAGAATCCTCTGCTTACTATAAAAGGCAGAATATTCTGCTTTCTCAGGAGGCAGAATGCTCTGCTAACTATAAAAGACAGATTATTCTGCTTTCTCTGGAGGCAGAATGCTCTGCTAACTATAAAAGACAGAATATTCTGCTTTCTCTGGAGGCAGAATGCTCTGCTAACTATAAAAGGCAGAATATTCTGCTTTCTCTAGAGGCAGAATGCTCTGATAACTATAAAAGGCAGAATACTCTGCTATCTACAGAGACCTGGACAGAAATCTACTGTTAATATGTTTCACATGGCACAAAACTAAAAAATGTCATTGGTATAAAAAATAATTTGTTTCTGGAACAGAAAAAGACTAACACTCAACACGCATGCGTTTGGGGAACAGCCTATTATGAGCTCTGTGTAAGAGCTGTAAACGTATAGTTAACTTCGCCATGTAGAACTGTTCAATGCAAATCTAACGATACCTCACACTTCATATTTTCAAAAAAATACTTATGCATTTTTGGAATTTGACCGTCGAATGCAATGCAAAATTGTGGAATACATGATTTAGATAATACATTTAATAATACTAAGGTATGATAACTCATATTGTAGATTTTAAGGTCATAGTAAATGTACTTACTTGGGGTAATGTCCTGAAGTTGTTTCCATCACCTCCACTCTTTATCGCTGTTTATACTATATCAGACAACAAATTTACCAAATACAAACTATACTCCATTATCCGATATATCATAAATCCCATTTATAGAATTAAATAATATTGTTGTTAAATTACGCACTTTTTCCGAATAGTAATTTATAAGAAACCAAGTACTTTGTAAAAGCAATTATCATAGGTGTTTGTCAAATTGAAACCCCATGGATTGCTGCCTCTATTACACAGATAGTATTGATTCTGCAAGCTGACCCCCTAAATTAATGTATCTGTGTAAAGTCAAGATCTTTTCTAGCATGGCAACATACTTTCATTTTGCAATTGCAATTTTGGCTTCTTCACTATAATTTTGAGCTTTGACGTGAGAATCCGAGACTACACTATTTAGTCATGGTGTGTGAATATACCTGTTTGTGATAACTTTAACATGCGTTAATATAAATGTTTATATAACCTGATATTGTCAGTATCACTGGCTCCATCAGTACCAGTAGAGAAGGGTACCGAAGGGTGAGCATATAGTCGCCGCTTTGTCCGTCCTTCCGTCTGTACATGTACGTCCGTCACACTTTTGTCCGGGCAATAACTTGAACAGTATTAGAGATATCAATATGATACTTCATAGGTGAATAGACCTCATTGATTTGAAGTGCAGTGCACAAGAACTATAACTCTTGATTGCATATTATTTTAGTTATTCGCCTTTGTAATTTTTTATACTTAATTCTTGTCCGGGTCATAACTTGAACAGTATAAGAGATATCAATTTGAAACTTCATAGCTGAATAGATCTCATTGAGAGGATGTGCAGTGCCCAAGAACCATAACTCTTTATTCCTATTTTAGAGTTGCTCCCCTTTGTATTTTTTCATACTTAATTCTTGTCCAGGCCATAACTCGAACAGTTTTGGATATATCAATTTGAAAATTCATAGATAAATAAATCTTATTATTACAGTGCAGTGGCAAAGAATAATAACATATTTTTTAGCAGTTTTTCTGTGACAAACGCCCCACGGGGAGCATACCCCGTCTGTGACGGCTCTTGTTTCTGTTTCTTTTTCATCAAGAATATGAAAACATTGTTTAAAAGCCATTTTATTTCATTTTTAAAGAATTGTTTAGACTTCTCATTATACATATAATACTAAACTCGTGTCTAAGATTTTCGACTTTGCCTTGTGTGTTGGTTGACAACCCGTCAGTTTTGTCCGTCTCTGAGTCAGATGGTTTATTTGAATATTTTATAGCGGGTGCTAGAAGATCGTTTATTGCAATATTTTATGCCAGTGTTTTTGTCCAACTGTCAATACAAGTTCAATACACACAGAGGCTATTTTATAGATGAACTCCTTGCCCACTGTCTGTATAACTTGGTATCTAATATGAGCCACGGTAAATATAAAATATCTTAGAAAACTAAGTCATCGCCGTAAACATTGGGCCACGTATTCAGTTACTTGCAGGAATTACTTATGTAACTTATGTTGGTATTGCTAATTTATACATACCCTTTTGGGTGAGTCAACTGTGCTGCATAAATTAGTCACGGTTCTAAAACATGGTTGATCTATAGCTTTGAACGTAAACAGGTACATTTTTGTTGAATAGGAGTATGGTAAATTTTGGTTTAAGCAAAAAGATATCATATTAGCACTGGTGCCAGTCTTAGTCTGTTCCTTCTTATATAACCCCTAGAGTAAATCTTAGCATTTTATAGCTGTAGCTGGTATCTGAAAGGTTAACCCAGGTCAGCAATCACAAGTTATGGTACGTAATGTGTGACTGATTTTAATCTAAAAATTACTAGCCAATACAGTCCATGTGCGCGGTTGCATGTTTCAGTACCGAGTTTGATACGATCAAATTAGAGAGGCGGAGCTTAGCCGAAGACTGCAATTTGTTTTTACATGTATTTATGCTTGATTACTGCTAATTGACATGGATTAACTGACTCGTGCATAGTTTATTTCGATGTCCGGAAGGCAAATATATGCTTGGGTCATAAAATTCGATATACAGAGTCAAATCTCGGATGTAAAGGTTGGTTATACAACTTTTTAGTCAGTTGTCCGATTTTGCTGTCAATTGAAATTAAGAGTAGACGGGACTAAATTCTTGCGCAAAATCAGTTGTCCGAACTTGATTAAGAGTTGTCCCGGACACCATACTATTATAGAGCCCTGTATTTTGATTATTTACATAAACACATTCCTTAATCACTTGAATTTGATGATTAAACCAATGATTAACGAATGTTAAAACAGCATAGAATGTAATTTAACATACCTCATAATAAATAGGACCGCAATTTAAACATGAGCTTTTTAGACTCTTCAACATGTTATACTACGAATTAAGGACTGTTACTGTTTAAAACAGGGAAATGTTGCAATCGCTGATTGGCTGGATGTTATATTGATGAGGGACTTCAATGTCGGCTGCTACAGTAGAGTGTTTACCCAACGAAATAAACGACATGTAAACCCAGTTTTTAAGATAGCCTCTCTATACTACCATTGTCCATTTCTTTATGCAACCTGCTATGTGAATCCGCATTCAAGTAGTTCCAGAAACTGTCAACATTCCCAATACTGCTACATATTTCTCCAAATTTTTAAACTGATTTAATTCAATCAGCAAAATTTGTTTATTCTAAGATCAACAATTATTGTGAAACTTCGTTAAATCAATATTTTTGCAGATAATCACTACGGCGGGTCGATATCGGACTTGTTTCGTAATATGAAAATGACGCGTTCATCAAATGTCCCGGCTGTATAGCTATTTTTATAAACTTCAGACCAGAGTCACGTGATGGTTTTGTCAATGAATCGTATAGGAGAAACTTCAGACCAGGGTCACGTGATGGTTTTATCAATGAATCGTATAACGTCTGCAAAGTACTGTTATGCAATCATATGGTTTGACTATACTAGCCGCTTTCGAGAGATGTCTCACGCTGTGAGGGAAGTGATTACAAGACGGTACTGTAGAATCTGATAAATAGGCGCGTAGTATTATTTAAAAGCCACTTTTGATCATTCTCGTTCACCAGAGTATTCTTCACCTGTGATATCATACTCTGGTTCAAAACCATGCTTTTCCAGCGCGACGAACGAACAATCAACCTATCAAATCCATTTCATTCATTTCTATTTATAGCAATGACTAATATTGGTTACGGGTGTTTTTCTGTCATCATCCAATCAAAATCGAGCTTTAACAAACTAAATATTGAAATTTATCGTTCAGAAAATCAATCGAAGAAAAAAATATTTGCAATGTTTTTGCATCTATTTTGAGATAGTTTTCAGAACAATAAAACGCGAAAATGATTTATTAATTACCTTAACATCAGAATTAGCTGGACACGGAACAATTTCACTATTTTTTTCTTCGAGGGCGAATAAATTAATTCCGAGCGCACCTGTCGGAAAAACTGACGAATGTTCACGAGTTTGTTTACTTCCGTTCGAGGCGTTCATGCACACAAAGTCTCAGTTTCACTTTTATTAATAATTATTCGATTAGATTTAGTGTCTACGGCTTATTGTAATTGCCGATTGCATTTTCGACAAAGCTTTAGATCCATTTCGAATCACGACTTCACGTCCGGGACTCAGAACACTCATCGTCAAAGACTGATTTCATATCACGATACATCTAACTCTTCGTACAGTACTCTCTGAAATTATTAATGGCTGCTTTATAAACTATATTTAATTAGATATGTATTTCATCCAATTAAGTTCGTAAATATTTAAATTCCATAACTCGATCCATGTTTACATTTTCTCGCGAGTTTGTTTATAAAATACCCCGCGTAGCGTACCGAGCGTTCTGATTGGACGATAGACGGAATCTCCAGATGTCCACGGCATGAGCTATTTTTAGGTTTGCGCTCGGAATGAAGGGAATTGAATCAGGGGTAAGTCTGGGAACTTGACTAACCACTGATGTATGAGGATGCTTTTGATATACGCCTTCAATACACGTATTACATATAAATTAACATGCCCCTTTTTACAATTATTTAGATACCCAACATGCCTATATAGTCAATTATGCCTATTTTGACATTCAAGACAAGATCGGCAGTAAGAAAATGAACATTAAACGTGTAAAGTCGGTTTAAGCTTAAGCAGCAGCAACCAGATCGCCTCTCATCAGCACTCTCAGTGCTTTGATTATTATTAGTTTCAGAAAGAAAACGGGTGGTATTCATGCGTCGTAAAAACAACAAGAGAGCCCAAAGGGCCCTAGGTCGCTCACCTGTCGTACTAGTGCATGCACACCCCTATGGTGACCCTACACATTTTCTGAATAAATTTAAGGAAATTCAGCCTCTATTGCAAATTTTTAATGATTTGACCATGTGACCTTGTTTTTGACCCAGATGACCCAAAATCGAATTTGGCCTAGATTTTGTTGACATGATCATTGTGACAAAGTTTCATAAAGATTAAGTTGAAATTGTAACCTCTGGTGACTACACAAGGTTTTTCTATGATTTGACCTATAATTTAAACAAAATATTTTGGGAATTTTTTTTCCTCCATATAGCTGTACAAATACATGCCATGAAGACAAAACAATACCTAAATACTTAAAAAAATAAAAATTAAAAAAATAAAAATTATGGTTCCAGCGGGGTTTGAACCCACGACCCTCAGGAAAATGTCTACGCTCCCTACAGCGCTTTGATTTCCTCTTAACCATTTCAATTCACACCCTGCTTAAAATACTAGAATGTTTTGATATTTGACCTTTACAAAACTGCTGTGAACACTGATACACATTTTCATTGGTTGATGAAAGTTTACTTGTATGTATACAGAGAGAGTTACAGCAGAGAGTTTAGTGACCATGAAGACTACATGTTGAAAGGTTTAAATGAGTACACACATGGTCTGAGGTTTAAATATTTCATGGTTCTACACACTGGTCATTATTAATTTGTTACAATCAGTATGATAAACTGATAGTGCGAGAGTATTAATATATAATACAAGTCATTCTTTTAACACACACGCGTTTTATATACAATGCAGAGCCTAGACACGATGTAGTTTCGGGCGAGGCAATTGAAGAGTAGAAAATGTCAATTGACAGTGTGACCTTGTTTTTGACCCCAGATAACCCAAAATCGAACCTGACCTAGATTTTGTTGACAGGATCATTATGACAAAGTTCCATAAAGATTAAGTTGAAATTGTAACCTCTGGTGACTACACAAGGTTTTTCTATGATTTTACCTATAATTTAAACAAAATATTTTCCTCCATATAACTGTACAAATACATGTTATAAAGACAAAACAATACCTAAAAAAAAAGTATGGCTCCAGTGGGGTTTGAACCCACGACCCTCAGGAAAATATCAATTGACATTGTGATTTTTGTAATTGACATTGTGACTTTGTTTTTGACCCCAGATAACCCAAAATCGAACCTGACCTAGATTTTGTTGACATGATCATTGTGACAAAGTTTCATAAAGATTAAGTTGAAATTGTAACCTCTGGTGACTACACAAGGTTTTTCTATAATTTGACCTAGTGAGCTAGTTTTTGACCTCAGATGACCCAATATCGAACTTGACCTAGATTTTGTTGAGATGATCATTGTGACCAAGTTTCATAAAGATTAGGCCAAAATTGTGACCTCTAGAGAGGACACAACCCAATTGTTGACGGACGGACAGACGGACGGACGGACGACGGACGAAGTGTGATCACAAAAGCTCACTCTGTCACTTTGTGACAGGTGAGCTAACAAACACGTGATCATTGCTGCGTACATTTCGGATAATCATATAGGCCCGCGAATAGCCCCGAAGAGATCCGCCGTTTAAAGATATTTCAGACAGTATCGTAATGATTGGTGCAAGGAGTTGCGATTGGTGCATGGTAACTTAGAAAAAAGGCACACCATTACTACGGGGCTTACCAGCGCCATAGAATACCATACATAGGATAACAAATATAATATTCAATATTGTATACCTATTATATTACAAGTATTCTGATTGGCTTAGACGACCTAAACGAGAGGTGTATATATAGAGGATATTACATGAGTGTCTTTCCATATTGAATTTATTAAACGAGTTGAATAAAATAATAAGATGCGAGGATCTGCCGAGCATTTCATCGATTTTTTCAACGAGTTTAATAAATTCAATGTGGAAAGTCACAAATGTAATGTTCTTTTTATCATATGTTAGCCTTTTCCGGCTAAAACATAAAATAGCTACGTATTTTTTGCTATAATAAACGCGCAACTTTGACGACGTCGCCTATACTTTAAATGACGTCGCGTGATAGCTTTATTACACTAGTGTATTATCAAAAATAAATAATGGCTTTATTACGCTACTGCGACGTCAAACATGTGATAAATTTTAATATATACCTCCCGAAACCGAGGCTGGGGTGGATATAACTTTTTATGACGTGACGTCATTTCCTGCGACATAACGTTCCAAACAACGTAACGACTTCGTCATCGGTCAATATCCCTTTTTTCAGGTCAACAGGTCAGGCGGTTGAAAAAAGGGGCAATAACTCTTGCAAAATGCTGATCAGAGTTATGGGTCATGCTTGACATGGTCAGATAATGATGGTGAATAAGTGTTGAAAGTTTCAAAGCAAAAACTCAGATACATGTAGTTTAGGAGAAAAGTGGACCTTAACACAACAAGAAAATCATAGATCCTTGGGCGCTCACCTGCTAAACATGGCCAAACTTTGAACTTGACCTTAAGGTCATCAAGATAAACATTTGACTAAACTTGATGAAGGCAAAAGCAAAACTGAGGCCTTCAGAGAGTTAACAAGGTTTTCCCATTTTTTGACCTTTTGACCTAGTTTTTTACCAAACATGACCGAAATTCGAACTTGACCTTAAGGTCATTAAGATAAACATTTTGATAAACTTTCATGAAGATTCAAGCAAACATGTCGCCATCAGAATGTTAACAAGGTTTTCCTATTATTTGACCTTTTGACCTAGTTTTTGACCTCACATGACCCAACTTCGAACTTGACCTTAAGGTCATCGAGATAAACATTTTGACAAACTGTCATGAAGATTAAAGCAAAAATGTGGCCTCCAGAGTGTTAACAAGGTTTTACTATTACTTGACCTTTTGACCTAGTTTTAGACTTCACATGACCCAACTTCGAACTTGACCTATATTTCATTGAGATACAACTACTGACCAAAGCAAAATTGAAAGTGATAGAGTATTAACGGTTAAATGTCTAACGGACGGACGGACGACGGACAAAAAACAATCACAAAAGCTCACCTTGTGTCGGGTGAGCTAAAAATTAACCAAGGAAAAAGGGACAATAACTCTTGCAAAATAAAGATCAGATTTATTGTTCTGGCTTGACATGGTCAGGTATTGATGGTGAGCAATTGTTGAAAGTTTTAAATCAATAGCCAACAGAGTGTATGAGAAAAGTGGACATAAACACAAAACTTAACCAAGGAATTTTCTGAGTCCAAAAAGGGGCACGAACTCACATAAAATCCAGATCAGAGTTATGGTTCTTGTTTGACATGGTCAGTAATTATGCCACCTTGTCATCATTCAGCAATTCTCACAATGAGGCCCCGAAGGGGTACATGGATTTTCATGAATTAGGCAGTATAAGTACATTATCGTTTAGTCAAACGTGAAGCAATACACCTTAAATGTTTTTTATATTGTATTAAATAATGCGTTGCGTCATTATATACAACCTTTGTAATAGTTACATGTGGAAATGAGACCCTGCTGGCTGTTTACGTCTTATATGAAGCCCGTTTTTAGACAAATATATGAATTAAACCAGTCAATGATACATGGTACCATATTTTTCATTATATTGATGCTTACTATTGAATTCAGTATTACTGGCAACTATCAACAACCTACATTGCATGACTAAATATTTTATTTCATTAAATGAGGCCCTATCAAGGGTAAATCCAAATGTAGAAAAATGAGTGAAATTTTATAAAATCGGCGTCAAGATTTTTTTTATTCTGTTATACTTTAAGGAATTCAATTGTAACCGTAACTTATATTGTTATGGCCGTGTGATATTTGTGTGCCACATTTTGAAAAAGTAAAATTTAGCAATGAGGCCCTGCATCAGTGTTAAACTAGAAATAAGACAAAAATGGTAAATTTTCAATGTTCAATTATCCATTTCAACATATCAAACAATAGATCTTAATGTTTAATTAAATTATAGTATTGTTAAGAATACATAACTTAATAATATATAGAAATAAAATCATCAACTGAGGCCCGGAATGGCTCGATATGATACGGGGTTCTGTCTTATCAATGCACTTACGGATATCTGAAACTTACGCTCAAATTAAAATTCCTTATTATGATTTTACTTCAAACTACAAATAGGGGATAGATTTTGTTTGTAGGAGTTAATCAACGAAAAATCGTTAAAATTGCACCACACTATGTAGTAGTTAAATAATTATAATGAATTTAAATTTGGACGTAAGTTTAAGAATTCCATTAGTGCTTTTATGAAACAGTACAAGATAATGTTCATTTTGCATACTAGTATCATGCAAATGGTAGCAAAACTTGATTAATCTAAAAGATATTTTAAGAAGGATCGGGATATTTTCACTTCTGAAGTTATCATAAATTTGGGTATTCAATCTGCATTTTCCTTTCACACAAGATGCTTCCATGCTATTACTACTGGCAACAATGCCCTATAAGGCACTCACCACCATCATCAAGGTCAGTGATTATATGCCCTACCCAGATGTAATCCTTACCACAGCAGAGTACAACCGTTTTATGCCTTAAATGCCTCGCCGCTATTAACTACAGACATTCCCAGCCATATTGGGTTCTCACAACAATGGTGTACATCTCTTTGATGTACTCGTCATCATCAAATACAACCATTTCAACATCAGGATGTACAAGATCCTTTTAAGATGCCAATCACAATTAAGTGAAATAATTTCAAACTGTTTTGGGTAAAAATCATCACAACCTACTATATTTTGTACACTCACTTATGTGTACATATGACCACGAAGCGAAGTACAGTCACTGAAAGCCATATTGGACTCATTATCTCTGAGTGCATTGAGTACTCTCTATTCACTACCATCGTTTACTGCAAGTGAATATGAATACCAGATTTATGTGGCGCCATTTCTCTGCGTTCAAAGGCGCAATACATAGTGTTGCAGCCACCGGGGCGCAGGTGCATCCTCTATTAGCGCAGATACAGCATAATCTGACCAGAGGGACAGAGGGAGAGAAAGCCCCACGGAATTAGATACAGGCATGTCCGGTGCTGCAGGAGTGCGTCTTACTTTTTCTAATAGACAGCCTGGTTCTATAATGTACCCGGTGTATAGCACCGATACACAGCTTCCGGCACCTTTATATTACATCCCATACCGTCATACATAACGGGAAATACCACAAATAGAAATTTTGAAATGTCCAGTTCCCATGCCGGGAATGTTTGTAACCGACAGTGGCAATTCCTTTTAAATATACGGTTTGACTGAACTAATGATGGGTGCCTTACAGAACTGAATACTAGTATACTGTATAGCTTTACACTGTGTTGTGTACCCCACCTATTCATGAATGGCTGCACTAGACATTGGGAAAAGTCATACTTGGTGGTGGCGTTGAGTTTGAAATGGTGATCGGAATGACAGTACGTAGTCACTAGGCCGTCATTTGAACCTGATATAGCTTGGAATTAATTAATTGGAGGGGTGTTTTGTAGCTGTATTGTTAAATATGTCATGCTTTGTTGTTTCTGATGAGTGCAGTCTACCCTGTCCGACTAGTATTATCCTTTTTTAAATTCCATAAAGGTATTCACATGGCAGTTGTTGGTGATGGTGAGGATCACTTTCAGTACATAGAGATTGTACTGGTAAGAAGATACCAGCCACATGCATTGATATCACACATAACGTTATTCATCAAGCCGTAATTGAATTTACCGTTATTCAGGCTTCAATGTCATGCCATGCAATTCAAGTTGTTTATACTTATCTAAGCCACTTGCTTATAGGCTTGATACGACACATAGATACTTCATTTTTGATTGTCAATAATCGTGTAATGAAATGATAACAATTTATTCTGATAAGTCTCATTTTTTGTAGTTCAGCACACAAGCAGGGCCTCATTTCCCTATTTTACTTATTCAGAATGTGGTACTTCTATAACTTAAATATACCAAGTCTTATATAACTTCCAGTTATGACTATTATAAAGTTTTTCTTTCTTAAAATATAAGAGAAATAAAAACATATTTGAAAGATTACATCCTTTTTCATGCATTAACCCTTACCAGGGCCTCGATTTTCATTAAAACATGTTAAGCAATGCATTGCAGGTTCCTTATACTTATCAATGCCATCGAATATACTATTACTTAGCAATATAAAGACATATTTACTTTACATTTATTTCATTTAATTAATATTATTGTGTAATACCGGGCCTCATGTTAGGCTTAAACCACAAATGGGGCCTCATTTCCACATTTTATTATTGCAAAGTTTGTATATATCGATGTAACGCAGTATCAAACACAATAAAGTTGCATTCAATGTGTTTTGATTCACATTTGATTGAATATAGTGATTAATTCGAGAAAAAACATGTACCCCTTTGGGGCCTTATTGTGAGAATTGCTCAATGATGACAAGGTGGCATAATTCGGATTCTGTTAAAGTATAGTCCAGAGAAAAAGAAAATGCAAAAACATTTTGTATAGAAGACATTGCACGGTTACCCCAAAATTGCCGTTTATCTGCCGGACTATCTCATCGTTTATGATTTAAACATATTAATTTTAACATAAATATTTCACAAACTATCATTCTTGAACAAAGAAATTGGTTGTACATCGTTTTTTTGTATCATAATCCAGGTCCGGACCGCACGGAACAGACTTTAATGTCAACGTTTAACGCGTGCGTAAACATTCACGTGGAGTCACTTTCGTTTTCGATTTTTCGAAAATACACGATGAAATTTCGTCTGCTACGTTATATCAAAGATCATACACACATCTAAAGTATTCTTTGGTTATATTTATCGTAAATAAATGCATTTGGGACGCTAAATGCAGCGATGCTGCTGAAAATATTTCGTTCTCAAAGCCATGGGCCGTGAAGTCAAACGGTAATTGTTGTGCTATATATAGAACATGGAACACGTTTAAAGTAAACAAAACGTAAGAAAATTAATACGTTACTACGATAATAAATACGTAATTATTGATTAACACTAGTTGCCGTTATTACTTTTTAAAATGTTTATAAAAATGAGTTTTAGTGAACCTGCCCTTTTTTCACAAGTAACATTTAACATTAAAGATTTATTGTTGGTCTACAGACATACATGTGTTGTCTACATCTTATGTTATGCATTAAAGAGTATTAACATATTTTGAAGTCAGAAGTAACATTTAACATTAAAGATTTATTGTTGGTCTACAGACATACATGTGGTATCGACATCTAATGTTATGCATTAAAGAGTATTAACATAATTGTATTGGCAAATACAATTCAAATTCTAGCAGTTAACATTATTGGAACAATAAATAAAATCATTTTCAGATACATTTGTATAATTACACCATTCAGAGGCGAACTTTGATAATTTGAATCAATGGTTTTCTTGTATAATATTATAAAGCTTTTGTAATATTCCTTGATGAATTATTAATAAAATATAATTAAATCGTTTCTTCAAGGGTAAATATGATTCGTGAGAAATGGTTCGAGCACGCATGTTAATTAAAGTGGTTCGAGCCAGGGAATTTTCGACGAGGGAATAATTGTGCCACGCAAATCAGAAAAAAGTTGCAGTAAACTTACCGACCTTTTCAATTATTCGTGGATGCCGAGTTAATCCTTATTTATTATTTCCATTGTAAATATAAATTCCATTTGTTTATAACAGAGTAAATTCATTTGGTACATTTTTCAACAACATCCAACATAGAAAAATCGTGCCTGAAATGTCGTAATTTGGAAATGTGTAATCTCATTGCACATAAATAAAACGTTATTGGCGAAATAATGAGTTTTCTTTATTTCTTAATTGTTTATTGATAATTAATCATATTGTCATGTAGTGTATTTTGGTATACAGCCTCATTCACAGTCAAGCGACAGAGAAAATCCCCAATTATTAACAATTAATAATGTTGTGTTCATTCATATGAGTTGCGTGGCCACGCAATATTTTATTCATGTACACACTTTTCACCTTTTAAAACTTCCATTTCACCGGCAAAACTAAGAATATGAATTTTACCGCATCTTAGTTATTTTCAAAAAGTATAACAGACTATTTAAGTACGTACATCTAATTGGTGATACAATTATATAAAATGCGTTTCATGCACTAACTCAACTGCTCTGATATAACGGCTATAATTTCAATTAATGACGTAATTGATGTTATAGTTAGAACATATTAAGTAAATTTTAATGATTAAAAAGGTCGGAGCGAGCGAAGCGAAGCGAGGCCTTTTTAGTCATTAAAATTTACTTAATATGTTCTAACTAACTTAGAATATAACATTCTGCATTCTGATTGGCCGATAGAAATTAGCGCCAACGCATGACGTCAAGTCTGTGAAGAGAAAATTTTAATGATTAAATTTTCATTTAACCAAGAAAATGCGGCGTTTTCATTGGCTCATAATGTAGGTTATATTCTAATGGCTGATACAAATTGTCTTGTAATAAATTAGACACGCCCCTGCACCTGCGTGACCTGTCACCGCCAGCAACCCAGACACCGGACACTGTGTGATCTTTACCATGAAATGTGATTCTTTGACCGCGTGCTTTTTGCAGCACTTTTGCAGCACTTTCAACATCAAATATGTGTCGGTATTTCACTGATGATTATTCTTCAAATGGCAGCCGGTCTAAATTAGTTTGAAGCATGTACACGATCTAGAATTTCTTATGAATTGGCATGTCTAAAAGGTTTTTTAGACCGACATTGTAGATATTTCAAACGCAAATTAGGCACGAGTTTGAAATAACATGTATACACAAGTTATTTCGTAATCTGTAATGTTCAGGAATTAATTAATCGCTAATTGATATATTACGTATATTTTATAGGCAGTGGCTAGCCGTCCGGCACCGGACGACTAGACAGCGAAATTACGTGCATTTGCTAGGGATCTGTCATTCTATTTCTATGCATTAGGCATCCAGAATTTCAGTTATATTATTGTTATAAGTATCACGTATGTTTCTACCTTGTAATAAACTAGGAATTCCGCAAGACACGTTAGTGCATTTATCTACATCCATTTTCTGACCGGCCGTGTATCTCCGTTGTAATTTTTATTTTTTTATTTTAAATACAATATACAATAGGGCATACCATGATACAATTCATAAACGGCAGCATTGTTTTCACGCTATTATAACCAGTGACATTCCAAACTGTCAATTACCTAACATAGCAATTTCATTTTTTCAGCATCAAAGATAGTGGGGGGGGGATAAAATTATTTCAAAAACTAGCCGAGCAAAACTGTTATGGGTTTGCACAATTACTATCATGAGTGGGTTCTTCATAAAACTTAGGGTGTTTGATACCTCTTGTACAGAAAAGAATAAGAGTTGTCACACACCTTAAATAGTTCTTTTGGGAAACATAAGCGGGATTCGATTAAAAATTTTTTTAAATAGAATTATGCTTACGATAACTCCACATGTACATGTGCGTGTAGAAACAAAATACATGTATATTTCAAATATTTTTCATTCAAGAACTGAGATGTGAATGATTGTGTTGCATATGTTATCAGAACAGTAAGATATTTATCTGTAACTGCAATGAGAGACATAAGTGACATATAAATTATCTCCCTTGTAAGATAAAGTCCGAGGTAGACCAATTAGCAAACAGGTCCTAACTAGTTGAGATCCTTTGACTTTATCCTTGTTTTTAACTGAAATATCATTGCTTTTAGGTATGAAATTTCTCACTTCTGTATTACCTAATATGTTAGGGCCATAAAAATTTATATACCATACTGTTTAAACAACATGTAGCCAAACTTATTATTTGATCTGATAATTAATGTTGCAAATATTTCAGCCTAATTACTACCATGTGCAATAAACAAAACAGGGATAAAAACAGAGTAATCCGCATGATAGGACCGGTGGAGTTTTAGAGAGTAGTAAGGGGGGATAATTTACTATTTTTCCCCATTAGAAGATCATGTTTCCATGCCACCATTAATAATTGGTTATTAATTAGCCATGTGTGGTGTATTACGGTCATTTTATTACCCTGTTAATGATAGCCTGCAGATAAGCCTCCCTCATTTGCATATTCAGGATTGAGCTGCCTTGAGGTACTTAAACGCAGGACTGTTTCACTAAAAAAATCCACAAAAATGAAAAATTGATATCAAGTTAAAGAAATATGTATGTTGGCGCTTGGTTCGCATTTAAAGTAGCATTCGATAATTATACTGTAGTATTGTGTCAGCAGTACATTTTATTTACTTTAAATAGAATTTAATTTATGCATCAGACTGATTCAGTCAATTTTAACATAATTATAATACTCCTAGTAATAAATAAAAGGTTAAAATAAATTAATAGTTCATATTATTGTTTGAAAAAATTATGGAGACGAGCCGCTTTAAGTATAGCAAAGAAGTACAAATAAGTTTATAGCTCTTTGGTTATATAGAATATAACAAAAAGATTGACATTGCGAGGGTTGCCCGCAAGACTGTAGTAACTGCTTATTAAATAATAAATTTGGTAAATATTTACATTTTTGTAATTGTTAACTGAACTTACCTCGGCTGTTTGTTTCTGACATATAATCCTTTCAACAGTATATGTGCCTAGCAACACACTTGTAGAAACTACTCGTGATTTATTTAAAATATTCTTTGGCAAAAAAGTTCCTTCATGGAGCTTTTTGTAGTTAATCTTTTCTTTACGACGGATTCTTTGAACTGACAGAGCCATGATCGCTAGTCTATTAGACTTTAATTTAAGTTCTCGTTTATAAGACACGTGTCCGGTATATTCTGTCACGGTGACACGTGGATGTTCAAAAAACAATACTTTGTGATTTATGAAATGACACGTGGCAGCGTTAATTAACAGACCTATACACTGTCATTTTTTTGACATAATTAAAATCTTGTATATTCCAAGACCATAAAAATGTCACGTGGCTGTGACAATTATCAAAATAGTACACTGTCATTTTTGTTTCCTATAAAAAATACTTATCTAGATGTTTTGCGCAAAATGCGATCAAGTATTGTTTCCCCTTTTAAATATAAAACAATTAAATACTTGACTCAAGCCATACATCAAATCAGGACCTGTTCATATAATCTCTCTGATCAAAGTATGTATTCCAGTTATCATAATATACATCAAGCAATATAATCCATCTTATCAGCTAACCAAACATAGACAATTTTGAACAGAAAGGCTAAAATGAATAATTTAGCCATTTTTAATCGCAACTGGAAGAAAGATGCTGTTTACAGATCATCTTTGACTTGCGTTTTCTATACTGCATACTATATATATATACAATACATAGGGAATTACTATGGTCGATTTCAAATGAATGTGGAAGAAAGAACCTCACATGTTACATTGATAAAAAATACACCACTGGAAAGGCGAGAAAATGAACTTTATCGTAATAACGGTGATAAATAGAAATATCAAAACAGAAATTTAGAATGGTCGTTACAAAAATTAATCCTTCCGTATTTCAATGTAAATCATGGACCAGTCTGATATCAAAATATCGATGCGGCAGCTGGTCTCGCACCCCGCTGCGGATGGCTTGATAAGACGTCTATGAAGACAAAAGTTTGGTATGGTCCGGTGCCGGACGGCTAGCCACTGCCTATTTTATAAACCCTCAGTGGAAATCGCTATGTGCAAGTGTCATTGGACATGTACTCTGAAATTCACGATGATCGGCCCTGGTAAGGTCACATTTCGATTACAACCTTATATTGAGCTACAAGTCTCAATTAATTAAAAATGCGATGTTTATCGTTATTCTCAGGATATCAATTCCAGAGCATTTATCCTGGACCTAGGTCCCACTGAGCATTCTATGCCTCGGCGATGTACTGGCGATGTAAATTAATGAGCTTCGGGAGGCAGGTTCCTCGTGGCCGATGGGTAGCTTCGGGGAAGTCATGAAAAAATTACAAATCCGGAGGAATCGTTACGAATCGGAGGGATCGGGAATCCAGATGTTTTCCCGACTTTGTGCGTCGGTCCAACTGCCTTGGTGATATCTCGGGGAGGCATCCCCGCAGCAATGATCGGGGATGCTTCCGCGATAAAAACCTATTTCACGAGGATTCCCAGAAGATTCTCCGACACATCCGAGAGAACTCCTGTTGTGTTCCCGACGTTATACGTCGATCCCACTGCGTCGGGGTTGTACTCCCGATGACACAGACAATTAGGCGCTTCAGGGATAGGTTCTGCAATAGCATCGGGGGCATCGGGGAAACTATGTGTAATTGCTCCCCGTCGATGAGGAATTCCTCAGTGTGACCTAGGCCTTGATACTAGAATGCAGTCACTTCGTGTATGATCTTTTTAGTTATTTATCGACCACGAATGGTCAGTAAATAAAATATTATTAACCATATAAGGCATTATAAAGCACGTAAATGCACAACTAAATAATAGAATCTACATCGAGTTAGAAACATTTACACTTTTTATACCTTCTTCTTCTTCCAGTTCCCAGGTACAGTTCCCATTCGAGATCTGGGGCAATATCGTACTGTTTATATTTGGTTTGTCATAATTCTATTATTATAATGTTTCGCTCGTAACATCACCATTTATATGACTCGAGTATTGTATACGACTATGAACTTGAATAAGGTATAAAATAATTTTCGATGCATGAATAGCGATTACATATGAACACATTTTTGTATCCAACCTAATATTGTATCAATTAACTGTTAAGTCTTAATTCAACATCAAATGGGGCAGATACAAAAAAAATAGATTATCAATCTTGAAAGGCCGGCCATTTCAGTTTGTCTCCGGTAAATAAGCTTAGACGATAGACTCAGTAGCTAGCCAATCAGCATGGAGAAAAAGTGTTGAAAAAATCCCATATACAACACTTTGCTGTGGTATATATAACAATAGATTGCTATATACTATAGTAGGCCAAGCAAAAAAATTGAGCATAGCTATAATAACAAATGTATACATTCATTTAGCACAGAAAATGTGGATGCTAAATATTTTTGATACCAAGCTTAGTTTAGTCTATATTATAACAATACCATATTTTAAACAAGTAACTAATTGGACTTATTAGAATACATGTACATGTATATCAAACCTTTCTACATTTGTTCATAATTACTGTCATAATCTGAGACAACAATTTTGATAGATAATTAACCAATGAAGGTATTGCCAACATCTCTGCTGAGAACATTATCAGTAGAGGGTGAATGCCGTGGTAGCTTCTATGACAACAGTACGACCTCTCTAGGGGACATAATTTTTATGTAGTGCAACAACCTCTGTATAACACAACCTTCAAAGTTACTTGAAGTTATTACATGTATATAAGTTTGTAAATTCTGTAGGGCAACAACTTCCAAACACTGACCAATATTTGCAGCCCACAAAGGGTCTCACTCTACAGAGGTTGTTCTGTCTTCAATAATAACGTGCAGATTACCCCTCTCTTCTAAGACATCATTTCCACAGAGTAGAACTTAAAACCAACTAAATGATTAAAACAAATTGTAGGGGTTCCAATAGTGTCTGCAGGTGATTGAAGTAAATGACTTTCATACTAACACAACCCATAATTTACAAATTAAGACCTCACCTCCAAGACCACCTCAAAATAAAGACCACTACTTTCTGTCCACTGACTTGCACATTATTCAACCTCAAATTCACTGTGAAATTGCACCTATATGAAGACCACCTCTTTAACAAGATTGGCTCAGAATTAACCATTTTTCGTTCCGTTTTCATCTGTTTGCTCTTTGATAGAATGATGCAATCACTCAACATTATTGCGATAAGTTTTTTACAGTCCCAAGAAGGAATTTCATTATTGAGGTTTTACTGTGAATAGCTTAATTTTGCCACTTAGATCTTTATATGCATCATGTAACACTTAACATATTACACCAGCACTTAAATGGTTTATCATACCCTATGTACTGGTCGATTTATAGGCAAAGTGTACCTGATAAACAAAGATTATTTATCTATAGTCTAAGTCAGATAGAACGGCTCGTACTGTAGGTGTTGATATGGGATTATAATCCGAGTGAATCCCATATACAACACCTACTCATGTTCTATCCTATACATAAAGACCGAGGTGATCAGAATGTTAGATTATAATCCTGTTTTGACCAGTAACGAACCCCCGTTACGCGCATAGTGTACACAAGGAATGTCGACTTTATGTCACCGCCGTAGAAACTGTACATACTATAACATAATACTGACACATGTATACTATGTAATTAAACACATTTTGACATTATATATATTCGAAATAGCTCAAGATTTAAACGAGTACTCGTAGTTAACAACAGTTTCAATGCCTCTGTGATAATCAGTTGTGCATCGATGACGTCACAAATCAAGGGAAGTAACCCGGGTTGTTTTTTTCACAATATACGATAATCGAGGTATGAAAATGCCGTTTGTTACGTTTTTAAGCATACCTTAAGTTTAAAAACTTTTTTATTCTCTTATAAATACCATATACTTAATGAAACGCCTACAATAAAATCCGTCGTATTTGACCTTTAACCAATCGAGCACAGAAAACATGAAAACATCACATACCACAAATTACACGACACAACGCACAACATATAACTGAACGAGAAAATGAACTTAACTGCTAAACTCCAAGTTTTAGTTGTGAAATCATCGAAAGCCCAAGTCCCAGCTGAAAGCAGAATGTCCCAGTTTTAAGCGTTTAACGAGACTCGAGTTTAATGACTGCTTCATGTTGAAGGCATATTGCGGCGCAACAGCATGACACCATATAAACCCGCTTCTGCTCTGCAATTGTTTAAGTATTTCTTTAATTTGTGGAGGAAATTACCTTAAATTTTGTTAAACATAACATAAACGCATTTTCCATTGTAAACATTGATTTAAATGTTACGGGATATCTTAAAGAACATTTTTAGCTTCTATATTTATTTATCAAACCTCTGCACTCTACAAACACAACACTTGCACATGCTTAGACATAGATGTATGTTTTTCTGGTATCAGTTTTTAGATTTTATCTCAGAAAATGTTAAAAAATGTCAATTTTTCTAAAATTACCTTATTTTGTGCGTGACGTCTACTCAATAATTCATGACGTTTCTAAGACGGCTACCATACTTCCGTTTCACTCCTTGCATTCATGCTTTGAAACTAAATGTATTATGTAGGACTCGGGTTTATAAAGAAAAGTACATGCTTTAAAACTGGCGTTCATGGCGGTTATTGCAATGTAAACCTGCGCTCTGTTTTTTTCTGGCACATATTTGGTTACATTGTCTTTCACATGGGTTACAAAATGAACCTACGCCTCATTGAAGGCCATTGCATTCGCAAATGATCGACTTTTGTATTCAGGGCATATAAATGGGTATAACTTGTGTTGTGGCTAGATACCTTTTGCGCAGTTACCTACTTGAAACTTGAAACTTTTCTTATTTAAATACGATGATATTAGCAAAAAACGATAAACCGACTTTCCTCAATATTTAACGTATACAGTACATACGTGTACCATTTATTTGTAGACGGTGTACTTTACATAACCTACCCTTGAAATATGTTTCAAAAACAGCTGATACATTGATGTGCAGAAAATGACGAATGTTATTTTATTCGCTTCATTACTTTTAACCAGATACCCGGGAAAACATGACCGACATCCCGACTTTCCTCAATATTTAGCATTCCTCAGTGAACAAACAACAGGTACAGAATGAACTAATTCTTAGCCTACCCTTGACATATTTTCGAAACGGTATGTTGCACAAAATTGAGGAAAAATTTCTGTTGAAAAAATGACAATTGTTTAAATGAAAAAAATCAATAGCTAATTTTCAGACCGCTATGTTACATGAGGGTGAAACCCCCCTTTTTGGCACGCGGGATTCGTGGCCTTTTTAGGTGGTATTCGGGACGCAAGAGCGTCGTACGCGGTACGCAATATAAATGCCTATTGGTATTCAGTACGCAATATTTCCAAAATAAACTGTTTTCTTGAACAAACATTTAAGCGTTTTAACCAATTTAGAGACAACAAAGCAATGAATTACGCTTCAAATGCGATTTCATGTGTGTTGAACAAAAATGTTGATGTACATAACGTTTACGGACCTAAGATAGTGTTCAATAACGCTAAGTACTAAGTTACTTCAAGTATTTTTAACTTTACTAGTGAATATTATCAAGTAGAGAGCTAGTATGTGTGGGATACATTTTTCTAGATCAATTCCATCGCACACTAACTTTGTCAGTGAATCTTATCCAATTGGTATGCATGCTGCTAAGATATACAATGAATTTTTTTGTGCTGCTCAGATAAACAACGCTTTTTTTCTAGCTCGCTTCGCTCGCAGGTATCAAGCAATAGTATCACAAAGATTATATTAAGTCAGACAGGGAAGGCAGCACTCAACTTAACCATCCGAGCACAGAAAACATTAAAAACACACAAAGCACAATGCCCAACTAAACAAGCGCAGATCCGCCCAAGTCCAAGCTGTCGAAAAGTATAATAAATTATAACTAGCTGAATGATCCAGTAGAAAAGATTCAGCAAACAAAAGGCGGACTGCCTACGCTGAATGACCTAGTAACAACAGTAAAACTGCTGAACTACATAGTTTTAGCAGCCTTTAGTCTCAAAAGTTAAATGACAGTATTAAAACGTTGAAAGGCCCGTATAGTCGTATTGACCTACTTTCAATTAGTAAAATGACGTAATTGAACAAATCGAGATATGACGTAATGAACAAGTCATTAAGAATTGCAAGCAATACAGAAGTCCCCTACCGGTTTAAAGCCATATTCAATGTGTATGTTGCCATAGCAACCACAATTCCGTCAGAATGATGGCAAATCGGCAGGGGACTTACAACTATGTTAAATGACCTCAGGGGACAAAACTTAACTACGTTAAATGACCTCAGGGGACAAAACACTACATCCATAACTCCAAAGCTGTACATAAACTCATGAACGAACCAGGTAGGATGCGAATCGTGGGGACGAAATAGTAAGAGGAAAACCAGCAAATACGAACAAATAACTCCTAGCTCCATATAACTTTTGGCCCCGGTTAAAAAATTAAATACTGAGAAATTATGGCATATTATAGATTATTTAAAAATGAAAAACTCCACTGTAAACGGAATTGGCGTTTAAATCCAGATACAAACCCATATTATAATAATTAAACAAAATACGAAACTACCGGAAGTAGCACCGCTCCCAACAGAAACCGCGGGACATGCGATAACAAAAAGGCACAGAAAATAAACAACTTCACTCGAAAAGGCGCGGAACATGCCCAACATAAAAAACTAGCACAGGAACATGTAATACAAAACCGGGCATCCAATCCCGAAAATCTGCTGCTTAAGTCAGTCAAACTAAAACGGAACAAGAGCCAGTTGGTAAGAAATTAACAACCGGACAAAACTAGTTCTCTGGGCTGTATACAAGTTAAACTACACTTCGCTCACAGCAGAGATTAACACTGAGTTGAAGAAGGTTTCAGAGTACTACTGCTGGTCACTGGTCAGTTGTTAAATTTTAATCAATAATAAGTTACAAAACAACTGATAGAACACAAAATTTTATGTCGTCAATGTACATCTACATTTTCTTCCAATACGCATTCACCCCCTCCTTAGAACATGCTACCAGGAGGCCCTGATCACGACAGTGAATGTTCTGTTTGTTTTGTCATCATCAACTGCATTCAATTCGGTACTAAGAAACACTAACAAGTTCAGTATATTATAATACTCAGTATCAATAAATATTCTAAGATTTTTAAGATGATTGACAACCACACGGCGCATGGTGTGGACGTCACATTGGCATCAATCGTCGACGCACCTGTCACGTTTCAATCGCCCAAGCTTTACTCTTTCTCAAAGTGTTCTCCTGGACCCTCGATACACAGTTCCAAGAAGAAGTATAGAACTGTCCTCTACCTTACTAGAATACTCAGATTTGGCTGACATTCCTTTATAAACATGAGTAACCAATTCAGTTATTTCATCATACTACTCACGAGCGCTTAGTAACCTTTCCGATAAGAATCATTCAATTAACATCATTGAAAGCGTCTGACTACCGTGATGGAATATAACGGAAGAACTTAAAATAGATGTGTCAGCATGTTCTCATGTCTTAAAATCGCGATTTTACTGTATAGGTATTCTATATTATACTATTATAAACTTGCAGAAAAAGCTATAGCTGAAATCATATGTGTCATTTATTCCAAATGTTTTAAACATCAACTCTCGCAAAGTATAGATATTTGTTTAACAAGCATCCCGACCACTTTAGAGTAAAATCCTTAGCAGTTGCAGAAGAGTCAATAGCTTAAGCTGTACTAATCTTTACTAATTAACATAAACTAATTATCGCGAAAACTGGATACAAGGTATTCAAAACGTTGATTGATAGTGTTACCTCCCCTGGTTTTCAATATTTCAGAATCACTTAAGTGTTAAATAAAAGAAGAGGGCCATTGGCCCTAAAGCGCTCACCTGATGACTATCAGTTTAGGCAAAATCAGTATTTGTTATGACATGACTTTAATATTTAATGTAGATTTTAAAAGTACACACTAAGACTTTGTGGCCAGGTTTTATAAAAATGAGTTAAAAATTGTGACCTCTAGATAACAAACAAGGTTTTTCTTCAAAGTAATCTGGTGACCTAGTTTTTGACCCCAGATGACACAGTTCAACCGTGGTCTAGATTTCATAGAGACAAACATTTTGACCAAGTTTCATAAAGATTTAGTGAAAAGTGTGACTTCTAGAGTGTTAAAAGTCTAGCCGCGCAACTGCCATGGAATTTGGAAAAAATCTTCTATAATTGTTACTCTACTTGTTGCATGTACGAAAACAGTATGTTGTTCAACATGTTTCGTTAAACTTTCTTTTCACTAGTCAACAATGAAACATTACAAATTTTAAAATAGCATTTAAAATACAAATAACATGCACATCTAAAATAAACGTTACCGTATGATTCTGAAAACACGAAATTTCGTGCATGCCAAGTTTCATGTTACATTGTATTAAATGTCAACCTTTTTCGGTAAATATATATTAGTTTTTAGGGTTTTCCCAAAAAAAAGAATATCTCAAAAACTAGCCGAGCAAGTGTACTACAGCTCATGAAGGCAATATACCTACTGTAGTCCTAAGTAATATGTCACCTTGTGTGTTCGATTTTCAGTGTTTTATTTAATATTTATTTTTAGGACAGTTTTTGTATATGAATAACAATGGTTACATAGATTTATATTGTAAATATTGTGAGTGTTTATTGAAATTGTGATTTGATAGTCTCATATAATTCTTCTAGAATGGCTTTGTACTGTGATATATGTTTTGTAAATTGTATAGTTTATGTGACAGAGATGAGACTTAAATAAAGATATATATATCAATCAAATCATCGGGACAAATGTTTAATGCAAATATTGTTTTATTTCTCCAATGATGAAGCTAAAATACATTTTAAAACAGGAACAAATCATACAAGACAATTGCTACCATTACTCACAACTTAGTCAATAATTTATTGAAATTGTGAATACGAAAATAAAATGTTTGTGTATATTTTTATCACATAAATAATGTTATAAAATAAAAAAACACATGCAGGTATTGAACGCAAATAGCAGGATTGATAGGCGAGCATCTATTCCTTTACGCTAAGACGTCTGTTACAGGCCAACCTGGTAAAATTGTTCAAATAGAAGAGACAAACATCTGCTCTACCTAAATCGATGTCATGGTAGATTATCGCGTTTGAGGTATATATAATTACCATAACAATAGACAGATACAGTGCATTCAAAGTCAAACGAGAACCGTTATAAACATAAACTCGTCTGTCTAGGTTCGATATCAAATTATGTTTATGTTCAAAGCGCATTCCATACATCAAAGGCGCTATAGGGTACATGTTGTAGATAAACACACACTTCCAACAAGTTTCCATTTTATTCAGAGTTGTAGGTTCGATCCCCACAATTTAGTTTTTTTATTACATGTATCCATGTTATAAAGTCTTATATTGTTCTACTGCTTTAATGAATCGATACTTCAAACGATACATTTCTTATGTTGAAGTGGGTATATAATATAATTGTATGATTACTGTACTGTAGATAAAAATGAAATAATTGAAAAGACACAACTTCGTTACTTGATAACACACAAATAAATCTAAATACCTTACTATAGTGCGTCCAAGATATGATGGCACAATAACATTTACACATGCTAATTAGCCGATGGGTTCATTTTCAACAGAAGGGGGTGCTTATTTACAGTCAGGGTCAATAAACGCTTGTTTCGTATTACGTTTTCGCATTATGAGCAAATATACGAGACGATTTTACATGTGGCTCGCTAGCTCAGTTGGTAAAGCGTTAGAAATACAATAATATTATGGATGGAGGTTACTGGTTCGAGTCTCACTTGTGTGCATTATTTTGGTAATGAATTGTATTCGTCAGTTCTAGTAAACGTTTTTTCTTAGTATATCCTGTTACACGTTGATTATCTAGTTACATTTTCTTTCATTCGTATACTTTCTCTATTCTGTATATTTATTATATAATATTTTATTATCTTTATCTGGAACAATCAGTTATAAATTAATATTCTGTACGTATAAATGTATTTATAAATTATATGAATTAACATTGTTCATCAGCAGTGTTTGTGACAGAATCATTTTAGAAATCTGCAAAAGCATCATCGCTATCACAATCCCCTCGTCATAATCACTGTCACTATTATCATCAAAAGAATCCAGTGAGATTTTGTTACTCCTTGCTATTGTGCAATTTCTTCGCCTTTATGCGTGAAACCGTCCTTTCTGATATCCCTGTTATTGTGGAAGTTTGTTTCCTTTGACAGGACAACGGAATCACTGGCAGTTCTATTGATGCCTCTATTGTGCAGAAGTCTAATACATTAGACACAATGTATCGTCCTTGTTGCGTTAAAACGATACGTTTAGCCATAGTTCTATTCAATAATGTTGCAGTTTACACAGTTTATCTGGTTGTAAGTAATACACCTACAAATACAAATACAGTTTTGTGAAAAGTGTGCGGAAAAAATATTCGCGAAACAAAATAGAAATAAAAAAAGCTTCTGATGGGATTCGAACCCGGACCGTCCGCGTTGAGATTAGAAGCGTTACCACTAGACTATATAATAAGCACAACGATCTTCATTCTTAATTAAATAAGTTAAAATAACTGAACAAGCGCTTAGATGATCGTGATTTATTTACTTACCCGTGTTTTGATATGGGCTAATCCAACCAGTGACGTTTACACAATGTTATTGTGCCATCATATCTTGGCCGCACTATATGTGTATCTTATTATTATATTAGTTACAAATACAAAATAAGGTTCTTGTAAAAAAGATAAAAAACTTTAAAATTCATGTAACTTGAATGGGTGTCGAACCAGTGGCTAGATTGAAAAAATCTCAACAAAACCACAGTGCTTAATCACTAGACTATCGAGACGATGTGAAAAACTGGTTTTCAAGTATTATACTATTGATTGACAGCATCTCTGTTATCATATAAAACATAGTCCCCTCCGCCTATTCTTTAGAATGGGATAGTTCCCTCATTAGTATTACTTAGTGACCCGACAACAGTTACATATGCATGGTGTTAATAAACTTTTCAAATGAAGACAGTGTATACTACATGACAAAGTCTTACAGTCACTACTGTTCTAAAATATACCCTATTACTACCACCACGTTCTCGAACCCAACACATGGTTAAAACTGACCTGAGACAATTCTATGCTTTCGTGGTGTATGTCCAGTTAGACCTACTTTCCATGCTTGCATGTTGCAGGTCCAGTTAGACCTACATGCTATGCTTGCACGTTGTAGGTCCATTAGACCTAATTTGAATGCTTGCTAGAGTAGATCCAGTTAGACCTACATTCTATCCTTGCATTTGTAGGTTCAAATAGACCTACGTTCAATGCTTCCATGTTGTAGGTCAAGAGTTCAGCGCTTGACCAGAGACATGCATCCAATGTTTGCCTAAGTAGGGCAGGAATGCAGGGCTCTTCCACAGACCTACATTGCTCAATCATAAACCTAAGTTCAATGATCACTAGAGGTCAAATGTACAGGGCTTAACCTTAGACTTGCTAGAGGTTGCTCAATATTAGACCTACATTGAAAGCTTGCTAGAAAAGGTCCAGAGTGCAGTGCTCAGTCTAAGATTTGCGTTCTAAGCTTGTTAGAGTGCAGTGCTCAATCTTATACCTGTGTTCAAACCTTGCTAGAGAAGGTCTAGAATGCAGTGCTTTAGTCTAAGACCTACGTTCCAAGCTTGCTAGAGAATTTCAGAGTACAGCACTCAGTCTTAGACCTATGTTCAAAGTTTGCTAGAGAAGGTCTAGAGTGCAATGCTCAATCTTGGACCTTCGTTCGAAGTTTGTTAAAGAAAGTCCAGAGTGGAGTGCTCTACCTTAGATTTACATTCCAAGCTTGCTAGAGAATTTCAGAGTACAGTACACAGTCTTAGACCTACATTCAAAGCTTGCTAGAGAAGGTCCAGAGTGCAGTGCTCAATCTTAGATCTACGTTCCAAGCGTGCTAGAGAATTCCAGAGTGCAGTGCTTAACTTTAGAATTGCGTTAAAAATGCTTACTGGGGTAGATACGGCATGCCGTGGACAATTGTAGACCTGTATTATATGCTTACTGGAGTTGGCCAAGAGTACAGTGCTCAAGCTTATATATTTAGACCTTCATTCCATGCAAACTGGAGGTCAAGATCGTATTGCTACACATTATAACTGAGTTCAATGCTAGCCAAAGCATGTCGACAGTGCAGGGCTGGACCTTTTACCTTAGTTCAATGCACGCAAGAGTAGGTCCAGGATGCAGTCCTCAATCTTAGACCTGCGTTCAATGCTTGCATAGTAGGCCCAGTGCTCAGCACTCGACCTAAGACCTGTCTTCAGTGTGAGCCGGAATATGTTCAAGTGTAGAGTTCAGTCTTGACTTGTAATCAATTCTCAGTTGGTACAAAGTGCAAAGCTTAATCACAAACATAAGTTGGCTTGTTTTTGTGTGGCGTACGCCACACAATGATATTACCATTTTTCAGCTTACGACCGATTCAACGACTATAGGCCAGAAAATAGTATTCCGCAAATAAATAGTTCTATGATTGGAACAATATTACAAGCATGCTACACAGGTTTCACATATCATTTAACCTGAATTGTTAGCACTGTCTGCATTTATTTATTTTATGACCAACAATTATATCAGACTTTTATTATAATCAGTACTCTGAGCAGGGCTTGGTCTTAAAGACTTCTTTTTACTGCTGGTTGGTATAGGTGCAGCTTTGTGGGCTCAATTTTACATCTCAAGAGCTCAGTGCAAACAGTTGTAACTACATATAATTATGCAGTAACAACTAACTACATATAATTATGTAGTTACAAAAAGTTCGCACTGAGCCGTTGATTCTGCATTCAACGATTGGCAGTTTACCTAAGATCAGTGTACATTATATGTTTGACATTCGTAAGTTAGTAGTCTGTACATGTGTACACGGAGTAGATGCCCGCATTAGACCTATATTTATGCTATAATCATAAACAGAATTTGATTATAAACCTCATATATTTAAATTGGAAGTTCCCCCAAAATGTTAGAAAATCTATAGTAAAAACAATCATATTGCAGTGTAAAAACCAATTTTAAATAACTTTCTTAATTGCAATAATAAATTTAGCATTCACTTTTTTCAAAACATACAGATTTCATTCTAGACACAAAAAGAAATGTGTAATTTTTTCTAATGCTAAAAACTCTTAACAAATGAAGGCTTTTTCTATCAGCTGTGATTGTGAATGACCTGGATCTTGCTGAGCTGTGTTGGCAGTAAATGACCATTTGATTAAGTATCATGGAGATATAGATTACATGCCAGATTAAGGATTTGCTGGAGAAATAGGGATCACTCTGGAAAGTCTATGGCAGCCTGGAAAAGCTGGACTGGACTCGTGGACTGGACTCGTGGACTGGACTCTTGGGCTGGACCCTTGGACTGGACTCATGGACCCAGATAGGTGGACTCCAAATAAGAGGTCATTATCATTCTTTAAGGTCACATACTTCTGGATACAGTTCTAAGTGTTCAACAAACAGGCTGTAGACATGTCATCACTCTTTACCCATGGGAGTTCAAATGGTCTGTTTCAGTCGCTGGATAACATTAAATAATTAGATGCTTTGATAAGACTTGAGAAGTGGATTTCTTTAGCATGTAGAAGCATTAAAACAACAACGTGTCCTTAAATATATTAATTAACAATTTCAAAACGCAAGTACAATTGTAGTAAGGAAAAAATAATTTATACATGTATTTATTTTGACTTTTTTACAAACAAAGTCAATGTGATTCCAAAATGCTACAATCCATTGTTTGGGTCACAAGTATAATTGTATAATCATTATAACAGGCTATAAGTACACTTGTTACCATCAATAGTCAATGTTTAAGGACAGAAGTAGTTATTTAGACTATAACTTCATCACCTATATTATGCTACTGGCCAAGAGCAAATACTACTTTTCTTGGTTAAATTTGTCTGCTTAGGAACCGGGAACGATCAATTATATTTTGGGAATCGTTGAACCAGCTGTCTAATGCAGGAAGAAAGTAAATTCAAAGCATAATATTTTTGTCAGTTTACTTTTTTAAGTCGATTGTCTATATGTATCTATATTTTCTTAGGAAATAATTAATATAAAAAGTATGTGTATAACAAGAAAGGGACAAAGTATGAAATACATGCTTAACTAGAAATTTGCAAAATTTAATTTAAGGCAGATAAATATTTAATATTTGTCAGTTAACCCATGACTTAAATCGCTCTTGGATTTGTAATTACTGGCTCACAGACAGACATGTCCCTGGTATCATTTGCTGACCTTTAAATTGTTCAGCTGAACCCTTTATAGGAGTTTGTCTAAGGATAGGTCTGTGGTCTAATGTTAATAACTCCCTTGGGGTTACCTGCTGACAGGTATATAGCCATTAGTGACCAGACTCGTAAAATAATATTCCAGAAGGACACAACCTTAATGTTCTGAGAGGACAAAGACCTGGTTATCTGAGGTCAAATATCTGGGTCCATGAGTCCAGTCCACGAGTCCAGCCCGCGAGTCCAGTCCACGAGTACAGTCCATGAGTCCAGTCCACGAGTCCAGTCCAGCTTTTCCAGGCTGCCAAAGTCTATACACTGTAATGAACGCTGTGAAATTATAATGACATGGAATACCCTGGAGAGTTCTCTTAGTTCCTTTAGATTGGCCTTTAATAGTCCTATCAAATTACTAGCACCTTTCTCCAGTTGAATTGAACATATTTTGGTCAGAATTGTGCCATTCTGTCTAATACATTTCTTCAAGAGTGAAAAGTATGAAACATGTGGTCAGTACTATTTCTAGAATAGCCCGAAATTAATGTTTCCACAACACTGGCTCAAGAGTTTATGGGATATAAACAGCGATACAGATTATTTGCTGAAACTGATAAGCCCTAGCTTTGCAGAATGACCACATGAACTCCTATTTCTAATGTGATAGCACACAACTAAGTGTGTAATACTGTGTTTGGGTTTCGCAAAATAGTGAGATGTAGTTGTAATAGTAGTGGTCACTTCTTACATAATTAAGCTCATTGGGAAATTTGATAAGCAACGTTATTATGGGTATGTACAAAAGAGTTAATTGTTAATACTGTTGTTGTAACAGAAAACTGAGCGTATGTGAATTGATATTGTTTTAAGATTCTTGAGTCTGAGAGCTAGTTGATTTCCAACTACTGTACTCTTAAAACAGTGCTGTTCTGGCACCCTGTTCGATATACGATATACATCTTAACTGCAAGATTAATCTTAAATATACTATTTGTCCGATAAAATTAAGTCTTTACTGTAAGATTATCCTAGGTCCTAAGATGTAAGGTTATACGTAGGGTGATCCAGAAGTAATAGGACTTTTTTTATTTGCAGCGCGGTAAATAAGAAATTTAGAAAACTAATTTGTTGTTAATAGAATTTCATCTATCACTGACAAACATGCGAAATATCAAAGCAATTGGTTAAACAAAGAAACATTTATTTAACATTAAATATACCATGTACCATGGAGGCGGGTCGCGTCGTGACGTTATGATGACGTCTCCTTTCAAACACAATATTTTAACCGAAAGACACTCTTAATATTTTTTAAATATCGTGACACTGACTTTCAAAACAGCTCTGATGTTACTGTCCCCATTGTTTATATGTGTCTCTGTGCCATTGTTACAAAAAATGAGTTACTGTGATGTAAGAAATTGCTCTAACCTTGAAGCGTCTATCAGTGTACGAACGGTGTCTGTCAACGCCAAACTACTTTTTCTGCGATTTGACAAGTGTTCACTTGTAAGTTCATACCTCCACAAGCTATGAACATTTTGTGCTTTCAGAACACGAATGGATGCATGCACACGTCAGTGACATCAAGGTAAAGCCACATAATTTTCCAATATTATTTATTCAGTGGTTACTGAGATATTCAAGTGTTTAGTATGGTTAACAATGAAAATTTACAGTGTGACCCGCCTTTGCGTTACATGGTTTCAATGACAACGCTTTGTATAAGCATCACCAACAACAATGAAAATATGTTGCTGTCAGTATATAGAGCATGAAATGCTACACATATCAGATAAATTTCATTAAAATGTAAGTGTTGAGTACGAGGTTATGAGAAAAGTCCTATTATTTTTGGAACACCCCTCGTACGTGTATTTGATATCATTCTTATTCTAAGAATACGAGTTAAATATTTCTAAAAAATATGGAAGCTCACTAGCTTACTTACAATGATCTTAAAACTAAAATACTAGTAAAGAGCAATTCATATACATACGCAAGTTTTCAGCGACTGGTTGAATTTATTTAGATGCATTTGGAATAAACATTCATGATATACTTGTATACTATTTGTGCTGCAAAAACACTTTGATGTTTTTTATGGTTACTCTTGTTATACATTTACTTATTATTACTGTACAGTAAAACCCCTTTCACAAATGGCGCTTGACGGGCGTACGATGGGCATGTGCTGCAATATCGGTGACTATCGTGCGTTGTACGTCCATTCTGCGGCGGGAAATATCATCGAGGACCTGAAGTGTAAATATGTTATGCTGCTGCATAAAATATTTACACTTTGCTACCTATAATTTTATATATATGACATGCCTTCCTTTCAAAACATAATCTATTTTGCATTTAATTACCTCAACCGCCCGAGCTGGATTTTAAATATGATTTTGACAACTACTCGATGATACCTTTAATTTGATATCCTTTCCGCTACCATAGCGTACTAATGCAGACTCGCCGGGATGGCTATTTCGGCCTTCCGTAGTTTTCGATCTAAATGCCCAAAATCGGGAATTTTGCTGTCATGGGTACACAGGCATCCCAGACTAAAGGATAATACGGGCCCAGGGTCGTGCACAGGTGTTTGGGCCCGCTGGACCCCTTTAAAGAGGACTTTGAACGTAGATTTTACAAAACTGAAATTACTGGTCCTACCCGCCATTGCGGTACGATTCCCTGTGGAATTGCATTAACATTTAGCGCCAAAAAGTTTTTATTTTTCTATAGAAGAAACATAAGGCTAGACAAAGGGCTCAAGTTCAATGCCCTAAAGGGGCCCAAAAGTAGGCCGGTCAACCTGAAAAAAAAAGTTTCTGTCATTTCCGGTGACCTTTAGTCGAAATCTTGACCATTTTTCCTACTTTCGGTTTGGGGCAGGTGTGTAGCATCCGGATGTATCGAGTTTTTATCAGTGCTGCAAGTCAATAGTGTCTCAGGGACGGGGTATAGGGACCATATGAATATCTCATAGCCCCCCCAAAAAAATAAATCGTGGTAGCGGAAAGGATATATGACATACCTACCTTCCAAAAAATATCTATTTTTGCAGTTAATGACCCTGCCCGACTCCCGGGCTGGGTTTTAAATATGATTTTTGACAACTATTTGTTGATACCTCTAATTTCATAGATGACATGCCTACCTTCCAAAATGATATATTTTGGTACTTAATGACCCCACCCGACCACCGCACTGGGATCCTAATGCATTTGTTGACAAATACTCTTCAATACCTTTCATTTGATATACACTGTAATTATTTTGGTACTAAATGACCCCGCCCGATCTCCGGGCTGGGTTATAAAAACGGTTTTTGACAACTACTCGTCGATACCTTTAATTTGATATATGACACTCCTACCTACCAAAAATAATCTATTTGTCACTTAATGACCCCGCCTGACCCTCGGTCTTGGATCATAATGCGATTTTTGACAATTACTCATCGATGCCTTTTATTTGATATATGACACGCCTCAACCGCCCCGAGCTAGATTCTAAATACGATATTGACAACTACGCGTTGATACCTTTAATTTAATATATGACACGCCTACCTTCCAAAAATAATATATTTCTGCACATATAAATATCACTGAATGTGATAAATACCTCCAGCAACTGCTTGACACAGTCAGATATGCACAACTAGACTTGGTACTGATCGGTCATGCAAAATTTCATGAAAATATGGAGTGTGTGGTTTCGTTAGATTTGCATTGAACAGTTCTACATGGTAGTAAACGATACGTTTACAGCTCTTACATAGAGCTCATAATAGGCTGTTCCCCAAACGCATACGTGTTGATTTTTAGTCTTTTTCTGTTTCAGAAACAAATATTTATTATACCAATGACATTGTTTAGTTTTGTGCCATGTGAAACATATTAACAGTAGATTTCTGTCCAGGACTGGTATTCACAAAGCATCTTAGTTGAAAACTTAAATATTTTGACTTAAGTTAAAAATTAGTATTGCATATATCGTGCACAAATTGAAGATAAACCCATGTTTTCTTAGTGATTATAGTAGCTCTTTAAATAATGATTTAAATCTATGCGAAAAATCAATAATCGTGAGTGTCATGTTTGTTTATTAAATGCGTTTTCCATATAAGTGTTTTAAAATGCAATTTACAGATACTTAAGTATATTTGCCATAAATCACCGTATATTGATGGCATTTATGGGAAAACGCATTTAATAAACAAACAAACTTTATCGTATTCTAGCTTCGTTTCGCCGACAATTGACTATGAAATAACGGCGAAAGGAGCTTTATAATACCAACTTAGTTGTATTATAGCCTCGTTTCGCCGACCATGGACTATGAAATATCGGCGAAAGGAGCTTTATAATACCAACTTAGTTGTATTATAGCCTCGTTTCGCCGACCATAACGGCGAAAGGAGCTTTATAATACCATCTTAGTTGTATTATAGCCTCGTTTCGCCGACCATGGACTATGAAATAACGGCGAAAGGAGCTTTATAATACCATCTTAGTTGTATTATAGCCTCGTTTCGCCGACCAAATAAGATTTTTACATGAAGGGTGTTAAACAAGGTGTTTATTGAATTAAATGATTATTTTCATATATTCGCATTTTTATCGTTTTAAGTATGTTTGGCGAAGATGTAGTCATAAATAGAATCAAAGTTATTAATTAATATTAAGAATGGCTATATGCATTTTTTATCTGGGATATACATGTACTATTTTACATGTATTGTCGTGTATATTTGGACACGCATGTTAATTAAATTAACATGCGTGATTTGGATGAGACTGAAATAAATTATTAAACTTCTTCGAGTTCATTTTGTACAATACAATATAACACAATTCAGTTCATGTTGAAAGTATGCGCGTTCTAGCAATCAATTATAGAAAGACAAGTGTCAACATTCCTTATGCAAATTTTAGGTTACTATAGTATTTTGATTGCATTATCGACTGTAATTGGATTATCACCTGTAGTCACGTGTCAAGTCACCGACTGTTTAATGAAACTTCAGCGAGATAGCTCTTGCAAGTTACGTACAATAAAGATTATCTATAATGTCACGTATACGTAGTATTGACTGAAAATGTTACTAGTCGCACCGTTGTACATCAAGTTGGAAGTATTTATTTGATACATAATATGTATTTTTGTGGTCAAATTTTGCCATAATAATAATTAAGCTAAGACATACAACGCGCAACAAATGTGCATTTAGTCAAACAAACAAAGTTAACTTGTATACGACATTTATTTAGGACAAGATTACACTATATAGCACAATTAAGTCCACTGTAAAATACTCAATTAATTTTTATCGTTTGATAGTATGTTGTTAATATTTTCATTAAAGCATTTTTTATTTCATTATATTTAGCCCGTATTTACAACAGAAACAACTTTTATTTAATCATTATGATTTGCCTGATTATTTAAATAAATGTCACAACTACAATTGCAAATCCCGCGAAAATGATCACTTACAATACAATTAAACAAACAGCCAGGGGTGACACGTGGCTAGGTGTGATAATCCAATTATCGTCGATAATCCAATTAAAATTGTAACACGCAATTTTCACAATGTAACATTACATATCTTTATTACACTCAATACATGCAATAAACCAAAGAATACATAAGATTTTTGTGTATGATCTTTGAATATACATAGCACAAAATATGAAAATATGAGAAATAACGTTAATTGATGTTAATACGAGGCCTAAAATACAACATATATATAAACATACATGTTCACTAAAAGATGTATTTAATGTTATAACAATCAAACTTCAGTAAATGTCACACATTCTAATTAGACCAATACAAGAAAACAATGTTTTAAAATACAAATTTTCCTTATGTTGTTTGATTATTGTTTTTATTTTTCCGGAGAGTCGCTTAAATCTTGATACATTAGTATTTTAAAGAATATAACATATTTAAATGACCACAGCTAGGTGTAGATAAGTAGTAGAGGACACAGACTGAAACAGACAGAAATGAATGTTGCATTTTCTTTCTGCATTTGGTCGCAGTTAACTGTACCATTGATAACAAGTAAAAATAAAATAAGAAAACTTTATATTTTAATATAATGCTTTATAAATGTTACAAAACATTTTACTCTAAATCAATGATACAGTTACCTGTGCATTTGGATGTTCAATCGTATTCAGAAAAATCTTACCTTTAAAATAATTTCAGTAACATTAATAGTAAGACTGACGCAAGACATCATGTACTAAAATATCATTATGAATAGTGCAATTAGTATGATAAAGCTCCTTTCGTCGAATTTTCATTGTCGATGGTCGGCGAAACGAGGCATTTATACAAATAAGATGGTATTATAAAGCTCCTTTCCCCGTTATTTCACAGTCAATGGTCGGCGAAACGAGGCTATAATACAACTAAGATGGTATTATAAAGCTCCTTTCGCCGAAATTCCATAGTCCATGGTCGGCGAAACGAGGCTATAATACAAGTAATATGGTATGATAAAGCTCCTTTCGCCGATATTTCATAGTCCATGGTCGGCGAAACGAAGTATTTATACAACTTAGATGGTATGATGAAGCTCCTTTCGCCGTTATTTCATAGTCCATGGTCAGCGAAACGAGGTATTTATACAACTTAGATGGTATGATAAAGCTCCTTTCGACGTTATTTCACAGCCAACAGTCGGCGAAACGAGGCTATAATACAACTAAGATGGTATTATAAAGCTCCTTTCGCCGATATTTCATAGTCCATGGTCGGCGAAACGAGGCTATAATACAACTAAGTTGGTATTATAAAGCTCCTTTCGCCGATATTTCATAGTCCATGGTCGGCGAAACGAAGTATTTATACAACTTAGATGGTATGATAAATGGGAACCAGTCAAGATGTACCCAAACTTAGGTGTACCCAAATATTTTGGTCAAGGTGTACCTTTTTTAATAGTCAAGGTGTACCCATATTGTAAAATTTATATGTTTGTTATAATATTGTGCTTATATTATTTGTTTTGGTAGTTATGTTAATTATAATCACACATGCATAATATTACATTTTCATACACACTTAAAATTAAACTGAAAACACTAAATATTGTGTGTTTTCAGTCTAATATTAAGAGTGTAAAACAATGTTATATTATGCTTGTCGCATGTTATAAATAACAAAAACTACCATAAACAAATAATATAAACACTGAATCATAACATTATTATATTTTAATGATACTTTCTATTTATTTTCTTACATTCCTCATATAAATATTAAAATTTATTTAAGTAATTTCTTAATAAAATTTTAAAATTTATATGACATGTATGAGGACTGTTAGAAAATAAAATACAATTGGATCAAAGTATCAATAAAATATAAAATGAAGTAAGGATGTTTTAAATTTAATTAACAAAAGATAAATAATTCGGAAATGATATAAATCTATTGTGTATTTTTAATTCTATCCTAACATTCTTCATGTAATTGTTCATCTTCATTCCACTTAAAGATCAACAAAAATACATAAATAATGTCAGAAAAGAATTTAAAACATTAGTAGATTTAAGTATCATTTAAGATATATCTTTTTTAAATAAATATCAACCATCCTATACCTCCAGAAGCATCAATGATACTGACTTTGTTTTGACATATTCAAGTACAAGCTACATGAATTCCTGTTAAATTCCTTTCTCTGTAATATGAAATCTTAGTGTCATACATGGGTGTGAAATTTCTTAAAATGAAATGTAATTAGGTATTTATTGTGTATAAATTCCTGAGAAAGTCCATTCAGTGTAATATCTAATTAGTGTCAGACTTGGGTGTTGTTTATACTTATTACCAATTTGAAATATGCATTTGTAACATATTGTCAGGGATTAAATTCAGATACTTTGCAAATTCTGAAATCCTTGTCTTAAGTGGTGATATCAATTTATTTTAATTTTGAATCATTAGTCTTCATCAATTATTTATGTATGTCCTTTTATTCATGAATTTCTGATAAATATAAAGTTTAAATTATACTATATTAATATAAAATGAAAATATAACAAATTGACTTTCCACCTTCATATAGTGCGGCCAAGATATGATGGCACAATAACAAATACACATGCTAATTAGCCGACGGGTTCATTTTCAACAAAAAGGGATGTTTATTTAAAGTCATGGTCAATAAACGCTTGTTTCGTGTTATGTTTTTGCAATGTGAGCAAATATACGAGAGAAGTTTACACGTGCCTCGCTAGCTCAGTTGGTAAAGCTTTGGTAATACAAAAAAATATCGATAGAGGTTACTGGTTCGAATATCACTTTTGTTATTATTTTTATTCTACAGTTCTAGTTAACTATTTTTCATAGTCTATCCCGTTATACGTTGATAATCTTGTTACATTTTTTTCATTCGTATGCCTTCCTTATTCTGTATTTTTATTATGTTTTATTTATCTAGAATAATAATTTATAAAAATTATGTTCTGTACGTAAAGATGTACATATAAATTATATGAATTTACATTGTTCATCAGCAGTGTCTGTGACAGAATAATTTAAGATACCCCTATCATCGCGGCAGTTCGTTTCCTAGGACAGGACAACAGAGTCATTGGCAGTTCCATTGATGCATCTTGTGTACAGAAGTTTAATGAATTAGACACAATGTATCGTCCTGGCTTAGCCATAGTTCGATTAAATAATGTGCAGTTAACACAGTTTATCTGGTTATAAGTAATACACCCACAAATACACGAGTTTCGTGAAAAGTGTTCAGAAAATTATTCGTGACAAAAAATAAAAAAAAGATTCTGATGGGATTCGAACCCGGACCTTCTGCGTTGTGATTAGCGACGTTACCACTCGGCCATATAATAAACACAGATATATTTATCCTTAAGTAGTTTACAATAACTGAACAGCACTTAGATGATCATGATTTATTAACCTACCCGCGTTTTGATATGGGCTGATCCAACCAGTGACGTTTACACAATGTTATTGTGCCATCATATCTTGGCCGCACTATACCTGTACACTTTAAATAATGACAAAATGCAGTGTTTCAATACATATGTTTTAAGCACCTGAATAATAATGATTTATTTGACCTGATGTTTGTCCCAATGAGCTATGTCACTTTATAATGTTTGAACTTATACATTTAAAAATCTTGACAAGAAAAAACTTAGATTTTCAAAATTTCTTGTTGATATATTTCTTTATTTATATTAACTGATTATGTAACAATGGATTTTTTTATAAATTCACAAGCCTTATTAAAAGTAAGGAAATATGTTTTAATTCAATTGAATTTTTTTCTAAGGTGAATAATTTATATTTTTGTAAGTCATGTGTCTAGCTGTAAATTTTAAATATTTTGAAAAGTTGGGATACAAGAAATTGTATGGTTTTGATTTGTCAGTTGAAAAAATCAACCTGAGCCTGTGGACACTTAATGAGTTGGAAATGTATATTATTTTTATTTCATGATCTATGTATTCTGACTGGGTCGCTAGCTTACGTAATATATTCTGATTGTGTAGGTTATGTCCCCCCTAAATTTTCTGGACCCGGGTCTGATTTCAGTGGGGAAGTTTTCAAAACCGAAATAAAACACTGGACAGTATAACTAGATAATGATAAAGATAAGTTTATAATAGTTCAGAATAACAGGCTATGAGACTGTACCATTTATCAGTAAAAATCTAATTCAAAACATGCATAATACGGCTTATTGCTCGCTGTCCCCCTGACCGTGGAATTTCGATAAAACAGGTTTTATCCTGTAATGTCGATATCGAAAATGCAACTTGACTATCCAAATGCAAGGAAAAATGACCAACACATACAATTTTGTTGCTAAAGCAATGATAGTTACGTGCAGGAACAAAATTCTGAGTTAAAAAGGACATCACTGACATATTAATGTCATTTATCAATGATTATTTGATAGTAGTCCCGTGAGATGTTCTTAATGCAACTTGTATGCAAAACTATAACTGCTGTCAATAGAAACGATATATATATATATATCGATGGTTTTTTTTGTTGATCGATTATTGTTTCACATTTTGAAATATCGATTCATTGGTAAAATAATGAAACTACCCAAAATCCTATTAAATTGTCGATACGCCTCAGATCGAAACAATGACAGCTTTACACAAAACTTAAATAAAAAGAAAGTATAACTTTACTGTAAGACCTGTCAATTTGCAAATCACTTACTAGTACGTTAGTGTAGCTCAATCAGTCAATTAGAGAATCTTTTTGATGGTAGCAAAGGTTGTTCACACTTATTATTAGGTGTCAATGTTCATATAATTGTAGATTTCTACCATGAAAATTTTGGTAAAACTGGATTAATTAATAACTGATAAAGACATCTGAATCAGTATTTTATTAATAATTGAAAATATTAACTTTAAATTATTTATAGAATCTAACTAAATAAATAAAATTCCCATGGGTACACCTTAACCAAAATTTGGGTACACCTCAACCAAAATTTAGGTACACCTTGACTAAAATAATTTGGGTACACCTAGGTTTGGGTACATCTTGACTGGTATCCTGATAAAGCTCCTTTCGCCGTTATTTCACAGCCAATGGTCGGCGAAACGAGGCTATAATACAACTAAGATGGTATTTTAAAGCTCCTTTCGCCGATATTTCATAGTCCATGGTCGGCGAAACGAGGCTATAATACAACTAATATGTTATGATAAAGCTCCTTTCGCCGAGATTTCATAGTCCATGGTCGGCGAAACGAGGTATTTATACAACTAATATGGTGTGATAAAGCTCCTTTCGCCGATATTTCATAGTCAATGGTCGGCGAAACGAGGCTATCGCTTTTCCCTATTTTGTCAGTTTAGTTGTGCTAGGAGTTTTTCCCCATGTTTAATGTATGCATTTATTTGCAAATATATTAAAGCATATGTACAAATCATTTATAATAACTAATTAATAGCCACTAATAATTTTCAATCCTCCTTTCGCCTCCTTTCGCCAAAAATCCTCCTTTCGTATTTTAGTCAAACCCGTACCAGCACTCAATTGTATAAACGTTGGTTAAAGTTAACCAGTTTGGATAACTTATCCATGGTTAACTTTAACCAAAGTGGTTAAGTTATCCAAGTTGGTTAACGATTTGTATAAAACCATTTATCCACTTGACTAAGTTATCCAAAGTTGGTTAAAGTTAACCAAAAGTTATCCAGTTCTGGATAAATAATAATTTAGTTGACTTTAACCTTACCATCCATAAATAATGCATCTTCCAGACTGAAAGTAATTAAAATTCGTTCCGTATGACTAGAAATTACGTTTTGACGTCTTAGGAATATTAACAAATATACATAGTTGCGCATTTTGATAATAAAAAAAAAATTTGATTTAGCTTCATCAATTACTTGCCGAGTTTTGGTAATTAAAATCATTTAATTTGGCAACATTCACCAATAGCTCTGTACATACCGAGCATAGCCTTTATTTACCAGTCAGATTTTAGCTGAAATATGACAGGCATATGCATGAGTGCCATCACCCGTATTTGAACTCTGGTTGGCTGGTTAGACGGCAAGCACGCTAACCATGATATTTGAGTAACAGTCATCAAACGTCATAATATTATTAGTCAACACGTGTAATTGCGAAACTAGGTATTTGACTGAGGTCCATCCATAACTATTAAAGTGAGTCCTGAAATGATGAAATATACCTTGATTGTGTTATATTTCACTCTACAAGTTCCGTACGAGCTCCGTTGATTTTGGACAAATCATACGGTATCCGTGTGAAACCCATATAGTATCACAGATGTTTTATTGATGTTCCGTTCGGTCACACTAAAGTAAAGCCTGCGTCAGATCAGCCTTGCGACAGTTGTACACCTGTATATAATCACTTAATAAGGCACCTTATGGGAAAATCGCTGATATTTCGTGTGACAACCGTAAGCCCATCCTCCGACCGCCGTACGAAATATTAGCGCCGCAAGATCAACTCAACGTCGCTAACTAAATTCTCGAGATTCCAACTTTTTCTGTGTTTTGTTTGCGATTTACCTTTACAGCTATTTCTACTACAACCATGACGCGTATGGCAACCGTACAGGCATCGCAGGACAGCCTTGCGATGTCTATGATCTGTCTGGATGTCTGCGACTTGTCTGAGGCCTGAATGGTATTTTAAAGCTCCTTTCGCCGATATTTCATAGTCCATGGTCGGCGAAACGAGGCTATAATACAACTAATATGTTATGATAAAGCTCCTTTCGCCGAGATTTCATAGTCCATGGTCGGCGAAACGAGGCTATCGCTTTTCCCTATTTTGTCAGTTTAGTTGTGCTAGGAGTTTTTCCCCATGTTTAATGTATGCATTTATTTGCAAATATATTAAAACATATGTACAAATCATTTATAATAACTAATTAATAGCCATTAATAATTTTCAATCCTCCTTTCGCCTCCTTTCGCCAAAAATCCTCCTTTCGTATTTTAGTCAAACCCGTACCAGCACTCAATTGTATAAACGTTGGTTAACGTTAACCAGTTTGGATAACTTATCCATGGTTAACTTTAACCAAAGTGGTTAAGTTATCCAAGTTGGTTAACGATTTGTATAAAACCATTTATCCACTTGACTAAGTTATCCAAAGTTGGTTAAAGTTAACCAAAAGTTATCCAGTTCTGGATAAATAATAATTTAGTTGACTTTAACCTTACCATCCATAAATAATGCATCTTCCAGACTGAAAGTAATTAAAATTCGTTCCGTATGACTAGAAATTACGTTTTGACGTCTTAGGAATATTAACAAATATACATAGTTGCGCATTTTGATAATAAAAAAAAATTTGATTTAGCTTCATCAATTACTTGCCGAGTTTTGGTAATTAAAATCATTTAATTTGGCAACATTCACCAATAGCTCTGTACATACCGAGCATAGCCTTTATTTACCAGTCAGATTTCAGCTGAAATATGACAGGCATATGCATGAGTGCCATCACCCGTATTTGAACTCTGGTTGGCTGGTTAGACGGCAAGCACGCTAACCATGATATTTGAGTAACAGTCATCAAACGTCATAATATTATTAGTCAACACGTGTAATTGCGAAACTAGGTATTTGACTGAGGTCCATCCATAACTATTAAAGTGAGTCCTGAAATGATGAAATATACCTTGATTGTGTTATATTTCACTCTACAAGTTCCGTACGAGCTCCGTTGATTTTGGACAAATCATACGGTATCCGTGTGAAACCCATATAGTATCACAGATGTTTTATTGATGTTCCGTTCGGTCACACTAAAGTAAAGCCTGCGTCAGATCAGCCTTGCGACAGTTGTACACCTGTATATAATCACTTAATAAGGCACCTTATGGGAAAATCGCTGATATTTCGTGTGACAACCGTAAGCCCATCCTCCGACCGCCGTACGAAATATTAGCGCCGCAAGATCAACTCAACGTCGCTAACTAAATTCTCGAGATTCCAACTTTTTCTGTGTTTTGTTTGCGATTTACCTTTACAGCTATTTCTACTACAACCATGACGCGTATGGCAACCGTACAGGCATCGCAGGACAGCCTTGCGATGTCTGTGATCTGTCTGGATGTCTGCGACTTGTCTGAGGCCTGAATGATATTTTAATTTGATTTTCAGGAGTAATAAATAGAGGATATTTGTTTGTTTTGATTGAATATGGTTTATATCTCATCGTGTAGTGATAAAATTCAATATTTTCAAGAGCGCGTAGCGCGAGTGAAAATATTAAAATTTTATCACTACAAGATGAGATATTAACAATATTCAATCAAAACAAACAAATATTCTATTTATTTAATGCTTTTATGGTGTCAAAACTGGCACTATTTATGCCAAATTACCACTGTGGTTAGGCTACGTGTGAATATGTTATTCCATTCATATTTTTCACTTCAAAATCCGCCATCTTGGATTATGGTGAATAGGTGAAAACGACTTTTTTGTGAGTTTTGCATTAAATCATACACCAACTTGTAGGAAATGGTCTAACTAAGAATAAAAAAACCCCACATGACATGTTTCCGTTCAGTAATAAAAAAGTTACAGACATTTTAGTGTTGAGATTTTGGTAAATTAAAGTAGTCCCTGTGAGGGGGCGGAGCTTATATCAGTCACATTGTAGGTGATAACCAGTGACTGATATAGGTTTTATTTCACTGATAGAACTCCATATCTCATCAGTTAGCATTAAATAAATCATGCGTCCAAACACTTGTGCGGCTGATGTGTGTACTGTCTCATTCACCCTATGATACCCGTACGAGCTCCGTACAAGTTGTTTTTGGCTATAGCACGGATAATTTGACATGACTCTCGACCTTCTATTAGCATAATTTAACAGCTATTGTCTATATTTATAACCCCGATAGTATGTTTTCATTAGCCGAAAGTATCACGAAGATGCTCGAGGTGTTATACCAACACAAATCTAACGGAACGATATTGCACGATTTGCTTGCGGAAATTTATATATTCAAAGCAAGAAACTTGTAATACATTTATGCATAAAGGCACTATAGAGGCTGTACTGTATGACCACTGTAGAGGCTGTACTGTATGACCACTATAGAGGCTGTACTGTATGACCACTATAGAGGTTGTACTGTATGACCACTATTGTACTCTATGACCAATATAGAGATTGTACCGAATGACCACTATAGAGGTTGTACTGTATGACCACTATAGATGTTGTACTGTATGACCACTGTAGAGGTTGTACTGTATGACCACTATTGTACTCTATGACCAATATAGAGATTGTACCGAATGACCACTATAGAGGTTGTACTGTATGACCACTATAGATGTTGTACTGTATGACCACTGTAGAGGCTGTACGTATGACCACTATTGTACTCTATGACCAATATAGAGATTGTACCGAATGACCACTATAGAGGTTGTACTGTATGACCACTGTAGAGGTTGTACTGTATGACCACTATTGTACTCTATGACCAATATAGAGATTGTACCGAATGACCACTATAGAGGTTGTACTGTATGACCACTGTAGAGGTTGTACTGTATGACCACTATTGTACTCTATGACCAATATAGAGATTGTACCGAATGACCACTGTAGAGGTTGTACTGTATGACCACTATAGATGTTGTACTGTATGACCACTGTAGAGGCTGTACGTATGACCACTGTAGAGGCTGTACTGTATGACCACTGTAGAGGCTGTACTGTATGGCCACTGTAGATGCTGTTCTGTATGACCACTATATAGGCTGTACTGTAATGACAACTACAGAAGTGGTACTGTCTGGCCCATATTGAGCTTGCACTTTATATGTGTGCCTTAAAAAGTCGCCCTGTACATATAGCCATAGGTCAGTACTCAACAGTTGTCATCCATATCAACCGATCATTGATGTTGTGTGAGATAGTCACATAGAAACTGGTTATTTGCACAACCTTGTTTAGTTTTTTTATGATAACCGAATCCCACTATAGGTGCACTATATGGTCACTGAAAAATTCTTACTACATTTTATATGACTATGCAACCACGAAAATGTCAAGTCAGTATTTTAAGTCTTGTAAATGTGATGTAAATAAATAATTCTCAGGTGATGATATTTGTTGTAAGGTGTATTGTTGTAATAATATGCGCTTTCTTAATAATTAATAGATTTGAAACAGTAATCCAGACAACTTGAAATTTTCAGAATTTAAAATCTTCAAACCGGTATTCCACGATTCTATGTGTATGTTCCACAAGCATGTTCTGCATCTGTGCAACATATGCGCAAAACTTGAATTATGATTTTCCCATATCCTTTCCGCTACCATAGCGTACTAATGCAGACACGCCGGGATGCCCAAATTTGGAAATTTTGCTGTCATGGGTACACAGGCATCACAGACTACAGGATATTACGGGCCCAGGGTCTTGCACATGTTTTTGGGTCCGCTTTAAAGAGGGCTTTGGACGTAGATTTAACAAAACTGAAATAACTGCGGTACGATTCCCTGTGGAATTGCATTAACATTTAGCGCCAAAAATTGTTTATTTTTCTATAGAAGGAATATAAGGCAAGACAAAGAGGTCAAGATCAACGTCCTTAAGGGGCCAAAAAGTAGGCCTGTCGTGCTAAAAAAAAGAGAAGTTTTTCGCGTAAGGGTCACCGTCACATCGTCATTTCCGGTGACCTTTAGTCGAGATGTTGACCATTTTCCTACTTTCGGTTAGGGGGAGTTTTTATCAGTGCTGCAAGTCAATAGTGTCTCAGGGACGGGATATAGGGACCATATGAATTTCTCACCGCGCCCCAAAAAATCGTGGTAGCGGAAAGGATATTTGCATATAAGTACGTACAAGCCTTTTTTCTAAGTTTGCGCATACTGAGTACGAACCGTGCATGCATAATATGTAGAACATGTACAATGAGTCATGGAATAATTGCTCAACTTGTTCAAAACAAAAAATAAGATTTTTACCCTACAAGCCAAATGTCATAAAGCTACATAAAATTACACTGTAGCACATCTTAAATGTTGACTTATTGCATTAATGCAAGGACAGTAATTCAATTTATGCATATATTCAGGTATAAATAATCATTTCTTAACAACACAGACTAATAGCTTACTGCAAAACATATTGATTAATAAAAAAGTTGAAAAACAATGCACATTGAGAAATGTTTAAACACAATTTTTTAAATAAAGAACAGTAACTGTTACAATAAAAGGGAAATGTTGACAACAACCTCTAAAAATTGCATTTTGTAAATTTTCCTTGATCACCATCTAACTAACTGGCAACATCAACATTTGATACAAAATTTCCTGAACAGGAATATGATAGCAACTTTCATCGAGATATTTATACTGATTTATTGATACAAGAAGTTTCACAAGATGTTAACTCTCAAGGGTCATTCTGTTAATTTCCCTAGTTTACTAGAAGTACGGAATAAACACTTACTGACAACATCAACATCTTGAACAAAATGTCCTGTACAGGAATACAACAGGAAGAAAACAAGACTGCATTCAATAAACGCTTATGCCACAGTGTACGCCTTGTCCATTATTACTAGCGAAGTCAATCAGGGCCATAATCTGTTGAAACCAGCCCAATAGTGGTTATAGTCAGAAATGGTAAATGTCACATTGACCTTGACCTACTGACTTCAAAATCAATAGGGGTCATTTACTGTTGATGACCAACCTCCGTGTAAAGTTTAAAGATCCTAGGACAAAGCATGTTTGGGTTATTGAACGGAAACCATTTGGTCTACAGACCGACCTTGGGATGTGGGCGTGGTCCAGACCCCAAGTGTCTTTGCACTAATTAAGCGTCTTGCGTTAAGCGCAAAATAGTGAATGTCCCAAAATCGCACACAATATTTCCTATAATCTCAGGCAATTGCATGATTTTATTATGGCAGACCTGAGACTGTGACAGGTATTGTAATAGCTAAGCCTACAGTCCTGACTGCATGGCCTTTGTTTACAGGTGGTTTTAAGCACTAGATTGACTGTAGATCAACAGTATTTGTTTAAAAAAACGTATTCTAAAAAATCAAAATCTGATATTAAAATGATATAGATTCACCACGAGTATTCAATTCAGTGTCTAAAAATGGTGTCCGAAATTGAGACTAGTCGAAATATTGGAAGTTTAGAAGTTGTTTATGATCGCTGGATAAGACAACTATTCGTTGATTTGATCAATTGTGATTGTATAATAGCATCTTAATGACATAGAAGCCCACAGACTTGTACCCTTGCATGCAAAATGAAGAATAACAAGATCGTTGTTGTCGTCCAATTGCACAATAAATTGAAGTCAACCGACGATGTTAACGTAACCTTAGCGTCCATGAATGGAATCAGGAATGTAGAATTTCGATGTTTAAAGCCATAATCATACTTACATGACATCTTCCCTGTGAGCTATAAGGCCATATGGCTAAGGCAAAGCCATTAAGTTAACGCAAAATGTAGTGTTATTGTTGGTAATAGACGAAACTTGTGACGTTCGCCAAATAAAAATTAAAGGGAGTCCAATCTTATAAAAGACACGGAATGAAACAATTCGCAAATCTGTACCGTCTACGTCTACGTATGTTTTCTTTGTCATCTACGACCTGTAAGATGTCAGGTTCGTCGAAAATACGGTTCTAATCGAGACGAAAGTCGGCCATTTTCTTTTGGATAAAGTTTTGGATAAAAGTTAACCAGACTCAATGAGTAGGGTTAACTTTTTCTGGTTAACTTACCGGTTAACCTATGGATAACTTTGTCCAAAACTTCTATACAAATGGATTTCGACAAAGTTATCCAGAAATCGACAAAGTTATCCAAAAGTCAGACTTAACCAATATTTAACCACTGGTTAACTTTAACCAACGTTTATACAATTTGGTGCAGGTGGAACATGGTGTCGTTATTCCTCTCCCTGTGCAAGATAGTCAATATCCAAAATGGCGGCCATAGCTGAGCTGATGCGGAAGTAAATTGAAACCTCGTTAAAAGTAGATGAGTAAATGAAAAGTTGATTTTTATAACAAAACATTTGAATTATATAACAATAATACATGAAAAATGTATATGTTACTTTTTGTGCGAGTTTCGAACTGTGAACTTGTATTTTATGCGCTGATCTTAAACTTTAAAAAACCAGAGATTTGATTCTCTGAAAGAGCCTAGTCCCGTGTAACTAAAAGGTTGAAATCAGTATAAATAAAATACTATTTAGTTATGGTATCCAGAACTACCTTTCAAAGAAATGAAAGAGAAAGCTTGTTTTGTAAACATAAATAAAAAGAATACTTTAACAGTCAACTTACCACGTACGGGGGTCGTCTTAACCGTCAAATAAAGTCTACCTCGTTTACCTCGTATGACAGTAGAAAATGTTATCGCAATGGTGAATCATCGGACTTTGGTAGGAATACAACCGCGCCACCTACCGTTAGTTATTTGTCATTCAATAAAAGCATTTGAAATGCACGTACACCAAAACCTCGCCTCGAACATTCTTTATATTCAGATATCATAGTACTTGGTTAGCGTCCGTATCCTTAAGACAAGAAATTTCTTCATATAACGTTCGATGTTTTAGCTACTGATTGTACGACGTACCACAGGTCCATGAAAAGTGTCCAATACCGTCTATATATACATATTTAAATAGAAGGTCTGCAACGAACGATTTCCCAATATATACACGCCACTGACAGAAACATTCACAACTCAATTATTACTACATCAAATCTCACAGGGTTTTTTGCAGAATGCTCGTAAAACATAAGTGCCGATGATGAAACAACCATTCTGGGATTCAAACGCATGTTTCTCCGAAATTTTAGCGTCGGACAACGGTCAGAGCAGCCAATTTTCGCCACTTGCTCTAAACCTGTCCCCTCTCACTTCCGCTTTTTCGGTAAGTAATAAGGGCAAAGAGAGCCTCTCACTGATTGGTTAAAAATACAATTCTTGAAAATTGTAAATTGACATTTATAATTAACGATAAATAGTTGCAGATATTGCTTATGAGAATAAATATTTTTAGTGATGTTGATTTGAACAAAACACGCATCAAGTTTGTCAACAACAAATATTTAAACTTGTGTTGTTTTGTTTTGTAAGTTGCGTCGTCATGGTCATGCTCACGTGTTTTTGTGTACATAACAAAACAAACAAGTTCTCGTAGCGGTAACATTTTCAAAGGTGTCAAGGATACATCGGATACCGGTACTGTGGGTGATATTAGTTGTAATTTGTGTTTTTAATTCTTCATCGATCTAAAATCAGCGTAGTTTCACGCATCCAGCACACTCGAGTGACAAAGTCTACTAGATTTCAACCAAGTCAATTAAGCTCGTACTTTGGGCCCTTCGTGGGGAATTTCCAATTAAGTTGATCACCAAGAATATGTCTACTAACCATCCTGCGTCCTTATTCTACTCTTGTTTTCTGAGATTAGAGTACTGAGTGTGAAAATAAATGTTCAATAACGAGGTCGATCAATTTGTCATGTTTTTAGATTGTAATTTTGACGTCATCAGTTTATATAGAGGTACCAAATGGGGTATCACTTTACGTGACGTAATAAGCGAAACGAGCGGAATGTAAAATAGATAGATCTACTCGGTGGAATATCAGTAATCACTATAGGGACTATGTAAAAATCATAAATGCCCAGTCTGTGTTTGATTGTATCATACTGTAGGAAGGATTACATTAGATCTACAAATCATAGAACAGACTATCATTATATACGGTCAATAGGCCTACATGTATACATGTATGAGGGTGTCACCCCCTCACCCCATGAATCCCGAATACTTCTTAATTTTTCAGCGAATCCCGAATACCACCTTATTTTTTCGCTGAATCCCGAATACCTTTAGCCTGTTTTGAAACAAAAACAGCTCTGTAGACACATTTAATCTTACAACTTTAGTATGTAGTATCCATCCCGTATAATTCAGGGGCGATTACAGGGTTGATTAGGTGTTAGGATGGCGAACAGATTGATATGCAAAAAGGAAACAATGAATCCACCTGAGCACAGGTTTTTCATGATATAATCATCCAAATCATGCTGATTAATTACGTATAGTCCATACTTATTGACTTTTAAAACCAATCTAATAGAAGCATACGAATTCAAAGGATGTTTTAATTTCGAGAAGGATTTGAGTAAGGGCGTTGTATGACCTAACGAAGCAGTATGCTGCACAAAACCATTCTTAATCAAGTTAATAATATACGTATTATAAGTATTTGTGCGAGCGAATCGAGTCAGAAAATTGCATTGATTATCTTATAATTTGCGACACAAACTCTTTCTCTACTTGATAATGATAAAGTCGTTGTGTGAGCGAAGCATTTTTAAAAATACATTGTTCATCTGAGCGGCATCATAGAAATCAGTGACGGATACAGAAATTGGTGTAGTGGGCGTAAATGTTGATACACCCCACCCCTGGGGAGTTAATGTTTTTATCTTAGAGGAAAATATTACATATACAGAGTCTGCTATTTTAGAAAGGTTCATGGTGATAGACATAAGTTGGAGTTAGTTAAGCTTGGTGTATTCGTGGCCGCTTTCATGACATGGTCTTGTGTTTGATATTTTGGAAAACCGGAACTCAAAATAATTGAAAAGGGGACACTAGTGAACGCATATTTTATTTATGCAAACGGCTTAAGGTAGATCATAACCCTTGAAAATGCTTGAAAAACACCCACTTGAAAAAGCTATTTCAAACAGCATATACAATTTGCTTTTATTATATATGATAGAAAACCATTGTAGTACTTGCGTGTGATGTAAAAGGTACCATATAGTTGCCTAATTCAAATGCTAACACTAAAATAAAGGCGATTTCCGAATGAAAAATGCAACATTTTTTTCAAAATGTCAAACGTTATCATTATTGCATTTCATAATACGAACTCATTGGCAATACTTTATAATCAATCGTCGCAAGGGCATGCCAGGCTAGAAATTAGATGCTGGTGTTTTGTTTACGAGAAAAACACCTTCATGTTGATGTGTAATTTCGACAAGGAAGTCGCCATGTTTGCTCCCTCCTGTCACCACAGTAAACGTACAGCAACATGTTTTTCAAACAAAGTAATCAACATAATCGATAGCCAGATCGAATGATAAACTTTATTACATTCATAATTTATCAACTTTACAAACGATCATACGATAATAACAATGAAATCCAAATATTTATTACTGTTTTCATCTCGTTTGTTTACGAATTTCGCGCTGTGTATCAAATTTATATTCATGCGCCAAAGTAGTGCGACAGTTTATCGACAAAACCATTATGATGCAGTGTTCATAATGTGCCGTTCATAACGAATAATGAAATCGAATACAATATGATACTTACGGTTTAATTTAAGTCCCAATGAATCATCAATATCAGCATTTTCCTATCTCAACACATGCTGCACAAGTTAGCGAATTGATAATCTGATATGTGTTACGAGGCTGTCTGTCAAACTTTATTTTAGCTAAATTACAAAAGTAATATGCGTTTTTAAATAATCCTTATGTTAATTATGCTCGTATAATCATTGCAAACACAGTTGTGTAACTCGATTGTCTGGATCGTTTCGCGATCACATACAGTTTGTGTAAAATCGGTCATTACATGTAGCTGTCAGAATATTTCAATCGACACGGATAGTCCGTGCAAATGTTACAACGTGCTCGGTAAGTTTATGTATGGTGTGAGGTTACTGCCATGCTATATTATCGTCTGCAAATAGTTTTTTGAGTAATATTTAACCATTTTAACACACAAACTGACCAAATACAGCATTTTTTCCATGTTAAAAGAAACGGGCTAACGAACGGAACAAACGTTATCAGGGACCTGTACGACTAAAGATAAATAGCCAATTTCTTTGGTATATATACAAATAAAATACAGTGAAGAGGAATATCTAACTAAATATGTTTATAATTGAAAGAAATACTAAAGCTTTAATTAATTTTCCATAAACCTATTTCAGTTCTTTCGAGGCAACTTAAAACTTGTACAAATAATCAAGTTTAAAGTCTTATAGACCCGATAAAATCGATTATTGACAAACCAACAACTATCTGGTTCGTCAGGCCCACCGTACCCTAAACTATTTAGGATTTATTAAAAGTAGGCCTTCACACATACACATGTGATAGATTTTAATTCATGTTGATGTATTTTATTGTTCAAAATCAATGCATTTTGACTGCTTTTATTTAAATAAATGGGCAGGCATGACCTTGATCAAATATTTGACAACCACAATTTCTAATTTTTCTAGCATTTTGTTACCCAATAAATGGGACTGACATTTTGAAAAATGTATACCTATTTTGTAATTAACTTTTTATAAATACATTTTTATAACAAGTGAATATAACAAAAACACTCGTTGATATTGATTATTTGAACTTTAAGCTACAAAATGATGTATGATACTAATGTGTTTTTATGCCAAAAGGGTATTTAATTCACTGAAGAAAAATACACATTTTCGTCCATTAGAGTGAACCTTAAAAGGTTTTTTTTCGACAAAAATGTGACACGCCCTTTTTCTGGTAACATGCCAAAGACTATAAGAATCCATCATGAGCTTCTATGTAGGATAAATTAAGGATATCTCACCCGAGGGGTCGGATTTTAACCAGGGACGAGGCTTGCCGAGTTCCTGGTTAAAATTCCGACCCCGAGGGTGAGATATCCTTATCCTACATCGACTGTCTCATGATGGATTATTTTTCTCCGACGTAATTTAAGAAAATGGGACTTTCTTACACTATTTAGCTTTCATGGCGTCAACATGACGTCATCATAACGTCATCATAACGTGCTGTTTGCCGTGCGTTCTCATTTAAAACAATCATAGTCCAGTCATTCTACGATTTAACCTCAAACTAATTGCAAAAGAATTTCTTTTTCGATAATCATGTAGATAAATGTATGATTATAATCATACAAAAAGTCTAGAAAAATCTAAGGTGGGGAAAACGATGAAATTTAACCTTAAACTTGTTCATTTTTTCGAACTACGACATGGCAAATATAACTCGCCATAGTGACGTCATATGAACTTAGCGCGTGCGATGAACTATGTAATTACGAAGGCATAATCTCGTCATATTTACGTGAATATGTTATTTAAATATCAAATAACACGTACACACCAACCAATTCAGTTGATTATTTAAAAATAGGAACTGTAATAATCTTGTTATATACAAAAGTCAAATATTTTACGATGGTTTAAGAAAATAAATCGGCGTTATTTTGACGTTGAGATTATGCATACACTTCCTCTCTATGGAAGCGCATTACGGACATTGTCTTAACCGCCCTCTATACGGATAACAATACAGTTTGTGTATGTTTCTATTGATATTGTTTGTGTCTTTGACGAATTAAATGAGTGCCATTATACACATGTAGAGTCTACATACTTACTTACGTTAACCTAGCTTTGTACACAGGTCTAGATTTAGGGCTGCACATAGTATGGGCCTATTCAAACAAACTCAAAACGTAGGTCTCACTTGACCTAATCTTACAAGTATGCATTGAACTTAAGTTTTAGATCTAGCCTTGCACTGTAGACCAACTCTAGCCAGCATTGAACGCAGGTCTTAGGTCGATCGTTGCACTGAGGACATACTATAGATAACATTGAACGATGATTTAAATGGACCCATTTTGGCACGTCTTGAACGTAGGTCTGAACTGGCCCTACATTTGTATTCCAGCATTCCTGTAGGTTTAGTGTCGAACATTGTACTGAGGAAATAATCTAGTAAGCACTGAACTTATGTTTAATTGGACCTAATCCTGCAGCATTCAATGCAGATCTAAGGTCGAGTGTTGCATTGTGGACATACACTAGTAAGAATGTCTAACTGAACCTTCTCCAGCCAGCATTGAGTTTAGATCTAAGATCGAGCGTGTACCTACTATGGACACGTTCTAACAAGCATTGAACGCAGGTCTAAGGTCGGGCATTGAACTCATAGATGTTAGCAAGTATTCCGACTAGTATAAACAAAGGCGATCTAGTATTGAGCCTTGCATTTATGATACTAGTATAATTATGCTGGCGAAAATTAAGCGATACATCGAGCTCTGTAATCCTGAACCAAACATGGAAAGCACATCTAACATCTCGCAAACTGTGCCTAAAAGGCAACAAAACGCACAGCAATGTCCATAACAGAGCCAAATGGACCACCTACCAAGTACAGGTTTCGTAACGACCTGATCACATACCCAGTCATGTACATGCAATGGGTATACCCAGGCCTGTACATGCAATGGATGTGCGATATGTTCTATGATTACCAGCCAGCTTTCATTTATACCTGATTGCTAGTTTGATCTCGGATTCATACATTCATATAAAGTAGTTTCAAGTCGCACTGTATCCAAGGATAACTAGAACTGTCGCCATTCGGCAGACTAAATAAATATACCCCCACGTGGCAAACATCATTGCAGCTAATTCTTTTCTTTATGCACATAAGAACTATTCACTATATACACTATATATTGTATAAAAGTACAAAGGGCCATAATTCTGTCAAAAATCGTCGCAGCGCAAATTCTTTCCTTTATGCACATCTACATGTTGAGGATGTTCATCTGTTAAAGTTTGAAGGAAATGCTGCAAAAACGGAGGAGTAATGCGTCCACAAGAATGCGTATACGGACGGGCAGACCGACCGACAGACAGATAAGCTGAATTCAGTATACCCCCTTACAACTCGTTGTGCGGGGGTATAATGAAGTAGAGATACTATCTTCAACCAGTGATTCACAGAAATATTTGATAGAACACACCGAGTTGTCGAGAACCGATACTAATTTAGGATACAAGATTGGAAGTAATATATATTTACCTGTATCGTCTATATAGCCAAATTAATCACTTTTCCTATACCACAACGTCCATATTAATCGCCATCTTGGATTTCTCGAAGTAATCTCCGACATAAAAGTTTTGTATGTGTACCAATTTACATTTATGATTTAATAAACTTCATGCAAGACGAAGTTAGTTTGTGAAACTTCAAATTACTCGATTACAAATTGGTGGGTGGGGTAATAATACCACATATTACACCTCAGATTGCATGGATGCACTGAGTTCCAATTAAAGAAGTGTTTTTTATTTAACAAATTATATAATTTATTCATAAAAGTGTATTTTAGATATGTATTAATCAACATTATAAATCATAACCAAAGACATAAGAGATTAGAAAGGTGAAATTGCCTCTGTACCTGTTTGTCGTATGTTTTACCTGCAAATGACACTGACTGACATTGCTTTTTGAAGATTTTCAACATAAATAATGTATCTAAAATATTTGTTTAACGATGTTTGTGGTTTCTTAAATACATATACATCATTTAAGGACATTAATTTCAATGAATTTTGTCATATATTCCTGCTATTTTCATGTATCTATTTTTATTTTAACTGGTAATGCTAAAGAAGACGGCCATTTTGGACGCCATCTTGAATTTCACAGACCCCCATCACTTTTGCAATTTATGCTTGCAATGTCAGAACTTTCACATATAACATTAAACTATAATAATTCATTTGTTGACCTAGAGGTTACACCGGGATTTGTTTCTGAGATTGTCACACTCCATTACCCCACCCACTTGTACTGATTTTTAAGCATCTATATTAAATCAAAAATGGTTTTATTTGTTATCTATGACACGTTGTTTTCATCTGTTTATAATATTGTTCATATTCCAATTACTTTACAATGTACTTTATGGATATGTGCACTTAGGTTACATGGAAATGAAAATAAACACTGCCATAAAAGCAGCTTTAGAGTTTCCAATAGTGACCTTACATATGTTAATTTTTCGGCAACTTCCCCTTCCTAGATTTTTCTAGACTTTTGATATGTTATTTGTCAATGTTTTCTGATGCCAAAACAGTCAAATTTATTTCTTTTGCAATTTGTTTGAGGTTAAGCCTATTTTTACTGTAGAATGACTGGACAATCAGTAATAATAACGTAAATGAAGGCGTACGCTGTTGTGTTATGCTCATTAATATGTTTTTTAAATGGTATAGAGCCTATTGGCGTTCGTCTTTATTAGCTTTATATCGCCATGAACACGTAAATCCCGAAACTAAGATCGGAATGAAATCACGCGGTGGTCGCTCATGTAAGAAAGATGTTGCTAATGGAAGATAGGAGTTTCTTACATGAGCTGAAAACCTATCTTACACCAGATAGAGTGGGAGAAAGGGTATTTCCCCAATACTGAATTTCCTGTCACCCTACAAAATAAGTCATTAAGTACCTTATGAATTAGACTGGGGGTATATTATACCCAAACAGTGGATACCGAAGTCTCCTTAGAATTAGCAATAGAATTTAAATCTGGAGAATATTGAAACATCGATTAGAGAAGCGAATTATACTAGTAAGCATCAGCACCTGACCTTAAAAATGCAAAATCAACACACTCGATACAATAGTTGATTCTGTTCTAAGTATATTACATATGTACATATACATTCTACAATTGTTGTTTATGTCTCGTGATACATTTCTTTACACTATTGAATAGACACAATTCGAGTTCGATGTGAAATTTATGAAAATACTGGATGTTCAATTATGTTCAAATATAAGTTGAACACCTCTCGTACATGTTGCATATTAATAATTTCTGGTCTTCGCGGTAAAGTGGCTCAAGTGTACAAACGCATTGTCAGCGTGTTTAACAATGGTAGTACTTGACCTAACAATACTAAGTATCTCATCAGTTTCGGGAATTTATACATGATTTGGGTCACAGATGTACAGGATATGGTGAGAGTGAGAGGTCCAAGGACAAGCGTGCTATGTTATTGAAACGAAACCATTTGGTCTACCGACCGACTGCGGGATGGGGCGTGGTCAAGACAGCACAAGTGTCTGTGCGCTAAGCGACTTGAATTAGGCGGTTCGTGCGTTAAGCGCAGAACATTGAAGGTGCCGAAATCGCGCGCTTTAATTCAATTTTTGCTAGAATCTCAGTCAATTGCATGATTTTTTATGGCAGGCCTGGTATTATGTGGCCAGTAGTTTTCGCGTTATCTAAAAGGTATGGCTGCCTCTAAATTAGTTAAAAAGCTTTATTAGCCTGCGGCCTTGAGCCGCAGGTTATATTGGATTGCCAAAAGTAAAATGACCATGGAGGGGCACGTGACATGTTCTCGATGGTTTACGATTTCAAAAAAAATATCCAAAAAAAGCAGCATTTTGTAAGAATGTCGTGAACCAGACTAATTCCATTATTCCATGCGGATAACATCGGTCTTTATCGCATTACAATAGTTTATTTACCAAAGAAAGCAGAACTATTCCGAAATTTCACTTTGAACGCGAGACCACGAATCTAAACAGCAGGTGTCTGCAGCTGCATTAGATTTCCAGTCAGTAATAAATATAGTGGGCAATGCACTACATCCCGTAGAATACACATCGCTTTGATTACAGAAGCATGGTATTGATACATGATAAAAAAATTCTAATTCTTTTAAATTTGTTCATTCGTTCGGCACAAACATTTAACACAACCAAATAATTGGAGGATAATCGGTATTGTCCGATTTTACATGTATTGGAATTATTTTGACAGAAACATTAATTTACACCGGAATAAATTCGAATTACACCCAAACTGCAAAAACCACACCCTAAACAATACAACTAATTTACAAGGCCGCAGGTAATCACACGCAGGAAACTGTTTGACTTGTTTATTTTTGAAATCTTGCGTACTGAATACCAATAGGCATTTTTATTGCGTACCGCGTACGACACCCTAGCGTCCCGAATACCACCTGAAAAGGTCATGAATCCCGCGTACCGAAAGGGGAGGTTTCACCCTCATGTATGTCAGCTCGTAGATCTGATGTTTTATAAATTTAAAGTAGATGTAGATCGAATGTGTGTGTACATGTTTAGTGCCTATTATTTGTATGTGGTATTGACCGTCAGTTTAGCACCACAGGTGCAAGGCACAAAATCAAATTGGGTTGTATATGCCTACTATAATGCATATACATGTAATGTATATCTATATACATAATTGGCCTATTTAGCCAATGTGATTTTGTGTCTTGTATCCTTGTTTAGCATGGTTAGTACAGCATCTGACAGCAAGTATATAGGCCACAAGCAGACTTCAGTCCTCTTATTAATGCACAAGTGTCCTCCTATTAAAACTGTAAACGTAGATCTACTGTATGTGTGCAACGATCGGGTTTTATACACATCTACTAAAATGCCTAATTGTAGATCCATAAATAATTGATATATTTGTTTCACAGGTGCAATACACAAAATCAAATAAGTATTTAGAGACATATTATGTTGTGATACGAACTGTGTGTATTATATCATAATAGGTAGGCCCTATAGTCTAGACAGAGATCTAGTGTATTTCTAGATCATTTCGTTTCTTCCACCTGTCTGTAATTTACTGCTGAAATCAAACACGTGTGTACACATGTATGCTTCATTGGTCATATTTATAATAATTATATGTTCACATCATGACATGGTGTCTCTGGAAGTTTATTTTATGTATGCATTATGATATAAATCCTTCAATTTTGCCCAATTCAATTTAATTCTTCATCACAGGCTAGCCAGAGCTATAGCTAGTTTATTTTCCTATTTCAAGGGAAATATTATATTAAATATGCATAAAATGATTCTTTGGTGTCTCACGCCCAGTTGTTTTTCACAAAATAAAGCATTCGGAACACTTATCCGGGAAAAAAGGTCCAATCTGGATGTTTGAACTGCATAATGGTTGAATCAACAATGGTGACCATTGTTCCAAAATCACAAAATACAAGCCAAAATGTAGTTCTGGATGTGTTTCTGCAGTGTAAATGTGCTCAATAAACCTTATTCTACTGTATTTTATCAAACAAATGAACAAATATGACTCAGGATGGATCAGAAATCATCAAAGCAGCGATTATATGCAGCCAAGGGAAGTAACTCTGCTCAGACCATCACATTTCCAAGTACTACATAGGTCATATTTCAAGATTTTCACTCAAATATATCACCAGGATTAAGCCTGCAGATTCCATTTAACACCAAATAACACATTCTGACCTATATCAGGCACATGCATGTACATTAAATGTTATTGGACCCCAAATGACAAGGCGGCAATCAAGAAAAAGTCGCAAACCGCCTCAAATTATTCAAAGTTCCAGACTGTCCAAAATGCACTTTTAGGATACATTTGACATTTTTCAATTCATATGTAACAAAAAATATCAATATAATACAAATAAACAGCTTTTAGAGCTGTAAACAGGTGGTCAGGGGCCATGATGTCTCTGGAAGTTTATTTTATGCATGCATTATGATATTTATGTTTGTACATTCATGATTGCATGTATCACATATATATATATATATACATGCTCATTGGCAATATTGCCTTCAATAAACTCTATTATTTTATACATAGAGCTCTGTGGTCGTGATCTTTCACTTTAAATATGATCAATAAAAAATATGTGCATGGTTATACAAACACACTATTTTCTGACCATCACTTGGATCTTATCTAGTGCCCAGTCCCTGTATTCACATACTTGTTTTTGAGAATCAGGCTCAAAACTGTTTATTTCAAATACAGAAGTTATGTTCATAGAAATATACTTTCTTTTATCCACAGGTAACAGTATTGATGTCTCCTTAAAATTCAAAGACAAATAATTTCCACTCATAATTTTAAAATTGAAGCTGGTGTATTAGATTTTGATCCTGAAGGCTTGAGATCAGTCTCAAGTAAACCTTCAATAAATCCATTTTTAAATGAAAATGAATGTGTTGAAGGTAACCAATCTGTTGTCTAGAACATGTTAAGGTATTTTACATGCCAAGGAAAATAGAATGGAATCACTTAACAAATATTTAAAAAAAAATAACTAAAACAGAATTGAGCTTGACTCTGATAATCAATGTAGATCTACTGTAACAGAACAAATCAGAAGTTTTTATTTTCATATAATTTTTTTTTTTCAAATGGAAATTCACAACTAATATTTTTCAATGCAAGAATTAAATGTGCATTCATATTTTGATATACAGTATGCATTCATTTGTAACTTTTACATACTACAAGTTTGTAAACAAGAAACTCACACTCTCATTTTCAACTGAGGAATTTGGTACAGGTTCAATAAAGGAACATTCATGTGGACTTATAGGGATTCTAATCGAGATGCCGAAGGCATCTCGATTAAAATCCAAGACGGCATTGTACGTGTTGCGAGTTTTTAACCCATCCGAAATTTGGTCACCCCTGTCCGATTGAGATTTGTGTGTACAGGAAGTGTTTTTTCGGGGTACTCTGAAGACGTGAATGGAATTGGCAAACTCATTAAAAAAATATTTTTGTTGTTAATAAATTATCTTTTATTTTCTAATGATGTTTAAAAATGTTCCTTGAGATAACCGAAGGCCCTAGCTTACACAACATTAAACGCGATAGGGGAGGTAAGAATGCTAGCGCGCGAGATAAAGGCGGTCGGTTAGCATTTTAGACTGTCCCTCGCAAACGGAAGAAGTTGTTTCCTTCGTCAAGTAAGTACAGCCTACTGTGGAAGAATTTGTCCCGTATGATTACTTGTGTAATCACAAAGACAAAGTATAACTCATCAAGAAGTAGAGTAGTCGAAAGATACGTCTAATTCCTGAGGAGTCTAGCTGCAAGGAGAGTGTTTCTCCAGTGACACACATGGGTGATCAGGTGACATAGCTGTCACTGATTGGTTGTTGATGTGTGGTCACTGGAGCATTGAATATTGACCACTAAAAACCTACCCACAACCACAACACTCCTCCCCGTTTTATATAAATAGGATGAAGTTATAAATAAACCACCCCCACCCAGGATATGGACCCAATTTAGTATTCCTATAAATAGAACTAGGTAGCCTTGCCAAAATGCACCCTAGATATTGAACTATCCCCATGCAGATCAGGTAGCCCTTTTTGGACCACCAGTATGACGGGATAATGACTACACATCCCGGAATCACCGAGTCACTGAATTTGAACCAGGTCAAAGCTGTAACCCGTCCAGGCCAAACATCATGTTTGATGAGTTTCTGGGGAGCCGATAGGCCAGAACAAATGAATATTTCACTTATTCTTTCCTTCCGTGCGTGATCCCATTAAATGTTATTATTGACCTAGTGAGTCAACTGGGATTTGGGGAGCCGATAGGCGAATATTTTGCCTATTCTTTCCCTCCGTGCCCAATCCCAGCTGATCCTCATGTATGTGACCATGTATGGCGAGTTTACTTTAAGGTTTAACCATAGGCCTTTTCTCTGGTTCAGGGTTAGGTGTACTGGAATATATTGACCTGTCAAACACCTTAGTTGACTCAAGTTTCTCCTCACCTCCGTTCAGTTTCCCTCTATGCCCCCACTCCTCCTGTTGTTCTGGAGATAGCTTGTTAAGTAGCACCGCTACGCACCTCCAGTAGAACACACATGCTGGGGAGTTTAATGGACACTGATTACTTCCCTGAAGGTAAGGCCCAATCCAGAGAGTCACTTATGGCCCTAAAATGCATCTCATATTGAGAAGTGACCATATAAGCCAGTAGTGCACAAGAGCTATTAATTTTATCAGTACCAGGTCCACAAACTGACAGTTAAATGTTTCCAGCACTGACTGTACTTAGCAATGGTAAGGTAGACTTAATAGTAAGTAATCACATTTACAGTTAGATTATAGTGCCAGTACAACCCCAACATCAGAAATCTCAATATAAACACCACTACAATGCACCGGTAAATAATTAGGTTTGTGTTATACACAGGGAAACACTATGTGTCTAAAATAGTATCAACAACTCAACTGCTGTTTGACCGGATATTACATAAACAGTCAATATTGTGTTATACACTGACTGGACACTATGTGTCAAAATACAGCAACTTAATTGTTGTTGATTGAATATTATATAAACAATCAGTAAAAATGAATATAAACAACCAATACATAAATTAATGGCATCTACGGAAAATCTCTGATGTAAGTTGATACATTAGTGACACTCTACTGTATTTGTGATGTATTTGAATGGTGTTAGATATATGTAATTCTCCAACACATTCACTTTAATTTAACTAAATTATTTCTTTAAATGTAAACCAAGTGAATCGGCTAGTGCAAATCATTACCCTTTCTATTTCTGCTTGATTACGCGTCTGCTTACACAACACATACACAAATACCAGACTTAAATAAATTAAGCCATAGTCTCCGTGCATGTACTATGACTCACAGCTGTATCGTGCCCCCAGACTAAAGAAAGGGTATTCTCAGTCACAAACATTATCCGTGTTTCCTGGTATCACCGGCAAGGTATGTGTACACGCCACTGTACACGCCATGGGATACCTTTCCAGATGTGGATGCCGTCCGTGTACAAAGATACCCTCTCTTCAGTTATTAATGTTAAGGCAATGTATGTTTGTCGCCTTCAGTACCCAAACTATGGAAACCTTCCTAGGTTTGCGTACCGTTAGTCCCAAAAGATACCTTGCCTTAGTCTAATCTACACAGTACAAGGCATAGGTATAATACTGAAGGGATTGGCTCGTTCTGAGGTAAACCTCTAAACACTTCCCCTCTATCCTATATTCTCTTGTACTGTGAGTTAGTAGTATTTGTCCGTGATGATCCAGTTCTGGTTGTCTAGTCGGCAAGATTCGAGTACAACTGTGATCTGCCGTCTTTCTAGTCAGACTCTATCTCATCACGTCAGGGATATAACAATGGTCTCTGCATCTCTCGGTCTCATACGGACATTCAATTATTTGGTGATGATAAGGGGGACACACCTGCGGGTTCACTCGTATCCATTGATTCGCCATCCATATTAGAACCAAACCCTCCCTCAGTAGAACTGGCCAAAAGCTTGTCCTCGTCGCTGGGAGAGAGGTCGAGATCACCACCCACCATGGCATTTTCCCTAATTACCTGGAGATTATTAACCTGTTCTACCCACTTCCCGTTCCCCTGTTAAATGGCTTGTTGGTACATCTTCCTAGCAGGACGCCTGAATTCCCTATCCGGGATTCCCAGCGTCATACCAAGAAGATTGACAATTAACTATTTGGAATCGATTAATCGACCCCTGGTTAATGCCATCTCCACAGTAACTATAGTGTTCGTGGCAGAGTACGTTGTGAATGATATAGGTCCATATAATAACCAAGAGAATGAAGGTGTTAGATCCCGCAAGCCTGACAGTACTGCTAGCCTCGAGCATAACGGTATGCTCGTTGCTAGTGGCACGGACCTAGTGCCGTGTTTAGGCACTGGTCAAAAGCATTTTACTCCGGGGCCGATAGCTACAACCTTGGAATCTGGTCGAGGCAAAATGTACCAATCTCGGACACCAACATCGTAGTCCCCAGTAGAAAATGGTGTAAGGCGCTTTCTTTTAGCGTGGCCTTTCTTGGCATTTCCCAATCTATACATGTGTGTGCCCTCAGATCCCTTGCTGTGAACACATTAAATGTGCCAAGAAAGTTGTCTGTAGGTCAAACACCACGTATACCAGAGACAATTCCAAAAATACAGTTCATGTCGGCCCTAGCTGTGATTCAAAAACACACAACAAACCAATCACTTAATTAGAGGGAACTCATGGGCAAATGCCTTAACTCACACCCTTACAATTAATTATTTTTGTGTTAACCACAGGGAACACTATGTGTCCAAAATTACATCAACACAACAATTGTTGTTTGATTGAATGTTTCATAATCAATCAGTGAGTTGTGTTGTACACCTAGACACTAAGTGTCCAATAATAACAGCAACTATAGTGTTGTCCATTGAATGTTTTATAATCAATGTGTAAATTCCAAATCAAAGGTGAGAATGTTTTGACAACGCCCATGCAGTATTAGTCCCAATCTGTTGAATAGAATAGAATAGTCAATCAGTGTGTTCGGCCGTGTGTAAATGTCACCTCGCTAAGATAACACTACACTGCAAGTGAGTGAGATGAAATTGGAAGGTTACAATCCAAAATGAAAACAAAGTTGTATGAATATTTTATGATGATGTACTTATAGCACACATCTAAAGAAATAACATAATTTATCAACTTATTGAAACACGAATCCAATAATAAGTATTACCGGACTCGCGAACCACCAATAAATACACATGTACAATCAATCGGAAAAATGAGTTAAACCGAAACCGGAAATCATGTAAGTGAATTGTAAACAATGTAATTGTCACGTGACGAGATCGTAAATTCCGCGGCATTCATGAAAAGGATTTTGGCCGCCGTATTTGTTGACTTGGTCCATCTGAAATCCTGGTATGTTTAATACCATTTACACCCTTTCCTACTATTTTTATAGCGAACTCCTTCATCCTTTATATTTTACAGTGTTTATTCACTGCAAGTTATGGTACGGCTTTTTTCCATACCCACGTCGACAGACGTTTCACTTTTATGGGCGGGATTCTTCGTATAGTAGGCGGGGCTATCATTTTCAAATAACAGAATGGACAATGTATTTTACAAATATAATACAGAATAACGACATACAACGTGACAATAACATGAAATCAGAAGAAAAATATACATTACCGATGTTGCACAACACTTGAAATTCGAAGCAGTTATTTATTTAAAAAGTAAAACACGTAACCTTCCATTTTCTCACACTAAACCACAAAAAGCTATATACACACTCTTTGCATTGAAAATGATCCCGCTAAGTTCTATGGCTTAGCAGCGCCATTGTGGAAGAATTTGTCCCGTATGATTACTTGTGTAATCACAAAGACAAAGTATAACTCATCAAGAAGTAGAGTAGTCGAAAGATACGTCTAATTCCTGAGGAGTCTAGCTGCAAGGAGAGTGTTTCTCCAGTGACACACATGGGTGATCAGGTGACATGGCTGTCACTGATTGGTTGTTGATGTGTGGTCACTGGAGCATTGAATATTGACCACTAAAAACCTACCCACAACCACAACACTACAATCGTTAAAATAACTGCTTATACGATTAAAGTACTTGTTTTAAACAAGGAAAACTGTCTTTTATACACATAATTGGCGTAGGTAAACAAAGAAATCAACTTTCGATGCTAATTTGCATCATAAAGTTTGATAAACGAAGCGTATCCAAATTTGTTCGTACCCAAATTGTCAACACAAACAATCAACCAACAACCATTTATTGTGAATTAATTATCAACAATCATTCTGTGTTAGATGACCATGTTAATTGATCACAACTGTCTACTGCTGGTTTGTCAATACAGATCTCCGTGAAAAAATATGAGAATTGACCAAAATACAAACAATGTAACTTTTCATGAGTGCTTTTATGATTATTTATAAGAAATTTTTTTTGGAAAAAAAAGACATAACAAGACCGAAGAAGTGACCGATGTCCCAAGACCCTTCAAAGAACCCTCAGATCCAGTAGTCTGTGTTGGTTGACCCGCGTTTAACAAAGTTTCTGTCGTGTTGATCGGTATTCATCTGTCGCTCTGCTGTGACTGTCCATTACAGTATGGCTGCCATGTGACCTCCGGTGTGATGCCATCATAAGAGCTGTCATTGACCTAAGCGGTATCAACAATATTTTAACCAATCGATTATCGATTCACATTTTAGAATATTCACCATATCGACATTACTGGTTAAAACCCGTTGTCTGGGATTACGGAATTAATTGAGCGATAATGTGCGAGATATTCTGAATGTATGTCAGGGGGGAAACTGATATAGCGTATAGAGCAACTAGGTACAAAAATCGCGATTATTTACGCCAAAAGATAAGAATTTGAATAAAGTCTTACTTGAACACATTGACAACATTATTTTACGACCTCGCTGACAATATTTTTGCCTCAATAATATGTTTAACTTGAAAAATGCATATATTTTCTCACCATCGGTATCGAGCTTCGAAAGCGACATTTTTTTCAGATAATTCTTGCTAAAGTTTATAAAATTAAGATGTTTAATGATAATGTGCAATAATTGTTTTATATGTTTTTCATGTTTAAACGTTGAAAAAGAAAAAAATATACACTCCCACTATACTGCTTATTGCTCGCTAACCCCCTGACCGTGAAATTCCGGATCCAGAAAATTGGGTTTTAATTACCGAGTAATGTCGATATCGAGGACCGCTACCTGGGTAAATGAATGGAACCACCGAAAAATCCTTTTCCTGCACAAAACAGTCCCTCTGTTAAAATGTAAGTTCACAAATTGTAAAAATGGGTCAAGTCTAAACTCTAACCAAAGGTGCTATCTCAAAGCTGAATATATACCCAACATGTACAGTGTAGAATGGCTAAAAAGGGATCATTGACTGAAAGGCTTGTTTCTTGTTCGTCTATTATAGGACTTCAACATTTTGCTAAGAAGGAGTCCTAGGATGTATCGCCGATGCTTGTCTTCCTATATATTGGAATCATCGATATGCCTTGGGTTGTATCAATGACAGCTCTAGTCGTCATTCAAGAAAACGCTAAAAACACACTGTTCTTAAAACCATATTTTGGCTCATTATCATTTTGATTCCTTAGGGGTCTCCTAAAAGGTAGTTCAGTTATAACTGCAGATACGGTTTGTCACTGACCATATCAACATTACAGGATAAAACCCGTTTTCCAGTATAACAGAATAAATTTAACAGCAATGTGCGAGAAATTCTGAATCTTAATACTTTTTGACAGGGTGGTGGCTGCATTAAGCGAATAGAGCAACTAGGTACAATAATCGCGATTATTTTTGCAAAAAAGGAAGATTATGTGAAGTCTATATAGTTACATTGTGACTCACTGAACTTATGTAATGCTTAACTTTTACTCTGGCACTTGAGGTAATGTGCGTGTGGACTGGCCATACGGCTTACAAAGACGCATCGCCATCAACAGCCATTTCTCTGTAACTTGCATGTAGAATTTCATGGAACGTAATCAAAATAAATATGAACAACTATACAGTACTTTGATGATGCCTGTCAGGTGTTTTTCCTTTGACAGTCATTTACCTTGATTTATTAAATATTTCTGTCTGTCCTTCCGTCTGCAGCCATTTTTCTACTAACTGGTACATTTTTAAGCAACTTAAAATAAAAAAGTCATGATGCCCGTCAAGTTTGTTTAAGTTGGTCAATTTTCCTTAAGAGTTATTACCCTTGATTTACAGTATATTTCACTCTGACCGTCCATTCGCATTCCTTTCTTTGTAACTAGCTTGTAGAATTTCATGAAACATAAAATGAATATGAGCACCCAATTACTGTGATGATGACTGTCAAGTTATCATTATTGGTAGATTTTCCTTAGAGTTATTGCCCTTGATTTGTTGAAAAACTTCATCCGCCAGTCCATTTGCATTCAGTTCTTTGTAATTAGCTGGAATAATTTCATGTAACTTAAAATGAATATGAACACACATTCTGTGTGTCAATTTTCTTGAGTTGTCACCCTTGATTTATTGAAGAATTACCTCCGCCTGTCCTTTCCTAGTCAGTTCTTTGTAACTAGCCGGTAAAATTACATGAAACTTAAAACGAAAATGAATGCTCACACTAAGATGATGCCAGTCAAGTTTTGTTATTGGACAATTTTCTTTAGAGTTATTGCCCTTGATTTAATGATTAATTCACTCTGCCCGTCCATTCACATTCATTTCTTTGTAAATAGCTGGCTGCTGGTATGATTTCATGAAACTTAAAATGAATAGGAACGCTCATACTGTGATGATGTCCGTCAAGTTTTTAGCTCACCTGAGCACTCGTGAACATGTTTTACCTAATCTACATGAAACTTGGTCACAATGTTTGTCACTTTGCAATCTAGGTAAAGTGCGTAACTGGGTCATCTGGGGTCAAAAACTATGTCACATCAAATTAAAACCTTGTTTACGCTCTAGTAGTGATGGGACATCGGTTGCAAATCTTAATCGATCATCAGCTAGAATCGACTGGCACTTCCAATGCGATTTTCCCGATTAATAATCGGCAGAACAGGGACTGAATATGCAGTGTACTAATGCATGTTTTCCTACTTCCCAAGTCGCGAAAAAAGGTGACAAAGGGAAAAACAATGATTTTCGGTAGACGTGTTACTATCTGAGTTTGAACAAATTCTTTGAATTGGTTCTAACAGGCATCCAATTGGTTCAAACTTCCATGCTTTGAAATTTTCCTAGCAATTTTTGATTAAATAAGTCTTGTTTAACATTTTGTTATATTTATCCGATGATCAATTATGGATGAATGACATCGATCATCGGAATCGGCTGACTTCTGCACACCACTAATCGATGTTATCCGATAATCGGTACATCACTACGCTCTAGAGGTCACATTTTTTATGTTATATTAATGACACTTGGCCACAATGTGTAGCTTTATGAAATCTAGGTAACTGGGTCTCCTGGTGTCAAAAACTAGGTCACAAGGTCACATCAAAGAAAAACCTTGTTAGCACTCTAGAGGTCACATTTTTACCTAATCTATATGAAACTTGGACACAATGTTTGTAGCTTTGAAATCTAAGTCAAGTGTGTAACTGGGTCATCTTGGGTCAAAAACTAGGTCACATCAATTTAAACCTTGTTACGCTCTAGAGGTCACATTTTTTATGTTATATTAATGACACTTGGCCACAATGTGTAGCTTTATGAAATCTAGGTCTAGTTCGTAACTAGGTCATCTGGGGTCAAAAACTAGGTCACCAGGTCACTGATTCTGCCTAAACTACTGGTCATATGGTGAGCGCTTTAGAGCTAATGGTCCTCTTGTTGTATTAGATAATTTTCCTTGAGTTATTAAAATTCTATCTGAATTTCATGAAATGTAGAATAAATACAAACTGTATGAACAACCATACTGTGAAGATGCCCCTCACTAATAACTGTAATGAGTTATTTTGATATAGTATCAATGGATGATTGAATCCCCTTTAGGCAATGCCTTAGTTCATATTATTCAAATAGGGCAAGCAGTTTCTGAGATGAATATTTTTGAAGTTTTCTATATAGCCACATAGTGAAAACTAGCCCCGCCCCTGGTGGCCATGTTTTTTAAGCAATCAACATTAAACTTAGGAATTTGGTAGAGGTTCAATAAAGGAACATTCATGTGGACTTATATTCAAATAGGGCAAGCAGTTTCTGAGAAGAATATTTTTGAAGTTTTCTATATAGCCACATAGTGAAAACTAGGCCCGCCCCTGGTGGCCAAGTTTTTTAAGCAATCAACATTAAACTTAGGAATTCGGTAGAGGTGCAATTAAGGAACATTCATGTGGAATTATTTTTAAATAGGGCAAGCAGTTTCTGAGAAGAATATTTTTGAATTTTTCTATATTGCCACATAGTGAAAACTAGCCCCGCCCCTGGTGGCCATGTTTTTTTAGCAATCAACATTAAACTTAGGAATTTGGTAGAGGTTTAATAAAGGAACATTCATGTAGACTTATATTCAAATAGGGCAAGCAGTTTCTGAGAAGAATATTTTTGAAGTTTTCTATATAGCCACATAGTGAAAACTAGCCTCGCCCCTGGTGGCCATGTTTTTTAAGCAATCAACATTAAACTTAGGAATTTGGTAGAGGTTCAATAAAGGAACATTCATGTGGACTTATATTCAAATAGGGCAAGCAGTTTCTGAGAAGAATATTTTTTAAGTTTTCTATATAGCCACATAGTGAAAACTAGGCCCGCCCCTGGTGGCCAAGTTTTTTAAGCAATCAACATTAAACCTAGGAATTCGGTAGAGGTGCAATTAAGGAACATTCATGTGGAATTATTTTTAAATAGGGCAAGCAGTTTCTGAGAAGAATATTTTTGAATTTTTCTATATTGCCACATGGTGAAAACTAGCCCCGCCCCTGGTGGCCATGTTTTTTAGGCAATCAAAATTAAACTTAAGAATTTGGTAGATAGTCGACCAAGGAACATTCATGTGAACTTATATTTAAATAGGACAATCAGTTTCTGAGAAGATTTTTTTTGAAGTTTTCTATATAGCCACATGGTGAAAAAAGTAAACAAAAACTGCCTAAGTACTACACAGACAATGCCAAACTTCAATCATTCTACTTGTTATTCACCAACTACAATACACTGATAATCTCTTATTATATATACAGGTCGTTTTTTTACTTTCTACCACTGAATGGTGCTAAATTCTCTCAAAATAAGAGAAATTATTATTAATATTAATCTAGAATAGCATGTCTTACAATATAACATTAAGTTAGCTGCATTGAGAATGTCTTTCTTATGTCATAGTACAAATTCAAAAGTGCAATCAGATATTGGTTGAGACCTAATTCACAGTAATTATGATTTTGCAAGTACTTAACAAGTACTTAAAACCTGCTTATAAAGGTTATTTAAGCAGAACAGTCTCAATCCAAAAATATATCTCCTGTGCAATTTTTCACAATAATACCAATGTTGTATTATAATTATTGAATGTCTTCAAATACCAACAAAGCACAAGCTGTGTGACAAGATGTTTTAGATTTTTTTTAAAAGATAGCAAACAGTCTCCATTTTTCAGAATAAAACTGTAAATAACATTCTTCTCATTAAACCCAACATTGTGGCCACCTTTTGATGATTGTTCGTATTGTACCACATAGTGTCAGCATCAGGCTTTCAATCACCACAAGGACTAACAAGGGAACTGTGTAGGACCTGTCATCTATATACTAGCAGTCAGAGCAACAGCCTCTTGTTTACCTGGAATTTTAAAAGCATGAATAATATGCTGCAAAAAATCTTTAATTTTTCTGTAGTATCCTCAGTATGATAATGTTTTTATCAATATATCATTTGACATGCACAGATCCATAGGGGGTCTGTACCCCATGGAATTTAGGCAACATGTGGTTATCTGCCAGGGCTCTTAGTCTAACCAGGTTGGATTTCCAAGAGCACAATAGCTGACCTCTTCATGAGACAAATTACATGATTGGCACATAGAAAATTATTATAGACAGTAAATTATATTTCACTGTTGTAAGTGGATTTCTAAATGCAATCAATTATGTACAGTAATGTAATATTTAAACTGCACAAATAGTGATTCAACTTGACCCAGCACAGTTGATACAGTGCAGGTCTAGTACAAATGTATATAATAATCATGCTGCCAAGATTGAAGATTTAAGAACTTTTATACTAATAATAGTGTGCAGACAACAAACCAGTTCAGGTTAATCACATGTTCCAATTAATTTCTAGTTCTACTCTTATTTTCATTATTATTGAAATGCAATTCAAATTGATTGTGTGGGAATAACTTTGTTACTAATACAGTAATCAACAAATGTTCAGACACTTCCGGGTCAAACCAGTTCGAAATTTACAGCTGTCATTTCACACATTACTAACTTACCCGATTCAACGGTGGTTCTAACACCTCAAGGATCCCCATTGTATACACAAACACCTCCGATGAACCCTCCTTCGTCTTGAAATATTGTCAGATCGACGTGGATTTACAGTGTTGACATCTTAACTGCTTAATATTTTAGTTTGACACGGTTTAACACAGTTTGTTATGACGTAATATGGCGCTCATAATAATTATTTTATCGTGAAGACTGGTTGATTTAGGTCACACACCACAAGACGATTGTCGAAGGCTGTAGCAGTACTCTTATCATTTTTAGGGCCTCCTGTCAACAATATTTTTAGCACAAAAGTTCCAAGGTGTGTCCAAAATACTAACTATCGATTGGCTACCCCGTTATCGGTCCGTCCAATGAAAATATATGTTACAATGGGACGTACACGTGCTGCCATTCTGCGATTCACTGCGGACAGTAAAATGACGAAATGCGGAAGCGAAAATTGTTTATGATATTTCAATTAAAATAGCGATTCTTGTACGATGCATCGTTTTGATGAGCATGCTTTCGCGTCGTACAGTTAGAACGATCGTTTGTTGTGACTCATTGCAAATATTAAATTCCAGACTTGATTGATGCCGCCACAAAGCATACGGAACATTGCTGTAACTTATCGGGTGTTATCGGCAAAGTAGCCTCCCTTGAAAACGTCTAATCGATCACATCGATAACGTTTAACGATACACCGATTTACTATAGATTTATATAGGAGCCGTATGGTTTAACTTTAATAACTTGTTTATAACATTAGATGACAAAATTTTATAACCTCGTGAAGTAATCTTCATTCTTTGCACTTTATTTCAATATAATTTTTATTAATGTCGTACGTCAACTTTTTGCTTCCATTTTCGTTTGAAGTTTGTGACTAACATTCCTATATAACTCTATATGAAAATTGTCAAAATACTAAAAACCGCGTTTTTGACAGGCTATAAAGTTGCTTTTTACTTAAATGACATTTTTTTATAACCTCGTGAAGTATTCTTTAAAGTCTAAGCATTATTACAATATATTTTTTAAGAAATTTGCAAATGTAGAAATTGCTTCCAATTTAGTTTGAAAATGAAGAAATTCACGTTCTAGTACGCGGTTTCATATCGTTAAGTATAATGTATATCGTGAAACATCGGCTATTTCCGTTTTTCTCCGATCTATAATGGCCGAGGAGATCACTATGTGTGGCAAATATGACGTTTATTATACGTGGATTGTTTTGGGGTTTCGTATTGTGTAGTATTTTTGAAAAAAAAGGAAAATAAATCCTTTTAGATTTTAAAGTCCCGTAGAACAAAGTAAGGAGTTCAATTTTCAAATCAAATCTTAATTAAGTTTATTTGAACATTTTCTTCTTTTTAAACGCATGTTTTCAACACGTTTTGTGTGCATTAATATATATGTTTTTAATTATTCTTTTGATCATGAAGGTGGGAAGTAATTTAATCAAACCAATAAGACGTAATTATTGACATATACATTTGTACAATTTTATTTAAAAAAAGGGGGGGGACACTTGTGTAATTATCACGTTCTATACAATCTGGGAAGAAAATTATACGTGCCTGATACAATATAAGTATACATTTAACATGTGGCTAATTGATTCGTTGGTTTTGCCGGTGTTTAATTATAAAGTCGGCATATCTTTTACCATGTAGAAAAACTGATAATTTTCAGCAAACTTTACGATAAATCAAATAACTCGCTAAATATTTGTTTCTCTTAAAAAATTACGAGCATAGCCTTTATTTGCCAGTCAGCTTCATGAACCCGGAAACTGGTGAATAAATTATTGCAGATAAGATAAGATAGTCTCACTTTCCAAGATGCATAAACAATAAACAATTCTAACAACATGATCACAATGGAATTTTTTCTATAATAGAAATATGAGAGACTGTTAACATTCAAAGTATATTAATAAGAGTATATTATATCTGTTTGAAAATAAACAAAAACACATACAAACTTTTATTAAAATGGCATTCATGCATTGTTATGTTTAAAAAAATGGTTTTATTCAAAGGTATCACGTTACCATGGCTGTTTTCAAAATTCATATATGTTCCCATATGTGTGAGACTTAAGTTTTTCATAAATATAACTTTTCCCTATGTATTTACTTTTTATTTAAACAATGTTTAAAAAAACATTAATAATACATTTATACTATTTCAATGAAAGTTTGTATGTGTTTCTACTTTTAAAACTTATAAAGCTAAGTCAGTATTCATATTTGTGACCGGGAAATAAAAAGCCGCAGAAGTGTAATCCCTTAATTGTTTTATTGCCCCTTATCTAGTTAAACAATAGGGTCATACATTCTATCGCTTTATATATATATGTATGTATAATCATGGACTATTATCCACTCATGCGTGAAAAACACCATCGATATTTGGATAAAATTAAAAACCTGTAAAAATATCTTCCATGAAGGCAGATAGGAGATTGTATAAAATGTTGTATATTAGTATTTAACTTTTTATATTTGTTTGACTTATTATGAATACAAATATTCTGTTATGATTTGCCTATTTTCATTATATCGCAATAATTGTATAATTGATTGCAGCAGTTTATGGAACTTGAACTTATTTATTAACACAACATTCTGTGTAAAACATTGCAAAATCTTTACGATAAAAGTTACGTAATCAAACTGAATTAAATAGACAAGAACGCATATACACACGAGGACTTTAAAAAACGCCTCACACACCTCAAATTAATTATTTGATTCATGATGACAATCACTCAATCTGGACTGTACTTGTTTTTTTGTACGTGCGAATATAACATAATTTACAAAAAAACAAGCATAATTTATATCGGGATTAAGAAAATATTTGATAATAAGCGAAGTCATCTTGTTGTTACTAAGATACTACCACACGCATACCAGAATTTACCAGAAGTCAACATCAGCAATTCAAATTGAAATGTATACATGATCACGAGACGAATAGACAGTTACAATCATAAATCTGAAAATATGAAAAATCGACTGCTTATCTTTTTATCTGATCAGTAGCCCCTCAGGCTACGATTTATGTAGCTATTACCGTTATCATTCGTGACTATCGGAAAATTTACGACCACTAACGGAAATAGCCGACATCGATCTGAATCGATTGGATTAAGATAAGCGAAATTGTTGTGTATGGGGAATGTTTATCGATTTTTGTGGTGTAAAGGGAAACAACTCGTACAAACACACAGGTACAAAATCACTATCCACAGAGTTGTCTTTTCCTTAAGAATTAGCTCAAAAGTTCCACATGCATCAATTCAGGTGAAAAAACACGTCAAATCGTCACATTTGAGGGGACAGGTTTAGAGCAAGTGGCGAAAATTGGCCGCTCTGACCGTTGTCCGACGCAAAATTTTCGGAGAAACATGCGTTTGAGACCCAGAATGTTTGTTTTATCATCGGAACTTATGTTTTACGAGCATTCTGCAAAAAAACCTGTGAGATTTGATGCAGTAATAATTGAGTTGTGAATGTTTCTGTCAGTGGCGTGTATATATTGGGAAATCCTTCGTTGCAGACCTTCTATTTAAATACGTATATATAGGTGGGCTAGGTCACTTTTCATGGACCTGTGCGACGTACTAGGGACAAGATATTTCATCATATAACCTTCGATGTTCTAGCTACTGATTGTACGACATTCTAGGGACAAGATATTTCATCATATAACCTTCGATGTTCTAGCTACTGATTGTACGACATTCTAGGGACAAAATATTTCATCATATAACCTTCGATGTTCTAGCTACTGATTGTACGACATACTAGGGACAAGATATTTCATCATATAACCTTCGATGTTCTAGCTACTGATTGTACGACATACTAGGGACAAGATATTTCATCATATAACCTTCGATGTTCTAGCTACTGATTGTAAGACAAGGCAATTCATCATATAACCTTCGATGTTTTAGCTACTGATTGTAAGACTAAAGATGTCATCTATGTAATGGCATATACAAAAGTTTCATAAGCAATATGTTGGACAAGCTAGTAAGTAAGTAAATAAAGCCTTTATTTTACGAGGCTAGCATATTTACAATAATCCAATCTTCTATCTCGGCATCAACATATATACATAGATAATTATTCCAATGGGTACTTTACATAAAAGACAAGTATATAAAATATGAGTTACAAAGAATAAAATACAAAGAACACAGTTTATGGCTCGTGAAAATAAGCATCTTTATCACTTACATTTGTAAATAATTAATTGGCATGTTAACAATTGGTATAATTATACTGAACTCAAAAATATATTCACATGATTAGTTTGTTTTATTGCCATGTTTAATGATGGGTATATCTATTTAATGTTAGATTTTGGAATTTGTGTATCGAGTCTGATACTCATACTTGTTTGGGTATAGCATTCCATATTTTGGTCCCGAAGCAGGAAAATGAATTTCTAGATAATGGTACAAATAGTCCTTCATTGGTTACGGATCTTAGAATTAAATTGGTTGTATTCATTGTGGAAACTTGTTATCCTTCTGTTAGTTGTACACAAGCAAACGACAATGCCTACACGAAGGCTCGATTACATACAATGTGTGTCAAAGATAAACATTATGGGAGAATAAAAATAACGTTAAAAGAGACAGACAAGAGAGCAATTTCGCACTGACTGACATTGCTGAAAACATGGTTTGGTCCACAGTTTACTCGCTGACTAATATACTGCCGACCTACTGACTAACATACCGTGCATTCAATGCCTTGTTTGAAATAGCATTGTGGTTTTTATGGAATGTACCCCGGTGATCGACTGGACATCGTGATAGACATTTCATGGCATAACTTTTTAACGAGTTGATCAATTTCGATGGAGGTAGATCTAACAATTTTGTGTAATAATGTAATTACTTTATGAGGATATTGAAAAACGATACTTGTTTTTGATGCAAACGAAATCTGTAATATTTAGTACAAATGAACCTTTCTTCGTTAACATACTCACTGTATGGTAGCCTGTATGCCCAAAAATGCGCTGTGGATTCAAGATGGCGGACGACAAACGCGAGGAAAGTAAGTGTATTTTGTTTTCGATCCAATCTTTTTAAATATGACAACCTACATTGTGAATGAATTATGAAATGAAAGAGCTTAAATTGGCGATTCTAAAGGGACTATCCGTTTGTGATGAAATACCAACGTATTTCTGTAAAGTTTAACTGAACACGATGTTTTGTGAAAGTTGAAAAGTGAATCGAGAGCCAAGAAGAAAAGTGACGATATTTTCCCCAGTAAGAATACCAGTACATAAATAATCACACAAATCTGTAGAAATCGTCTTAACCGTCACACGTACCCATTGTTTTCTGATAAAAATCACTTAGAAAGATGTTTGAAAGGTTTGAAAGTTTGGCTACTGTACTGTGCTGTGGAAAACGTGAACAATAACAAATATACCGCTGTATAGCGCTGTGAATGCAATTTCTGTATAGCGCTGTGCTGCAGAACTAGCCAAAAATCTGTACAGCGCTGTGCAATTTTGAACTGATTGAGCTGGTGGCGAAAGTTCTTTCTGTTCTTTCGATGTAACATTCAGATGCCAATTTCATTTTATGTCATAATCATATTGTTATTAAAACGTTAGATCATCGTGTTTTATTTTTATTCTACAGGTTTTTGATGCACAGTCAAAGGCATACGTTGTAGAAAATGATGGTAGAGAAGGTTGATGCCGAAACGTAAATATTTTATTGTATTGCTATTCTTCAATAGATGTCCGTCTCAGCATATGTTTGGAAGGGTAGCAGGACAGAGCGGACCATGGGACAGAGCGGACCGGACAGAGCGGACCGTGTTTTGGGACAAAGCGGACCATGATTTGGATCGAAGCGGACCATGTGTTGGTACAGAGCGGACCATGCTATATATATATAATACAAATGTATTATGATTAAAAGTTGTGCCATGGAATAAATTATGTATACATATATGAAGTACATACCATAATATATTATATGATAGATAAGAGTATAAAGTAGTCAAAAATAGTAAAAATATGAAATGTCAAGCGAGTGCGACCCGTTCGTTCGTATTTTTCACAACTATTCCTGAACAAGTTTGAACGGCAATTACAATCACAATTATCGCCATTATATATAATTAAATAAATAATTGACGTATGTGAGAATGAAATCTGTATCTGATCGTAAGTTTCCCTTCTGTAATGAAGTTGAAACTGATGCATCTGTATTGTATGTCAAGATGAGACTGAGTTTCAGTTTCTTCAATAATTGCAAAGTCCTGTAAAATACAGGGTACATAGACTCAAATAAATAAATTAATATGTTTGCAGGTAAGAAGTTTCCCAATTTACAGGGCATTTGCGTTAGTTCCAGAAATACATCGTTGATTTTACAACATTGAACACTAGCGGTAAAGAGTAGTGAATTAATACATAAATGGATATGTTATTTTGTATGCGTTTGTTAATAACTAACACAGTATCTAATGTATAAATAAATGGGTATGTTTTTGTATAACTTGTTTTTTCACCAGTTGGATAATCCGATTATATACTGAGGATGAAGTATATATTGTAAGGTGAGTTTACTGTCTGCTAGAAGTTATATTGCAATATTATAACATGGTCCGCTCTGTCCCAACACAAGGGTTGAATGCGGAAAAAATCATGATAGGATAGGATAAAAATGACAATTATGAATGTGTATTATTTACTTTATTTGAATATCTGTTAAACATACAGCATACAAGGTGCGTATTAATAGATCATACATACAACATAATCAAAGATCATACACACATCGTATTCTTTGACATAATTAACATTCGGATAGAAATAAAAATACATGTATCTTTAATTTGTATTTTCAATATTATATATCGTATACATAACTACATGTACGCCAATAAATTAAAATAAATAGTGTTGATAATCAAGATAAATATTGCACTTCAAACACAAATAGTTGTGAAAAACACAAACAAAATGGTGGTTTTCTTGTAATATTTACTGTTATTTTATATAATAGTCATACTCATGTATGGATACTTTAAAACTAGCATGTATTTAAATGTATATATTTGATTTTATTGCACACATAAATTTAATTACATATTATATAACAAGGTCCGCTCTGTCCCAACACATGGTCCGCTTCGATCCAAATCATGGTCCTCTTTGTCCCAAAACACGGTCCGCCCTGTCCGGTCCACTCTGTCCCATGGTTCGCTCTGTCCCGCATTCGTTTGGAAGGGGGTATCAATTCCACGAATTAACAAATTCCAATGTATATATGATGTAAAAACACTAGGTCACGGACTTCGTTTTCCGAGTAATCAGTCCTATTTGAAGTGTGTATGAATTATTTTTATAATTACATTGACATTGGTAAATTTGTGGTGGTGTTCAAATTTGACAGTTTTATTTGATGTTTGAGATCTAAATAATAAAGTATTGTTCAATATAGTTTGGGTACACATTGTTATACAAGACCAAGAGAACAAAGATGGTATATTTAATTTTGTTCTCATATATATCGCCTTTCTACCCCACCCACTTCATATTTTTAATGCAGCAAAGAAGCACCCAGGTAAAATCCTTATAACGTTTTTTCCCGCTTTAAACTTTTTTCACTATTTTGTGGAATAAGTCTAGTGATATACATCTTTAAAATTATGCAATAAAAAATAAATGTCACCGATGTATCTTTTTCGCAAATGTTCGTTAAATGGGGCTAAAATGCTGAGAAAATCAATGAAAACGCTAAAAATAATTTATTGAACATGTATATATCGCGAAAACACATACTAGCACAATAAACAAACATTGCGAAACGAATCTGACTACCAAAAAAGTCATTTGGCATAAAAAATATTTTTTATCCCACCCACCTATTTTGTAATGCAATACTTTTTTCGGAATGTCAACCTTCATTTTTGGTATTGGTAATCTCCATTTTTTGCATATAATACTTATCAAAACTGTTCAATTTGATTTATTTTAGATTATTTTGGCACATTATTACATTTGTAAGGCTCATAAAGTACTATGACAAATGACGCATGCGCACTACACCGCTCCAGCACCCTTAAGCTATTTCAGATATTCATAAGATTTACTTTTTGACCTGATTTTAAAGAGAGATAACTCTTGTGTGTTTTTTCAGATTCATTTATCGATGCTATTACTGTGAGTATGGTGTAAAAGGGGACGATTGCTTTTGGTACACAGTAACAAGTCATTCCAATCAAGTTACAAAATTAAGAAAGCGAGATTTGAACAACAAGAATGGTAGTCCAGGATACAGAACTCTCAACTTTCAAGTCATTCCAGATATTTTACACAAAACAAGAAAAACAATACATCAAGATTTTTCATATTTATTAATCATCAGTGAAGTTGAAAATAAACGTCTGAATACATTTTGTGTAATAAGCAAAGTACACGATTTACTGGGACAACCCTCGTACATGTATGATAGCACAGGATATATCATACTTCAGAAGTTGTCGGTATTGAACAGAAAACGTTGTTGAATTAACCGGATGCCGTTTTCAAGGTAAATTTCGGTTAGATGATAAGCGTGGATAACCGACTCGGTCAAATGGCCGATATGTGTGGATGGCCGACTATATGATCCAATGACCGACGGTCCAATAACTGTGCTCAGACGGACATCCGCATGGACAGTTCAAACACTATATATATCGGGGAAATTGTAGAATAGCAAAACAATGAAATAATTATAGAAGTATCAACGTTTCTGCATCAACCTGCTCTGCCACCATTTACTACAACGCATGCCTTTGATTGTTCATCACAAATCTGCAGAATAAAAAAAAAACATCATGTCAATCTTATGTTTTAATAACAATATGATTATGACATAAAAAGAAATTGGTATCTGAATATTACATCGAAAGAACAGAAAGAACTTTCGCCACCAGCTTAATCAGTTCAAAATTGCACAGCGCTGTACAGAATTTTGGCTAGTTTTGCAGCACAGCGCTATACAGAAATTGAATTCACAGCGCTATACAGTGGTATGTTTGTTATTGTTTACGTTTTGCAGAGCACAGTACAGTAGCCAAAATTTCAAACCTTTCAAACATCTTACTAAGTGATTTTTGATCAGAAAACAATGGGTACGTGTGACGGGGAGGACGATTTCTACAGATTTGTGTGATTATTTATGTACTGGTTTTCTCACTGGGGAAAATGTCGTCAATTTTCTTCTTGGCTCTCGATTCACTTTTCAACTTTCACAAAACATCGAGTTCATTTAAACTTTACATAAATACGTTGGCATTTCATCTCAAACAGATAGTCCCTTTAGAATCGCCAATTTAAGCTCTTTCATTTCATAATTCATTCACAATGTACAATGTAGGTTGTCATATTTAAAAAGATTGGGTCGAAAACAAAAGACACTTACTTTCCTCGCGTTTGTCGTCCGCCATCTTGAATCCACAGCGCATTTTTGGGCATACAGGCTACCACACAGTGATACTGTTTTAATCTTTATCAATGATACAGTTACCTGTGGGTACGAGGGGTGTTCAACTTATAATTGAACGCAATTCAATATCCAGTATGGTCATGAATTTCACAACGAAATCAAATTGTGTCTCATCAATCGTGTATAGTAATGTTTCAAGTCATATAAGCAATCAACGTAAAATGTATATGTAATACCTTTAGAACAAAACTATTGTATGGATGGTGTTGACTTTGCCTTTTTGAAGACCAAAACAACAAGTGCTGATGCTTACAATTCCCTTCTCTAATCAACGTTCCAATATTCTCCAGACTTAAATTATAGTGATGCTTCAGCAGGAAACTTCGGTATACATTGTTTGGGTATACATGTTATACACTTCCCAGGCTAATTCATAAGGTACTTCATGTCATGTTTTGTGGGACGACAGGAAATTGAGTATGGGTAAAACGCCCTGTCTTTGGCATGCCACCAGGAAAAGGACGTGTCACATTTTTGACGAAATCTTTTTTAAACCGTTTGTATAAATAATTTGCGTTCACTTTTGTCGCCATCATCATGACCCTTCTAAAATGCAGACTATGTATATAATAACTTCGACTAAGATAAAACATTATCTACTCATACGCGACACGTATTTTCCAATTAGCGTTCAATAATCGCATATCCTTTCCGCTACCATAGCGTACTAATGCAGACTGGCCGGGATGGCCATTTCAGTCTTCCGTAGTTTACGACCTAAATGCCCGTCATGCACCCAAGACTAAAGGATATTACGGGCCCAAGGTCGTGCACAGGTTTTTTGGCCCGCTGGCCCCCTTTAAAGAAGGCTTTGATCGTAGGTTTTCCAAGTGATACTCGCCATTGCGGTACGAATCTCTGTGGAATTGCATTAACATTTAGCGCCAAAAAGTTTTTATTTTTCTATAGAAGGAATACAAGGCTATACAAAGGGGCTGCCTCACAGAATGGGCTAAAACGTTTGTATATCGTGATTTTCCAACCTAACCAAGTATTGATGTAATAGAAAGCCACTGACGGTTGCTTTATGAAAGAATTGGTGCAAATAAGGAATTTTAACCACTCTCGATATCGCCCACTGATTTTTTTTCTTGAAAAAAAGCGCTAAGTGTCCTTCCAACATGCTTTTTGAATTATGTAACACACACGTGATGGAACTTTAACATCAACAAACTACAGCGTAAACATCAGTGAGGTATTCGGTTCGTTTTTCGATTTCTTTTTTATCAAATGCGAACAAACTACAGGCAATTTAAGTAATAGTAGTGTTAATTCTATAGGGTATTAATACCCTATAGAATTTTTGATGGTAAAATACTAAATAACTACAAAATGCCGAAGTTCCTCAAGTTATTTTAGATGTCAGTGTGGTTGTTTATGAGATATACAGGCAACTACACCAAAATTACGCGAATACTTCACAATTTTTTTTTATTTTTGCAATACACCAATATGTGAGGCAGTCCCTTTAAATGGGTCCACACTTAGGCATACAAAGCTAGAAGTTATTCACGCAAGGGTCACTGTCACATCGTCATTTCCGGTGACCTTTAGTCGAAATGTTGACAATTTTGCCTGCTTTCACTTTCGGTCAGGTGTCAGTAGCATTCGGATATATTGAGTTTTTATCAGTGCGGCAAGTCGATAATGTCTCAGAGACGGAGTATAGGGTCCATATGAATTTCTCCTAGCCCCCCTCCCCCAATCGTGGTAGCGGAAAGGATATATATATATATTATTGGATTTGTCCTAGATATCGCAGAACCAATGGACATGACGATTGCGAGATTAGAAAACGTTCGGTGATGTTTAATATTTTGTGCCATTTATATAAAACTACAGTACCAGGCATGTCACCTGCATCGATGAACGCGGCAATTCTAGCTTCTTCGTATCCAACAAAAGTATAAACATAAAAGCATGAGATCTTTAAAAGACTAGAATAAGTGAAGAAACAGGCGCCTACCTTTTCACGTTCAAACTGGCCGCCATTTTGGTGTATCCCATCTGACTCACGCGGAAAATTCCAACCGGCGCAGTTACACGATAGTGTAAATACTAAACACATTCAATCAAGCGTATCATTTTATAAACTTCTGTACAAGTTTGCGTACTATATATATGAGCCAGTCTCCAGGAAAACTTACTATTTTGACATTATGTAATTACGGCATGTAACAAGGTTTTAAAAACATTAAAATAAGAATAAATGACATATCTATAGAATCGATTTAAAACATCGTTCTAAAACGTGATACCATTTTAAACAGTTTATAACAAGGATTGATCAAATGCTGTACATATAAAGTACATGTTACAACGACGTCGTATAACGTTTGAATGACAATTTCTTTTGCAAAAGGTTTAAAAGTATGTTTCCAAAAAATGTGGCACGTCCTTTTCCTGGTGACATGCCAAATACGGGGTGTTTCACCAATACTGAACTTCCCGTCGGCCCACAAAGCATCCTCTATACAATAGTTGATTTTGTTCTTTAGATATTACATATACATTATTCAATGGTTTTTTATAACACTAGAAACATTACTATACATACGCCATTGAATAGACAAACTATCATTTCGTTTTGAAATTGATGAAAATATTTGATGTACAATTTTGTTAAAATGCTCGTATTACATTGTAAAAAAGTAAAGGCTTTGTTTATTATCGTGTCACTCCTATTGAAAGGGTCAGCCACTTTTGACTTATGATACACGTATCTTTTGTGCGTACAGTACCTCACAAATCCGTTCTCTTAATGCCGAGTGTCTGGCAGAGATGGGCCAAAGGTAACCATTCTTCAACTAGACGCTGGTGGCTCACCAACCTAACGCATCAGTTCTAACCCAGTTGGAACTTTCGATGGCCCGCTTCCCAGGCCGACTCCTTAAGGATGTGGAGTGAGAACAAAAGTGGGAGGGGTATGGTAAACAATGATTCAGATTTTTTGAGAAAATAAAAGGGCTCAAGCTGAGAGACTGGTATTGTATGTATACTATTACTGTAACATAACACCAACAACTAGTTAGAAAGGGTCGTCCTTTTAAAATAGTCTGTGTCAAAGAATGTGCCTTTCAGTACTCGTTCATAAACAGTCAAATTGGCAAATGTCACGGGCCAAAACAGATATCATGCTTACATTATAACTCCAGGGAACAAACTCTTATTTAGTTTTTGACGAAAAAATGTATACTTTAAAAGATATTCAAGAAACATTGCCATATTTCTACTTTCGGTTTGCAAGGTCATTAAAGTTTTGCATGATACAGGTTCATAAATATGGTTTACTATTATTTATTTGGAAGAGTTTGTTCCTTATACTATTGACTATGTCGCCAACAACAAACTTTGACTCTTAATGTTATGTTGACTTTGTTTGTGAACGAGCAAGATTTGCAATGAAAGTGCTGTCATGCTTCAATAAATTCACTTTACTGATATTTATTTTTGTTTAACTTCAAGGGTAAATATTGTGCATTATAATTATGTGCTTACTGTACCCATCACATTTCAATTTTAAGAATAAAATGCTTTTGAAAAAAATCTCAATCTCACTATAAATTATCCTCTGATACCTTAACCACTAATACACAATGGTACGAGCTCTAGGACTTAACACTTTCAGTGAATCGGTCTTTTGTATTGTCCTTGCCTGACCACAAGTCCCTATCTATGTCTAATAAAGTTAAAATACCCAAGTTAAGTACAAATATATATGGCTTTAATAAATCCAGTCCTTCCATATTACCAATATATTTCTTCAATGGTTTTGTCATGGCCATTTATTTGATTAATGGTATAATAAAAGATGCCTTTAATGCTGTATCCTTGACAAATACGAGAGTAGAAGATCTAGAAACGTCCCTATTCCTGCAGAGCAATTTAAGTTTCTGGTTTCCTCAGTTTGTAGTTAACGTGTTTTCCCAATTCCATGAATATCGTTGATTGTACACTCGGGTGCCAAATTCAAGTTCACAAAGTGAAAATTTCATTCAAATTTTGACAGGTTATTTAAAGATTTACAGGATATTTAGAAACCTGCCAAGTTAGAATGAAACATCATATGCTAGAATCATCTAACAGTGATTCGATTCAAATCAGAAAATATGTTGTATGTATTACGTTTCTGGTTTTAGGCAATTTTAGAATGTCATTGAAAAACCTTGACCTATGGAATAGGTTGTGTTGACATGGTTACAAACATTTAGAATTTTATTGATCTATCATACAGAATCATAAAGGAATTATTGTCATTCATTAATATCTAGTTCATTTCTTTTTAAGAGGTTACTTTGTTAAATGGCAATATTTTAAATTTAAAAGTAGTACAACACGAAATATGGTTCCCATTGATTCCCATGTAAATTTTGTCATTTTTTTGTTAAAAATTATCGAAACAAAAATTAAATGCTTGTTATTTTCATCTTAGAAATCGGATTTTCTTCATATAAACTTAATTTAAAAATGCAATATTTTGTTGTTAAAGACAAATTCAATTAAAGTGATATTCTGGGATAATTTTTGTTTATCTTAATTTATTATTTTCTTTGAGTTGTATCTAAATCTCCTACTTACTAATGAGCATCCAATTTGTAATGGCAATAAAACCCTAATTAACTACCTCCAAGAAGGGTTTAAGGGCGCAGCCATTTTGGCCAGAGATACTCTCTATTTATCAGATAAACCCGTACCTAGTGACGTCACAGAGTCAATTGATACAGAATGCCTTGTATACTTTATAGTACTGTATGTAGGAAAAGTGTATTGTTTTTACTGTTGACTGAAATTAATTTTAAAATTCTTTTTTAACACTTTAATTATTTGCCTTCTATAAAAGTTTTTCAGAAACAATAATAAATCATAAGTACAAATAGTTTTTAATGTTCAGGGTTTCAGTACTTAGATTATAGATCCATTTTTCACACAGTTGTTTATTTTTTACAGGGTCTGCAAATATTCTTATTCCCTGTCCATGCATAACATTGTAACGATTGGCTTTGCGCTGAGGTATTTTTATTGCCAAATTATGTCAAATGATAACATTATTATGTAAAACTATTATATCCCACTAGCATATACTACTGTCTTCTCAGAGCATTAAACTGACGCTGTGACGTAGTACTGCAAAGATACCTGGGTAAAATATGGCGGCTCTCCAAGTCAGAGAGAGTTTAATTACCCTAGCTAATTAGGGTGTGAATAGGGGGCTATAAACACTGAATTTGAAGATAGTTTGGGTTATTTACAACATATCAAAAAATTAAAAAAATGCTGAACTTTCACTTTAAGAAATGTTAGTTGGTTTATGTTACCATGGCAAAATCATCAAGTGGACTAGTGGTAAATTTTTAGTGGTGTTCTATAATTGCTTAGCAACCGAGAATGTGCTACATAGATAAGTAATATACATAACATTTCTGTCAGGAATTGATTATTCTAGTTAATGAAAGTCAACATAGTCAAGTAAGGGTTAAATTACCTCTGTTGTACTGTTTAAGCTGAGTAAATTTAAATAAGGCCAGAGGCTCCCTCAGAAGACTTCTCAACAATCGCCAGTTCGAATAACGGTCAACCACCACTAGATAGTTACAGCCGCGATAGTGGAAAAAGTCTGCACATACGCATTGGAATGGGTAGTCTGGATTCGTCATAGGAGTGGGTGGAGCACATGGGTTGAATGACGCATTACGATTACACTGGTTGTAAGTACTCCGTAAGGCAGTGATGGCTAGGGTAATACCAGGCCAAAAGATGGAGGCCTCAGCCCTTGCTATCATCGATGTGACGCCCTGATGTGCAGCATGAAGAGCAGCAAGGACTTCCTCTCGTAGCAAAGGTGGAATTTCGATCCTACTTTTATTTAAGATGACACCATCAATAGTGTGCAAATTGTCCCTGAATGGGTGGTATTCACGAAGCCGTTCTGGTAGTTCATGTCTGAATTCAGGCATACCAGACTCCACCAACTGGCTAAGGGTGTGCATGGTGTTGTCGCCGCTTGCAGTAGCAGTGCAAACTCTGTCCTAAGTGACGGATTTCATGCAGAGGGTATCCAGCGTAGATATAGCAGATGTGGAATTGGCATCTTCTATGGTGGGTGTGTCCGGAGCAGGTGTGCGTAGACCCGTCATAATGGTGGTGGAGTGAATAACAGCTACATCGTCCGACAGGTTCACCTATAGGATGACGTGAGACGCAATCGGCGGCTTGGTGGCGGACACCTGGTACATGCACCATGCGAAAACGGTATCGGAGAGTCTTCTCCTTGAGATTTCTGAGACGTTACTGATATCCTCCAGCGATCGGTTTTTGAAGATTCACAGTAAAGGTTTGTGATCCCCAGCGATGACGAGGTCCTTGCAACCAAGTACCAGTGCCAGTGCTTCACCTTCCACGGGTGCATACCGAGATTCAGTTGGGTGTGTAAACCTACTTCCTACCAGTGTGATTTTCCATCCTGAGTGGCAGCAAAACGGTTGAGCACCAGTGCATGAGCGGTGTTTCTGTAACAACCAGAATCCAATGACATTGTTCGACCAGTCAGTTGCTAGGCATGTCTGTCTGCTTGGATCAAATATTCTGACGCCTTCTTCTATTTCACTAGCGATGACAGCCTTGGATTCATCAAACAGACTCTGAAGCTGTTCATTCCATTCAAAGGGGACATCTGATTTCAGTAGTTGTCGAAATGGTAACATTTTCTGTGTCATACTGAAGGCATATGAAACCTGGTTTACAAGACCAAACCAGGATCTGACATCAGTGATATCTTTAGGTGTTGGGAATTCCATAATTGCGCGCAGGTACTTCTGGCATGGTCGTACGCTATCTGGCGTTATCTCAAATCCAGCAAACTCTACGTTGTCTTCAGCAAATACAAACTTGCTTGGGTTTAGGGTAATACCGTTGCGACCACAGGTGTCGAGCCACTGTACTACTTGAAAGAAACTGTCCTCTATTGTATCGGACCATAGGAGCACATCATCACCACACTTGGTTTTGTCGGGACATCTGACACAATTTCATCGTAGCGCCTTGTATATCCGTCACCAGATGCTATATATCCTTGTGGAGCAGTCTTGTACCTGTATCTGCCCCATGGTGTGATGAAGGTGGTAAGGTGACGATCCTCCATACGAATTGGCACACTGTGATATCCATTCCATGCATCAAGGACTGTTTTCTTTTTGTTGCACGGGACTAGACGAGCCTGGTGGAAGGGTGATGGTGTATGGTGTGTTTCCCTGGTGGCATGAGCATTAAGAGCCTGGAAGTCAACAGTGCGTCTTGGAGTACCATTTTTCTTTGCACACACTACCATTCTGTGGCACCAGGTTACTGGTACACCCACAGGTACAGGTTCAATTACACCAAGCTGAACATCCTGGTCAATTCCAGCTTTCACTGCATCTCGCCAATGAAGAGGCACAGGCACTGGTGTATGATGAGCAACTGGTTCAGCCTGGGGATCAACCATCAGCTTCATAAGTGGCCCATCCATAAGCGGGAGTGTCTGGTGTTCACATATGTTGAATGTGCTCGCCTTGTAGGGGCCAAGTAGGTAGCTCTGTATCTTTGACCTGTTACTCTCAGTAGCGGGAAACGGTAAGGTGGTCGTAGGTGGTGGCGGGTTCTGACGTCTTGGGCAGTCACAAGGTGAAGTTAGATTACTAGTATCCTGTAGCACCGCTGTACTGTCTGGGTGGTAGGACATGGTTCTAATTTCAGGAAATGTGGCTGGTATGATCTCTAGGGCAATACAAGCTTCTTTGCTCAAGTACAGTCTGTCCGATGAGTCTGTAATGTATGTTATTTGTCGTGTTTCAATAACATTGTCTCCGTCATCCCTAGCTGACAGACGAAGTATGGTAGCACCAATGATGCGTATACCCTCATTGTTGGCTGTGTGCATCCGCATTGTGACAGGGATCAAGTCCGACTCGCGTAATCCAAGTTTGTGAATCACCTTTAAACCGGCCAGACAACTCTGGCAGCCAGTATCAGCCGTGGCAGGGATGATAGCAGTTCGAGTCTGTCGTGATAGTTGGAAACCAAGTGCACCATAATCATCCGCAGACACCTTGGTCGTTACATTGACAGTTGGTTGAGAACGCTGCCGTATCCACGTGTTAGAGAGCTTGTCATAGCTGTGGTGATCAAGTGAGATAATTCTTTCTGATAGTCCGTTGTCGGATAATGTGCATGAATTATCGAACAATGTATGGTCACACTTTTTGGTTTGTGTAGGGGTATTGTTTATGGTACATAATGCATCAAATACAGCACTTTCATTGAATACTCGACTGCCTTTAGACATTGGCTTATCCTTACTATGGCAGACGGTTTCAAACTGGTGGTCACGGTTGCAAATGTCACATCGATGTCCGTATGCAGGACATTCAGTTTTGCGAATACGAGCCGGGGAGCGTTTACCATGTCCTTTTTTGTCACAGTATGAGCAAGAATCATGTTTGTCTTTGATAGCAACACTTTTAGACTTTTTGTATGTACTGCTAACTGCATCTGCAGGATGGGAGTCAAGTAGTCTAGATGCTGACCTCTTGCCAGCCTCCTTAGCTTCAACAAACTTAAAACATCTTCAAGGGACATGTCCTGATTTTTGTCCCCTAGTAGGTCTAACTGTATCTCTGAGTCTGCAATACCCCTAGTTAAAACATCCTGAATAATAGCTTCTGTGTAATTCACACTGCCGTCACAACCAGGACACTTAATGTCGAACTTGCAGATGCCGGCTTGTCCCCTTAAACGTGCGCCGAAGCTGCGAACAGTTTCGTCCCTGTCTTGCCGCATATTGTGCAGTGTGACACGTGCTACCATTGTATTTTCCTCACGTACTGCAAGTTTTTTAATCAATGTTATAATATCATTTTCTGACTTGTCTGTGAGGCTTCCACCATTTGATCGTGTTAAGTCTTTGCGTAACGGTTCATCGCAACACTCCAATAGTTGTACGACTCTATCATGTCCGGTTATCTTAGTGGCACTAACATAGTCCTTCCATCGAGATTCGAAGTAGGCCCATTCCTCGCTGGTGCCAGCGGCGGTGATTGTTGGCCTCTTAACTTTTTCCACTTTAGCAGCAATACCAGTGTTCTGAGTGTGGGTGACAGTGTGTGTCGTTATTAGCGCTGCCACGTACTATAGCCGCGTCGAGATCTGGCGTTGTGTGCTCACAGTCATCGATTGGGCAGGAAAGAGCAGGCATGATTAGATGATGTCTTTACACTGCGTTCATAAATAAGATCTAGTTCTATTTGGCTGTTTATTGTTTATTACCAATGAACGCAGTCTGAAACAAACAAATGACAAACGATTACTTATATGAATAAACACTACATGGTATGGTATTCCTCTAAAATTTACCAAATATTTTTGTAATGTTTGTATTTTGTGAACTTTAATTTGGCACATGAGTGTACAACCTAGGTATTTGGCAGATTTTGTTCAGAAGTGTGTCCATAAAGTATGTTATTGTACAAAATAGTTCTTCTTCGTTACAGGTAGGACCTGGCATTTCTGTGGGTGAAAGATTATTTTACAATGTACTTCCCATTCTTGCATTCTGCCTCATTTAATATCGCGATGCTTATGACGGTTTCATCCGCCCCTTCTGTACGGCTTTAAATTGTCTGTGCATTACACTATTAATTTTAATGACATTTTTTTATATTGTAGTTCTTTTGGCATGAACGTTATTTAGTACTTATATTTATATGTAGTTCAAGACAGGTTTGGTCGAAGCAAGGGTCCCATGTGATACGCCATAATCTGCAATTGCTGCTTCAGAGGAGGTTCTTTTTAGTTCATTTTTGTATACGACATTTCTTATGTTGAGGACATGTTTTATTCAGCAATTAGTTTTGCCCCAGATGCGGTAATAGTGAAGTTTGCGGGTGAGAAGATTATGGGAGACTTTGTTAAAGATCTTTGAGAAAAACATGATCATGATGATTGTGTTGTCAATTTTTTTTTCTATTTTCTAAATTCTGAGAAAAGTCGTCGATGACGTCTAGCAGTTTCAATTCGTAGAACTTTTTGTTTTATAGCAAGTCGAAGATTCACGTGTCATCATATGACTGCTGATTATGTGTACCGTTAATTTACTGCACATAACACGTTAGTGATATGGGGCGATAGTTTTCGGGATTAGTTGTTTCCGTTCTTGTAGAAAGGTGATACCATGGCAGTTTTTTTCAATCATCCGGGACATTGCCTTTGTCATATTGCAACTTTTCTGCCAGTTTAATAAGTTTGATTTAAAATAGAATTCATGTAGATTTTGGAGATTTACTTTACCGGTTTACACTCGTGAACATGTTTATTTCTGTGATCACTCGATATTTTTATCAGCACATTTTTATCATAATTAATTTATTTGCATCAATTTCAATAATAGGAAAAATAACGTTGACGTTTCCCATAATTTGAAGTCCGGCGCCGTTAACGTTATGTATCTTTTTCTGTATGTTAATGGATCCAGCTTCTTCGTTTTGTTATTTTCACTGAAATTCTCTATAATCCATCACGCACGTTAATTTAATTAACATGCGTGAATCCATTAATAGCAAATAATAAAATTTTCGTTACTCAGTCTTAGAATGCGGGTCAGTCTCCGCTAGATCTATTCGACTCCTATCCGACTCCTTTTCATATAGATAGGAATACTATTTTGTCAGCACATTCCCACTGAATGACCCTGTTAATGGTTAATGACTTTAATTCATTATATGCTTGTTCAATCATTGATCAAAGCGAAATTGTTTTAATTAATTCAAGTGCTATTCCTCATAGAACGGGGACATTTTAAATGAATGCAGTTGTTTCCAACTCATATTTTGCATCCACTTTAACCGACATTAAATTTTCCCTACCGTCACGGACTCTTAATTTTTAATACCTTCTTGATTTCCACGATGTCCCGACTACGTTTCCATACTTTACAGGTGACTTTTCATGCAGACGCTTGACACGATAAATGTAAAGCAATATGCAAGCGTTTGTTAACCGGAGTTAATTAGATTTTTGACTGGTGTTCAAATTATTTGACTGGATTCGCCTTAAATGCTGAAAAATCAATGAGCCAGTCAATAAACACGATTGAAATATCTCGCGAGATGTAGGTGGGAGGTGAAGTATTAATCATGGCGGAATTTAACCAAAACATTACGAGGAAATTTAATTAAATCAAAACTTCGCTGCCATTTTGATTTTCAATGAATGGGAATTAATTGTAAATCACAATTATCTTGTTGCTGAAAGATGTCAGCGGTTGAATTGTACACGAAGGTGAGTTACGAGTGAGAATTTCGTCGAATGAGGATTTTATCTTGTCTGCTAACCGATGAACCGGTTAGGTAACCCAGTCCATGTGTAACGTTTATGCTAACTGATACTTGAAATAAAGTCAGGTGCTCCAGTTGTCGTGAGTTGACCAGTTAACTCATAAGTTGAATGTAGACTTGTAAGGAACTCAAGGGGTGCATCAGAATTGTGGCTAGAAGTAGAACCCATAGCAATGACCCCCTTTTGGCCTGAACACAAATTATTGGCCTTTCAACTGGTCTGTTTCCTGGAGCTAGTTCCAGTCCAAAGCTTGTGACGGTACTACTACTGCAATATTGGTGACGAAAACCTGCTTCCTAAAACAGCCCAGTTGAAAAGGCCTATACCGTTGAGTAACCTCAAATCGTGATACCCTACTCCCTAGTAATCGTTATAGTAGAACAACTTTCAATATCTTTATTGATAGTTGAGTTATGACGTCATTAGCGGGAAAACCGAATGAAGGAATGCCAAAGTTGACCTTCTAATCCATAAATGAATCAAATGGCATTTCATTAACGTAAGAAATAAGATAATTACCGATCCGACTCAAAAATGTGTCAAATTTTGTAATGCCAAATAGTTCCAATCGATTTACATTCAGATTATGCCGAATGATCGATTTTACATCAATTTTTTAGCCATCGTCTGTTTGTTTACGCTTATCCACTAAAGGTCATGGTTGAAATGGACTGGTTCCTCAATATGCAAATTAAATCAAGGGAGACAAATGATGACGTAATCTTATGCCATGCGGACCAAGAACAGTTCATTTTCACGATTACTTTTCCTTGGAAAATCTTTGTATCATAGAAATATTTGGTAATTCACAATGTTGTTGCTGATTTCAGTTGTAGATCAGATATTTTCGAACGTCATTCGGCACTTAAAACTAATATTATTTTGCTAAATTGTTCGTAGATTCCTGATTTACCTAGCCTACTAAGGATCTATGATGTGAAAGCGCGTAGTGATACACATTTCTAGTGCGGTCTTATTTAGTTTCTTAATTATTCTGTTGAAATTTGTAGCAAATTGCACTTTTAATGACATACTGAATCTTTTAAGTTTTGAATTTTGCTACGTTCAAGGTGAAAACTCGATCATACATGATTTTACGACACTAAGTTCAAAGGTCACGATTTCAGGTATACGGATGTTATTTTATGCAAAATTTAGTGACGTCATTAAATGTGCTGCATTCGCGATAATGGTTGAACAATTGTTGTTGAAACTACTTGTAACTGTTTTCTTAATATTTTGCCTTCATTTTGATAACTTTATAATCTCAAATTGATTTGGAATTGATCATTTATCGTAGCAACCCCAGTAGATGCTACTGATAAGCAGTGTTTATCTAGAATTTTGATGAAATCATGCTCTCAGTAGAGAAAATTGTCCATAACTTCTTAATTTTGTATTGCATCTATTTGGGGGTCATATCATTTAAAAGACAATAAAATTGTCTAAACAATGGTGTTAATTACAATAGCTTGTGTAAACATTGCCCTAGGCTATCCTAAGTTGATTACAGACCAATTACATAATATTGCATAATCTGTTAGTTGTCAGTTTCGGGCTTAGTTAATCTGACGGTGACTGGTTTAGAATTAATTTGCAACATGCTAAACCCTCATGAATATTAATGAAGTTGGTATCATCTGAAAGCTGATTGGTTAAACTTTCTTTTCCTGGTCGATTAAATTATCGCCCGTTATATCCTTAACCTAACGAAAACCGGTTACTCCACGGTAAATGATACCTAACACTGCTAAACAGTCATAGACTCATACTAGTCAAACCATTTCGACGCAATCTATACAGGGATGCCCGTATAAGCGTCGAAACCATAAGTGCCCAAAATCCAGTGCATTTTAAATTTTCATGAAATTTGCATTTAACGGCAAATTCTGGCATTTTTTGGCTCTGTACATGTTCAATACAGCAAAATAAATGCAAAACCTGTCGAATATTATACCTGGTAAAATTGGCCGTTATAATCAGAAAAACAATAAATAAACCAGCGCGCACTGTGTCTGTAAATCTCACGTAAACAGTGCAAGTTAAAAGACCGTTATCCGTACTGAGGGGATTCGACCGGAACATTATTCGAATCGTTAAAACGAGCCTAAAAAGCTATCACTCATGGTGTTTTTTGTTTGTTTGTCGTTTTCTTACAAAATCATCTTAATTCCACTACAAATCTTCGTTAATTTTCTGTGTTTAAGCTTTAATCGAGCTCATTTTAAGGTTCGACTTGATTAATGTTTTTACTGTGTCTGTTTGTAAGAAATCGAGCGCGCCAATTTCTGAGTATTCTGATTGGTCGATAAGCGAATGACGTTTGACGCAACCAATAAGAACGATGGCTGAAATTGAGGTCATAATTGCGATATAGTTGTGTTTAAGTTGTCGGATGGACACGTTGCTGTGCATTTTTTAAAATGTTATCGGTGTCTATCACGAGATAAAGGTTCATTCTTCGTATACATGCTATATATTTCATAGTGGTTTGACATTTTCATATATTTTTTAAGAGCTGAAAGTGCGATAAAAAAACGTGCGCAATCTCCGACCGTGTTTTGGTCTAGTTAGTGTCTGTAGTGGCTGGACCGTCAGAATTTTAAGCAGCCACTTGCAGACAGCTTATCTGTCTAAGACTCATACAAGCACTTTGTTGGCTGAGCTAACCCCACGTCACTACATTACAGCAGATGCATGTAGTAACTAGAAATTTTGTTACCAATTATTTAGTAACCATGTATTTTTAGTTGTTTGATTCCAGCGATTTTTTTTTGCTTGTTTGGGAAAGGTACCGGACAAATTGGGAAAACTCACGGCGTTTTTACTCAAATTGGGATTTTTTTTAATAAGTTGTGAATTCTTAAAAACCGATATCTGTCTTATTTATGATAGAAATTAACATGAAATAGCTTGTGCATGATATGTCATGCATTTCCTGATTTAAAATGCACAAAATGTTTTTATGGCATGACTTGCGCAGCCAAGATGCACCAGATTGGGAATTATTTTCTTCTGAAATTGTGAAAATGGATAATTTTTCTAATTGGGAAGCTACCTTTTAGGGGTACCTAACAAAGAAGGGGAAAAATCACTGGATTCGTAACCTGCTGACCAGTTAATTGATGTTTGCATTATCAGCTGAAAAGTGTTGGGTGTGTCGTTACTCTTGATAATTTGACTGTAATTATTTTAATATGATTTGTATTTTTATGCCCCCCTATCGATAGATGGGGAGGCATATAGTGATTCACCTGTCCGTTCGTCCGTCCGTCCTGGTTAACCCAAATTGACCGTTTCTTCTAGCATTAATATGGCTTGCTACAAAGCTTTCATACTTGCATGGATGTTGTGTATGAACACTCTCCACACGCCAGTATCACCTGACCCCATTTTGACCTTCACCTTGACCTAATTTTGGACTTAGACTTATTTATGGACAAGGCTTCCACAGGGGGCATAAGCGTTTATTGAACGCAGTCTTGTTTGTAATTGTATTTATAATGTAAGAGAACGGGTCCCTACCTTTAGCCTAGGACAGTAAACAGAAGAACTAATTCTCCTGACAGCTTGTTTGTTTGTATTAATAATGGAAGGGAACGGGTCCCTACCTTTAGCCTAGGACTGTAAACGGAAGAACTAATTCTACTGACAGCTTGTTTGTTTGTATTAACAATGTAAGGGAACGGGTCCCTACCTTTAGCCTAGGACTCCAAACAGAAGAACTAATTCTACTGACAGCTTGTTTGTTTGTATTCATAATGTAAGGGAACAGGTCCCTACCTTTAGCCTTTGGACTGTAAACAGAGGAACTAATTCTACTGACAGCTTGTTTGTTTGTATTAATAATGTAAGAGAACGGGTCCCTACCTTTAGCCTAGGACTGTAAACAGAGGAACAAATTCTACTGTCAGCTTGTTTGTTTGTATTAAAAACAAACAACAAATAGCGACTGGGACTCATTAATACATTATCAGACTCAATAGTAACTATTACCTAAAACAAGCAATATAAAAATGCTCTCTCAGACTTTAGATCAAACTTGACGACTTTTAGGTTTAGCTTTTTACTTTTTTACTGGAAGATGTCTGACAGGACGCAGATAAGACGTCTGACAGGACGCAGACCAGATGTCTGACAGGACGCAGACCAGATGTCCGACAAGAGGCAGACCAGATGACCGACAGGATGCAGACCAGATGTCTCACAGGACACAGACAAGCTGTGTGACAGGACACATACCAGATGTCTCACAGGACGCAGACCAGATGTCTGAAAGAACGCAGACCAGATGCAGAGACAGATCTGAATACTAGGGACTCTAATAGGAAATATAGGAAAAATAGTAGCTCATGGATAGACCCCACGCTTAGCATAATATTGTTTATATCGTGAGACTACCTTAACTAGGTTTCTATTTCTAATTGGGTGAAAGAAAACTTATTGTTTTTCAATTTGACAAGAGTGACTGAGTATTACAACACGTCAAAACATCACTTAGGATACAATAATGATGATATTGATTTAAGCTTCTTTTGTTAAAAAATTCACATTCCACGACTGGGTCCTTTTCCCCAAAGACTTAAAGAGCCAGGAAAGCTCATCATTACAGGCCTCAACAAATATTTAAAAAAGCACTCGTCCTGTAATATAGACAAAGAAGAAAACCCCAAAATCTTACTTGTCGGAGGCTGCTATATAAATATAGAAGGAAAAAATTATGCAGGACGAGTGGATTTATTGAGGCCTGCATGCATTACAAACTATTTCAGACTGTGGGCACAATATAATGCTTCTGTTACATGAATATAAAATTGGTCACTTAGTTTGAAATGATCATAAATTCCAATAAGTATAAGTGATTCTCAACACCACTATTTCTATCTATTGTGCAGGTAGGCCGTAGCTACCTGTACGCAGAATACGCAGCTGCGTACATATGCTTCTCAAAAAGTGAAAAATAAATGATCGAAAAATGCAATAAAAACTGATGCCTCTGCTCTAAGGGGGATAAGCCTTTAGTATGTTCAGCATTTCTTAGGAACACGTTTAAAAAGCTCTATACAAACAAGAAACCTGGTTTTATCAGTAAAAATAATGTTAAAGATGATGCATAAAACACACCAGAACGCACCAGAGACGTTCTAGCGAACATTATTTTCCTGGGGAGCATGCCCCTAGCCTTCTTGCGTATACTTTCAACAGGCCCTTCCCCAGCGCCTTAAATCCTAGAATGATGTTTTTAAATCAGTATGGGCCTTAATATATTTGGTTTGTAATAAATTGTATTGTGTTATTTGAGTGATTATGACTTGTATTTGTGAAAAAGAGCTTAAATTAATCTTTATACTATGGATAACCATGTAGATTTCTGTTCTAGATCTTTTTAGTCGCTGTTGCAGATCTCAGTAAGCACAAATCCTAGTAATGCCCCAGCGCCTTAACAAATTTCTAGGGAAAGGCCTGCATTCAAATACCTCTAGCTACGCCCCTCATTTTGTGTCATAAACTCAATCACAATAATGTGTAGCATTGTGTCTATCTTGTCACCTGGAGATATGTTAATATTATTAATCAGGGGTTCCATTTGACTCAGGGGGGGGGTGACCCTTGAAATTTCCGAAAAGTAACATTTTGACACTCAAGATTTTGGTTTCCAGGGATGTTTTGTCTTAAAATCGTGGGTAGTTTGCCTATAAAATGGTAAAATCTAGTCAAAAGTATAAAGATGACCCTTCAGATTCAGAAGCTAGTGGAACCCCTGTATTTTGTATTGACCATTTTTGTATTCCGCAAGGGAGGTAATTGATGCTCTCTACAGTGGCACCTAAAACAGTGTGGTCAGAGTTACAGTTCTTGAATAAAAATAGTAGAAGGCATCAAAAGCAATGTTTGGAAATTGAGGTGTATGTACAATGTATATCAATACAATCAGTGCCCGATATTGCATTTAAGAACTGCAAGAAAAAATGCTTCCTTGAAGACAATGCCATTTCTTACACATACACATACACGAAAGGAATTTCATTTGTCCTCAGATTGTCTTTTTGTCCCCTTAAATATCCATTAAAAGCCAATCATTGAAATCTCCCTGGTGCAAATATCACATATCCAGGGTTTCCACGGTCAGGGAGAAGTCAGGGAAAAACATAATGTTTTCAAGGCCAGGGAATTGTCAAAAAAATGACAAATTATTGTCATTGTTAAAAAATGTCAATTCCTATTTAGATAAAAAAGTGAACTAAATCAGCGCTCGCTCTAGACTCTCTAAATTATAAAAACTTCACGCCAATCATCAGCCCTACTAACTACTAACATAAGCTTATTTGTTTCATATAAAGCTAGTATAGCTTAATTTTCTCTATTTTTATTTCATATTTTACCCGAACCAAAAGATGCTTCGGTCTGCAAGCACTCTTAAAAGTCAGGGAAAACTGCTTTGTGTTCAGGGAAAAGTCAGGGAATTTTGTGTCAGAAATTTTTGGGAACCCTGTAGGGGTGACTATTGGGTCCATTTTTGACTATTGCAATAGTATTGCTATTGCTGAAAGTGCTATCGCGATAGTATTGTATTGCTGGAAACTATTGCGATACTATTGCAATAGTTATTGCCCAGATATTAACTTGTAAATGCAAATTTGCACTGTGTATGATATTACTTTGTTGTACAACATTTTAATCTACTGTTTGTGGAAATTATTTAAAATGAATTAGACAGAAATAGATTAATACAATTTAACTAGATATACCTGAATACGGTATTGTTTACTGTTTATTTCTTGCTCTTTGTTTAAAATTATTTTTTTAACGAGAACGGAAGTTGTTTTAAATTAACCATACACTTTATTTATGAAAAGAAAACTATCGATAGTTGAGCTAACTATCGGCGATAGTTAATAAGTTATTGGATCGAGACTTTTACTATCGATCCATAATATTGGGACACTCAGTATCGCAATGCATCGCAATGCATCGATATTTTGATGCATCGGCCCACTCCTAGAACCCTGATATCCCTACATCAAAACTATGTTTCAAATACTGTTCTAATTCTTTTGTTTAAATTTGTCTTATGAAATTTCAAATGACCATAACTTAAGTCAATAATTTTAATTTTTTCATTAAATAAACTTTTATTTTCTGCAGAAAAATGTGTGCTTGTCTAAGGGAGCCAATCCATACACCAGTGATTTTTCTTAAACAAAATTAAACAGCCTGTGCCTTTCAAATTGGAAAATTTAGCGCAATTTGGGAATTATTAAAAAAGATTGTGTTGGTTAAAATTTGTCATAAATTGCCATTTTCTACTGATAACACTCAAGTCATATGAGGCAATGACATTTGCAAGTTCGAAGATTTATTGTTTTGACTTAAAGTTTTGACTCGAGTTGCTTTGAAACCATCGAGCACAAAAGGGGAAAGTATGCATACTTTTTGGGAAAAAATTATGATTTTTTTGGGAAAATGGAGGTTATTTTGTTAGGGGAAGGGGCCTGTATTTGGCCCCAAAAATAGCCAAAAAAAATCACTGTACATGTACATGTATGCCATATCTCCCTGTTTATGCATAAGTCTCGCACATTTGGGACTCTACTCACACATGATTGGAGGCAAATTAATCAAATCTCGCGCATTTCTAGGACATACTGGAACGTGACATTTTTCGTTATGAAAATGATCACAAATATTAGGTTAAATTGCTTCATGACACATGCATGGTATTGTCATAAAAATGAAATAAGTGAAAACTGCATACAAACTTCATTAATTTAAGTCTAAAGTTTGAGCAAGGAATATCTCCCTCATTTAGTGAAATCTGCCACATTTCCATCACCAATCTCATACAAAGGGGTCTGCGAAACATTGCATCTATGAGCAAGTCCCGATTGTTCCAAAATTGTAAGATCTTACACCACAGAATAAACATACAGTATAGGATTTTATTGAAGTAGATAATTGCTGACTGTCTCTGTCCGTCTAATGTTAGGTTATACAGAGTACTAGAGAATGCTAAATCAATACCAACTATTGATCTCAGTTTAGATGCTTTCCTTAAATCATCACTTAGTGTTCTTATACACTGCTGTGTAAGTGGAATATATTGGAACATAATCAGTGTTAAAATTGGTTCATTCTTTTATTTTCGTTCGTAAGCGTATAACTATTCTTCAACTGGATTATATAATTATTAAATAAACTGATGAGGGATGAGGATTGAGAATTCTTAATCTAGCTGTGTTTGAGGATTTATATGAATATATAATTGATCAATTGGATGATTTAAATCAAGGATTTCAACTAGGGGCTGATTCCCACGGGTCATTTTAATAATTTATACTGAGTTAAACCATTTTGGACTGTAGAGTCTACTTGACAGTAATCTAAATGTTGTGAAACGACTTGACATGACCAGTGATACGACTTTGAATTTTCCTTTTTGAAACATTGACCAATGACGAGGCCATGTTACAAATTTCAACCAATGACAACTCAGCTTTTAAAAATATGACCAATGATGACAGGTTTATTTTAAAAAATTGACTTGACTACCGGTATTTAAACTTGGACAGGTTTTTTAAATTTGAGTTTTTACAGTACTGTTGTTGGCTGCATCTTAAAAACTGTGACATTCAAAAATTAATGATCATGATAATTTATGTTAAAGACCAAGCATGTCCTTTTATTTACCAGTCAGCTTTTTGCTGAAAAATGGCTGGCATACGAGTGCCTCTACCCGGATTTTAATACTGATCGCCAGATTAGACGGCAAGCGTGCTAACCACTGAGCTACAGAGGCAAACTAGATCTTGACATGATCCTTCAAGCCTGCATGTAGATTTTAGATCTTTTGATTCATGAAACCTAAATTTGAGATCTAAAAATTGTGATGCATCAAGTCCTATATTGAGATCTAGATCTTGTGCTAAATCAACCCTAGATTTGAGATCTAGATATGTTGGTCCGTCAAGTTGCATTCAATACTAGATTTGAGGTATAGATACATTGGTCCATCTAGTGGCGTTCAATACTAGATTTGAGGTCTAGAAAGGTTGGTCCATCAAGTGGCGTTCAATACTAGATTTGAGATCTAGATATGTTGATCTGTCAAGTGGCATTCAATACTAGGTTTGAGGTCTAGAAAGGTTGGTCCATCAAGTGGCATTCAATACTAGATTTGAGATATAGATATGTTGATTCATCAAGTTGCATTCAATACTAGATTTGAAATATAGATATGTTGGTCCGTCAAGTGGCGTTCATTACTAGATTTGAAATATAGATATGTTGATCCATCAAGTGGCATTCAATACTAGATTTGAGATCTAGATATGCTGCTCCATTAAATGGCATTCAATACTAGATTTGAGATCTAGAAATGTTGGTCCATTAAGTGGCATTCAATACTAGATTTGAGATCTAGATATGTTGATCTGTTTAGGCATTCAATGCTAGATTTGAGGTCTACATATGTTGATATATTAAGTGGCATTCAATACTAGATTTGAAATACAGATCTATTGATCCGTCAAGTGGAATTCAATACTAGATTTGAGATATAGATATGTTGATCTGTCAAGTTGCATTCAATGCTAGATTTGAGATATCTGTGTTTCCATGTAGTGTTGGCCATCCATTCACTTGTTTCTCCTGGTTTTAGCATACTGGTTATAGAAGAATTTGGCACACAGATTAATGCTTGCTATATTTAGCAATAATCAATTGACTACATTCTCTGTATTAGATCAATGGTTGGATTTACTGTACAATGAAGACACAATATGGTTAACTTCTGTAGAATACTCAATCTTAGAAAGAAGGTATCTTATTGAATGCACTCCCCAAGTACTCATTTCAGTGTAGCAATACCACGTGGCTTTTGGCTACAGTTACAAGTAGAAATTTGTAAACATTGGAACACAAATATAGCCATAAGTATTTTATTTCTTCATCGATTTCTATAAAATATACGCCACGCTAAGGGGAAAAGTATTTGCTTTCCGTGAAATATAAGGTCTTTCTCAGCTGTCTTACCGATTTTTCCATTACCCTGTGAAACCTACACATTAGGTAATGGGCAAAACGGCACAGCCGCTGAAAAGATTTTATATTTCATGGAAAGCAAATAATTGTCCCCTTAGCGTGGTGTATAATTAACAGAAATCGCCGAAGAAATAAAAAACTTTTTATTTTCCAATGTTTACAAATTTCTTCTTGTAACTGTAGTCAAAAGTCACGTGGTATTGCTACACTGCTTTTCAAGCACATAATGTTTGAGTATTATAGTGCAGTTACGCTTTACGAAATTTCGGACATTTTCATTTCACTTCTCGCTATTCATGTCAATTTCATCCTACAGACTGGTCATTTCCAACTTCATAGTTCAATGGTTAGCGCGCTTGCCGTCTTACCTGGCTACAGGCTATGCTCGGCATATATACCCTATACAGATCATTTTAAAGCCCTAGCCATAGTCAGTATTGGCAGTTACGCACCTAAGTATATTTTATTCAGAACCATCCAGTAGGACTGCGTACCGGTTTCCGATATAAATCGAATACTGGTATTTTGCGTTCGATTGATACATCGTATCGAATGTGTCCCTATCGGCCAAAAAAATCGATCAACAAAAATACACATGTAAATCAACACAATCCCCATTTTTAGTGAAGTTTTTTCGTAGTCTATTTGTTTCGTCTCAACATGGTCAGGTCGTCAACGCAGCTTATGCCCGAGTGAATCTAATTTCAAACAAGAATCTACTAAGCAAACCACTTGTTATGACTCTTGCAATTTAACGCGTGTGCAAATAGATTGTTTATCAAATCTCAGACAGGACTTGATTGTGTTCTGCAAGTTAAATGCATGTTGTAAGTCTGCCTATTTACAGCATTTCGATATTTTATTGTCAAAAGAAAATATCAAATGATATATCGAATATCGACCATTTTGTATCAAAACAAATATCGAATTGATCATTCTTACTGATACGCAGCCCTACCATCCAGTATTAGCTGAATTAAGGCCCATTTAATTATCCAATGGCAAGTGGGCAGTACCAATGTCCAATGACACGTGTAGAGCTTTAATACTTTTCTAATGGACCTTGGTAAGAATTAGCGTTCTCATTTCATTGTGAACAAATCCTACCAACCTGTACCTACTCTGCTTTTACGGGCTTTAAATGGAAACAAACAATATTTTATAGGCCTTAGATAATTTTTCATAGCACAAGTTAAGAGAAAAATAATCTATACAATGTATTTAATTATAAAATTCTTTTATGGTCAGAAAATATTTACTTAAGAAATAAAAACAAACACATGTTGAATTATAAATTTCAAGTGTTTATGATGTTCGAGATGAAACTGTTTCCTTCACCCTAGGTTGATGTGGGGTTATATTGCTTTGGCTAATCTGTTACTATTAGGGAACGATAAAATCGATAAAGCCACAACATATTTAATTACATTAGCCAAATATAATCTATACCGTTGCAAAATTTTGAACATCCCTCTTTCAGTTTAACATTAAGTGATAGACATAACCTAAACCTTAGATCTGTACAAGATGCAAAGCTTATTATACCAAAACCTAAAACAGAACTCTTCAGAAAATCTTTTGCTTACTCTGGTCCAAAAATATGGAATGACATACCAATACATATTCGAAATGCAGAAAGTCAAAGTAAATTTCAATCTGCTTACATCAAATGGCAATTCTCCAATTAAAATAACAGTCAATCAAGAATTTAAAAGGAATTACTCCTGAAAATAACTATGATATTATAGATAGTTTACTACTATCTTTTAACTATCCCTTACTCTTACTCTACAATGATAAATTATGTATTATATGAAATCTCTTGTGCATGATGTATCATTATATATTGTTTCTTTTACATATTGTTTTGTCAAGAACTGAATATTATATCATGATAAAACCATTAATGATCTAAAATTACTTTCTTAAACACATCTGATCTTTATTACTATGATGTTTGTGTATATATGTCTTGTATGTTTTACTGTATATTCTTATGTTATTTCATATTTTACTGTATATTCTTATGCTATTTGCAAATGTTGAGGCCCACATGGAAGATCGGGAAACCGAATGTGTCAGCCTCGTTAAATAAAGACGTTACTTACTTACTTACTTACTTACTTACTTACTTACTTACTAATGGCCTCTGATTGGTTGGTTGTGACACGCCTTTGTATCGAATTGCCTCTGATTGGTTGGTTGTGACAAACCTTTGTATTGAAAAGCCTCTGATTGGTTGGTTGTGATGCACCATTACATATTGAATGGCCTCTGATTGGTTGTTTGTGACACACCTTCGTATTGAATGGCCTCTGATTGGTTGGTTGTGACACGCCTTTGTATTGAATGGCCTCTGATTGGTTGGTTGTGACACACCTTTGTATTGAATGGCCTCTGATTGGTTGGTTGTGACACGCCTTCGTATTGAATGGCCTCTGATTGGTTGGTTGTGACACGCCTTTGTATTTAATGGTCTCTAATTTGTTGTAAGTGACACACCTTTGTATTTAATTTACTCTGATTAGTTGGTAGTCACACACCTTTCTATTAAATGGCTTTTGATTGGTTGATGCACACCTTTACATTTGATGCTGTACTGATTTCTTTAAAGTTTAGAAAAAAGAACGTTTTTGACGTTTGGACAGACAGACTATAATAATATGGACAATATTGCTGGACTGAAAATAAATCTGTCTTGACTTATTCAGATATAAATTAGATGAAATATAAATAGGTGCCAGACAATACGACAAGGGACTGCATCTAGTCAAAACTTTGTCAGCTCTTCATACTGACAAGGGACTGCATCTAGTCAAAACTTTGTCAGCTCTTCATACTGACAAGGGACTGCTTATATTTATAAGTTATAAATGTATCGATCTGTCGAAATTAGATTGTAACTGACACGACCCTCGGATTGATATGATTCCTGAAATCTGCTGATAGATGATTTGTGCAGCTTTCTGTGATGTCGGCATTTCAATGATGTGTCACATGACACGAAAACTGGAAATGGTGTCAACAAATATGACACAATTTGAGGACAATAAATGTGACAGAAATTGAGAAAGAATACAGTTTCAAAAATTGAATGTTTTTTTATGTTGTTTAAGTAATAATAAGATTATCATTACGAATTACAAAAATTAATGGAAATGTTGACATTGGATGTTAGTGTCACATTATGACACCATGAATGACACCATGGCAACGGCGTTGGATACTGTTTGTATGGTAAAGGTGAGTGGACTTGATTTGCAGCCGTAAAATTTAATTCCACGTACGGAGAAGTCACTGTCCCTTTAACTTCAAGATACCTTAGAACTGGACCTAAAATAAAATATTGTTTGACCTACCCCCCCCCTCCAAAAAAAAAACGGCCGTACCCAAAATATTTTATTGCCCCAATTAAAATTATATTTTTTCTGTGAAATATTGGGGATGAAAATGTTATGTTTTTGTTTACAGGCTTGTTTCTTACTAGTACATTTCGTACATATTTTAAATTTTAAGATTGTTGGTTTTCACCTTATAGTTACATGCATTACTAAATGTCGATATGTGTATGTCCGGACCTGAATAACTATCATTCTGAAACAATTCAAAACATTTTTTAGCCTACCTACCTACCCGTTCTAAATCTGCTTTGGTGGGGATTGGGAAACAAAGAATATTTTAAGTTTGGCCCTGTTTCGAATACCAGGAAAACTAGTAAGGCCAGAGTTTTTTAATTTTTTGTTACTCAGACATTTTTCAGACAAAAGTCCTCAGGAGGAGGGAAAAAAATAAAAATAAAAACTCACAAAATATAGTTTCCACAAGCTGTTGGTGGTAGAATAGTCATTGATAGTCCGATTTAAAGCAATCAACACTCAACAACAGTGTTAGTTTTCAAGAAAACAGTCAATTTATCTTAAGACTAGTACACTGCAGTGAAACACTAATATAATAAAACTTTTTATTAACAAATAATGAAATAATGACACAAAGCGGGTCCATTTATGCAATCAATTATTTTGTGTTTTTTTCCAGTGTTTCAAATTTTTTTTTTTGACAATGCCAAAAAATTGGGCAGGAGGGTCCGAGTAATGAAAAATAAAAGAACTCTGGCCTAAGATGAAACTGCCATGTGTTATAACTGAAAAAATTGTTGAGAAACAGCCTTAAACAGAAATAAATAAATTGTACATTTATTGGGATTTTGTTTCACCATGTAAGATTGAGGGTAACATCTGTATCACGGGCTGTGGACTTGGTGGCCGAAATATAAATATCATGGGGTCATGAATCAGGGGTTCCGTTTGACTCGGATGTAGGGGTTTTGACCCTTCAAATTGCCAAAAAGCCACATTTTCATGATTATGACCCTCAAGATTTTGGTTTAAAGGGTCATTTTCTCTTAAAATCATGGATTATATTTTTGTCTATATTAAAATGGTAAAATTTAGTAAAAAGTATCAAAATGACCCTTCAGGTTCAGAAACTAGTGGAACCCCTGATCTATGAATGTATGGATTTTAAAACTGAAAACTTTTTTTTACACATAAAAGTTTTTGGCCTGTGAATGGAAATAATTTTGCTGTAATTAATTATTTTCCATATAAGGGAATACTGTTCACTTACGTCTAGTTACTGGTTATGTTATTCCCTGCATATTGTTGATAATTTCCGAGCAATTTTCTGTCTGGGAAAAGCCGTTCTTTTATTATAATGCTGTGTAATGTGAATATAATAGGCTAGAATATATAATGTACAGAATAGCTTTATATATACTGCATAATGTGAATTTATGTTATGAATTATGTCCTAGAAATTGTTGGTTATGAATTGATCATGGATTCATTGTCGGAAATTTATTGTCGTTTTGCAATTCAAACTGGACTTACTGATAATGAGATTGGCTTTTGGTATAAAAAGGTAGGATTCTAAAACTGGGTTTTAAATCTCGATTGGGTGTCTGTCCGTTTTCAAAGAGTCAGTTGTTGATCTGTGGATTTGTACGGTTATGATATGGTCGTAAAATGGTTAACAAAACATTATCCGGCAGCTACTAGAACACTCTGATTTGTTTCAGGAGTTCCACTAGCTCTGAATCTGAAGGGTCATTTTGATACTTTTGAATACATTTTACCAAGTTATAAGCAAAATACTCAAATCTTAGAAATTAGAAATATCAATGGTTTACAGTGCATGGTTAAAGATGGTATAGAGAATTTGACACGACTTTCGACCTTCTATTAGCATAATTGCACAGCTGATTTATTGTCTATATTCATTTATTAACCCTGGTTGTATGTTTTCATAAGCGGGGAGTATCACCAAGACGCTCAAGTTGTAATACCAACACAAATCTAAAAGACCCATATTGCATGATTTGCTGGTGGAAATTTGTATATTCAACACAAGAACCTCATAATTTATTCATGCATAAAGGTCAGGATCAGGTCAAATTCCCTGTGCTGTACATCTGTAAACTGTACATGTATCTTCTCTGCCAGGTTGGCAAATGAGCCCTTTACTTGGAGGGAAAGAGACAGTTTTGTTATGCAAGGAATCCCGTTGCGATACCCTAGCCATTTCTGAATACACCCTTGGTTCTTTTATGTGCCCGATGTACATGGTTGAAAAATGTTGACTCTGGTTTGTTCATCAGTTTGACAGAAAACACTGAAAAACATCTCAAAATGGCCCAAGTGCCCTAGCTCAGATTGTAACCTAAGGGAACTTTCCATCCGTATTCATTACCCAACTAGACCAACATGCCCACCCATACATACATACATTGTTATAATGTAAATGTATCATAATTATACTCTCCAGTGGGCTCGTGTGTGGCTACCTAACCCAGATTTAGTGTGGAAAGGGGTGGAGCTACCTGACCACCATGCCCCGCTCATACATACATTGTTATAATATAAATGTATTACATATATTTCAGGGGGCTCGTGTGTGGCTACCTAACCCAGATTTAGTGTGGAGAGGGGCGGAGCTACTTGAAGACTTCACGTCTGCCCCGTGTAAGATAAAAGTTCAGTATGAAGAAGGAGAGGTAAGAACAAGCTTTTATAAATTTATTCCTTGATAAGGTCATGAGGTCACAGTTTTATAAATATATTCCTTGATAAGGTCATGATGATGTCACAGTTTTATGAATTAATTCCTTGATAAGGCCATGATGTCACAGTTGTTTTTTCAGCTCACCTGTCTGTGGGCTTTTGTGACCACTCTTTGTTCGTCCTTGTTCTGTCCTTTCACAATATGTTTGTGTACCCTCAGCTGGTCACAATTTTGAAATCTTCACGTCTGTAATATCTGTACAAAGTTTGGTGTTTGAAACAGAATCTGGCTTCCTTTCTCTCATACCCTCAATGGATAACATCAGGAATGAGGTGTCCAGACGACAGAGTGATTAATATATGTTAGAAAACTTGTTTCGCAATCAACCTAAAATAATTGAGCATAAAGTTAAGATTTATACTTAAATTACGCTTACAGAAACTGGTCAGTAAATTGCGCCTTCCGAAACTGGTCAATAAATCGGCATACAGAAACTGGTCAATATATTGCTCATACAGAAACTGGTCAATAAGTTGCGCCTTCCAAAACTGGTCAATAAATCGGCATACAGAAACTGTGTCAATAAATTGCACCTTCAGAAACTGGTCAATAAATCGGCATACAGAAACTGGTCAATAAGTTGCGCCTTCCAAAACTGGTCAATAAATCGGCACATACAGAAACTGTTCAATAAATTGCAAATACAGAAACTGGTCAAATAAAATGAAAAGTGTTGAAATTTATCATTGTCATAAAATCACTTCATGCTTTAAATAAAAGTAACATTACAAACTGTATTAAGGGAATAAGTTCCACTATCTTGTGGTCCAACTTCCGGCAACTTGTGAATATTAATCAGTTGTGCTACCTAGGATGATTGTCCTGGGGCGGTATTCAATGTTGATCGAATTTAATTGGAGAATAAGGATAGCGAATCATATTGCCTGTTACTGACCAAGAGTTAAATATGGTGTGATCTGATTGGTTGTCCTTATCCTTAAGTCAAGTAAGATCACTATTGAATAGTGAATACCACCACTGGACCTCTAGTGTTGTGAGACATCATGGCCTTTAAAGGCTTATCATATACGCCCGCCCATACCCTTAAATTCCTTTTGCACTGATTTAAAAAAAAATCAGAATCCGCATATCAAATGATTCTTTTACATTTTGAAATGAAAAAATCCACTGCAAAATAAGTTATAGTTTTTACTTACAAAAAAATAAAATATATGGCCAACAGGGGCAGGCTTTTGATCCCCATAATGTATAAATTGGAAACGATAAATAACGCAAGTGAATATATTAAAGTGATTGTGTTGTTTGAGTATTTTTAGCTCACCTGTCACAAAGTGACAGAGTGAGCTTTTGTGATCACTCTTCGTCCGTCGTCCGTCGTCCGTCCGTCCGTCCGTCAACAATTTGCTTGTGTAGACACTAGAGGTCACACTTTTGACTTAATCTTTATGAAACTTGGTCACAATGATCATCTCAACAAAATCTAGGTCAAGTTCGATATTGGGTCATCCGGGGTCAAAAACCAGGTCACAAGGTCAAATCATAGAAAAACCTTGTGTAGTCACTAGAGGTCACAATTTTGACCTAATCTTTATGAAACTTGGTCACAATGATCATCACAACAAAATCTAGGTCAAGTTCGATATTGGGTCATCCGGGGTCAAAAACTAGGTCACAAGGTCAAATCATAGAAAAACCTTATGTAGGCACTAGAGGTCACAATTTTGTCGTAATCTTTATGAAACTTGGTCACATTGATCATCTCAACAAAATCTAGGTTAAGTTCGATATTGGGTCATCCGGGGTCAAAAACTAGGTTACAAGGTCAAATCATAGAAAAACCTTGTCTAGTCACTAGAGGTCACAATTTTGACATAATCTTTATGAAACTTGCTGACAATGATCATCACAACAAAATCTAGGTCAAGTTCGATATTGGGTCATACGGGGTCAAAAACTAGGTCACAAGGTCAAATCATAGAAAAACCTTATGTAGACACTAGAGGTCACAATTTTGACTTAATCTTTATGAAACTTGGTCACAATGATCATCTCAACAAAATCTAGATCAAGTTCGATATTGGGTTATCCGGGGTCAAAAACTAGGTCACAAGGTCAAATCATAGAAAAACCTTGTATAGTCACTAGAGGTCACAATTTTGGCCTAATCCTTATGAAACTTGGTCAGAGTGATCATCTCAACAAAATCTAGGTCAAGTGCGATATTGCGTCATATGGGGCCAAGAACTAGGTCACTAGGTGAAATCACAGGTCTTGCATGTACTGCTATAACAGGTGAGCGACCTAGGGCCCTTTGGGCCCTCTTGTTATTGTTTTCATGCTTATTTATATATTCATTTTATTAGCTCACCGGTCACAAAGTGACAGAGTGAGCTTTTGTGATCACTCTTCGTCCGTTGTCCGTCCGTCTGTCCGTCCATCCGTCGTCCGTCCGTCAACAATTGGCTTGTGTAGATACTAGAGGTCACAATTTAAGCCTAATCCTTATGAAACTTGGTCACAATGATCATCTCAACAAAATCTAGGCCAAGTTCGATATTGGGTCATATAGGGTCAAAAACTAGGTCACTAGGTCAAATTATAGAAAAACCTTGTGTAGTCACTAGAGGTCACAATTATGACTTAATATTTATGAAACTTGGTCACAATGATCATCCTAACAAAATCTAGGTCAAGTTCGATATTGGGTCATCCGGGGTCAAAAACTAGGTCACAAGGTCAAATCATAGAAAAACCTTGTGTAGTCACTAGAGGTCAAAATTTTGAATTAATCTTTATGAAACTTGGTCACAATGATCATCTCAACAAAATCTAGGTCAAGTTCGATATTGGGTCATCCGGGGTCAAAAACTAGGTCACAAGGTCAAATCATAGAAAAACCTTGTGTAGTCACTAGAGGTCACAATTTTGGCTTAATCTTTATGAAACTTGGTCACAATGATCATCTCAACAAAATCTAGGTCAGGTTTGATATTGGGTCATCTGGGGTCAAAAACTAGGTCACAAGGTCATATCATAGAAAAACCTTGTGTAGTCACTAGAGGTCACAGTTTTAGCATGATCTTTACGAAACTTGGTCACAATGATCAACACAACAAAATGTAGGTCAAGTTTGATATTGGGTCATATGGGGTCAAAAAGTAGGTCATTAGGTCAATCATATAAAAACCTTGTGTAGTCACTAGACATCACAATATTGGCCTAATCTGTACAAAACTTGGTCACAATGACCACCTCAACAAAATCTAGGTCAAGTTCGACAGGTGAGCGACCTAGGGCCCTTTGGGCCCTCTTGTATTGAACATTATTTAAAAAGTACTGTTATGAATATTATTTAAAGAATTTTTTTTTTTACAAATCAGTTTTAGTGATTTTTTTCTCAAAATTTTTTCGCCAGTTCTCGATGAATTATTTTATAAATTTGTTTCATTTTGTATGCATAATTATTCAGCATTTTTCCATCAGTCAACAATGAAATTATTTTTAATTTATTTTATTTTTGTCTATATGTTTTTGTTTAAAATTTTTATTTCACCAGACATCCAATCATGATATGCACCTGCACCGCAAACTGGAAAAAGAAACGGTAAAACTATATGCACTGTAGCTTAGTAGTGGCTTGACTTACTAGTAAGCACAGGAACTTGCATAATTTAAAAAAAAATTCAGTAGATCTAGGCCTGGCAATAAAATATATTTTAATAGATCTACTGAATTTTTTTTTATTTATTTTTTTTAAATTATGCAAGTTCCTGTGCTAGTTTGCACCTTTCAATGTTTTCACCCCTAGGGGGTCAGGGGCTTACGGGGCTTTTGTTGATAATTCAATTTCTGTCCAGTCTAACCCCCCTACGGTGTAACCATGTATTTTGTTAAAATTTCCGTTTTAGATATTTGGCCTATTTTAAACACCACTTCTGTTTGAGGACGCCCCTTGTACTAAGGACAAGATATCATGTACCCGCATTCTGTTCCCTCCCCTCGGTGGTGGAAAACATTGAATGGTGAATCCGATAATAGTTATAGGTGTAGATTGCCTTGTAACATTTCAATGCTCTCTGTCTTAAATAATGCTTTTTGTCAAGCTTTAATCTGTGTCCCATGTGCATCTGGTGAGTCGCAATTTATTTCAGTACACTATTTCTTAATCCTGAAAAAGAAATATAACATTAAATTAAAGGGGCATGCCCAGAAACTGGAGTGTCTTGGTTTGTATACAACAAAATTGCGTTTATCACTTGTAAAACCAACTATTACCGAAATGTCAAAGAAGAATTTGATTTAAAAATTTACTCTATAACGCACCCTTTGATATTTTGTATATCAATTTGAATAAAAGGCTGTCAGCCTTTTATTGACGACAATGGTAATTACTAGGGTTTTCATTATTTGACTTAGGTATTAAAATGATACCAATTTGATTGCTTTTCCAGACACTTCAGTTCCAGGGCATGCCCCTTTAAATATTTCAGTGTTAGGGGCCTTTCACAGTCGGCTAAGGGTTGAATTAAACCCATCAGGTGAAGGTTTCTTTAAGAATTTTAAATATTTAATGAACAGCTATGGTCGAAGGCATTCTGGTGGTTTACGTGAGAGTTTCTTGTAATGATATAATGGGACACTAATAAGATTTGTTCCAACATTGTATTATGATGAAAATAGAATATTGCAACAAAGCATAGTATACAGGCCTCAACAAATATTTTTAAAAGCACTCGTCCTGCAATATAGACAAAGAAGAACACCCCGAAATCTTACTTGTCCTGCTATATAAATAAAGAAGGAAGATATTGTGCAGGACGAGCGGACGAGTGGATTCATTGAGGCCTGGTATACATCACTATTCTTGTTTAGGAATTGAAACTAGCAGCATAGGGGTTTGAGCAAGACTTTTCTGGGTGGCTTTGTATTGTTGGTGTGCTACAGTATTCGTTAAATAGTTGAATAGATTATTTAAATGGACAATTTTACGTATCTACACTAGTCGAATGTTCTAAGTACACACTTTGTGATTTTAATTTTACAGGAAAAGTATTAGACCTATCAGTGAATCGAATATACCATTGGAATCAGGAAACTATTGTCTAGCAAGTTGAGTTAGTCACCATTCTGAAATATAATAACAACATACTAGAAAATGACCATTTAGTTCACTGCTTAAAAAAATAAAGTCGCACATCAATATTATGTATGACCACCGACTGCCTTGATGATAGCCTGACATCCTCTCAGGCATTAAATTGATAATGATGTGTACCAATTGCTGCTGGAGTGCATTCCGTTCTAGTAAAGGGTTCGTTGTGAGTTCCTGCACGTTCTGGTGTTGCCGTCGTGCTCGGATGCGTCGCCCCAACACATCCCAGACGTATTATTTCGGATTTTGGTCCGGGCTACAAGGCGGGCATTCAATAGTGCAACCTAAATAGGAAATTGCATCAAAATCAAATTCCATGTGATAAGAATGTGCTCATATCTTACAAAATACATGATTGATCGAAAATAGTGAGTTTTTGTTAAATTGTAGTAGTAATTCGGATGACAAATGCCTATTGAAAGTTACTTCCATGCTCAACTTCAAATGGACTTATTCTGTTGAAATCAACGATTCCATATTATTTCACAATCTTTAGGAGATACAACCATCAGTCATATGTTGTCATACACGTGTTTTGAAGAGTTTAAGGACTAAATGTAAATGACGCCATGTGACGTCTCAATTTTAAATCGAGTCAATAGAAACATGCAGCTTTTTCGAGAATTCAATGCTACAACCATAATAAAAAGTTTGTGCATGTGTTAAGAACCCCAAAACCGCCAATTAATGAATTAAATCTTGCCCGTCTTATTGGCATGCCAATTTCAAGCATTAATACCGCACTTGCGCACTCCTCAAGCGTCATTTGCTTGAAATAATACGAACTATTTTTATGGCTTTATGTTTGGGGGTCGAATGTTAATCGTGTATGAAATGATTTAAACACATTTACACATATTTGAGGCGTGAGCACGAGAAAAAAGTCATTTTGTCATTTTCGTCACGCATCAATGATTGTCACGTAGATCTTGGTTTTTCTTCTTCTGTATTAAAGACAATCACCAACATATGCTATCTTAACAGTTTTATTGAGTTGAGATGAGTATGTTCCTGATTTATTCTAGTTCTAAAAGTGTGTACTTAGAACATTCGTCAAGTGTATTTACACTGAATATGGTGTGCACTATATATATGTGATATATACATGATATGTGATGTAATCTTTGGTTAATACCGCAAACCACATGATATGTGACGTAATCTTCGGTTAATACTGCAAGCCACATGATATGTGACGTAAACTTTGGTTAATACTGCAAGCCACATGATATGTGACGTAATCTTTGGTTAATACTGCAAGCCACATGATATGTGACGTAATCTTTGGTTAATACCGCAAGCCACATCATCAGATATGTGACGTAATCTTTGGTTAATACTGCAAGCCACATGATATGTGACGTAATCTTCGGTTAATACTGCAAGCCACATGATATGTGACGTAAACTTTGGTTAATACTGCAAGCCACATGATATGTGACGTAATCTTTGGTTAATACTGCAAGCCACATGATATGTGACGTAATCTTTGGTTAATACTGCAAGCCACATGATATGTGACGTAATCTTTGGTTAATACTGCAAGCCACATGATATGTGACGTAATCTTTGGTTAATACTGCAAGCCACATGATATGTGACGTAATCTTTGGTTAATACTGCAAGCCACATGATATGTGACGTAATCTTTGGTTAATACTGCAAACTACATGATATGTGACGTAATCTTTGGTTAATACTGCAAACCACATGATATGTGACGTAAGGGTTTTTAGTCTCAGACTGATATTTTTGCAGTTTATCGGAAGGAGGTATCATGTTAGATAGCAACAGGGTTGGTGCATTTCACCGACCATAATTTGATTCAGATTCTAACAGTATTAACAGAGTTGTGGCCCTTGAAATGAAAAGTATACTTGTTTCATTCTTAACGGCTCAAGTATTTGAGCTACAGTCATCAAACTTTGTAGGAATATTAGTCAATACGACATGTATATGTAGTTGAGAGTTATGACCCTTGACATGATCAAATTGCATAATATTATAGTCTCATTTGATGCATTTCTAGAACACTACTCTCTTCTTACTTTTTTAGCGCTAATTACATTATTATAGAAATTGTATGCTATAATAATATGCTTATATACAGTCCCCCGATGATAACACTAGCCTTTATTGACAAATAAAAATGAAAATTGAATGCATTGTCTGTGACCATTTTTGTTCAATTTTGTGCATATTCACTTTTTAATGCATATTTTTAACATAACCGGCGATTCTGCCTATATGGACAAAGAACAAATCATAGCATTGTATATCGGCCGATATAAATGGAAATTTGAACTACTTTCGACTCGGCTGTTCTTTTTATACGCCCGTTGAAAACGGGACATATTATGTGAACACCCTTGGCGGGCGTGCGGGCGGCGGCGTCCAGTAATTTGTCTGTACTCTAGCGCAAACAGTTTTCATCCGATCATCTTCAAACTTGCTGACAATGCTTATGGGCATAATATCTAGGCCAATTTCGATTATAGGCCAAATCTGCCTAGGCCTTATTGGGTTATGGTCCTTTAATAACCAAATAAGTATGAAATTGGCCTTGTCTGTACTCTAGCGCAAACAGTTTTCATCCGATCATCTTCAAACTTGCTGACAATGCTTATGGGCATAATATCTAGGCCAAGTTCGATTATAGGCCAAATCGGCTTAGGCCTTATTGGGTTATGGTCCTTTAATAACCAAATAAGTATGAAATTGGCCTTGTCTGTACCCTTACGCTGTTTTCATCCGATCATCTTCATACTTGCTGACAATGCTTATAGGCATAATATCTAGGCCAAGTTCGATTATAGGCCAAATCTGCCTAGGCCTTATTGGGTTATGGTCCTTTAATAACCAAATAAGTATGAAATTGGCCTTGTCTGTACTCTAGCGCAAACAGTTTTCATCCGATCATCTTCAAACTTGCTGACAATGCTTATGGGCATACTATCTAGGCCAAGTTAGATTATAGGCTAAATCGGCCTAGGCCTTATTGGGTTATGGTCCTTTAATAACCAAATAAGTATGAAATTGGCCTACGCCTTATTGGGTTATGGTCCTACAATTACCAAAATAAATGTGAAATTTACCTTGTCTGTTCTTTAGTGCAAACAGTTTTCATCTGATCATCTTCAAACTTTGTGACAATGCTTATGGGCATACTATCTAGGCCAAATACGATTATAGGCCAAATCGGCTGAGGCCTTATTGGGTTATGGTCCTTTAATAACCAAATAAGTATGAAATTGGCCTTGTCTGTACTCTTACGCTAACAGTTTTCATCCGATCATCTTCAAACTTGGTGACTTTGCTTATAGGCATAATATCTAGGCCAAGTTCGATTATAGGCCAAATCTGCCTAGGCCTTATTGGGTTATGGTCCTTTAATAACCAAATAAGTATGAAATTGGCCTTGTCTGTACTCTAGCGCAAACAGTTTTCATCCGATCATCTTCAAACTTGCTGACAATGCTTATGGGCATACTATCTAGGCCAAGTTAGATTATAGGCTAAATCGGCCTAGGCCTTATTGGGTTATGGTCCTTTAATAACCAAATAAGTATGAAATTGGCCTTGTCTGTACTTTTACGCTAACAGTTTTCATCCGATCATCTTCAAACTTGCTGACAATGCTTATGGACATAATATCTAGGCCAAGTTCGATTTTAGGCCAAATTGGCCTAGGCCTTATTGGGTTATGGTCCTATAATTACCAAAATAAATGTGAAATTTACCTTGTCTGTTCTTTAGTGCAAACAGTTTTCATCTGATCATCTTCAAACTTTGTGACAATGCTTATGGGCATACTATCTAGGCCAAATAGGATTATAGGCCAAATTGGCCTAGGCCTTATTGGGTTATGGTCCTATAATTACCAAAATAAATGTGAAATTGGCCTTGTCTGTTCTTTAGTGCAAACAGTTTTCATCTGATCAACTTCAAACTTTGTGACAATGCTTATGGGAATAATATCTAGGCCAAGTTATATCATAGGCCAAGTCGGCTTATGCCTTATTGGGTTATGGGCCTTTAATTACCAAATAAGTATGAAATTGGCCTTGTCTGTACTCTAAAGCAAATAGTTTTCATACGATCATCTTCAAACTTTGTGACAATGCTTATGGGCATAATATCTAGGCCAAGTTCGATTATAGGCCAAGTCGGCCTAGGCGTCATTTGGTTATGGGCCTAAATTAATTACCAAATAAGTATGAAATTGGCCTTGTCTGTGCTCTAACACAAACAGTTTTCATGCGATCGTCTTCAAACTTTGTGACAATGCTTATGGGCATAATATCTAGGCTAAGTTTGATTATAGGCCAAATTGGCCTAGGCCTTATTTGGTTATTATCCTATAATTTCCAAAATAAATGTGAAATTTACCTTGTCTGTTCTCTAGTGCAAAGAGTTTTCATCTGAGTATCTTCAAACTTGGTGACAATGTTTACGGATATAATATCTAAGACAAGTTCAATTGTAGGCCAAATCAGCCTAGGCCTTCTTGGGTTATGGTCCTTTAATTAAAAAAAATGTTGGATTGTTTGTTTTTTTCATTCACCATGCCCTGAGACTCACCATGCCCCAAGACGGGCGTATTTTGTGACATTTTGGCACTCTTGTTTACACGTTTGGAAATTTATGAATTAAATCACGTGATATTGTATTATTATCGTTTTATATTTATATTTTATATTTTTGCATATTTTAGACTATTTGTTAGTAAGGAATACTTAAATGATATTTAATTAAATAAATATCCATTGATGTTGAACAGATTTTCTTCTTATTTCATATTTTGATTATTGTATATTTATACAGGGGGTGATAAAGATAATCATAACAGCCGTCAACAAGTGACCTAAGCAACATAGATCTCGCTAAATAACACTGGCTTTTTATATAATTCCGGGTTTCAATCATGTTACATGTAGAATCGAAATAAACTATGAAAACCGTTGTATACCGGCTGTTATACAATGGTTTGTCGTTCTGACGTCAGTCGACCATGCAGTGTTTATATTAAGCATGTTTGTTTATTGATTAATCTAGAGTTATCTCTGGCGAGCTGTATATATGTGTTTCTGTATCTGACTTACAAGTGTCACTGTTTGTTGGTGTTTAATATATCCATGTCATAATTCAGCTTTATTAAGGCCTTAAATAAAATATCGTTTGTTTCCCGTCCTGGGACCAATGTGACAATGTCATTTAGGGATGTGTAGGCAGATAGGGAAAATATTTTTTAACAGAAGATTAAATTAATTGACTTTTGCATGAAATTATTTCATCCCCCAATAAATGTTTTTCATGATTTGTAGAGATATTTTGGCAGCTAGGTTGCGGGTGGGGAAACAAACAATATTTTATGTTTGGCTGAACGAAACTTTGTAGGAATGTTTGTTAGCATGATAGTTTGTTTCGATGAAGTTAGTTTTGTTTGGACTTTTTGCAGAGTTGTGGCCCTTATTTGAAAAAGCTGTTAGTTTTAATAATTTTCCAATAGAATATAATTGTTTTAATCAGTTTGATTGGCCCAACGAATGAAGCTGTTTGCTTTAATCATTTTGATTGGTCCATAGAATATAGCTATTTGTTTCAATAATTTTGATTGGCCCTTTAACAATCTAGTTTTTTGTTTTAGTAACTTTGATTGGCCGATAGAATATAGCTGAACATTTGTTTTAATCATTTTGTTTGGTCAATAGCTATTTGTTTCAATAATGTTGATTGGCCATTACAATAAAGCTGTTGTTCTCCAATCATTTTGATTGGCTAATAAGTTTTATAATTTTTAACATTTTTTCAGGAGTCTGTGATTGACATTAAAGATAAAACGAAACTTCCACATCTACGAAATCCTGAAATTCTCATCGGGGAAAATGATTTGACATCCCTCAGTTATTTAAATGAACCTGAAGGTAGGTTATATCTGTTTCTTAGTAAAGTTTGTTTGCTTTCCAAGGGGGCCCTACAATTCCGGCATAATCGGCAAATCATGATTTGCTGCACCAGAAAGAATGCATTCTTCAAATAAAAGTTATTTAATGAAAATATTCAAAGTATTGACTAAGTTATGGTCATATGCTGAATTTTATTTGTTATCACTTGGACCATAGACCACAGATCCGCTGTTGGAAGTTGATGTAGCAATGGTTGAAACTTGATTAAGTTTTGTGTATTGTAGTGTTAAGGCGTTTAATAACTGACCACAGGAACTTGCATTTATAATTTGAAAAAAAAATGAAACAAAAATTGAAAACAATTTTTTTTTCACTAGGCCTACTTTACTATTAAAATATAGACAGAAGTGCAATGCGATTGTATCACGCATATTTTAAAATTTTTGATACCAAAATATGTGCACAATTGCTCTATGGTTGTGAAATCTGGGGTATGGAACGCCACGAGTGTCTCGAAAGAATTCAGAATTATGCCTGCAAACGGTTTATGTGTGCTAGTAAAAAAGGTTGCAACGCTGTAGCCCTAGGTGATTGTAAACGTTATCCACTGTATATAGAGACAATGAAACGTGGGGTCAAATATTGGTATAAATTATTGCGAATGCCGGACAGTCGGTACCCTAAGATGTGTTATAAAATGCTACTGTATGAAGATTCCATTGGACATAAAAACTGGGTATCTTTACTGAAAACTTGTCTCCAAAGTAACAGGTTTGGGTATGTGTGGCAGTCGCAAAACATTACTGATATAAACATGTTTATAAAAACATTCGTCAGACGTCTGATAGATCAATATCTACAAAACTGGCATGAAACTACTAATAGTAGCAATAAGTTTATACATTACAAGCTATATAAGCATTCGTATGAACGAGAAACCTACCTTGATGTTCTAGACATAAGAAAGTTTAGACATACTATGGCGAACTTTCGAAGCAGTGCACATTGCCTCGATATTGAACGAGGTCGACATAATAATGTGGAAAGGGAACGTAGACTATGCAAACTTTGCAACAATAATGAGATAGATGATGAATATCACTTTTTGCTTAAATGTACATATTATATAGATATTAGAAAACAATACATTAATGTAAAATTCTACTCGCCAGCTACTTACAATAAATTCATAATACTAATGGCATCTACAAACAGTAATGTTGTTAAGCAAACTGCTTCGTACTTGTATCATGCATTTGAATTAAGAAAACAACGATTGATAAATGAATAATAAGAACCAATTGTATATGTACATAGGTTTGAATCTGTTTGCTTGTTGTCTGTATGTTTGTATGTTTCACACATGTGCTGACATCGATGTATTTTGTAATTGTAATTTTGTAATTGTTATGGGCCGGAGGCCTTAAATCAATAAATTTATGTTATTGTATCCCATGAACTATTCTAATACAAATATTTTCTCTATACCAACTTGACAGTTAAAACATATGATCTAGGCAGTTAAAGGGGCTAATAACTATACAGAATACATCCGCACCTCAACCGATCATTACCGATAATCATCTAATATCGGCTTTTATAGCCAATATTTGTGGAGTTTTGAAATGGCGTCGACTCCATTAAGCGTCCGCTCCGAGGTGAATTTCAATTTTTTTTTTTATTTTTTTTTTCAAATTATAAATGCAAGTTCCTGTGAACTGACACACATATTGTAATGTTGTAAGGCGGGTATACTAGTCAATTAGTCAACCTGTAGATAGAATATTTTGAATGCAACTCCTCCTTCAATTTGGCCAATTTCCTTCAAACTTTCACGTATGAAAGCCGTGGTTTGTATGCTGTGATACCTGTTTACTGTACCAGCGATCTGGGTTTTGGGTTGTTTCAGCATTTCATTCCATTTGTTGATTTCATGTGGAAGGGTAAGTTAGCACTGGTTAGAATGCAGTCTCGAAAACCCTTTGGTATTAAACTTCCCCTAGTCATTGGGCTAACTAAGGAAACCTGCTTTTGAGTCTCCCTGGGGAGACTATTTCTCTCCTGGTTGGTGTGCATATAACATCAAGATACATGCGTCCAGGAATATCGAACAGGTTCAGACACTGCCCTCACAGGTACCAATCTACACCTTGGTCGAATGGAGCATTGTGGGTTATTCTTTCTCAAAGAAATTAATCAGTGGTGCAGACTGGGATTGAACCGGTGGATTTCTCAATCCTAAAGCGCACGCCCTTCATCTAGGCCACGTGACTCCCAACCGATTAAGAAATAATAAGAATAAATCTGGTTTTAAAGTTACTGCAGGGCATTGTTTGAAAGCCTTATTTTAGTCCATTGTACAAGTTTATTGTATGTTATAATTATATCAATGTGTATAATTTCCTTACAGTATTATACAACTTGAAAGTTCGTTTTGAAGAAAGAAACATTATTTATACATACTGTGGTAAGTATACTGTTGTATATTATTTATGTTGTTTCTATTTTGTTTCTTTGGTGTTTCTATGGTGTTTTTGTTGTGTGTGTGATGTGGCCAAGTATGTATAACATTATGGAATTATTAACCCCACCCATTCCACTAATGTCCATGCCAATCTAGCCCTTCAGAGTCTCCTGCATTGTAGAATCTATTCATGCATGTATGCCAGCAAGAACGCACACACACACAGATTGATAAAACAGACGGCACAAACTGGAACTGGACTTGTGTTGATTGTATTATGGCACGGTGGTGGAGTGGATAACGCTCTTGACCACTGATCGAGAGGTCCCTGGTTCGAATCTCGGCCGGGACACTTGGTCATTTCTGAAAAACTTTTCAGTGTTTCCCACCAACTAGAGGTGAACTAGTTGGAAACCCAGAGGAAATCTGGCGTGTATCGGTGCTCTACACCGGGCACATTAAAAAACTAGGGAGTCTTTTCGAAACAAGCTAGGGTAACGCATCCAGATTTCTTGTACCCAATTATTTCTCTTCTACTTGCTGTCCCTTCCGCAAAAACACAGGACCCCATTGGAAATAAGTGCTTGCACTTTCATGGGTTATCCTTGACCGAAAGGCCTAAATAATTACACATTATAAAAATGAGCTCAAATTTTAGTGTAAATTGCTTCATTGTCATACAAGTAAAAGAAGTGGAAACTTCATTAATTATTTTGAACAAGGAAATATGTATTTTATTGAAATCTCCTACAAAGGTTTTTGTACAACTTAGCTTGATTTCTTCATGATGGAAGTAAAGGTGAATGACTCATAGATGTATTGTTATAGAACAAGAATGGCGATTTGCATTGAATCAATTGTTAATGAAAAAAGATTATATGAAGTCAGACAGGGAAGGCAGCACTCAACTTAACCAGCCGAGCACAGAAAACTTTAAAAACACAAAACGCAATGCCCAACTAAACCAACTGAGCACAGGAAACATAAAACACATAAAGACACAATGCCCAACTAAACAAGCGCAGATCTGCCCAAGTCCAAGCTGTCGAAAAGTATAATAAATTATAACTAGCTGAATGACCCAGTTTGAAGCCTTGATAGTGCCTTGAAAAAAGAGGCAGCATGTAGTCACAGGGTTAACAATACATAATAGGGCGTGAACCTGACCTATTACGAGTTAACAGGATGGCTAATAATATATATATATGAGCTGTTCTCCAGGAAAACCGGGCTTAGTGACAAAATTATGAAAATCATGATACTATAGCATTAGAAAGACAATTTTGAACAGTTTCTGAAAATTTTGACTTTTAAAACTTACCACTCCTGTTGGCGTAACACTTTTGTTAAAGTTTAGGTACAGGTTTTTTAACCTCTTATATTCTCTAAGTCCTTTTAGATATTGCTTTCATACTTTGCATACTTGTTTGCCATCATGTCCTCAACCCATATGCAGGAGTAGGTAAGTCTATCAGGCATTTTGTTGAAATTATGCCTTTTTTAGCTCACCTGTCACAAAGTGACAGAGTGAGCTATTGTGATCACACTTCGTCCGTCGTCCGTCCGTCCGTCCGTCCGTCCGTCCGTCTGTCCGTCCGTCCGTCAACAATTGGGTTGTGTCCTCTCTAGAGGTCACAATTTTGGCCTAATCTTTATGAAACTTGGTCACAATGATCATCTCAACAAAATCTAGGTCAAGTTCGATATTGGGTCATCTGAGGTCAAAAACTAGCTCACTAGGTCAAATTATAGAAAAACCTTGTTTTAAACCTTTCAACATGTAGTCTTCATGGTCACTTAACTCTCTGCTGTAACTCTCTACACTCTATACATACAAGTAAACTTTCATCAACCAATGAAAATGTGTATCAGGGTTCACAGCAGTTTTGTAAAGGTCAAATATCAAAATATTCTGGAGGGTGTGAATTGTAATGGTTAAGTGGAAATCAAAGCGCTGTAGGGAGCATAGACATTTTCCTGAGGGTCGTGGGTTCAAACCCCACTGGAACCATAATTTTTATTTTTTATTTTTATTTTTTTTTAGTGTTTAGGTATTGTTTTGTCTGTAAAGCATTTATTTGTACATTTTCCTGATGGTCGTGGGTTCAACCCCCACTGGAACCATAATTTTTTTTTTTTTTTTTTTTTTTTTTTGAGTGTTTAGGTATTGTTTTGTCTTTATAGCATGTATTTGTACATTTTCCTGATGGTCGTGGGTTCAACCCCCACTGGAACCATAATTTTTATTTTTTTATTTTTATTTTTTTGAGTGTTTAGGTATTGTTTTGTCTGTAGAGCATTTATTTGTACATTTTCCTGATGGTCGTGGGTTCAACCCCCACTGGAACCATAATTTTTTATTTTTGTATTTATTTTTTTTTTGAGTGTTTAGGTATTGTTTTGTCTTTATAGCATGTATTTGTACATTTTCCTGATGGTCGTGGGTTCAACCCCCACTGGAACCATAATTTTTATTTTTTTATTTTTATTTTTTTAAGTGTTTAGGTATTGTTTTGTCTTTATAGCATGTATTTGTACAGTTATATGGAGGAAAAATATTCCAAAATATTTTGTTTAAAATATAGGTCAAATCATAGAAAAACCTTGTGTAGTCAGTCACCAGAGGTTACAATTTCAACTTAATCTTTATGAAACTTTGTCACAATGATCCTGTCAACAAAATCTAGGCCAAGTTCGATTTTGGGTCATCTGGCATCAAAAACAAGGTCACAATGTCAATTGACATTTTCCTGAGGGTCATGGGTTCAAACCCCACTGGAACCATAATTTTTTTTTAAGTGTTTAGGTATTGTTCTGTCTTTATAGCATGTTTTTGTACAGTTATATGGAGGAAATATTTTGTTTAAATAATAGGTCAGATCATAGAAAAACCCTGTGTAGTCGCCAGAGGTTACAATTTCGACTTAATCTTTATGAAATTTGGTCCTAATAATCATCTCAACACAATCTAGGTTAAGTTTGATATTAATTAAGTCATCTGGGGTCAAATGCTAGGTCACATGGTCAAATCATACAAAAACTTGCAATAGAGGCTGAATTTCCTTAAATTTTATTCAGAAAATGTGTAGGATCACCATAGGGGTGTGCATGCACTAGTACGACAGGTGAGCGACCTAGGGCCCTTTGGGCCCTCTTGTTTCTACTTAGTGTAAATAGTGCAAATGTTAAAGTTTAGGTACAGGTTTTTTAGCCTCTAATATCTTCATAGTGCATTGACACATTGCTTTAATACTTTGCATACTTGTTCACCATCATGACCCCAACCCATATACAGGGGTCGGTAACTCTATTAAGCATTTTAGTGAAATTATGCCCCCTTTTTTCAACTTGGTGCAAATGTTAAAGTTTAGGTACAGGTTTTTTTACCTCAAATATTTTCAAAGTGCATTCACATATTACTTTGCATACTTGTTCACCATCATGACCCAAACCCATACACAGGGGTAGGTAACTCTATCGAGCATTTTGTTGAAATTATGCCCCCTTTTGGACTTGGAAATGCAAATGTTAAAGTTTAGGTACAGGTTTTTTAGCCTCTAATATCTTCATAGTGCATTGACATATTGCTTTCATACTTTGCATACTTGTTCACCATCATGACCCCAACCCATACACAGGGGAAGATAACTCTATTAAGAATTTTGGTGGAATTATGCCCCCTTTTTCAACTTAGTGCAAATGTTAAAGTTTAGGTACAGGTTTTTCACCTCTAATATTTTCAAAGTGCATTCACATATTGCTTTACATACTTGTTCACCATCATGACCCCAACCCCTACACAGGGGTGGGTAACTCTATCGAGCATTTTGTTGAAATTATTTAGGTACAGGATCTTTAACCTCTAATATCTTCAAAGTGCATTGATATATTGCTTTAATACTTCACACTTCTTCACCAGCATGACCCCAACCCCTACACTGGAGAAGATAATTATTTAGCATTTTGTTGAAATTATGCCCCGTTTTGTCCAAATTATCCTCTTTTTTCGACATAGAAGCCCCAACCTCTACACAGCTGAGGGTAATGCTGCTGTTATGAAGCATTTTGTTTTGAATAAAAATGATTGTACTATCCTAGCATGGCGGCGCGAATAGTGGAGCGCGCTGTTCGTGGACAGCTCGTGTTTGAAGAGGCAATAGAAAGCCTGGGAAGTATACTGGATTCAGCTGGTCTGTCTGTAGACGCATTCTTGTGGATGCAACTCCTCCTACAGTTTTAGCAGGATTTCGCTCAAACTTTCACAGATGAACAACCTCAACATAATTATGTGAATCCGTGAAAATAAAAGCATTCAAATTTTGCCTTGTTTACGGTATTACTGTAATAGGAAAACAATGCTTGAAGCCGTGTTATCGTTTATAAACAATTAACAAACAATTAACCCTCAATTACGAGATTAATTAACACAACTATGACATTTACTGATTTTATATAGCAATATATTTGGGCCATACACAAATTGGACATCAAAGTCATGTTTCAGTATATGTATACGTCAATCATTGTTTGATTAGTGTGTTAGGCTTTAAGTAAGATATTGTTTGTTTCCCCTTCCACTACCTACTTGCCACAATCGCCCCTACCCGAAATATTTATAAGAAAAAATTTGGGGGTGGGGGGGTGAACGAAATTAGTTAAAAGTCATTTTAAAGATTTTTGATAAACAAAAATGTACCTAAATGTACCTTTACCTATACCAATCTGCGTAACCCTTATTGTCATGAGCCACAGGAGAAGAAACTACGTGCGTATTATTTGAGGTTTTTAAACAGTCAGTGTACGAAGAGGAAAATGCAAGTTACTGCAACGTCTAAGGAAATAATATAAGAAATCTTATTTACAAAGAACTTTGGCTTCTGAATATTGTCTGTCTGCAACCACCATTTACTTTTTAGTCCCCTACCGGTTTTTGACCGGAGGGGACTATAGGTTTGCCCTCCGTCCGTCAGTCCGTCAGTCAGTCCGTCAGTCCGTCAGTCAGTCCGTCAGTCCGTCAGTCAGTCAGTCAGTCAGTCAGTCAGTCAGTCAGTCAGTCAGTCAGTCAGTCAGTCAGTCAGTCAGTCAGTCAGTCAGTCAGTCAGTCAGTCAGTCAGTCAGTCAGTCAGTCAGTCAGTCAGTCAGTCAGTCAGTCAGTCAGTCAGTCAGTCAGTTTAGGTTTATGAAACTTGATGTGTGGATAGGGTGCAATAAGGGGATTATGCACGTCCAAAAATATTTTTATTCTGACAAAAATTGTGGTTACTATGGCAACAGAAACATTGAAAATGGCTTAAAACAGGTAGGGGACTTCTGTATTGCTTGCAAAAACATTGAAAATGGCTTAAAACCGGTAGGGGACTTCTGTATTGCTTGCAATTCTTAATTACTTGTTTAATTTTAATGTGTCATTCATTTTGATTGGCTCATAGAATGCAGCTGTTTTGAATAAAGCATTTTGATTGGATCATTGAAAAAGTCATTTTGATTGGGCTAATATAGAGCTCTATGACAGATAATTTATCTTGTAATTAGCAACAAGAGATATCTCGTCCGAGACAAATCAATTTGTGTTTTACTTCAGAGTCCTATCTTTGCTTTATTACGAAAAATCAATTCATTTGTCACCTCTATGTTGAGAGCTATTCCCCAATCAGTCTATATAGTAAAATTGTCACTTGAATTCTGTTCCGACTGATACATTGGTAAAATTATGTATGCAAGCTTCATTCTGATCTGCCTTGTACCTTGGTACAACCTCCACTTAGAGTGCATGTCACTGGTTTCGTATTCAATCACAGGCAGCAATATCACCGCGTATAAACCAAATCATTGTATGACTTATTGGGATACTAAACAATTCAACTTGTATGACTTATTATACCCCCCGCACAACGAGTTGTAAGGGGGGGTATACTGGATTCAGCTTGTCTGTCTGTCTGTCCGTCCGTCCGTCCGTAGACGCATTCTTGTGGACGCAACTCCTCCTACAGTTTTTGCAGCATTTCCTTCAAACTTTCACAGATGAACAACCTCAACATGTAGTTGTGCATAAAGGAAAGAATTTACGGTGCGACAATTTTTGAAAGAATTATGGCCCTTTGTACTTTTATGCACTACACAATATATAGTGAACAGGTCTTATGGACACAACTTCTCCTACAGTTTTTGCAGCATTTCCTTCAAACTTTAACAGATGAACAACCTAAACATGTAGATGTGCATAAAGGAAAGAATTTGCGCAGCGACAATTTTTGACAGAATTATGGCCCTTTGTACTTTTATGCACTATATAATATATAGTGAACAGGTCTTATGGACGCAACTCCTCCTACAGTTTTTGCAGCATTTCCTTCAAACTTTAACAGATGAACAACCTCAACATGTAGATGTGCATAAAGGAATGAATTTGCGCTGCAACAATTTTGACAGAATTATGGCCCTTTGTACTTTTGTGCTCTATACAATATACAGTGAATAGTTATTGTGGATGCAACTTCTCCTACAGTTTTTGCAGCATTTTCTTCAAACATTAACAGATGAACTACCTCAGCATGTAGATGTGCATAAAGAAAAGAATTAGCTGCAATGATTTTGCCACGCGGGGGGTTTATTAGTCTGCCGAATGGCGACAGTTCTAGTTATGATTGAAAAACATCCGTTGATTTCCTATCACTGTACACCTTATTGCAAGACTATACAATTCAACTTGTATGACTTATTGTGATTGAAACATCTGGTGATTTCCCATCAATGTACAACTTATTGAATGACTATACAATTCAACGTGTACTCGTTATTGCAATAACAGGAAGTTGACTAGTTTATACACTGTGAATATACCAACATTGTGATATAAAAAGTGGTACTGGTATATCATCCATGCTTGATGCTAAGCTGTTCCAGGTTACTGTTTTATCAAAGCACTTACGGAAAACGTAAACTTACTTTCAAATTTAAATTCTATATAATTTTTAAACAACTGCAAATTGGAGACGGATATTGTTTGCAGATGTTCATTAACTAAATCTTGGTTAGTATTGCAGCTCCATTAACCACAATTTATAGTTGTAAAATTATTAAAATGAATTTAAATTTGATCGTAAGTTTAAGATTTCCGTAAGTGCTTTGATAAAACAGTACCCTGGTTACTGCTGATTCAACCTGTGTGAGGATAATGAGATGGGGTAATCTACATTTTACTGAAATACAGTTGAACAGTACAAATCAGTAATTAACACCAATCATGTCCCATAACTTAAATGGCACTGATATTATATTAACTATCTGGTTTGATGTATAGCAATTATGAGGGTTGTCTCAGAAATAGATTGGTACTGATATACTGATCTTGTTTGATGCTCAGCATAGTTATGAGGGTTGTATAAGCATTAAAATGGTATAAATATAGCTCCCTTATTTGGTGCTCCGCATATGAGGGTCGTATCAAAATGATATGGGTATAGCATCATTGTTTGAAGCACAGCATACCAGGGTTGTCTCAGTAATAAAGTGGTACTGATATTCTATCTTGTTTGATGCTAAGCTTAATTATGAGGGTCATTTCAGAAATAACGGGTATAACTCTCTTATTTTGTGCACAGCATACCAGGGTCGTCCAAGAACTAAAATGATATTGAGCATAGCACATATTTGGAACACAGCATACTAATGAGGGTTGTATCAAAATGATGTGGATATTAGCATACAGTAGAACTTGTAATAAGCGACCACCTTCGGGACCGAGAAAAAACGGACGCTTAAGAAAGTGGTCTCTTAATAGATCAGGCCAAAATTATAAGTTATAAGTACAATGTCGAGTTTTCATATCTTTATTCAGTACTGTTACTATCTACTAAAATTATATGAAATACAGTACAGAGGCAACATTATATGCACTGATATGGACTTTTTTATTACGATGTTGAACATTTTAATGTTAATTGACCATTATTTTTGTTTTTATTTGCTTTATATCGCTCACTATAAATTTATTTTTTCTCACCTTTTTAGTTGATAATCACTAATCTACACCAATTATCTTTACACACGACCTCGTAATGGGTTGGTTAAACGACCAACTGTTTTCATAGGTGTGAATTTTTGACGAGATTAAGTGTATATGGTCCTTGAATGGATTAAATTTTAACTCTCGGAACCAGTTTAAGGCGGTCGCTGGTCAGATAACTCAAAAGTCGCTTAATAGAATCACTTTATACAGTGAAAATCCACGGGAGGGATTTTAAGTGGTCGTTTAATAGATAAGTCGCTTAATAGAGATGGTCGCTCGTGCAGGTTCTACTGTACTTGTTTATAAGCGTTCCATTGCAGAAACTGGTTGTGAGAACCTTGTGATAATTATATTCATATATAAAGATCAGGATCAGGTGATTTATTTCTCTGGACCATACCGATAATATATATATGTTTATACAAATTAGTAAATCAATATACCAGACAGGTGGTTGACAGGTCAATGTTGACAGGTTTGTCTGTATTTAATCATTAGGTAATCATAATATTGACCATCAAACTGTCAACTTGTCAAGGTCGATGCTGTAGGTATGTGTAGATGTATGGTGTACAAGTTTTGCCATTGCCCTGGTGTTGTTTCATTTCTGTAAAATATTTAACACCGTGTTTCTTTGAAAGGGGTCCGGGCCCATAGAAGGGGGAAATTAATGCACAGAAAAGCTGAAAGGGGAATTTTCACTTATTGTTGAATCCTCTTCAATTGTGTAGTATGATTGTTTATTGGTAGTATTTTAAGCATGGGGGGTCAAAACAAACTATTTCAATTCATTCTGCATTAAACACATATCAACACAATTTACTTTATTTATGTGGAAAAAATTTGAGCAAGTCTCCAAGGGGAAAATTTAGAATTTTTTGGAGGGAGATATATACTCTGCGGAGAGGGGAAAGGGGCCTAATATCTCCATATATTTTAGAAAAAAAACAACATTTTAACACATTCATACATTCTTACACCCTTGCTACCGTCTTGCCTGTTTTAAAGAGGATAGGAATCATGTCTTGTAAGATACAGGAAGATATTCTAGAAGCAAATATACGTGAATACAGATCAGCTAGAAAAAAACATTTGGTCAACTTGAACTTAAAATTAATTAATCAAATGTCAGTTTCCTTTAAATATATACAATCATATTTTGTTACCATTTTAGCATGCAGTTTTTAGCTCACCTGTCACAAAGTGACAGAGTGAGCTTTTGTGATCACTCTTCGTCCGTCGTCCGTCGTCCGTCCGTCGTCCGTCGTCCGTCCGTCCGTCCGTCAACAATTGGCTTGTGTAGACACTAGAGGTCACAATTTTACCCTAATCTTTATGAAACTTAGTCACAATGATCATCTCAATAAAATCTAGGTCAAGTTCGATATTGGGTCATCTGGGGTCAAAAACTAGGTCACTAGGTCAAATCATAGAAAAACCTTGTGTAGTCACTAGAGGTCAAAATTTTGACTTAATCTTTACGAAACTTGGTCACAATGATCATCTCAACAAAATCTAGGTCAAGTTCGATATTGGGTCATCCGGGGTAAAAAACTAGGTCACAAGGTCAAATCATACAAAAACCTTGTGTAGTCACTAGAGGTCATAATTTTGACTTAATCTTTATGAAACTTGGTCACAATGATCATCTCGACAAAATCTAGGTCAAGTTCGATATTGGGTCATCCGGGGTCAAAAACTAGGTCACAAGGTCAAATCATAGAAAAACCTTGTGTAGTCACTAGAGCTCACAATTTTGACCTAATCTTTATGAAACTTGGTCACAATGATAATCTCGACAAAATCTAGGTCAAGTTCGATATTGGGTCATCCGGGGTCAAAAACTAGGTCACAAGGTCAAATCATAGAAAAACCTTGTGTAGTCACTAGAGGTCACAATTTTGACTTAATCTTTATGAAACTTTGTCACAATGATCAACTCGACAAAATCTAGGTCAAGTTCGATATTGGGTCATCTGGGGTTAAAAACTAGGTCACAAGGTCAAATCATAGAAAAACATTGTGTAGTCACTAGAGGTCACAATTTTGGTCTAATCTTTATGAAACTTAATCACAATGATCATCTCCACAAAATCAAGGTCAAGTTTGATATGGGGTCATCTTTGGTCAAAAACTAGGTCACTAGGTCAAATCATAGAAAAACCTTGTGTAGTTACTAGAGGTCACAATGTCAACCTCGTCTTTCTGAAACTTGGTCACAATGGTCATCTCAACAAAATCTAGGTCAAGTTTGAAATTGGTTTATCTGGGGTCAAAAACTAGGTCATTAAGTCAAATCATATAAAAACCTTGTGTAGTCACTAGAGGTCACAATATTGGCCTTATCTGTATGAAACTTGGTCACAATGATCATCTCTACAAAATCTAGGTCAAGTTCGACAGGTGAGCGACCTAGGGCCCTTTGGGCCCTCTTGTTTATTTATCAAGCTCACACATATGATGATCACTGATTGGTTGGTTATGACTCACCTTTACACTTAATGAACACTGATTGGTTGGTTGTGCCACACCTTCACAATTAATGGTTACTGATTGGTTGGTTGTGACACGCCTGTTCCTATACTTTCAATGATTGGCTGGAATTGACACACCTTCACCTTTAATGGCCACCGATTGATTGGTTGTGTCACACCTTCAGAATAATGGTTTCTGATTGGTTGATAGTGACTCACCTACACATATAATGCTATGAGATTGGTTAGTTGTGAGACACCTTTCTATGTACTCTCAATGATTGGCTGGAAGTCACACACCTTCACATTTCATAGTTACTGATTGGTTGGTTGTGACACACCTTCACATTTCATGGTTACTGATTGGTTGGTTGTGACACACCTTCACATTTCATGGTTATTGATTGGTTGGTTGTGACACACCTTCACATTTCATGGTTACTGATTGGTTATTTTCAGGAATTGTTCTGGTTGCTATAAATCCTTACGAGGTATTGGATATATACAACAATGACATCATACAAGCTTACAGTGGACAGGACATGGGGGCCATGGACCCTCATATATACGCAGTGGCGGAAGAAGCCTTCAAACGGATGGCCAGGTAAACACGGATCCTATATGATGCTTCTAGGGCTTTTTTTCAAGAGTAGGGATGGGACCTTTTCTTTGAATTTGGGGAAAAATAACTATTATTTTTTTGCAAAAGGGGAAGAAAAAACTTGATGTTAATTGGATTTTAGGGGAAAACTGCATGATTTTAAAGAATTTGCCTATGAGAAAGCCCCCTGTAAACGGCCCCTGCTATAGAAGGAAAAAAGCCCTGGCTTCATACAGTTTGTCGGTGATTTAGATGTCCTTGTTCAAATGCTCAATTAAGTTACCAATATTCGAGGGCTGCTTTCAGCCGTTCAGCCATCCTTTAACATTTTAACTTCCCCTGGTCATTAGGCTACCTAAGAAAACCTGCGTTAGAGCCTCCCTGGGGAGACTATTTCTCTTCTGGTGGGTGTGCAGCCAACATCAATCTGCGGTACCCAGGAATAATGAAAATATACAGACACCGCCCTCAAAGGTACCAATTCACACCTTGGTTGAGTGGAGAATGTGGGTTATTCTTGCTCAGTGAAAATAATCAGTGGTCCAGACAGGGGTTGAACCCAGGACCTCTTGATCCCGAAGTGTGCACCCTTCCTCTAGCCCACCGCTCCCCAAATTATAATTGTAGGCTTGTATCATGTTTATAATGTCATGTAATTGATCTCACTGTTCAGGCAACACTTCATTTGGCCTACACATTTTCTTCAGATATGAGTGATGGATTTGTCAAAAATGCTTTAAAAATGGATTTATAGCTGTGGCGAAATCCACTAATGTTTAACATGAATTGTCTGAGCATGTATAGTATTGAATTAATACGGTATCTCATACTTAACTTCTGAAATTTATTCATTGATTCAATTTTGTGTTATAAATATTATAGATTTGAACAGAACCACTAAGTCTATCATTGTTATACCCCCAGATACATAGTAAACGGGGGCTATATTGGAGTCATGCTTGAGGTTACTTGGTTGGTTGGTTGGTTGGTCCATGCAAATTTTGTCAAAGCTATTTCTCTGTTACCAATGGTCGGATTTCAATGAAACTTTGCATGAATGCTCAGTACCAAGTCTAGTTGTGCATATCGTCATCACACGTTGATCGGCTCAATTTTAAGGCCTTATAGTTATGGCTCAGTCGGATTTCATCGAAATTTTACAGACTGATAAGTACCTGGTTTAGTGGTGCATATCGTCAGCATTATACTTCGGTCGGCTCAATTTTAAGGGAGTTATTGCCCTAACTTAGTCTAGTTGTTTGTCAGAGCACATCTAAGCAACTGTGTCAAACAGTATATGGGGGTATTCATCACAGTCAGTGATATTTCTTGTTATTGTTGTTGAAGATTTGAACAGAACCAGCCTATTATTGTTGTTGTTGTTATATTATAGATTTGAACAGAACCAGTCTACCATTGTTATTGGTGTTGAATGTTTGAACAGAACCAGTCTATCATTGTTGTTATATTATAGATTTGAACAGAACCAGTCTATTATCGTCAGTGGTGAATCAGGGGCAGGTAAGACTGTGTCGGCTAAATATGCTATGAGATATTTTGCGATGGTTGGTGGATCGCAGAATGAGACACAGGTGGAGAAGAAAGTTCTAGCTTCAAACCCCATCATGGAGGTAAGGCGTACTTATCCACTCCGAGTAAATCAAGAGTTACCTCCCTTTGCTAATAATATAATTACGTCTTTAAAAGTTTTCTTTCTTTCTTTGTCTTTCTTTATTAATCATTTCTTCCTTAGATGTGCATAAAGGAAAGATTTGCACTGCGACGATTTTTTACAGAATTATGGCCTGTTGTACTTTTATGCACTATACAATATATAGTGAACAGTTCGTGTGGACGCAAGTCCTCCTACAGTTTTTGCAGCATTTCCTTCAAACTTTAACAGATGAACAACCAATATGTGCATTAAGCAAAAAATTAGCTGCTGGGGGTATATTAGTCTGCCGAATGGCGACAGTTCGAGTTGTTTATCCTTTATTCTATAGAATAAAAGTCACGAATCATGTATCACTTCATGAATTAAATGTATAGAATTGTATCCTTCTACTGAAGAAATAACTCCATTTGTTTATCTCTCTTCAAGAACCAAGCATCTGATTGGTTGGATTCAAAATCTTATCATTTGATTGGTTGGATTCGAAATCTTATCATCTGATGGGTTGGCTCTAAATATGGTTTTAAATATTCAAGCATTTGATTGGTTGATTTAAACAATGTTGCCATCTGATTGGTTGATTTTAAAGATTCAAGCATCTGATTGGTTTTCTGATTTAATCTATTTTTAGGCTATAGGAAATGCCAAAACAACGAGGAATGACAACAGTAGTCGGTTCGGGAAATATATCGAGATCAGTTTCAACAAAAGCAATGAGATTATAGGGGCCAATATGAGAACGTACTTATTGGAGAAATCTAGGTAGGTTACAAAGAACACTTTGCATTAGGATCTTCATATTTACATGGAGGTTGGTCATTAACAGTAGATGACCCCTATTGATTTCGAGGTCAGTATTCCAAGGTGACTTTACTGTATCTAACTATTGAGCTGCCATGGGGTATACGCGTTTTACAAACATCTCATGTTATATAAAAAATATGTTCTCTCGCAGTTGCCCTATTTCTTTCCAAATAGACTCCTTGGTTCTTTAACATGCCCGGTGTATAGCAGCAATACATGGGATACTTCCTCTGGGTTTCCAACCAGTTCATCCTCTAGTTGGTTGGGAAACACTGAAAAGCGTTTCTGAAATTTCCAGTGGCCTGGCCAGATTCAAACCAGGAACCTCTGGATTGATAGTCAAGAGTGCTTACTACTTGGCCATCATTACTAGTCCCCATCCATAAAACTCAGGGGTGTCAATTTTTCTGATTTATCGGGATTTCGATATTTATCATTCCTGATAGAGCAAAGGTTTCTGACCAAAATAAAAGTTAGTTGATAAAAAATATCTCAAGAAATAGTTACACTAAATTTAATCTGCTTCGGAGGATTTTCTTAAATACCAACTGAGTTAATTATGGAACCAATGTCAATGTCTCGTTTAGCAAAAATGGTCGGCTGCATATGATTTTCCTCATTATTAATTTAGCCCTGTTGACACCCCTGTAAACTTTTACCTTTATATCTGCCCTTATTTTTCGCTCCTCTTGTACACCAACTTACAGGACTTTCTTTGATTCTTTGTATTTTCCAGGGTTGTTTTCCAAGCAAAAGATGAGAGGAACTACCACATATTTTATCAACTTTGTGCGTCAGCAGATACCCCAGCATTGAAAAAATTCAACTTGTGTAAGATTTTTATCCGAAATCAATCGAGGAACATCTATCTGATTGGTTGATTCTAAAACTCCAAGTGTCTGATTGGTCGATTCTTAAACTCCAAGTGTCTGATTGGTCGATTTTAAAACTCCAAGTGTCTGATTGGTTGTTTCTTAAACTGCAAGGATCTGATTGGTTGGATCTCAAAATTCTAGGGTCTGATTGACATGTTCTAAAGATTCTAAGCATCTTGTTGGTTGTTCTAAAAGTCCTAGCATTTGATTGGTTAATTCTAAAAATCCTAGCATTTGATTGATTAATTCTAAAAATTATAAAATCTGATTGGTTAGTTTTAAAATTTGAATGTTTGGTTGTTACTTCTTGTATTGTTTTAGTATCTGCTGAGAAGTTTTACTACACAAGTCAAGGAAAGAATATTTATATAGACGACGTGAATGATGCTGCAGATCTGAACTCTACCAAGGAAGCCATGTTATTACTAGGTATTGATGCTTTATGTTTGCCTGACCTCTATGAGAGAAGCTATGTCGGAAGAAAAGCTTTTCTCAGAAAAAAGCTGTAAGCTTGTGTTACTATTTATTAGCTCACCTGTCACAAAGTGACAGAGTGAGCTTTTGTGATCACTCTTCGCCCGTCGTCCGTCCGTCCGTCAACAATTTACTTGTGTAGACACTAGAGGTCACAATTTTGACTTAATCTTTATGAAACTTGGTAACAATGATCATCTCAACAAAATCTAGGCCAAGTTCGATATTGGGTCATCTGGGGTCAAAAACTAGGTCACTAGGTCAAATCATAGAAAAACCTTGTGTAGTCACTAGTGGTCACAATTTTGACTTAATCTTTATGAAACTTGGTCACAATGATCATTTCAACAAAATCTAGGTCAAGTTCGATATTGGGTCATCCGGGGTCAAAAACTAGGTCACAAGGTCAAATCATAGAAAAACCTTGTGTAGACACTAGAGGTCACAATTTTGACTTAATCTTTATGAAACTCGGCCACAATGGTCATCTCAACAAAATCTAGGTCAAGTTCGATATTGGGTCATCCGGGGTCAAAAACTAGGTCACAAGGTCAAATCATAGAAAAACCTTGTGTAGTCACTAGAGGTCACAATTTTGACCTAATCTTTATGAAACTTGGCCACAATGATCATCACAACAATATCTAGGTCAAGTTCGATATTGGGTCATCCAGGGTCAAAAACTAGGTCACAATTTTGACCTAATCTTTATGAAACTTGGTCACAATGATCATCACAACAAAATGTAGGTCAAGTTCGATATTGGGTCATCCGGGGTAAAAAACTAGGTCACAAGGTCAAATCATAGAAAAACCTTGTGTAGACACTAGAGTTCACAATTTTGACTTAATCTTTAGGTCAGAGTGATCATCTCAACAAAATCTAGGTCAAGTGCAATATTGCGTCACTAGGTCACTAGGTCAAATCACAGGTCTTGCATGTACTGCTATAACAGGTGAGTGACCTAGGGCCCTTTGAGCCCTCTTGTATTGTATAGCCTGAACTCTACCAAGGATGCTATGTTATTACTAGGTATTTATGCATTATGTTTGCCTAGGTAGGTTGGTTCCAAATATCAGCTGATTAATGACGTCACATTTTGACGTGATCGACTTAGCAGAATCATGTAATGTTCCCAGGAAAGAATGTTGTGCAATGTTTTTCTATACTGTCAAATGTAGTACATTCTATTTGGCTATTTTCGAATTAATGAATATATGTAATCTGTTTTATCTATAATCAATTCTAACACTGTCTGTATTTTGCTCTATGTAAACGTATAGAGCTGTAGCGTTATCTAATAAACGGTATATCACGGTAGAATTTCGGCTGTTTAATTTATCTCCCGTGTATCATTCGCGATTTTTATCAATGGAATTTACGTCTTGATTATTTCATGACTTCATGAATTGTGACGTCGCCGTAGAGCGCGACGTTTAGCGCAATTTTCTTTTCGTAGCGTTTCTGTTTATTTTTATGCCCCCCTATCGATAGATGGGGAGGCATATAGTGATTCACCTGTCCGTCCGTTCGTCCGTTCGTCTGTTCGTCCGTTCGTCCGTTCGTCCGTCCGTCCTGGTTAACCCAAATTGACCGTTTCTTCTAGCATTAATATGGCTTGCTACAAAGCTTTCATACTTGCATGGATGTTGTGTATGAACACTCTCCACACGCCTGTACCACCTAACGCCATTTTGACCTTCACCTTGACCTAATTTTGGACTTAGACTTATTTATGGACAAGGCTTCCACAGGGGGCATAAGCGTTTAGTGAACGCAGTCTTGTTTTGATTATATTTATATTCTAGCAACATGTTATTGCATGTATCAATTTATGTGCGTAAACGTGAAATACGTAATTGGAATTTGGCGTAAGATAAGCATCAGTTTGGCGACAAATAAAGATAATAGTAAAGCTTAAAATTCCAGGGGCGTACGTTACGATTCTTTGAAGAGCGGAAGTTGTCTAAAATCATTGTTTGTTCACACTTCGGAGTTTGTCTTTTGTTAACTGGGCCCCAATTAACAGCATTGATAATCACAATTGTGCCCGTAGGGCATGTCATCCAGATTATTTTAATTCGATTACACGCATTATTACAGATTAAAAGTGTATCGTTTGCTGCAATCAGCTTGTTGTCACTGTCAATTTAGAATGGACTAAAACCTGGTCGTTAATTACACTCGATGTTTCTTATATTTGTGTTAAACGACCATTCTGTTAAGCAACAGTTTTCAGACCTTCCCCAGGGTGGTTGCTTAATACAAGTTAGACTGTACTTGGTTGCATAAGTTGTGTAAGTGCTTTGATAAAACTACTCTGATTATCTATATGTTTACTGTAACACATGTTGTTGATTTTATTACACAGGACTTTCAGAGAAGAACATTTTGATGATATTTCAAATCCTGTCCGGTGTTCTGCATTTTGGTAACGTGTTAATTAAAGAAAAAGATGGCGAAAGTTCAGAAATGGTGGTAAGTAGTTATATAGTTGAATTAATTAGGCTAAAATATGAATAAAAAATCAACCTTTGTATGGTTCTGGTTATCAGATAAACAGATTATCTCCCTTTATGTATTTATTCTATAATTTCCTAGAGTTATCTCCCTTTGTATATCCCTTTTTATGCCCCCGTATCGATAGATCGGGAGGCATTTAGTGATTCACCTGTCCGTCCGTTCGTCCGTCCATTTCTTGTCCGGGCTATTTCTCAAGAACCACTGCTCAGATTTTAACAAAACTTCATGGATAGCTTCACTACCAAGTGGAGATGCGCATATAGTCAGCACGTTCCGGTTTGCTGATAATTCACACAGTTATGCCCCTTGGAAGATATCAAATATAACTATATACTTTATTTTTGTTTATGGACAAGGCTTCCATGGGAGCATAAGCGTTTATTGAACGCAGTCTTGTTTCAATTCGTAACTACCTGAGTCTTTCCATCTGATGTATCAAGTGGAATGATAAAGACGAATATCGTCTGTGATTTGTCGCCATCAGATTATTATTGTAGGAGTTACCTCCCTTTGTGGGTGACCTACGTGTATGCCATCCCCCATTCAAAGATGGGTGGGTTAATTGTTATTCTGTATTCTGTCGATGGCCAACTCTGTATAGTTTTAATAAAGTGTTGGTTCAAGTTTGATTACGGTTTTAATCCACTCATTTCTTAAAAAATAATGATACATTGTTAACATTCTTTTCCATAGCTCATAATTAATTATTAACACTTTTATATTTTCACATTGAAAACTTTCAAAAAATCTTTTGTTTATTTTCATCATTAAGAAACTTTGCATGATGGAATGATTGCCATAGTAATAATTGTGGAATGTAGATTGTTTTAGTGATATCATTATAACCCCTGATATGTATCACTGGGGTCCTACAGTTCCGGTATAATCAAGAATCTTCCATGTTCTGCATCAGAAACAATGAACTTTTCTCCTGCAGAAAATAAAACTTATTCAATAAAAAAATTCTAATTATCAACTAAGTTATGGTCATTTGAAATTTAATTAGCTGAATTTTATAATAGAAAAACAATTTTTGAAACAGAATATTTGGTGTAGAGATGTGTGCTTATTGCACCTGCAACAGACTTGTGTCTTATTATACTCCGCGTGTCCGTCCGTCTGTCTGTCCGTAGACGCATTCTGGTGGACGCAACTCCTCCTACAGTTTTGGCAGGATTTCGCTCAAACTTTCACAGATGAACAACCTCAACATATAAATGTGCATGAATAAAGGAATTTGCGCTGCAATGAATTTTGGCAGAATTATGGCCCTTTGTCAGCGGGGGTTTATTAATCTGCCAAATGGCGATGGCTCTAGTTTTCCTGATTGGGCATTATGCCTGTGTAGGACCCCTGATACCTGGGATGGAATACTGTCTATACAATATTGATCACACGTTTTGTGAGGTCAAATATTGCTGGTTATTGTTCCATCTCTGGGGTGAGGTGGTTTTGTTATTTTTATTGATCATAAATAAGCTGCTTGTATGTAATTGTGCATTGTATTTAATTGATTGTATGGTTTAAAGATTTGTGTTTAGTTGTGGTTGTATTTGAATTGTGCTTGTTTTGTTTGTTTTGTAATTTTGTTTTTTGAATGTTTATTTCATGTTTAGCAAACATTTTGGATGTTTTATTGTGTAGCTTAGTAAAAAATATATAACACATCATTATTAACATTGAATGTTCTCTTGATTTAACCACCAATATCACCATCATGATCACATTCATTACCAACATCATCACAGCCATCATAAGCATCATCATATCCATCATAAGCATTATCACATCCATCATAACCATTATCACATCCATCATAAGCATCATCACATCCATCATAAGCATTATCACATCCATCATAAGCATTATCACATCCATCATAAGCATTATTGCATCCATCATAAGCATCATAACATCCATCATAAGCATTATTACATCCATCATAAGCATTATTGCATCCATCATAAGCATAATCACATCCATCATAAGCATTATCACATCCATCATAAGCATTATTACACCCATCATAAGCATTATTGCATCCATCATAAGCATCATTACATCCATCATAAGCATTATCACATCCATCATAAGCATTATTGCATCCATCATTATCATTATAACAGCCATCATAAACATCTTCACATCCATTATAATCATTATCATGACAGCTATTATAAACATCACGACACCATTATAATTATCAATACAAACACCTTTTCTCATGCACCATACCGCCACCATTATCAAGATTATCGTGTTTATCGTGTATGTTGTATATAGGAGAAGCTAGTAGTGATATATTTACTGTTGTATTTCGTGTACAGGAAGGAGAGGACGCCGGGTGTTGTATACATGTAAGTTATATCGAGGGTGCTACCTTAGATCAACTGGTGTGTGGTGTATCAGGCTATCCAACATTCTAGATGTACATACAAACCTCCCATTTTATCTACTGTAATATTGACCTAGATCTAATAAAACCAGACAAAAACGGGGGTCTTAATAGTGAATTAGTTTATTATATAAAAAGAAGACTATTTTAGGCTCCCACTCAGGGTTTGAGGGGCATATGGATTTTTAGGCTCCCACTCAGGGTTTGAGGGGCATATGGATTTTTAGGCTCCCACTCAGGGTTTGAGGGGCATATGGATTTTTAGGCTCACACTCGGCGTTTGAGGGGCATATGGATTTTTAGGCTCACACTCAGGGTTTGAGGGGCATATGGATTTTTTTAAAGCTCCCACTCAGGGTTTGAGGGGCATATGGATTTTTAGGCTCCCACTCAGGGTTTGAGGGGCATATGGATTTTTAGGCTCCCACTCAGGGTTTGAGGGTCATATGGATTTTTAGGCTCCCACTCAGGGTTTGAGGGGCATATGGATTTTTAGGGTCACACTCAGGGTATGAGGGGCATATGGATTTTTAGGCTCACATTCAGCGTTTGAGGGGCATATGTATTTTTAGGCTCACACTCAGGGTTTGAGGGGCATATGGATTTTTAGGCTCACACTCAGGGTTTGAGGGGCATATGGATTTTTAAGCTCCCACTCAGGGTTTGAGGGGCATATGGATTTTTAGGCTCCCACTCAGGGTTTGAGGGGAATATGGATTTTTAGGCTCCCACTCAGGGTTTGAGGGGCATATGGATTTTTAGGCTCCCACTCAGGGTTTGAGGGGCATATGGATTTTTAGGCTCCTACTCAAGGTTTGAGGGGCATATGGATTTTTAGGGTCACACTCAGGGTTTGAGGGGCATATGGATTTTTAGGCTCCCACTCAGGGTTTGAGGGGCATATGGATTTTTAGGCTCACACTCAGGGTTTGAGGGGCATATGGATTTTTAAGCTCCCACTCAGGGTTTGAGGGGCATATGGATTTTTAGGCTCCCACTCAGGGTTTGAGGGGAATATGGATTTTTAGGCTCCCACTCAGGGTTTGAGGGGCATATGGATTTTTAGGCTCCCACTCAGGGTTTGAGGGGCATATGGATTTTTAGGCTCCTACTCAAGGTTTGAGGGGCATATGTATTTTTGTCTGCCGTTGTCTATGAAACAGACCCCAGGTTCTTTAAAAGTGCAAACACCTGCATTATTTCAAAAGTATTTAAGTTGTCTTGGGGGAACGTTACAACGGTATATTGTAAACAGTCTTCAAAGCTTGGTGCTTGAGCGTCGGCTACAAAGCGTGACAGGTCGGAGTTCTCCATATATATAGTCAACTATTCCATTCTGCGGTATATGTAGGTCAGGGGGTAAAACTAGGTTTTAAGAGTGATAGGTCAATGATATCTCTTATACTACCGGTACTCAATGGATTTTGACCAAACTTGGTAGGCATGATCCCTAGGTCACATGATCTCCAAATGATTGTATCAACAATTCCGAACACCTGCATAAATAGGTCAGGGGGTCAAAATTCTGTAATCCAATTTACTTTCACCAATACTAACTTTCACGTTTTGCTGATAGTCAGCATATTCGCGACTACAAATTTTCGCATTTTTAAGCTTCCTGCAATGTCCATTTTAATGTTTTTAACACTTTCACAGCGACTTAATTTCGTGAAATTCTACCGCTATCATATTCCGCGAAATTAAATTGTGCAAAATAATTTCTTGTTTTACAGAACTTTATAATGGGCTCCCTTGGTTTGATGAATGTACATCTGGTATGTGGGTATCATGGCATATATGATGTTATTATACCCTAGTTATATTGTAAGACGTTTGGTGTCTCTTATAATGCTGTTACCATACATGTATACTACAGGGCTGTCAATTTTCACGATTTATCCCGAATTCCGGGTTTCGCCTCCCTGAAGGAGCAATGGCTTCTGACCAAAATAAAAGTTATTTGATGAAAATATCTCAAGAAATGGCAAAGTACTGGTCAATTTAATTGGCTGCATACAATTTTCCTGATTTTTAATTTGGCCCTGTTGACACCCCTGATACTAAAGTGTGAAGCCAAAATCCATCCTCAATGATTGTGTGAATCTAATCTGTCCAATTTCAAACTTTGAATTTTTAAAAATGTCACTTAAATGTTCTGTTTGTTTGTGTAAAATTAAAATTTCCCCTCATTGTATGCAATCCTGATTGTTGAAATAAGTTTGTTAGATAATATAATTTGTGAAATAGGCAAAAAATGAGTTAAGGGAATTTTATTGTGAAACATGACCCATTGTGTAGAAAATGCTCTAAGAAAATGCATGGTCACACTACCTGTTTCAATTCAGTAATAAAAAAGTAACGATCGTTCTTGTCAGCTCAACATACAAAAATATTTTCTTGAATTTTACATCAAAATTTAACTCATTGTTTAGGAAATTATTTAAATAAAAGAATGCATTGTCACATGACATTGTTTCTGTTTAGTAATAAAGTAAAAGTTGTAGTCTAAAAAGTAGATAAAACAATGTAGCAATGATTTTATATGATTTATTTAACTGCCACTCAGGGATTCAACAGTCTCGAAATAGTCTTGGAAAAAATGTATTTTTTCAAGGTCATGGAAAGGTCAAGGAATTTTTACTTAGTTAGAATAATTTTAAATTTAGCAAAAAGTCTGGAAAATTCAGAATCAGAAATTCATCGAGGAATCATTTGTCAGCAGAATAAAACATTCTTGGAAAAAACAGGAAAAATCTGGAAAAGAATGTAAAAGTCGGAGAATTTTAATTCCTGTGATTTGTGGAAGCCCAGGAGTGTCATTCTATAAACTTATATAGTTATAAAGCTTGTGTTTTATTTTATTATACTTCATTATATATTTTGCTGCTTAATTTGCTTTGCATTAATGTAGTTGCTGCCTCGTTTTGTTGTTGTTGTTATTTTAAAACATGTTTTTTCAGCAGAAAAAAAACATGTTTAGATTGGCAAATTTAGCGGGCTGTGGAAGGTGTACATTTTTGGCATCAACATATTTTTGTGTTGCACTTATTATAGTGAAGGGTTTTAATTATTATCATAAAACTTTGCTGGAAGGTTTGTCAGCATTTCATCCCTTCGGTGCAACAAGGTTGTATCTTACTAATACCCATATTATAGTGTTTTGTGAGATACACCCTTGTTGCCCTAAATGGGAGAAATTTTTTATGTTTAATTTTCTGCAGAATTACGACCCTAAATGTTTGAAACCCTAGTTTTTTAGGTATAATTTTCGATGTTGCTTGTTTATGCATTCTGTGTGCTATGTTAAATGCTACTTACTAATTTCAAGATTTGTAAAAACTGAGAAAGCTCTTGCTGGCTTTGTCTACAAGGTTGATTGATTTTGAGCTGGATGTCAGGATGAAAGCCTTGTCTATCTGGATGACTGTCATACAGTTTGTCTGTGTTTGCTCTTCTTAACCATTGATTAGTTATCAATAAAACTTCATATGAATACTTGGTACCGGGCCTTATTGTGCATTTTGTCAGCATTTTAGGTCATATGGTTTTAGCCTGAGTTATGGCCCTTTTTAGGAGAGTAACATTTTTGTGTCAAAGACCCTTCTATATCATATTTTGTGGTCATTATACTTTAGCCCCTTTAAATAATGCACATTAGTAAAGAATAATTGACATTGATCAGATGTTATATGTTTCCCGTAGCGAGAGGTGATATGGTATAGTTTTTGCACGTTAACTTAATAGCTAGATGATTAATTAAGCATTTTTATGCCCCCGTATCGATAGATCGGGAGGCATATAGTGATTCACCTGTCCGTCCGTCCGTCCGTCCGTCCGTCCGTTCGTCCGTCCGTCCGTCCGTCCTGGTTAACCCAAATTGACCGTTTCTTCTAGCATCTTTATGGCTTGCTACAAAGCTTCCAAACTTGCATGGATGTTGTATATGAACACTCTCCACACACCAGTATGACCTAACCCCATTTTGACCTTCACCTTGACCTAATTTTGGACTTAGACTTTATGGACAAGGCTTCCACAGGGGGCATAAGCGTTTATTGAACGCAGTCTTGTTTTTTATTGCCACACACCCTCCATGTTTTGAACCTCATATTCAACATAGTGATACAGCAGTCCATCTGTGTGAGGACTTAGATAAAATATTGATTATCTCCACCCCTCCTCCCGCTATCAATGTGTTATTTAGGATAGGATACACATATAGGTTAGTAGAAAAAATTGTTTAATATCTATAAATTATTTTACAGAAGTAATACTTAATGATCTTCATTAATTTCGTCCCAAAGTTTGGTTTTATTAATTTCTCAAAAAGAATTCTTCGGGTAGGAGTGATTTTAGCGAGTTTAAAAGAAGAGGGAGAAGAAACAAGCAATATTTTATTTTAGGCCTAATGCACTTGTAATTTCATATAATTCCATGTAAAAAAATAAAACTTGTGTCTTTCCATTGTGATGTTGAATTTCATATAATGTATAAACTCTATATAATATTAGCAGATTTTCATATAATGCTGTGTAATTCAGTATACAATGGTGGATTTCATATAATTCTGTATAATTTCATATCATTCTACATAATCTTTCATAATGAAAGTGAACATTTCATATACTGTAAATCTATATAATGATGATCATCATGATGGATTTTCATTTAATCTGTATATTGATTTCATATATTATTCATTGATTAAATCCATGGCTGTAACCTACTATGATGAAGGTGGATTTTCATATAATATTTCAGCATAATCAACTATGTCACATTTTCATATAAAAATTATTATCATTATATGAAATTCAGTATAATTTGACAAAAATATTATATTAATATTATTTCATAAAATAATAATATGAATTTAGATTAATAAATTAATTTTATATGAATATTATTTTATGAAATTCTCCACAATGAAGGAAGATTTTGATATAATTTTATATAATATAATAATGGTGCATGCGGAAGTACTGTTGTCAGATAGCCTGGTTGTTGCATGCTTTCTGTATTGTGGTTTAATTATTGCTTGCTTCTTGACTTAATGTATGCATGTAAACACATGGTTCAACGGGGGTAGTTACTATTAAAGAGGTGACACTGTCACATGCTTGGCTATTTGTTTAGATTTATTGTTTTAAATATTTTTACTTTTGTTCATAACATTATTTTTTCTTGTAAATTATGATTGTTGTAGTTCATGAAATTATGCCATTTATCTTTCCGAATGTTCTATAGTGTGCAAAGCAAATGCTGAAGCTTGTCGCATGTATTATCGATGTATCGCCTTGGCTGATAATGTTCTCATCGGACAGTAGCCCTGATATTCTCTGTTACCCAACCAACACATTGTCAGTAGCTTTAAGATATCCAGGGTTTTCATTAATTATTTTAACAACAGATTGGCAAAAAATATATCCACTGATTGCACTAGGGACCTTTTTAGCTCACCTGAGCAAGAAGTGCTCAAGGTGAGCTATTGTGATCGCCCTATGTCCGTCGTCAACAAATGGACTGTTAACACTCTAGAGGTCACAGTTTTCACTTAATCTTTATGAAACTTGGTCACAATATTTGTCTCTATAAAATCTAGGTCAAGTTCGCAACTGGGTCACCTGGGGTCAAAAACTAGATCACAAGGTCACATTGAAGAAAAATCTTGTTAACACTCTAGAGGTCACATTTTTACCTCATCTTTATAAAACCTGGCCACAAAGTGTGCATTTGTATAATCTACATCAAATATTAAGGTCATATCATAACAAATACGGATTCTACCTTAACTGCTAGTCATCAGGTGAGCGCTTTAGGGCCAAATGGCCCTCTTGTATAGTACTAATAAAACAAATATTTTGTTTTGTTAAAAAACAACTTATCAAAACATTAATTGATTTCTATCAGCATTCTGTTAATAATGAAAACCCTGTCTATCAATTTTATTTTTGTGATCACTTCATTTCTGCAAGAACTATTACTGTGGGATATTTAAAAGACTTATTAATAAATATCTTTAACTATTTCAACTTTCACTCTATGACAGGCGAAGGACCCATCTGTGGGACATGCGTGTAAACTTCTGGGCGTGGACGAGCAACAGATGAGAACCTGGATTTGTAATAAGAAGATTACAACTGTTGGAGAGACCTTAACAAAACCACTGACAGCATCACAGGTAAATCAGGGGCAATAACTCTAAACCACTGACAGTTTCACGGGTAAATTAGGGGCAATAACTCTAAACCACTGACAGCATCACAGGTAAATCAGGGGCAATAACTCTAAACCACTGACAGTTTCATGGGTAAATCAGGGGCAATAACTGACAGTTTCACAGGTAAATTAGGGGCAGTATTTCAGATGTTTGGTGTCTGACTTTTTTATGAGAAAACCAATCAACAGTTATAGAAACAGTGATCACAAAGTGCCTTGGTTATTAAATTATTGTCCAATAAAATCAAAGTAGAATTGTAAAAAACCCAAGTATAATGACTATCACAGTGTGGACAAACAATATTGTATATGACATAATTTTTGCCTCTGTAGCTCAATGGTTAGCACACTTGATGTCTAATGTCTAATCTGGCGACCCGGGTTCAAATACGGGTGGAGGCACTCATAAACATACCTGCCATATTTCAGCAGAAAGCTGACTGGCAAATAAAGGCTATTCTCGGCTAAGAATGCAAGAAAATATCTGCTAACACAGATTTCAATACAACCTTACATATTTTATTCTTTGACCAATTTCAGTGTAGCAATACCACGTGACTTTTGACTACAGTTACAAGAAGAAATTTGTAAACATTGGAAAATAAAATAGCCATAAGTATTTTATTTCTTCATCGATTTCTATGAAATATACGCCACGCTAAGGGGACAATTGTTAGCTTTCCATGAAATATAAAATCTTTTTCAGCGGCTGTGCCGTTTTGTCCATTACCTTGTGAAACCGTTAAATGTGTAGGTTTCACAGGGTAATGAAAAAATCGGTAAAACTGCTGAAAAAGATATTATATTTCACGGAAAGCAAATACTTTTCCCCTTAGCGTGGCGTATATTTTATAGAAATTGATGAAGAAATAAAATACTTATGGCTATATTTGTGTTCCAATGTTTACAAATTTCTACTTGGAACTGTAGTCAAAAACCACATGGTATTGCTACACTGAATTTAAAGAAATTTCTCGGCTTAAGCATCGAGTTTTGTTAAAATCTTTCAAAGAATAAAATTACTATTGTCATGTCAGGGGCAGTCACTGTTGACTATTGTTCTGATAGGAGAAGTAACTGTTGTTGACTATTACCGTATATCGGGTAATTTTCGCGTACTGCAAATTTCGCGATTTTCGGCAAAATCAAATTTTAGCGAAGCTAATTTTAGCGATTTCTAACCTGTTTGTTTTTTTCGCGTTTTCCATCTTGTAAGGGGAGATTAATCCAACATGATTGTTTTAGCGCAACTAAAAGCCAGTATGTACCGGTTGGTACCGGTGTGCGTATTTTGTTTTAACAGCGGTATCGCATATTATTAATAACCAGTATGTACCGCGCATATTATATTTTGAACTGAGTAAATAAACTATCTTGTTGTCATACGAATAAAAGATATACTTATAGACCTATTTAAACACGAAACTTTGCATGAATTTAATTTGGAGTAGAACATTAACAAAACACGATTTTCGTTGTCATATGTATAAAAGATATTTTCACAGGTAAAATACAGAGATATGTAGTTCACACCTCGTCATTTATTTTCAATTGTTTCATACAATAGAGGGGAAAATTCTTTTGTTAAATTGGCCCCTGTTTGTTTACTTTCAAAACTGATGAATATGTGATAATACGCTTGTTGGTGAAATAGCATCTTAAACAACATAATTGTTTAAACTTTTAAATTTTGCATTTATAGGTGGTTTAGTTTTCGCTGATTTCAATTTTAGCGAATTGGTTTGGACGCGAATAAAGCGAAAATTAGGTACGCGCGAAAATTACCCGATATACGGTATGTTAGGGGAAGTAACTGTTGTTGACTATTGTTATGATAGGGGAAGTAACTGTTGTTGACTATTGTTCTGTTAGGGGAAGTAACTGTTGTTGACTATTGTTCTGTTAGGGGAAGTAACTGTTGTTGACTATTGTTATGTTAGGGGAAGTAAATGTTGTTGACTATTGTTATGATAGGGGAAGTAACTGTTGTTGACTATTGTTATGATAGGGGAAGTAACTGTTGTTGACTATTGTTCTGTTAGTGGAAGTAACTGTTGTTGACTATTGTTATGATAGGGGAAGTAACTGTTGTTGACTATTGTTATGATAGGGGAAGTAACTGTTGTTGACTATTGTTATGATAGGGGAAGTAAATGTTGTTGACTATTGTTATGATAGGGGAAGTAACTGTTGTTGACTATTGTTCTGTTAGTGGAAGTAACTGTTGTTGACTATTGTTATGATAGGGGAAGTAACTGTTGTTGACTATTGTTATGATAGGGGAAGTAACTATTGTTGACTATTGTTCTGTTATTGGAAGTAACTGTTGTTGACTATTGTTATGATAGGGGAAGTAACTGTTGTTGACTATTGTTATGATAGGGGAAGTAACTGTTGTTGACTATTGTTATGATAGGGGAAGTAACTGTTGTTGACTATTGTTATGATAGGGGAAGTTACTGTTGTTGACTATTGTTCTGTTAGGGGAAGTAACTGTTGTTGACTATTGTTCTGTTAGGGAAGGTAACTGTTGTTGACTATTGTTCTGTTAGGGGAAGTAACTGTTGTTGACTATTGTAATGTTAGGGGAAGTAACTGTTGTTGACTATTGTTTTGTTAGGGGAAGTAAATGTTGTTGACTATTGTTATGATAGGGGAAGTAACTGTTGTTGACTATTGTTATGATAGGGGAAGTAACTGTTGTTGACTATTGTTTTGTTAGGGGAAGTAAATGTTGTTGACTATTGTTATGATAGGGGAAGTAACTGTTGTTGACTATTGTTATGTTAGGGGAAGTAAATGTTGTTGACTATTGTTATGATAGGGGAAGTAACTGTTGTCACAGACACTTGGGGTCTGGACCCCGCCCCCCTCCCCCAGCTACGCACCTGGGTATATTTTTATCATCAACATTGTATATCCAGACCCATACACCAATCACACAAACATTATTAAACGCATCCGGACAAATAAAAAATATTCGTAAATGCCTCTCTAGCTTTAATAATACAAAGATAAAAATGTTTGACTGAAATTTCTCGCACACCTTCCTCGAATATCAGGTCGTGTTTAACTCACTGTGCAACTTTCCTGCCAATATTTGGTGTCCTTTGGTCAAGTACACATTACTCTTTACGATGATGATAAAGACAGAAACCGATCACCGCCCCTGCCTCCACAATTTGCGAGAAAGTTGGCAATTTTCAACTCAAAACACGACTCGCACATAATCTTTCGACGCTGGTTTCCCGTCTGATCAATACGAAAGTACGGCGCCGCGCCTTGAACGTTGGAACCAGATATGTAAATAAACCATTCGGAATACCTCGTTTGGGTCCAACGTTCAACGCGCGACACAGTTCTTATGTATCGGGCTGGGAACCACCGTTCAAATTGTCGAAAGATTATGAGCGCGGCGGAAAATGAGTTGACAATTGCAAACTTTCTCGCATATTTTGTCGACAAGAGCGCTGATTGAGTATTGTCAGTATAGTCATCGTAAAGATTAATTTGTTATTGACCGAAAGACATCAGAAATATACGGGTAAGTTGCAAAACAAGTTTTACACGATCAATTTTTCTAGGTCGGTGTGCGAGAAACTTCAGGGAAACATTTCTATCTTTGTGTTATTTAAGCAGTAGATGAATTACTCAGATTTTTGTATTAATATGAAATACATCCAACAAATGTTTGTGCGATTGCTGAATGGGTCTGGATATATAAGAAATATAAAAAATATTTCCAGGCGCGTATTGGGAGGGGGCGTGGTCCAGACCCCAAGTTTCTGTGACTGTTGTTGACTATTGTTCTGTTAGTGGAAGTAACTGTTGTTGACTATTGTTATGATAGGGGAAGTAACTGTTGTTGACTATTGTTATGATAGGGGAAGTTACTGTTGTTGACTATTGTTCTGTTAGGGGAAGTAACTGTTGTTGACTATTGTTCTGTTAGGGAAGGTAACTGTTGTTGACTATTGTTCTGTTAGGGGAAGTAAATGTTGTTGACTATTGTTATGATAGGGGAAGTAACTGTTGTTGACTATTGTTATGTTAGGGGAAGTAAATGTTGTTGACTATTGTTATGATAGGGGAAGTAACTGTTGTTGACTATTGTTCTGTTAGTGGAAGTAACTGTTGTTGACTATTGTTATGATAGGGGAAGTAACTGTTGTTGACTATTGTTCTGTTAGGGGAAGTAACTGTTGTTGACTATTGTTATGATAGGGGAAGTAACTGTTGTTGACTTATTGTTATGACAGAGGAAGTAACTGTTGTTGACTATCGTTATGTTAGGGGAAGTAACTGTTGTTGACTATTGTTATGATAGGGGAAGTAACTGTTGTTGACTATTGTTCTGTTAGGGAAGGTAACTGTTGTTGACTATTGTTATGATAGGGGAAGTAACTGTTGTTGACTATTGTTATGATAGGGGAAGTAACTGTTGTTGACTATTGTTCTGTTAGGGAAGGTAACTGTTGTTGACTATTGTTATGATAGGGGAAGTAACTGTTGTTGACTATTGTTATGATAGGGGAAGTTACTGTTGTTGACTATTGTTCTGTTAGGGGAAGTAACTGTTGTTGACTATTGTTCTGTTAGGGAAGGTAACTGTTGTTGACTATTGTTCTGTTAGGGGAAGTAACTGTTGTTGACTATTGTAATGTTAGGGGAAGTAACTGTTGTTGACTATTGTTATGTTAGGGGAAGTAAATGTTGTTGACTATTGTTATGATAGGGGAAGTAACTGTTGTTGACTATTGTTCTGTTAGGGAAGGTAACTGTTGTTGACTATTGTTTTGTTAGGGGAAGTAACTGTTGTTGACTATTGTTATGATAGGGGAAGTAACTGTTGTTGACTATTGTTATGTTAGGGGAAGTAAATGTTGTTGACTATTGTTATGATAGGGGAAGTAACTGTTGTTGACTATTGTTCTGTTAGTGGAAGTAACTGTTGTTGACTATTGTTATGATAGGGGAAGTAACTGTTGTTGACTATTGTTCTGTTAGGGGAAGTAACTGTTGTTGACTATTGTTATGATAGGGGAAGTAACTGTTGTTGACTTATTGTTATGACAGAGGAAGTAACTGTTGTTGACTATCGTTATGTTAGGGGAAGTAACTGTTGTTGACTATTGTTATGATAGGGGAAGTAACTGTTGTTGACTATTGTTATGATAGGAGAAGTAACTGTTGTTGACTATTGTTCTGTTAGGGAAGGTAACTGTTGTTGACTATTGTTATGATAGGGGAAGTAACTGTTGTTGACTATTGTTATGATAGGGGAAGTTACTGTTGTTGACTATTGTTCTGTTAGGGGAAGTAACTGTTGTTGACTATTGTTCTGTTAGGGAAGGTAACTGTTGTTGACTATTGTTCTGTTAGGGGAAGTAACTGTTGTTGACTATTGTTTTGTTAGGGGAAGTAAATGTTGTTGACTATTGTTATGATAGGGGAAGTAACTGTTGTTGACTATTGTTATGTTAGGGGAAGTAAATGTTGTTGACTATTGTTATGATAGGGGAAGTAACTGTTGTTGACTATTGTTCTGTTAGTGGAAGTAACTGTTGTTGACTATTGTTATGATAGGGGAAGTAACTGTTGTTGACTATTGTTCTGTTAGGGGAAGTAACTGTTGTTGACTATTGTTATGATAGGGGAAGTAACTGTTGTTGACTTATTGTTATGACAGAGGAAGTAACTGTTGTTGACTATCGTTATGTTAGGGGAAGTAACTGTTGTTGACTATTGTTATGATAGGGGAAGTAACTGTTGTTGACTATTGTTATAATAGGGGAGGTAACTGTTGTTGACTATTGTTATGTTAGGGGAAGTAACTGTTGTTGACTATTGTTCTGTTAGGGGAAGTAACTGTTGTTGACTATTATTCTGTTAGGGGAAGTAACTGTTGTTGACTATTATTTTGTTAGGGGAAGTAACTGTTGTTCTATTATTTGCAGGCAAAGTTTGCTCAAGATGCTCTGTCTAAATGTATTTATTCGAAACTGTTTGATTGGATCGTTTCACAAGTGAACAAAGCATTGAGGAATCAAATCAATATGAACCGATTCATTGGTGTACTGGACATCTATGGGTAAACCATTATTGCATTTATTTGTTGCTTAATAAACTTTCTCTAAACTTGTTCTTAAATTTTACCTTGACTTGATTGATTGATACTTTTACTTGATCCTTTGATACTTTTACTTGATTGATCAATACTTTTACTTGATTGATCGATACTTTTACTTGATTTGTCAAAACTTTTATGTGATTGATACTTTTACCTGATTGGTCGATAATTTTACTTGATTGGTTGACACTTTTACTTGATTGGTCGATAATTTTACTTGATTGATCGATACATTTACTTTTATTTGATTGATACTTTTACCTGATTGGTCGATAATTTTACTTGATTAGTTGATACTTTTATTTGATTGATACTTTTACCTGATTGGTCGATAATTTTACTTGATTAGTTGATACTTTTATTTGATTGATACTTTTACCTGATTGGTCGATAATTTTACTTGATTGATCGATACATTTACTTTTATTTGATTGATACTTTTACCTGATTGGTCGATAATTTTACTTGATTGATCGATACATTAACTTTTATTTGATTGATACTTTTACTTGATTAGTTGATACTTTTATTTGATTGATACTTTTACCTGACTGGTCGATACTTTTACTTGATTGGTTGACACTTTTCCTTGATTGGTAAATTCTTTTACTTGATTGATCTTTACATTTACTTGATTGATTGATACTTTTACCTGATTGGTTGATAATTTTACTCGATTAGTCAAAAACTTTTACTTGATTAGTCAATACTTTTACCTCATTGGTCAATAATTTTACTTGATTGATCAATACTTTTACTTGATTGATCGATACTGATTGAATACTTTTACTTGATTGATTGATACTTTTACTTGATTGGTTGATAATTTTACTTGATTGGTCAAAAACTTTTACCCGATTAGTTGAAACTTTTACTTGATTGGTTGACGTATATTGCAGGTTTGAGACATTCCAGATCAACAGTTTCGAGCAGTTCTGTATCAACTATGCCAACGAGAAATTACAGCAGATATTCAACATGGTAACTTGATTCATCTGATTTTGTTCATTTATGTTCAGGCTTTGCAGTTTTAGTTATTTTACATTGCCAATCAGAATAATTTAAACATATTTTTCAAGAGGGTGGAGCAACAAGTTTCAAAACTTATTATGGTTTTCCCCTTAATCAGTACTAAATCAGAACATAACCAGTACATAGTCTGGTCGAGTGGATAACACACTTGACTACTGATCGAGAGGTCCCTGGTTCGAATCTCGGCCGGGGCACTTGGCCATTTCTGAAACGCTTTTCAGTGTTTCCCACCCAACTAGAGATAAACTAGTTGGAAACCCAGGTGTAGTCTCACGTATATCGGTGCTATACACCGGGCACGTTAAGGAGTCTATTCGGAACAAGCTAAGGTAACGCACCCGGATTCCTTGTATCACAACTCTTCTACTCACTGTCCCTTCAGCAAAAAACAGGACCCCATTGGAAATAAGTGCTTGCACTTTCATGAGTTATCCTTGACCGAAAGGCCTAAATAATTACATACATACATACTAAACCTGTATAAATCAACAAAACCAGTATTATTTATCCATCCCTACCCATGCATTTAGGCACGAAGTCCAGTCAATTTTCCTCTGCATGTTGAGAAGTTGCTGGCTTCTTGTGGAAGAGTAAGTTAGTACCGGTTGAAAACAGTTCAGAAAATTTGACTTGATGAGTTGGTCACAATATGGAACTGAACTTTTGTTGATAAAAAATCCTTAAAACCCTAGAAAACAAAATAACAAAATTTGATATGTTTGCAGCATGTGTTTAAACTAGAACAAGAGGAATATGTTAGGGAAGCGATAGAATGGTCGTTTATAGATTACTATGACAACCAACCTTGTATTGATCTGATTGAAGCGAAACTCGGCATTCTGGATTTATTGGACGAGGAGTGTAAGGTAAGGAAACACATCTTTTACATTTAATGGCCTCTGATTGGTTAATTGTGACATTCCTTTACATTTAATGGTCTCTGATTGGCTAATTGTGACACTCCTTCACATTTAATGGCCACTGATTGGTTGGTTGTGACACTCCTTTAAATTTAATGGCCACTGATTGGTTAACTGTAACACTCCTTTACATTTACTGGCCACTGATTGGTTGGTTGGAACACTCCTTTACATTTAATGGCCACTGATTGGTTGGTTGTGACACACCTTCATATTTCAAATGTAATGGACACTTATTTGTTAGATGTGACTCATCTTCATTAATGGTCAGTTTGGATCGATCATTTTGATTGGTTTAGAGAATTTTCTGTTTGTACTGATGGTTTTGATTGGCTCTTAGAATGATGCAGCTTATTACAGCCATTTTGATAGGTTCATGGATCATCTGTTCACAAAACTAACCAATCAGAATGCTTCTTTTAACAGGTACCTAATGGATCAGATATGAACTGGTGTCAGAAACTGTATGGCAAGCACATGAAACATTCACACTTCCAGAAGCCGAAGATCGGCACGGATTCATTTATGATTCTACATTTTGCCGACAAAGTGCCGTACACGGTGAAAGGTTTTCTGGACAAGAATCGTGACGCAGTCTCAGAGGAACATGTTAATATCATGAAAGCTTCTGAGGTATGTATTTGTCATCAGTGTCATTTGCTGCTTGTTTCCTTACAAGTCTTTTGATTGGTTTTGGGAAAATTTCAGTTCGTATTGTTCATTTTGATTGGCTTAGAGAAAAGTGCAGTTAGCAATGTTCATTTTGATTGGTTTAGAGAAAAGTGCAGTTTGCAATGTTCATTTTGAATGGTACCATTGATTTTGATTTTTGTGCACATTATCTCATAGACAAAGATCGTTGTTGAATGGGGTTTTAAAAAGTTAAAGTATTAACTTACATGTATATTGCCAGAGTTGTTGCACCTTGAAATGTTAGCAATTATACATGTGAATAATAAGAAGTGTCTTACTTGTAAGTATTTTTTTTGACAGTTTGAACTGGTGGGCGAGTTATTTGCTGATGTTGGAAATGAGAATGATGCTGCAAAAGGGGGTCGAGTACAAGCCTTGAAAGGGGGACCAAAAGGGGGCTCGAAGCAGATGAGGCGTACTGTCGGATCACAGGTAAAGCATTTAGTCAACAAAAGTTTTATGTTACAATGCTTGAAACATTTTGATATAAATTGTATATTTTTATATTCCAAAAAGAAAGCTTCATCCGTCTGTGTTCATGTCCATTTTTTTTCCAGACTGGTTATCAGTAACTGCTGATCTGACTTAAATGAAACTGGATAACAAATACTAACCTGTCTGCAATTTATCTCATATGAGCAAATTTTATTTGGTATTTTACCTGTAATGAGTGTCCATCTGTCAATAAATACCAATATTTGCTGTTACGTTATCCAGGTAAACATGACGTCATGTTGGAGCCAAAATGACATTACGTTGCTCATATGCAAGATTTCTTTGCCAATTTTATTTAATCTAAGCGCATTTTATGGGTTACAACCTTAGTGTATAATTATATTCATCAGTCATATTTACATTATTTGTTCTCCATAGATATCATAAAATCTAACAATTGTATTAAAGACTTTAATACACTTCAGAGCCTGGCCGGAAGTTGATAATCCGCCCAGAATGAGTAATCACCTTTGGGCTGAAGCCCTTAAGGTTATCACCTCCCTGTAGCTGTGTCGTGTATTAACCTCTTATTATTTATACAATATAAGGTATAAACTGTATACGATTTTTGTAACAAAGCAATTTAATTTATTGTATTTTAATATTTTCAGTTTCGAGAATCTCTGTTTCTGTTGATGGACACACTCAATTCGACATCACCTCACTACATACGTTGTATTAAACCAAACGACTTGAAAGCTGCATTCATGTAAGTGAACATGTGTTTTATTCATTCAAGTTCATTTTAAACATCAAAGAATGTAATACTGGTTCCATGAAAAATTGGTTTAGGCTCCCACCTTTGTAGCAAGAGCTCAAAGGTTTTAACCTGGTTCAACAATTACTGTAGAACATCCATGCCTCAACAGTTTCAGCTTGAACACCCTATAAACTTGGAACAGGTTCATCAGTTCTGGAAAATGGATGATGTACTAGTGTACAGTATATGTTTGAATGAGCACACTGTCAGGAACTTGCATTTATAATTTAAAAAAAAATGAAAAAAATAATTGAATTTTTTTTTTTCACTAGGCCTACTGTACTATTAAAATATAGACAGGAGGGCAATCCGATTGTATCCCACAAACTATTCTAATACAAATATTTTCTCTATACCAACTTGACAGTTAAAACATATGATCTAGGCAGTTAAAGGGGCTAATAACTATACAGAATACATCCGCACCTCAACCAATCGGTTCCGATAATCGTCTAATATCGGCTTTTAAAGCCAATATTTGTGGAGTTTTGAAATGGCGTAGACTCCATTGAGCGTCCGCTCCGAGGTGAATGATTCTGGGAGGTATTCATCCCGTTCCCTGATAGCTTGTTCATCATGTTATTCTTGTTTCAGGTTTGACCCAAAGAGAGCTGTAGAACAGTTGAGGGCGTGTGGTGTGTTGGAAACTATCAGAATTAGTGCTGCTGGTTTCCCATCCAGGTATGAAGTTTGATAACCAGTCTGACTTATTTCAAGCATTTGATTGGTTGTTTCTTGACACAGTCTAAATCTAGCATCTGATTGGTTGTTTCTTGACACATTCTAAAAATCTAGCATCTGATTGGTTGTTTCTTGACACATTCTAAAAATATAGCATCTGATTGGTTGTTTTTGGACACAGTCCAGCACCTGATTGTTTGTTTTAGACACAGTCTAATAATTCAAGTTCTGAGCCAAGTTTGTTCCGTTTGACCTGTAACTGTATGAATAATCTTTGATCACATATTTTGTCTTTAAAACTTAGTTGTAACATGGTATTTCATTGGTTTAAATATTGTACAATTAATCAGATGCTAAATGTAAATTTAGAATGTAGTTGACCAATGAAATGCCTTAGTTTTGGTTGTAAAACAATTCGAAATAATGCTCATGTTTGTATAACTTTTGTAACGCTTATAAAATCTAAATTTCTGCTAATTGACAACTTTAAGGTGGACGTACCCAGAGTTCTTCCAGAGATATCGTGTGCTCGCTATTTCCAAAGATATCAACAGGAAAGATTTCAGGAAATCTTGTCAGAATGTTTTACCAAAACTTATACAGGTAAATATATTTGGTGGATACTATCAAATCATTCAGCTTCATGTAAAATAAAATTTCATGGGATTTTGATAAAAAAATAGAATATTGATGGGATTTTGATGAAAAATACAATTTTTTTGGGTTTTGATAAAAAATAAAATTTTGTTAGGATGTGAATTTGTAGATTTAAATGAATCGAAAATTCCAAAGCTACACCCTTGAGAGGTAGAATAATCGGCTTTCCCTTATGAGCTGAACCTCTTGCTAGGGAGTTGCCGGTGGATCAGCGTAAAGAGTTAAGGCCCTTGTTTGAATTAAATAATTTTAGTAAATTTGTAACATTTTTGAAAAAAAAAGTTGTATGGTTTTCTTTAGGATGTTGATAAGTACAGATTTGGTAAGACGAAGATATTCTTCCGTGCTGGTCAAGTTGCATACTTGGAGAAATTACGTGCGGATAAATTACGTGCATGTGGTATCATGATACAGAAGCATGTACGTGGTTGGTTGATGAAGAATAAGTACAGGAAGTTACGTACGTCAGCGCTCGCTGTGCAAAGATACGGTCGAGGTTTGATGGCTAGAAGGTTTGTACCCTTGAATATTGATTTTTATACCCTATACTATTTATCAACTCGTAACATTATTATAAATTTTGAAGTACCTTTGTCATTTGAAGTACCAAAAGTCAAACTTGCAGGGCTTGACACTAACACTGGTCAGAGAACAGTGAAAATCCAGGACCAGTGAAAGTTCTGGAGGACCAATAACTGTCCTATTTACAAATTTGGCGCGTTTGCCCTGACGGACCAGTGGCCAAAATAGTTAATGTCTAGGCCTGACTTGGTATGGATGTTAGCTATGACAGGCAGATGGTTTGTTTTATTTGGGTCTGTAGGTCAATGGTCTAGGTCTGTAGGTCAATGGTCTAGGTCTGTAGGTCAATGGTCTGTAGGTCAATGGTCTAGGTCTGTAGGTCAATGTCTAGGTCTGTAGGTCAATGGTCTAGGTCTGTAGGTCAATGGTCTGTAGGTCAATGGTCTGTAGGTCAATGGTCTAGGTCTGTAGGTCAATGGTCTAGGTCTGTAGGTCAATGGTCTGTAGGTCAATGGTCTAGGTCTGTAGGTCAATGGTCTAGGTCTGTAGGTCAATGGTCTAGGTCTGTTGGTCAATGGTCTGTATGTCAATGGTCTAGGTCTGTAGGTCAATGGTCTAGGTCTGTAGGTCAATGGTCTAGGTCTGTAGGTCAATGGTCTAGGTATGTAGGTCAATGGTCTGTAGGTCAATGGTCTAGGTCTGTAGGTCAATGGTCTAGGTCTGTAGGTCAATGGTCTAGGTCTGTAGGTCAATGGTCTGTAGGTCAATGGTCTAGGTCTGTAGGTCAATGGTCTAGGTCTGTAGGTCAATGGTCTGTAGGTCAATGGTCTAGGTCTGTAGGTCAATGGTCTAGGTCTGTAGGTCAATGGTCTAGGTCTGTAGGTCAATGGTCTGTAGGTCAATGGTCTAGGTCCGTAGGTCAATGGTCTAGGTCTGTAGGTCAATGGTCTAGGTCTTCGAGATGATGGCTATCAAGGGGAACGTCATGTTCTATGAACTCGTATTATTTAAGAAAGAATTTTACATGTTATTATTGTGAATATTATAAAAAACTAGCCTAGCTATGGATAATGGTAGTTATATTGTTGGAAATTATTGAGTAGTACCTAATAATCTGTATTCAACCAAAATGAAAATTTCTTAAATTTTTCATTGAAACATGACTAGTTGTATAGGAAATGGTCTAACTAAGAGAACGCATGGTCACATGACATGTTTCCGTTCAATGACTAGTTATGTAGGAAATGGTCTAACTAAGAAAATGCATGGTCACATGACATGTTTCCGTTCAATGACTAGTTGTGTAGGAAATGGTCTAACTAAGAAAATGCATGGTCACATGACATGTTTCTGTTTTATGACTAGTTGTGTAGGAAATGGTCTAACTAAAAGAATGCATGGTCACATGACATGTTTCCGTTCAATGACTAGTTGTGTAGGAAATGATCTAACTAAGAAAATGCATGGTCACATGACATGTTTCCGTTTTATGACTAGTTGTGTAGGAAATGGTCTAACTAAGAAAATGCATGGTCACATGACATGTTTCCGTTTTATGACTAGTTGTGTAGGAAATGGTCTAACTAAAAGAATGCATGGTCACATGACATGTTTCCATTCAATGACTAGTTGTGTAGGAAATGATCTAACTAAGAAAATGCATGGTCCCATGACATGTTTCCGTTTTATGACTAGTTGTGTAGGAAATGGTCTAACTAAGAGAACGCATGGTCACATGACATGTTTCCGTTCATTAATAAAAAGTTATGATTAATTTTGTCAGGTCATTGTCTGAACACTTTATGTTTGTAGGTATGCTCAATACTTACGTGAGACAAGAGCTGCCACTACGATACAGAAACACTGGCGTGGATATTTTACCAGAAAATCATTCAACAGAGTGCAAAAGTCTGTCCTCAAAATACAGGTACGCTGTTTGTACAGTACAACCTCTCAAGAGTAACACCCTCTTTGAAACTCCCATGTTTGATTGTTGTACAGAGATTGTTGCTCTGGAGAGGCAACTTGTATATTTAGTAAATTGTTACTTCTGAAACAAAATGATAATATCGCTTAAGCGAGGTTATGCTCTATGGAGGGCCATTTTGAATCAATCAAGATCAGTCAGGCCTGGATCTCTAAGGATCTCAATCTCAGCTCAATCTCAGCCAAATCTCAGCTCAAGTGTTGCTATAAGAAAAAATCTGAAGTTTATGTCTTTTAATACTAATTTTGATTGAAATATTTTGTGGAAATTAACTCAAATATATAGGGCAATATTTGAGCTGAGAACCTTCAGGAGATCGGGGCCAGGTGTACGGCTGTGGCAAGGCTGATGTGACCCAGAATTAAGTCATTTGAAATGTACTGGTCGATAATCAATTTAAGGAAAACAGGTCATATCAACTGACCATCATATGTGATACTGAAATAAGAAATTGAAAAACAAGTTTTATATCTGAATGAGAAAAAGATCTGTTCCTTCAACTGCATGGTTCTTGACACTGGTTTGTTTAGGCCTAATTTTATAACTGTGTGGTTTCTTGGTTTCAGTCTGTTATCCGAGGATATTTTGGAAGGAAAGAATTCAAGAGAAGATTGTATGAACATAAGACAACCCTCATACAGGCTAGAATACGAGCTTTCTTGGAACGAAAACGATATCAACGTGTCATGTACGGTGTGGTCAAACTTCAAGGTCATTATAGACGAAGGAAAGCCAAGGCGGAGCTGAAGAGATTGAAGGTATGTAATACTAATCTCTATCTTTTGATGACCAGTCTGACATTACAAGCGTCTGATTGGTTGTTTCTGGCCACAGTCATAAAATTAACCAATGACATATCTTCATTCTTAGACTGGTCTCCAGTCTGTAATTGTAAGTATGATTTAAAAATCAGTCTGAAATTGCAAGCATCTGATTGGTTCTTTGTGGTGAAAGTCTGTAGATAGAACTTTATTAATATTAATATGAGAAGCAGTGGCAAATTTCTATTTTTAAAATCTACATGGTTGCCCCCCCCCCCACCCAGAGACCCTCTTATGCTATAATACAGGCATTCTACAGTTTCAGATTAATCTGGAAATCGGGATTTACTGCCTTAGGATGAACTTGTCTGCAGAAAATAAAAGTTATTTGATGAAAAAATACCAAGTATTGACTGAGTTATGGTCATTTGAAATTTCATATGCTGAATTTTGACAATAGAACAATGTTTGAAGCAGAGTTTTGGTGTAGGGATGTGTGCTAATGTCAGCTGAACCAACAAGTGTCTTATTTTCAGGATTGGGCATTTTGCCTCAGTAGAACCCCTGATAATATAAGAAGCCATGCTAGCTGTTTCGTTCCACAAAGTCCTTTTGTGGAATTATGGCAGCTAAAAGGCTAAAACCTTGATTTAGTTGAATAATGTATATGTAATTCTATTATTGTTGTAAAACAGCCCCTAACCTCAATTTGAATGCCTAACTGTGTAATTCAATGATGGTGATAGATTTATTGTTGTTGTTGTTTCCTCAGATTGAAGCCAAGTCGGTGGATCACATAAAGAACGTCAACAAAGGTTTGGAGAACAAGATCATACAACTACAACAAAACCTTGACAACCGGGTAAATATAGTATTGAGAATTTCACTCGATCCTCAACCTTCTATTAGCATAATTTTACAGCTGATATCGTGTCAGTTTTTTTCCGGTTCAAACTGTTTTTTGTACTTTTTCCAGTTCAGAAATTGTTTGGTACTTTTGTAGAAAAAAACATGGCTATGTCTCCGGTTAAACTGTTTTTGGTACTTTTGTAGAAAAAAATACATCCATATTTTTCCAGTTCAGACATTGTTTCGGTACTTTCGTAGAAAAAACCATCGCTATGTTAACTTTCCGGTTTAAACAGTTTTTGGTATTTTTGTAGAAAAAAGCGTCAACAGATATTATTAGTAAACAAGAAGAAACAATTAAACACCTTGAAATTGAGAAAGAGAAGTTGATTGCCGTGTCTACGGAGAAAAACAAAGCATCAAACAGAGTTACAGAACTTGAAGAAGAGTTGGAGAAGTTGAGACGTGAGTTGGAGAAAGAACGAGGCGAGAAACAAGACGTGATGACGGAGAAAGAATCAATGAAGAAGAAACATATCAAGGTAAGATTGTCACCCTTGTGGGTGGAGCTAAAAATTGTGGGAGGAGCTCAAATTGTGGGTGGAGCTAAATATTGCAGGCAGTGCTAAAAATTGTGGGTGGAGCTAATATTGATTGTGGGTGGAGCTAAATATTGATTGTGGGTGGAGCTAAATAGTGTGGGTTGAGCTAAATAGTGTGGGTGGAGCTAAATATTGACTGTGGGTGGAGCTAAATATTGACTGTGGGTGGAGCTACTAAATATTGACTGTGGGTGGAGCTAAATATTGTGGGTGAAGCTAAATATTGTAACTAGGTTGTATTGTAACCCCAAGAAAACAAAATACAGGTGCTGCTAAAAAATGTTACCTTGTGGCTAGTCTGAGAACCCATTGTGGGCTATGCTGAACATTAATTTTATGGGAGCACAAATTGTGGATGGAGCTAAACATTGTTAACAAGTCGCTAGCCTGAGAACACAAAATGTTCGGGGAGTTATATATCGTGAAGGGAGCTTAAATTGTGGATGGAGCTTAAAATTGTGTGTGGCGCAAATAATCGTTTTCCGGTCACTAGCAAAATGTGGGTGGAGCTAAACACTGTTATCAGGTCACTAGCCTGAGAACACAAAATGTGGGTGGAGCTAAACACTGTTATCAGGTCACTAGCCTGAGAACACAAAATGCTAAATCATGAAATGAAGGAATTAAGCCATGAATTGCTTTTATCAGATTCACAGTCACGGCGATAAAAAATGTAAAGTTGTGATAATGTATATTGTCATCTGTTATGTTACATTTGTAGGAGATTGACAGTCTATAGACCGTGTTATGTACATTGTCCTCACTTTTCTTGTAGGAGATTGACAGTCTATAGACTGTGTTATGTACATTGTCCTCACTTTTCTTGTAGGAGATTGACAGTCTATAGACTGTTACGTACATTGTCCTCATTTTTCTAGTAGGAGATTGACAGCCTATAGACCATGTGAAGTACATTGTCCTCACTTTTCTTGTAGTAGATTGACAATCTATAGACCGTGTTACGTACATTGTCCTCACTTTTCTTGTAGGAGATTGACAGTCTATAGACCGTGTTATGTACATTGTCCTCACTTTTCTTGTAGGAGATTGACAGTCTATAGACTGTGTTATGTACATTGTCCTCACTTTTCTTGTAGGAGATTGACAGTCTATAGACCGTGTTATGTACATTGTCCTCACTTTTCTTGTAGGAGATTGACAGTCTACAGGAGGAGAATCTAAAAATCAAATCAGATTTGGACAATGCTAACAAACAACTACAGGAACAGTCCAAGTCAACACCCATCACTGGTAATATAAGGGAGACAATCTCTCAATATATATACAGTTGAAACTCGTTGTGTCGACATCGGTTGTATCGACACTTCGGTTATGTCGACATACTTTCAAATCCCCGATGTGGGTTGCTCTATATTTTATCTTAAATATGACGGTTTAGTCGACATGCCTGTGTCGACACTCCGCTTATATCGACACGACTTTTCTGGCCCAATTGATATTTTCGCACCTTATTGTTATCGTTTGTGTCGACATCGTGTCGACGCTATTGAAATTGAAAAGTTGTTAATTAACCGTGAAGATACTCCTGTTTCGAACCATTGTTTGTTAAAAATTAATGTGTTGACAGTTTGCAAATGAATGATGTTTAATCTTAAGTTTGTAAACAAAGTGTAACCTAGTTCGGCGTATGAAATTAAAAAATCTGCTGAACTAGCGTGATTCTCGGAAGGTGAACAAAAATACATTTTTGTATGCCTTCACAATTTATTTCAACATTCTTGTTATATTTCCGATAGGTATAAATGAATATACTTTACATTGTTAACAAAGAAAAGAAATGTCATCAGTTGCTTTCAGATGTCTGGCATGTTGATTGAATATATTGTTTACAATTAAAATATTGCGTAAGCGAAACCGGTAAGGGCTAAAATCCATACTTGTGGTGCTGATCCCGTACTGTACTTGTTTCAAAACGAGGCTATGAACTCGACTCTCTCATAAACACTTGGTCAAATGTTTTAATGATAACTGTAAGTGTGATAAAATTGATCTTTCACCAGTTTAATCGCGTATATGTATTAGTTGATGTTCCAACTGATGTAACAACGGCACTGACAGAAATACTCAAGGACTTTGTTATTATAAATTTCGACGGGTATGGAAATTTTTCACAGTTGTTGGCTCCTGTTGTGTCGACATTCGGATATGTCGACATAATTTTGACGGTCCCAAAAATGTCGACATAACGAGTGTCGACTGTATCAATTATTTCGTAAGAGTAACTTCCCCTACATTATAATTTTTCAATGCTTACAGCTGTCTTCAGAATGGATCTAAGTTGTCGATTATTACCAGTAATGTTTAGTTTTTATCCCCCCCCCAATCTTTGATGAGGGGGTATACTGCTTTGCACATGTCTGTCTGTTTGTCAGTCAGTAGACTTCCGTTCAATAACTGAAGAACAATTTGCCCTTTGATCTTCAAACTGTACATGGTGGTTGGTCATCAACAGTAGATGACTCCTATTGATTTGAGGTCAGTAGGTCAAAGTCACTGTGACATTTATTATTTTTGACTATTGGGCTGCCATGGGTGCATATGTGTTTAACAAAAATCTCTTGTTATATATGAATTTGTTAGAGTAACCTCCCTTAGATTATCTGTCAATGCTAATAGCCATCATCAGGACAACTATGACCAGTAATGTGTGAAACTATATACAAGAGGCAACTTTCTAAAGTGATTTTGTAAGCTCCCTTTGATAATATTTGTTACTATGGGAACGGCTAGTCCAAGTTAGCAGGTATATCGAATTATGTTTCAATATAAGCTATGTGTGGAGACCAACAAAAAATATATGAATATTTTATTAGGGGGCGGAGACCAACAGAAATGGGAGGAGCAAAAGTCCCAGTTTTTATCTGAGATGGAATCTGAAAGACAACATCACCAACGTTTAGTGAAGGAGCATAACAGACTACTACAGAGATTCGAGAATATGCAGGGAGAAATGCAGGTACGTCAACCTTGGTCACATGCCTTCTTGGTTTAATAGCCACTAATTGGTTGGTTATGAGGGACCTTTTTATTTAGAAACCTTAAATATTTGTATGGACCTGGAAAAGTCAAGGAAAACAAGTGTGTATTGAAGAAATAAAACATCCTGAAATTGTTGGCAAATCAAAAAGACTGATTGCAGATTATCAGTATAATTTGGGATAGAATAGTTGTCCGAACATACATTATAGCATAAAAACGGTGATTTTGCCCATACGTTAACAGGACGAAAACCATTTGTAGACATAAAAATTCACGCACAGTTGGTGTCCAGTTTTATGTATGCTCATTTCATGGCCCTGCCCACGACTGAAAATGATATGCAGCATCATATTAACGTTAATTCATATTTTATTTGTAACTATTGATATAAGATTCAAATCATAAATTTAAACAAACCCGCATTATCCATGTTTTTTTGGTATTTGAAGATCATGGAAGTCAAAATGTTCAGAAATTGCTTAAAACCCTAATATACAGTTCTCAGTATCACTCAACACATTTTCCCAGCCTAATGGTCTTCAATGATGTCTCTTATTATGCCCCCCATCTTTGATGTCAGAGGGGGTGTATTGCTTTGCACATGTCGGTCGGTCGGTCTGTCTGTCAGTCGTATAAAATGGTTTCCATTCAATAACTCAAGAACGCTTTGACCTAGGATCTTCATGGAGGTTGATCAGCAACAGTAGATGACCCCTATTGATTTTGAGATCAGTAGGTCAAAGGTCAAGGTCACTGTGACCTTTACTATTTCTGACTATTTAAATGGTTTCCGTTCAATAACTCAAGAATGCTTTGACCTAGGATCTTCAAACTTTACATGGAGGTTGGTCAGCAACAGTAGATGACACCTATTGATTTTGAGGTCAAAGGTCAAGGTCGCTGTGACCTTCACCATTTTTTACTATTGGGCTGCCATGGGGGCATACGTGTTTTACAAACATCTCTTGTATTCCAGTTGTTAACCAGTCCGACAGGTCATAAGAGAACACCATCAGACATCAGCGTCATCAGCTTAGAGTCGGTGACGAGCTCCGTATCCCCCGACGACAAGAAAGAGGAAGGTGAAGATGCCGATAAAGAGGTGAGTGGAGTATTGTTGTCTCAAGTTACTTTACAATTTAAATAGCTTATTTTCAAGGGCAATAAATTTCGTGGATTGTGGTAAAAGGCAATTTTGTGAGGACTTTTAAAAATTTGCAGATTACAAAACATGGAAAAGGAAACCATTGTTATGGGTTGGAAACCAAGAATTAACAAATATAATTATGAATACTTGATAGATGAATACTTGATCAGGAATAATAAGTTGATCATGGGGAGTGGATTACATTGAGTTGTACTCCGTATGTTGATATATAATCTGTGGTTTGGGCCTTTATTTAGCATTTGGTTGATATATCTATCCTTGGGTTCATTATATACCATTTGTCTATATATACATTTATCATTATTAAATGTTTGATCTATTTATAGGATCAAGGTTACGGTACGGAGAAGAAGAAACGACAGGCACCAGCTCCACCGTCGGCACTAGCGATGGAGAAAGTCATAAAAGATGCTACAGCCGAGAAAGTTGATAAACAACCAGCGCAGGTTAGTTTTGACACGCCTTCACAACTAATGATAGATGATTAGTTAGTTGTGACACACCTCCTGAATTAATGATTTCTGATTGGTTAGTTGTGACACACCTTCTGAATTAATGATTTCTGATTGGTTAGTTGTGACCCATCTCCTGAATTAATGATTTCTGATTGGTTAGTTGTGACCCATCTCCTGAATTAATGATCACTGATTGGTTAGTTGTGACCCATCTCCTGAATTAATGATTTCTGATTGGTTAGTTGTGACCCATCTCCTGAATTAATGATCACTGATTGGTTAGTTATGACATACCTACAGAATAAATGATCACTGATTGGTTAGTTGTGACACACCTCCAGAATTAATGATCACTGATTGGTTAGTTATGACACACCTCCAGAATTAATGATCACTGATTGGTAAGTTATGACACACCTCCAGAATTAATGATCACTGATTGGTAAGTTATGACACACCTCCAGAATTAATGATCACTGATTGGTTAGTTGTGACACACCTCCAGAATTAATGATCACTGATTGGTTAGTTATGACACACCTCCAGAATAAATGATCACTGATTGGTTAGTTATGACACACCTCCAGAATTAATGATCACTGATTGGTTAGTTATGACACACCCCCAGAATTAATGATCTCTGATTGGTTAGTTGTGACACACCTCCTGAATTAATGATTTCTGATTGGTTAGTTGTGACACACCTCCAGAATTAATGATTTCTGATTGATTAGTTGTGACACACCTCCAGAATTAATGATCACTGATTGATTAGTTGTGACACACCTCCAGAATTAATGATCACTGATTGGTTAGTTGTGACACACCTACAGAATTAATGATTTCTGATTGGTTAGTCGTGACACACCTGAATTAATGATTTTTGATTGGTTAGTTGTGACACTTAATGTGACAATTACTTAATGCTGAATTGCAATTTGAAGACATGAAAAGATGTGGGTAATTCGCTTTAAATGTGTCTCGTCTTTTACTCCAGGAGAAGTCGCCTGATGCCAACGTTGATGTTGGTCTGATGCTTAAATTACAAAACAAGGTCAAATCGGCAGAAAAAGAAAGGGATCAATTAAGGGCCAAGTTGGAGAGCTTAGAAGATGACATGAAACATGGAAAAGGGGCTTTCAGTGAATCCGCATTCAACACGCTTAAGGTAATACTCCCTGGCCCCTTTTTGGCCCCTTTATTATAATCATGTGACAAATTAAGTAGAAATCTGCATGTCTGTCCGACACGTTCCTTTTCATTCCAATGCCCATCTGAACGTTTCCCTTACACACCTACATTTACGTAAAAATTATGAATATACATTTATTACAGCAAGGACACTTTTGATTGGTCGATCATGACTCAATCAGCCAATAATATTTAACTTTATAATGATGCAGAATTAAATGTAATTTTAAATCCTGGAAAATGTGCATGGTTTTGTTTTGTTGGTATTCCAGAAAAAGTTCAGTAAAATCTTGTTACGCTAAATATAATTGGCTGATGAGAAATAATTAGCCAATCACAAGGCTCCTTACAAAATTTATTATAAGCGCATGTTTGTCAGTAAATGAGTATTGTATGTCGTAATTTTTAAACGTTTGTTATTTGGCCGTCATTGAAATATAATAACTTCAAGTTTCTTGTTAGGAAAGTATTTATATATAATAGAAATAATGGTGATTCTTTTCAAAAAAGCTTATGCTCTTCCTCTGGAGTTAATTTAATACGAATTCAGTTATTTAAGTAACATCCAATGATCCAATATCGTTATTTATATTCTTTGAAATATTTCTCCAATGATCAATAATTATTATGCTATTTTTATTATTTTATTCTGTTGCCTAGCAACAAATTGTTAACGGAGGTGATACACAAAAAACGAAAATGAGCCTTCTTCATGAAAGTAAAGCATACGATAGTTTGAAGGTACTGTTGTATTCTGGATAGATAATGTGACTTTCTGACTTTTCTTTTGTTTGATATTTCTGGTGGGACGTTCATCTCTTGTACCGATGTCTGACTCAATGTCAGTCAATTAACAAATTTTGATTCATATAAGACCAAAAATAAAATATTGTTTGTTTCCCCTTCCTAACAAACCAAGCAATAATTACCCTACCCAAAAAATATTTTTATGCCCCCGTATCGATAGATCGGGAGGCATATAGTGATTCACCTGTCCGTCCGTCCGTCCGTCCGTTCGTCCGTTCGTCCGTCCGTCCTGGTTAACCCAAATTGACCGTTTCTTCTAGCATCATTATGGCTTGCTGCAAAGCTTCCAAACTTGCATGGATGTTGTATATGAACACACTCCACACACCTGTATCATCTGACCCCTTTTTGACCTTCACCTTGACCTAATTTTGGACTTAGACTTATTTATGGACAAGGCTTCCACAGGGGGCATAAGCGTTTATTGAACGCAGTCTTGTTTGAAAATAATAATTTTATTTTATAAAAAAAGTCTAGTGTGAAAGTACGAAGTGCGAATCCTGCTGAGTAAGAAACAAAGAGATGCTTATAAAGAGCATATACTGCACCAATATCAATGGAAACAGTATAGCAAAAATATAGCAAATTATAATGATAATAAAATATTTTCAAATTTTTTTTATTACCTTCCTACCTACCCATAAGCAGCCAGGTCTGTAAAAGGGAAGCAAGCGATATTTTATGTTTGGCCTAACTGTAAACGGTTAACTGGTTGTAATAAAGCTTTAAACAAGTAATATTACAACCTTATTTTCCTATCATCTTTTCATTGAAAGTAATTTTACTTTGTATGAGTAAATACAACATATGAATAGATCTATAAGTTCTTCTAAAGTAGCTTTGACCAAATGACCATTCATTGTGGTCTATAACTTTCATCTTAAATGAGAGATTTTTGGTATTTATATAAAAATGGCACTGAACATTAAAAAAATAGGTTTAGGGTTAGTCATTGGTAAAACGATTAACGTCCCACTATTGATTTATATTAATCTTCATATTGCTCTATCTCGAAACATTCATTCATATGAAATCATCTATAACGGTGCTCAAATTTCAATCAAAATTGAACACATCTGATTTTGAAGTTGAATGTCTCAGGCTGAAAAGTCATGGCTACCATGAGGAAAGGGTGTACATGTTATTGAATTACTAATTTAAAAGCTCTTGCTCTTTGTATGACCAAATTAGGTCATTGATGTTTAAATTAGTAATTGTTCGGAATATGCTTTATATTGAATATTTCATGTGAGAGCAATATGTTCAGCTAGTTTTATTTTTGCATTTTTCCAATGCCATGTTTACTTTTCGAATACTGTAAAGTCACTTATTTTCATTGGCATGAAATTTTGTGGAATTTTGTAAAGATTCAGTTTTATTTGTGGTAAATTTGTGGATTAAAAAACATGGAAGGGGACACCCTAAAATTGGTTTCCTAATTTGGAGGTCAGTTAATAGTGGGATTGGATTTTCTCGTCAACTTCTACAACGAAATTAACAAAAATTTAACCCCACGAAAAATAATAACTTTACAGTATCCAGTTTTCTTAGTTAACCAGCTTGTTTATTATTTTGTTTATTTTTTATTTTGCTATATAGGATAATGCTTACTTTTGTCTCTCGGTACGTATCGACACCTTGTTGTTGTGTTCATGGTGTCGGTAATATTGTCACGGTGTTGATGATATCGTCACTTTGTTGTGTGTTCACGGTGTCGGTGATATTGTCACGGTTGCTATGGAGATTATTGTTACGTTATACCAATGTTTGTAAAAAGCTGATATTTTGTCTGTTTGTTTCACACAATTGTAGTTTTTGCTATTTTGATCTGGTGTACTTCAAAAGTATAACTTAAAAATCATTTAGAAAGGAGTTATGGCCCTTTGAGCTAGGAAAATTTTGGCTGTAGTTTTTATAACGTCCAGTATATTCTAATAATTATCAATATCACTATCAACTATTTTTAAAACAGAGACAGCTTATGTTTCCATAACAAATTCATTACTAAGTTGTTAATGTACTTACTGTTGTATTAAGTGGTCAAACCGTAACGATCTCCATAGCAACTTTAACAGGTTTAGATTTTTGTAAATGTTGCATGTTGTTGTGTATACTTGTGGTGGTAGAATCACTTTATTACTTCTGAGCATGAATTATTACTGATACACATTAACCATGTGTCTGTTGCCTATCTAAAGCGCTACTGTGGGAGCGCTATGCTAGTGAGGAGGGCAAAAATTTATATGCTTTCGTCAAATCCTCACAGATAGCAGACCATTGCGCAGCAAAGAGCTATCGAACGCTACCGAAGCGGTCGGTTGTACAACAAAGCGTTTATTTGCGCTTGTCTTGAAAAGTGCTGAGAAGCGATATACTGTCATTAAGCTTTGTCAGCGTGTTGTTGCATAGATGTAGGAAAGCGCTTGCTAGCGCTATTTAGTAGCCATTAGGCAACAGACTTCTGCTACTCATAATAACTTACCGCATAATTCAACATTGATTTCTTGTCTCAATATTGAACTTTCTTTTGTTTTCATTTATAAGTGGAGAGTTTGTCCTGGTGTACTATAAATACTTATATAAAGGATTGATTGAGCTCAAGGAAATATTCTACATCAGATCACCAAGCCCTTCTATGAAAAATTGAGAATTTCAAGCATCTGATTGGTTGGTTTAATTCAAGTTTGTAAATTGAGCAAGTTGCTTTGTTTGATGTAATATTCTATGTTGTCTGCTTTGCGATAGATTAGTAACCATGGTTACCTAATGGTATTAATATTTTAAATCTTCTATATTTCTTAATTATGCCCCCATCTTTGATGAGGGGTATATTGCTATGCACATGTAGTTTCCAGTCAATAACTCAAGAACACTTTGCCCTAGGATCCTCAAACTTTACATGAAGCTTGGTCATCAACAGTAGATGACCCGTAACAATTTTGAGGTCAAAGGTCAAGGTCACCATGACCTTTTACATTTCTGACTATTGGGCTGCCATGTGGGCATACATGTTTTACAAACATCTCTTGTTATGTTGTATTTAGTGAATTTGATTCAATATTCTATGATGTCTGCTTTCCAATAGATTAGTTGCCATGGTGACCGGACCTTCATTAATATTTTAAATCTTCTATATTTCTTTATTTTGTGTATGGTAATAGGGTGATGGGTATCTAATGAGATGCATGACTTTTTGTTTATATGTTACTATTTATAGCTGTGTTACTATATTACGATATATTATTATTTTTAATTCAAAACTTTTGACAAATGTGTGTTGCGATACTTGGTAATGATACCATTTTATAGAGGGAAAACATATAAAAATCTTCTTGTCAAAAACTACACTGCCTAGAGCTTTGATATTTGGTATGTAGCATCATCTAGTGGTCCCCTACCAAGATGGTGCAAATTATGCCCCTAGTGTCAAAATTGGCCCAGTCGGGGGGGGGGGGTAACTGTTTTACATAGACTTATATAGGGAAAACATATAAAAATCTTCTTGTCATAAACTACAATACCTAGAGCTTTGATATTTGGTATGAAGCATCACCTAGTGGTCCCCTACCAAGATTGTTCAAATTATGCCCCTGGGGTCAAAATTGGCCCCGCCCCGTCACCGTTTTACAAAGACTTGTTTAGGGAAAACATATAAAAATCTTCTTGTCAAAAACAACAATGCCTAGAGCTTTGATAGTTGGTATGAAGCATCATCTAGTGGTCCCCTACCAAGATTGCTAAAAAATGCCCCTGGGGTCAAAATTGGCCCCGCCCCGGGGTCACCGTTTTACATGGACTTATATAGAGAAAACATAAAAATCTTCTTATCTAAAACGACACTGCATAGTTTTGCTATTTGGTATGTAGCATCATCTAGTGGTCCTCTACCAAGATTTTTCAAATTATGCCCCTGGGGTCAAAATTGACCCCACCTGGGGGTCGCCGTTTTACATAGACTTATATAGGGAAAACATATTACAATCTTCTTGCTAAAACTACACTGCATAGAGTTTTGATACTTGGTATGTAGCATCATCTTGTGGTTTTCTACCAAGATGTTCAAATTATTCCCTTGGGTGAAAACTGTGCAGGGTTTCTTGTATAATCAGGTGAGCGATATTGGGCCATCATGGCCCTCTTGTTAGATATAAAACAACTTGTGTTATGTATCTTTTTTTGAAAATTAACTATGTTAACAATTTAAAGACGATATTTTAAGATATTTAAATAATTTTGGTCATTTTCTATTTTTAGCTCACCTGTCACAAAGTGACAGAGTGAGCTTTTGTGATCACTCTTCGTCCGTCGTCCGTCGTCCGTCGTCCGTCCGTCGTCCGTCGTCCGTCCGTCCGTCCGTCAACAATTGGCTTGTGTAGACACTAGAGGTCACAATTTTAGCCTAATCTTTATGAAACTTGGTCACAATGATCATCTCAACAAAATCTAGGCCAAGTTCGATATTGGGTCATCCGGGGTCAAAAACTAGGTCACTAGGTCAAATCATAGAAAAACCTTGTGTAGTCACTAGAGGTCACAATTTTGACTTAATCTTTATGAAACTTGGTCACAATGATCATCTCGACAAAATCTAGGTCAAGTTCGATATTGGGTCATCCGGGGTCAAAAACTAGGTCACAAGGTCAAATCATAGAAAAACCTTGTGTAGTCACTAGAGGTCACAATTTTGACTTAATCTTTATGAAACTTGGTCACAATGATCATCTCGACAAAATCTAGGTCAAGTTCGATATTGGGTCATCCGGGGTTAAAAACTAGGTCACAAGGTCAAATCATAGAAAAACCTTGTGTAGTCACTAGAGGTCACAATTTTGACTTAATCTTTATGAAACTTTGTCACAATGATCATCTCGACAAAATCTAGGTCAAGTTCGATATTGGGTCATAAGGGGTTAAAAACTAGGTCACAAGGTCAAATCATAGAAAAACCTTGTGTAGTCACTAGAGGTCACAATTTTGGTCTAATCTTTATGAAACTTGGTCACAATGATCATCTTAACAAAATCTAGGCCAAGTTTGATATGGGGTCATCTGGGGTCAAAAACTAGGTCACTAGGTCAAATCATAGAAAACCCTTTTGTAGTCTCTAGAGGTCACAATTTTGACTCAATCTTTATGAAACTTGGTCACAATGGTCATCTCAACAAAATCTAGGTCAAGTTTGATATTGGGTCATCTGGGGTCAAAAACAAGGTCACAATGTCAAATAATAGAAAAACTTTGTGTAGTCACTAGAGGTCACTATATTGGCCTAATCTGTATGAAACTTGGTCACAATGATCATCTTAACAATATCTAGGTCAAGTTTGATATTGGGTCATCTTGGGTCAAAAACTAGGTCACATGGTTAAATCATAGAAAAACCTTGTGTAGTCACTAGAGGTCACAATGTCGACCTTATCTTTATGAAACTTGGTCACAATGATCATCTCAACAAAATCTAGGCCAAGTTTGATATTGGTTTATCTGGGGTCAAAAACTAGGTCATTAAGTCAAATCATATAAAAACCTTGTGTGGTCACTAGAGGTCAAAATATTGGCCTTATCTGTATGAAACTTGGTCACAATGATCATCTCTACAAAATCTAGGTCAAGTTCGACAGGTGAGCGACCTAGGGCCCTTTGGGCCCTCTTGTTTCATACTATTATTTGATATATGTTACTAATTTTAGATATATGTTACTATTTTTGAATACATGTTTCTATTTTTAGATATATGTTACTATTTTTAGATGTATGTTACTGTTTTTAGATGCAAGAGCTGGAGAATGAAAATGACAAATTAAAGCGAGAAGTCAACAAATTGTTGGAATCCATTGCCAAGACGTCAAATTTCAACAAAAATGCAAAGATGTCGCCTGCAAGCAAGGAATTCTTAGGTAGTTATATAACTCATTCATCTTTACATAGGTAGTTATATAACTCACTCATCTTTACATAGGTAGTTCTATAACTCATTCATCTTTACACAAGTAGTTATATAACTCACTCATCTTTACATAGGTAGTTATATAACTCATTCATCTTTACACAGGTAGTTATATAACTCATTCATCTTTACATAGGTAGTTATATAACTCATTCATCTTCACATAGGTAGTTATATAAATCATTCATCTTTACACAGGTAGTTATATAACTCACTCATCTTTACACAGGTAGTTATATAACTCATTCATCTTTACATAGGTAGTTATATAACTCATTCATCTTCACATAGGTAGTTATATAAATCATTCATCTTTACACAGGTAGTTATATAACTCACTCATCTTTACATAGGTAGTTATATAACTCATTCATCTTTACACAGGTAGTTATATAACTCATTCATCTGTACATAGGTAGTTATATAACTCATTCATCTTTGTACAGGTAGTTATATAACTCATTTATCTTTATACAGGTAGTTATATAACTCAATCATCTTTACACAGGTAGTTATATAACTCAATCATCTTTACACTACAGGTAATTATATAACTCATTCATCTGTATATAGGTAGTTATATAACTCATTCATCTTTACACGGGTAGTTATATAACTCATTCATCTTTACATAGGTAGTTATATAACTCATTCATCTGTACATAGGTAGTTATATAACTCATTCATCTTTACATAGGTAGTTATATAACTCATTCATCTGTACACAGGTAGTTATATAACTCATTCATCTTTACACTACAGATAATTATATAACTCATTCATCTGTAAACATGTAGTTATATAATTCAGTCATCTTTACAAAGGTAGTTATATAACTCATTATGTACATCTTTGTACTGTGTTATCATAGCACGTCATTATTAGTATTGAAGCTTCATTTACCACACTTCATAAGTGTTAACGAATAGTGATGATTTTAAATTTGATCGCAACTCTACGATTTCTGTAAGTGCTTTGATAAAACAGTACCCAGTACACTACCAGTTAAACCTGTCTATACAGACCATGTATTGGAGATGTATGATGTGTGGTATTTATAGACAGGTGGTCTGTGGTTACTGACATACAGTAATATTGATGTAATCCAGAATTTTGCAAGATTTAGGGTTTCCTTTTATTTACATGCGGTACAAGTAATGTTTAGCTTTATCCATTACTTGTGGGATTGATATTGTTATATAACTTATGTAATGTCATTGAATTGGTTATTGGCAACTCGTGATGACCAAGTTGTCTGTATGTAATGCAATTCTGCAATTGTGTTAGTAATGGAATTCTAATGGTACCATTTTTCTAGGCCGTAGTTTGAGCATGCGCGGTAAACGACCCAGCAAGAAAACTGATGAAAGCACCGGTGCTAAACTTATCTCTGGTATAAACAACTCCATTATAATAGTCCATGCACTCGAAATTATATAATATACAACACATTATTCCATTCAAATTCACATCTCTTTGACAACCCCTTGATCCCGTCAAAGATCCAAGTATGTACGGTTTTAAACATCCTCTTTAAACGGAAATTTGTATTTGAAATTCACATACCTTTGACAACCTCTTGCTGACCCCTTAACCCCATCACAGATCCAAGTATGTACGGTTTTAAACATCCTCTTTAAACGGAAATTTTAGTAGAGATACCTAGACATCTCCTTTAAATGGAAGTCCTTAGTGTTATATAACAAAGAATTGTATTGTGTGTACGTTCTATAGGTCGCAGATTAAGCCTCGGATTTAGAAAACCAACAGACGATGGAGTCAAAATTATAAAGGGTAAAAATACGAGGCATGTTTGAACCTTTTCCTGTCTTGAAATATCCTACAGACCTCTACCTGCTCCTTACTTGATGCTCAGTGTATGAGCACATTTCCAGGAAGTCGTTGGTTTGGCCGATGTCTGGATAATGTGACCGGATAGTCCCAGTATGAATGGAATACTATATAAACAATGGTGTTACTATACAGATAACTAACATCCTCCAGCCCTTTGATTGCATGACCTTGACTTGTTATATCATTATTGATGTTTATATGCATGAAAGTTAATGCCTGATATTTGAACAATGACCTTGATAGTTAAGACAATGACCTTGATATTTGGTAACAATGACCTTGATATTTGATAACAATTACCTTGATATTTGATAGCAATGACCTTGATATTTGAGAAAATGACCTTGATATCTGATACAATAACCTTTGGTTACAATGGCCTTGACATTTGAGAAAATGACCTTGATATTTATTACAATGACTGACATTTTGTAGCAATGACTTTGACATTTGGTAGCAATGACCTTGATATTTGAATACAATGACCTTGATATTTGAGACAATGACCTTGATATTTATTACAATGACCTTGATATTTGAATACAATGACCTTGATATTTGAGATTATAACCTTGATATTTGAATACAATGACCTTGACATTTGATAGCAATGACCTTGATATTTGAATACAAAGACCTTAATATTTGATTACATTGACCTTAATATTTGTTACAACGACCTTCATATTTGATAGCAATGACCTTGATATAATAGATGATGACCTATATGTGAGAACTTAGTAATTACCTTGATATGTGATGTGCGAGAAATTCTTATTGGCTGAGATATTTGATAAAAATGGTATTTATGATTATGTAAAAATATGTGTCATAAAAATGACCTTGATATTCAAGAAAATTTATTATGACCTTTACATGCAAAGAAACTAATATGAAATGTGAATTAAACTTAAGTTTACTTAGACTGTGCATGGTTACATTGTTTGTATTAATGACATTTTTGCTTTGTTAATAAATTGTTTTTGTTTTGTAAGTTTAAATTATTTGTTTTGTTCGTTTAAATAATTATTTACATTGATCATAGTATGAATAATCATTTTTGCATTGTTTATATAAATAGTAATTGTGAATTTGAGTATAAATATCAATTTTGTGTGTGTTTTAGTATGAATTATCATTTTGCATTGTTAGTATGAGTATAAATAATAATTATTATGCTCTAAAGAATCAATAATTAATTGGCATTGTTGTATCATATACATAAAAAATCATTGGCCATTATTTGTATAAATAATAATTTTTGTAGTAGTGTTAGTATTGATTATATTTGATTACATGTGTTAGTATAAATAATCGTTTTGGATTGTTAGTATTAATAATGTACCCAGTATATCCTCTGCCATGTTCCTTCTTGTACCCTTATTTCAGTGACATCAAACTTTCCCTCCTATGCATTATAAGTGAATATATGTCCCTACCAGAAACCTTATACTGTCTTACTATGAACTATTTAGTGATCAGTTGGTTGTTTAAACCCTATACTCCATAGTGAATCACTAACACACATCTTCTATATGTCTATGCAAGTATTTCAATGTTACTATTTGAGAAAATGATGGTAGATGCATGCAAATTGTCACGGCATATCTGTGTGGATTGTTTGGTGTCTAAGATATTCAATCAGTCTCAATCTTTATTGGATAACTCTCATATTTAACTCATTTCAATGTACGAACTGTTCGGCAGAATTTACCTCATAAAATAAAGGGCTATAAAGGGAGGTAATAAATTGAAATATTGAATAAGTGAAGGGAAGTAATAAGGCATGTGATGAACAGGGAAGAGGTTGTACATGAAGAGAGGTAATCAGTGAAAAAAGATTGGAAATAACCAAACGGATATCAGTATAAGAAGTTAACATTTTTAAACAAATAAAGGGAGGTAATAAGTAAAAAAACTTAACAAATAAAGGGAAGTAATAAGTAAAAGAAGTTAACAAATAAAGGGAGGTAATAAGTAAAAGAAGTTAACAAATAAAGGGAGGTAATAAGTAAAAAAACTTAACAAATAAAGGGAGGTAATAAGAAAAAGAAGTTAACAAATAAAGGGAGGTAATAAGTAAAAGAAGTTAACAAATAAAGGGAGGTAATAAGTAAAAGAAGTTAACAAATAAAGGGAGGTAATAAGTAAAAGAAGTTAACAAGTAAAGGGAGGTAATAAGTTAAAGAAGTAAAGGGAGGTAATAAGTAAAAGAAGTTAACAAGTAAAGGGAGGTAATAAGTAAAAGAAGTAAAGGGAGGTAATAAGTAAAAGAAGTTAACAAATAAAGGGAGGTAATAAGTAAATGATGTTAACAAATAAAGGGAGGTAATAAGTAAAAAAACTTTACAAATAAAGGGAGGTAATAAGAAAGAGAAGTTAACAAATAAAGGGAGGTAATAAGAAAATGATGTTAACAAATAAAGGGAGGTAATAAGTAAAGGAAGTTAACAAATAAAGGTAATAAGTTAGGTATATGTTAAACTTTCAGACCAGTTAGAAGCGATGAATGATGAGTTGGAGCGACGTAGAGAGGAATGTTTACAGTTACGTGCGTTACTCGCTGAGAAGAGTATCTCAACACATTCCATATCTAAACAATCGTACGGAGGCGAGGAAACCATCATAAACGAAGACAATGAGTTAACCATGGCATATAAATCACAACGTGACATTATAAGGTAGTTTACTCTCTGGGTTGAAGATTTTAAGGTGGGTAGTTTAGTGTTGAATATTTTAAGATAGGAAACCCAGTGTTGAAATATTTTAAGGTAGTTAACTCAGGGTTGAATATTTTAAGGTAGGTAACTCTGGGTTGAATATTTTAAGGTAGGTAACTCTAGGTTGAATAGTTTAAGGTAGGTCAGTCTGGGTTGAATATTTTAAGGTTGTAGCTCAGAGTTGAATATTTTAAAGTAGGTAACACAGTGTTGAATATTTTAAGGTAATTAACTCTGGATTGGTAGGAATCGCTTGGTGGGATATTTAAACATAGGCAACGCTGGGTTGAATTCAGATACACTTATGTCTGTTGTTCATGAAATTGTCACCAAAAAGGTAAGCATTGTTTGTGTTCAGTCTTCTTTTTATGCCCCCCTATCGATAGATGGGGAGGTATATAGTGATTCACCTGTCCGTCCGTTCGTTCCTCCGTTCGTCTGTCCGTCCGTCCGTTCGTCCGTCCTGGTTAACCCAAATTGACCGTTTCTTCTAGCATTAATATGGCTTGCTACAAAGCTTTCATACTTGCATGGATGTTGTTTATGAACACTCTCCACACGCCAGTATCACCTAACCCCATTTTGACCTTCACCTTGACCTAATTTTGGACTTAGACTTATTTATGGACAAGGCTTCCACAGGGGGCATAAGCGTTTATTGAACGCAGTCTTGTTTTTTCAATCATCTCTTCCATTTATTCTTTATTCTTTCTCTCGCTCATTCAATATACCATTCAAGTATTCAATCATTCGTTTGTTTGTTTGTTTGTTTGTTTGTTTGTTTGTTTGTTTGTTTGTTCGTTCGTTTCATCATTCATTCAATCATTCGTTCATTCATTTGATCAATCATTTTGTGTATGTTGGATTTGTAATCTTATTAGAAAAGGATTAAGGCATGAACAGAAGACCAGCCTTCCTCACTCATCCTAATAGACAAACGATCTTAACATCATGCATTGTAGCTGCAATTTACAAATCCACCATCATATCCCACTAAAAAGTTTTACAACTGGCAAGGACTTAAAAATAGCAGTTTTAAAACTGGCAAGGACTTAAAAATAGCAGTTTTAAAACTGGCAAGGACTTAAAAATAGCAGTTTTAAAACTGGCAAGGACTTAAAAATAGCAGTTTTAAAACTGGCAAGGACTTAAAAATAGCAGTTTTAAAACTGGCAAGGACTTAAAAATGGCAAAGTTTCAAAACTGGCAAGGACTTCAAAAAAAAGTTTTTAAATCAGCAAGATTTTAAAATGGCAAAGATTTGAAAACCGCGAGGATTTCAGAACAACACAGATCGCAGAAGGGCAAACATTTAAAACAGCAGAGTTTCAAAGTCGCAAAGAATTCAGAATTGCATGGATTTTAAAGTGCTTTTGAAATGGCAAAGTTGCACAACAGGACGGATACATGGAGGAACACATTATAATTGGTAAGTATTAACTTTGTATGAATGTCTAATATGCTAGTGCTTTATTTACAGTATAACCTTAATAATAATACAATTCTTGAAACCCTTAAAATTGTTATAATTGTGTTCAAATTGTCTGTGTATGTACACTATTTATTTATAATTGGTATTCTTATAAAGAACTGGGCTGGTATTCACAAAGCTACTTAGATATTTTCGTAAGATTTTCTTATCTGATAAGAAATTATTTTAGCTAAGAATAAAATTTATTTTTGTCTTAAGTTGTATTCAAGATGCATCTTAGAAATATCTTAGCTAAAATATTATCCTAAATCTAAGAAATATTTTAAAGTGGTTGCTATGTAAAACGGGATTTTCTCGCTCTAAAAATAGTAACGGAAATGAGGACTCCTTCCAAGGGAGGGATTAGTCCTCGTTCATTTTCGAACCGCTTTTATTAGCTCACCTGTCACAAAGTGACAGAGTTTGTGACAGAGTGAGCTTTTGTGATCACACTTCGTCCGTCGTCCGTCCGTCCGTCAACAATTGGGTTGTGTCCTCTCTAGAGGTCACAATTTTGGCCTAATCTTTATGAAACTTTGTCACAATGATCATCTCAACAAAATCTAGGTCAAGTTCGATATTGGGTCATCTGAGGTCAAAAACTAGCTCACTAGGTCAAATTATAGAAAAAAACTTGTTTTAAACCTTTCAACATGTAGTCTTCATGGTCACTAAACTCTCTGCTGTAACTCTCTACTCTCTATACACACAATAAACTTTCATCAACCAATGAAAATGTGTATCAGGGTTCACAGCAGTTTTGTAAAGGTCAAATATCAAAATATTCTAGTATTTTAAGCAGGGTGTGAATTGGAAATCAAAGCGCTGTAGGGAGCGTAGACATTTTCCTGAGGGTCGTGGGTTCAAACCCCACTGGAACCATAATTTTTATTTTTTTATTTTTATTTTTTTAAGTGTTTAGGTATTGTTTTGTCTTTATAGCATGTATTTGTACATTTTCCTGATGGTCATGGGTTCAACCCCCACTGGAACCATATTTTTTTTTTTTTTTTTTTTTTTGAGTGTTTAGGTATTGTTTTGTCTGTAAAGCATTTATTTGTACATTTTCCTGATGGTCTTGGGTTCAACCCCCACTGGAACCATATTTTTTTTTTTTTTTTTTTTTTTTAAATGTTTAGGTATTGTTTTGTCTTTATAACATGTATTTGTACATTTTCCTGATGGTCGTGGGTTCAACCCCCACTGGAACCATACTTTTTATTTTTTTAAGTGTTTAGGTATTGTTTTGTCTTATAGCATGTATTTGTACATTTTCCTGATGGTCGTGGGTTCAACCCCCACTGGAACCATAATTTATTTTTTTAAGTGTTTAGGTATTGTTTTGTCTTTATAGCATGTATTTGTACAGTTATATGGAGGAAAAATATTCCAAAATATTTTGTTTAAAATAAAGGTCAAATCATAGAAAACCTTGTGTAGTCAGTCACCAGAGGTTACAATTTCAACTTAATCTTTATGAAACTTTGTCACAATGATCCTGTCAACAAAATCTAGGCCAAGTTCGATTTTGGGTCATCTGGCGTCAAAAACAAGGTCACAATGTCAATTGACATTTTCCTGAGGGTCGTGGGTTCAAACCCCACTGGAACCATAATTATTTTTTTAAGTGTTTAGGTATTGTTCTGTCTTTATAGCATGTATTTGTACAGTTATATGGAGGAAATATTTTGTTTAAATTATAGGTCAGATCATAGAAAAACCCTTTGTAGTCACCAGAGGTTACAATTTCGACTTAATCTTTATGAAATTTGGTCCTAATAATCATCTCAACACAATCTAGGTTAAGTTTGATATTAATTAAGTCATCTGGGGTCAAACGCTAGGTCACATGGTCAAATCATACAAAAACTTGCAATAGAGGCTGAATTTCCTTAAATTTTATTCAGAAAATGTGTAGGATCACCATAGGGGTGTGCATGCACTAGTACGACAGGTGAGCGACCTAGGGCCCTTTGGGCCCTCTTGTTATCATTTGAAATCATACATGTATATAAAAAAATTAGTTGGGTTTCATGAATATTAATTTGTGTAATGTAAAACAGGGTGTCTATTATAAAAATAATTACTAAATTCTATTCACGTACAGTACATTCTGTTTGAATTACGCGTTTGAAGAGTTGTGTGTATAAAATACATGTAGTTTGTTTTTACTGAAGTCATGCGTGGATCCGGAGGGTTCCGAACCCCCGTGGAATTTTAGCATGTTGTCATCAAGTGTATCTTATAAATATCTTGTCAGGGGGCTGCGAGTGTAATTACGGCACCGCTCTAAGAAAAATAGTAGCTGATAGACCCACTGAGAAAAATGTTAGTCGAATATCTTACAAAGTTACTTATGCACCAGACAATATAATGCCCCCCCCCCCCCCCGGGGGGAATTAGACAGACGAATCTTCTTGACAGGCGCGAATTTGATAACCTTATCGACTCCGAGTCCCGTGAAACAGACTTTGGTCCGGGAATGTTGACATCACGAAAGGCGACATCGATAGGCCTACTTTTATACGTGTTTTTATTAAGTACCTGGATGAAAAAATATGCCCCACGGTGGGGATTTAGACAGTGAGCATTGTCTCCATGGTGGGGATTTAGACATCAAAAATTCAAAAATGTGTAATTCCCCCTGGGTTGCTCGCCGCCCCCACTCAGAGAGACGAATAATGCGAATCACTGTTCTGATTTCTTATTTAATGTACAAATGCTATATGCAGTTGTATTGTAGATGTCAGCCAGTAATAGTTGTAAGTTTTTACATACATCCTATGTGGGATCTCTTCACAGAATACACTGTATCATATTTCTTGGTACTTATTTGTGCTTGTGTGATTTCATACACTGTTAATGTAAGGAACAAGTATCTAGAAGGAAGAGGGTAAAGCCAATTTGCGAGTATTTTAAGCTGTATAAGGTATAGGTGAGACAGTCATAACTCTCTACGAAAGTTTAACTCCCTTTCACAATTGTCGTAGGAATTTCTATATCTCCCGACGCTTCCGAATCTACACCGAAATTCATCGGCATATGTCTTGAAATTGTAATTTTGTGGTGCGGTCACAATTGTCGTATATCGGACTCACGACGGTTCTACGATGACACACAGCATCCCTACGATGAACAGTTGTCGAACGCCATATTTTTACGAGTGTCGTGCAAACGTTGTTCTTGCGAATGTCCGCAAGAAGGTTGTGCGTATGACGTGCGACAATCGCACGACCATCGCACGTGCATTGTCCATCCACCGCACGTCCATCGCGCGTTCTATTTCCTGGGTCAATACTGTAAACGTTATCATAAACTTCATCTAGTGCATTGTGAAAACTTATGAGAACTGATAGTAATCGACTTTCTGCCAGAAAAAAAACATGTAAGAACATAAGCAATGTATCTACGAACCAATGATGCCATTAAAATTGCTATTTCAGCCTTAAAGCAAACTACCTGTATGACACTTGTATGTCTATCAATTTACGTAAGATGGACCATTGTTATATACAACATGTACCATTATATAGCCCTTATTTCAGCCTCACATTCACACAGCTAATAGTTTACACATATTTCGACAATGCCACACAGTGGATTCAGTTACAATCACATTATATATCACAGAAACATTATTATGTGACCATTCTAATACAGAATTATAAGAGACTAATTAATATTCACAACGATGTTACAAATCATAAATGCACCTATATACATGTATACACATAATATTAATATATTTATCATTATCAAAAATGTAATTATATAGTACAAGTAATTAAAATCAAACTTTAAACAGACGATGAATAAAGGAACTTCTAAGTTTGGCCTATGAAGTGTGAACTGTGAGCTATGAAGTGTGAACTATAAAGTGTGCAGTGTGAACTATGAAGTAAGGACTGTGAACTATTAAGTGTGAACTGTGGAGCGTGGAGTGTGAAATGTGGAGTATTAACTGTGGAGTGTGAACTATGAAGGGTGAACTATGTACGGGTGTTTACATATAACATATGAAACATAAAGCAATATTAGACATGAAGCTCGTAGTATGAAGCTTGAAGCATGAACTATGATGTCACCACCGGGCCTTCGAACAATAACACAGTCAGGTGTATGAAGCTTGAAGCATGAACTATGATGTCACCACCGGGCCTTCGAACAATAACACAGTCAGGTGTGCGGAACCCGTCCGGAGCTATTAGGTACGTAAAGCCGTACGGTGACCACACGGTGTCCGTTTGAGTACTTTTCGTTAAGGCATGCGAGCATCGACAAGCCTATTAGTGTTCAAATCCGTACGGATATCATACACAGCTCGTTTGATGTCGGTATGAGACCCGTACGAGATGTTCCCGACTTCGAAATCCCAGTGAATACGTGTACAACTCGGGAGTTCGGTGAAACATTTTCATTGATATACGAATTAAGATGATCGGTAGTCTACCATATCCACATTGGCTTATGGACGCCGTAGGCCTACTAGTTTGCAAAAGTCAGCTTGCCGTGTATATCTCGTCGCATAAATGTGACCAAGGTATAAGCGTATGCTGACATAATTGACATGTTTGACAATATAATTCAACGAAAGATATTACGTTTTAAAATGCATAATAAAACATTAGTGTTATAGATCTACTATAGGCCTACTTTGTGTTAGCCAGTTATTATTGTAGCGTGATTATTCTTATATACTTATTTACACTTTGTAAATTACATATTATGCACGATGAATTTAGCAACATATTATAAATGCAAAATTTTGATATTTGAGACTATACATGATTAAACATGTATGCATCAATAATCCCGAATTCCGAAAACCTGTGTCCGGAGTTTCCACCTAACCTTCTACTTTCGCTTTAGGCGGATGCGACACCGGATTATTTCCCTTGAACTGGGCGTTTGCGTGACGTTTTGATAAATTGCTAGGTTCTTTGGTCTAAAAGAATGATTTAATACGTATATTAGGGCGGTTCTTCATTGTTACCCATTGCTTGATGATTTCCAAGCTTTAAAACCGGTTTTAAACACATAATAAAAAGCTTCTATTTTCATCTTAGAAATTTCTTAAATAGTAAGATACCTATGTACGTATCTTAAATATAGGCACATTTCTTTGTTGAAAATGGATAATTAAGATAAAAATCAGCTATTAAAGAAGATCTTAAGTTTAAGATATGTTGTGAATAGCTACTAAGAAATAAATTAAACTTAAGACGAATCTTATCATATCTAAGAAATTTATAGGATATTTAAGATATATTTTTATCTAAGAAGCTTTGTGAATACCAGCCCAGGGCTCAATTCCTTGGTAGAAAATTGATGTTCTTACATGACATTTTTAACAGCCATGTCCTCTACTAAATTGATTGCATTACCTCCACATGTGGGAGTAATTGGTGATTTAATCAATAGTTAGTCCTCCACATGTGGAGTAATTGGTGATTTAATCAATAGTTAGTCCTCCACATGTGGGAGTAATTGGTGATTTAATCAATAGTTAGTCCTCCACATGTGGAGTAATTGGTGACATAATTGTTAGTCCTCCACATGTGGAGTCATTGAAGGCCTTATCTACAGTCATGCCTACTACATGTGGAGTAATTGGTGACATTAAAAACAGTCATGTCATCCGCATGTGGAGTAATTGTCAGTTTGGCTTGTGGAAGAGCAAGTTATCTCGTACAACTGTCTGCTATGCAGTTTAAAAGCTTTAAATGGTTGAAAAAATAGCATGAAACCCAATAACGTAACAGTTACATATGTCTGGCCTGGGTTATAGGAAGCCGTTGTTGTAGTTTTGTACAAGCTCCTTAAGTTCTATCCATCAGTATTAATAAGTGACAATAATGTATAGATTTTCCTGATACAATTGATGACTGGTCGTGAAATGACCGACATTTATAGTCGTAATCTGTATTGACCAATGCCCTGGACAACATCTATATGTGTCTTAGCTGGTTACATGAAAAATATGATTTCTTCATAAGGTCAAAGTTTTCAGTCTAAATACTGATTTCAGTATTTTTAGAAATAATTTCACTTGGTAAATTGTATAAAAAACATCTAGTTCTGTAGGTTGCCGAGCAATTTTCAGTATTTTAAAACTTGTACCCATGTTTCCGTACCAGATTACAAAAAAAAATGCCGAGCATAGCCTTTATTTGCCAGTCAGCTTTCTGCCGAAATATGGCAGGCATATATATGTGTGCCTCCACCCGAATTTGAACCCGGGTCGCCAGATTAGACGGCAAGTGGCTAACCATTGAGCTATGGAGGCCACAAGAATATGGTGAAACCTGTGTAAGTGGTCACCTGAATTAAACAAGCACCTGTCTATAAGCAATCAGTATTATGTAAATACAGTACCACATGGTATAGGTCTGGGGACAGGGGTATCGACATAGCAACTTTGTAAAAACTTTAGAATTTTAATACCAGTATGTTATAGCTGTGGTATAGTGCTTAGTGCCTTCCATTTGTAAACTGAAGATCCCGGTTAGATTCAGGGTCGTAGAAGGTCCTAACCTTCCATGAAAATCTTGCATCAATGTTTAATATCATCAACGTTGATTTTCCCCCTACATGTAGAGGAGTGGCTGGTTCCTTGGGTGGGCGAGTTAGAACTGATCCCGATCTCCCGAAGCATCTCAATCTGAGTCGAGATTATTCTCAAATATGTGTCTTTGAGATAATTTCCATGGGAGGGAAGTTGGCACCACAAAACAGATACATTGTTCTGAGTTTATTACAGTAAAAACATTTGAGCACAAACTTAAGAATAATCTCAAATTTATACTCTTGACTTGAGTGAAATCTCAATTTGAGTTGAGATTTCTAATTGAGATGCTTCAGGAGATCAGGGCCTGGTTATGATAATCGGCCTCCATATATTACTGCATAATTGTTGAGAAACAGAGTTAAACCGAAATGAAGGTAAAGGTATTATAAATATTGACCTCAAGAAATCCAAAAATGGATTTGTATTCTGACAAGGGGAGCATTATTTAACATTTAAGTTGCAGTTAGAACGTATTAAGTAAATTTTTAATGATTTAAGTCTAGATTAATTAATTAAAAATTACTCAATATATTCTAACCGGGTTAGAATATAACATTTTGCATTTTGATTGGCCAATAGAAATTTGCACCAAAACATGATGTCACATCTGTTAAGAACAAAATTTTAATGATTAAATTTTCATTTAACTTCCAAAATTCGGCGTATTCATTGGCTCACAATGTAGATTACATTCTAATATTTATTACAACTGTAAAAATCAACATGTTTGTTTAGTATAGTCCATTGTTTAAAAGTTCGCAAACTGACATAACCAAGATATTTATAGTCCAGTTAGGATATTGTGACAGTGACATTGCAGTTTATGTGTACGCAAAAAATCACAACCATTGTCTAAACAGGTAGAGCGAAGTTTAATATGTTAGTTTAGCAGAAATTATAGTTGTTTGTACAGTATAAGCCTTTTAATTGGTTTTACACCGTTATAGTGGACTCGACCGCTGCGTCACTGGATTTTTACCCTGACTGGACTATACCTATAGTTTGTTTATATCTAATTACCTCCCTTATACTTTATTGTTAAACATTGGTTGGGGGTGTATACAGGCAGGGGGTGTATACAGACTGATATATAGACTTTACTTAAATCTCAACATAAAATTGAATTCTCTATCATTGTGAAAAAGTTGTTTGCATGGCTGCACGAAGGAAGATAAAAACGTAAAAATACTTGTCATTGTCGTCGTTTGACGGTCCAGCGACTTTCAGCGAGGTTTAAAATCAAGGTATACAAGCTGGTGTCTCATGTTGGGGATATTTTTGTGGATATTAATCCAGTTTTTATCAATCAATGTGTGTTTAATACAGTGCTGTTGTTTGCATCGAGTGTGTATATGATATAATAAGCCTGAGGATCAGTTATTGTTGTTGGATTTGATACAAACACTGGCAACATATGTCGGGGATGACTTATTATTCAAGTGTGATTGTGTACCTATAGTATATTATGCTGGAAGTTAACTTAAAAACGAATCTATCTGATATAAGTTGCACAATGGGTCAACTTACTTTACATGGACGATGACTGAATGGCTGTTATGGATATTTTTACGACTTTTAGTCTGATAGTTTGGTTCAGTTCATGAAAGATATAGTGTAGTGAATTAATACCTATCATTAAATTTCGTTGAAAGGTAAAAAAAGGTATTACAAATATTTATGCACATAGTCATGAATCATATTAATACAAGGATATCGACATAAGCATACCATGCAGTAGCTGTTATGGATTTTTTGGGGGATTCTTTCTAGTAAATCGGGTACAGTTTGTGTAAGATATTGGGACATGTGATGACATTCAAATTTATACTTACCGGTATATAATATCGTAGGTTATGGGTCACTGATAGTGAGGTTGTCGCATGAACGATGTAATAGAGGATCATAATACTTTAAGCATCCGATACATAAGAAAAACGCAGATTTGTCAGAAAATTGAAATTTGAGAAAAGCATTTTATCGTTGTCAAATTAGTACAGACTGAATGTAAGAACTATACTACAGGTAATGGATGATATAAGATGAAACAATTTAACTGATAAATGTGGAGAATGTAATTTGAAAATATTCAAATATTTGGAAAATATTCGGACAGTGATAACGGTTATAATTGTGTTTGGATGTTATACCTGATAATAGTTTTGGATTTTACACCTTTTAGGGGTCGACTTTAAAAGGGATTTCTACCTGGTAGATAAGGTAAATCTTGGTTTATAGGGTCTTTTTGTTGTGACAATTAGTCGTACAGTAGGTAAACACATGTGACAATTAGTCATACAGTAGGTGTACAAATGTGACAATTAGTCGTACAGTAGTTGTACTTTGTAAGGCCAGAAGAGATTAATCCTTAGGTTATTAACCCTGCTTTCTCTCTGCCTTCTTTTCCACAGCGTGTAAACCATATCACTGTATCAAAGCGATATGTGAAATAGAGGGTGGGTGTGTTGGGACTATAATCCAGGAATTATTTGTACTGGCTTAAAGGTGTCTTCACATACATGAACAAAAACAGGTCAGTGATGTGAACATTAGAGGGTGGGTGTGTTGGGACTATAATCCAGGAATTATTTGTACTGGCCTAAAGGTGTCTTCACATACATGAACAAAAACAGGTCAGTGATGTGAACATTAGAGGGTGGGTGTGTTGGGACTATAATCTAGGAATTATTTGTGCTGGCCTAAAGGTGTCTTCACATACATGAACAAAAAAAGGTCAGTGATGTGAACATTAGAGGGAGGGTGTGTTGGGACTATAACCTAGGAATTATTTGTGCTGGCCTAAAGGTGTCTTCACATACATGGACAAAAACAGGTCAGTGATGTGAACATTAGAGGGAGGGTGTGTTGGGACTATAATCTAGGAATTATTTGTACTGGCCTAAAGTTGTCTTCACATGCTTGGACTATGGAATGTTATATTGAAAGTGAGTGAATGTTCAAGGTCTCTTGATCTCTGAGATTAATACTTCCATACTGTACCTTTAATCCATGTTAATCCTTGAAAGTGAAATATGTATATTGTTCCATTTAACCATTTAATTTGTTATTATATAGAGGATATTACATGAGTGTCTTTCCATATTGAATTTATTAAACGAGTTGAATAAAATAATAATTTTATCGATTTTTTTCATCGAGTTTAATAAATTCAATGTGGAAAGTCACATTGAATGTAATGTTCTTTTTATCACATGTTAACCTTTTCCGACCGAAACATAAAAAAGCTACTTATTTTTCACTATAATAAACGCGTAACTTTGACGTCGTCGCCTATCCTTTGAATGACGTCGCTTATTGCTTAATTACACTAGTGTATTATCAAAAATAAATAATGGCTTTATTACGCTACCGCGACTAACATGTATATAGTACATTAGGCCAAAATTACTAAATTGCTGACTAATTGTTCAAATATTTCTTATATATGGGATGGATAGTAATCGCTATGCAAACTACAGTCGTGGGTTGTTGGACAGTCAGGCTACTGTGTGGTCAAACAGCTGGACCACTGGATAGTCAGTCGGGTAGGCCACTGGGTGGTCAAAAAGGTAGGCTAGTGGATGGTCAGATGTCTTTATTCGAAAGTTTGACCACCAGTGGCCTACCTGTTTGACCAGAGCAATGACCACTCTGCCTACGTTTTTGTGGACGGGTTTTCAAGTGAATTCATTGGCCCATGTGCTATATTTGATTTGATAGGAGTTAATAAGGTCCTCATACCTTTCGACAATATCCTTGGGTTATCTGGACCATTCATAGGACCCATCCATGGTGTAATTCAGTACTTGATTGGTGACTGAAGTAATGTTACTTCATTCTTAACGACTGGTAGACAATATTATCACACCTAATCAAAATGTATTATAATTGATATTCTAAGAATGCTGTGCTCTGATTGGTCAGTATTATGACAGGATGTCAGAATCAACCAATTACATGACAGATAACATATAATAATGAAGGACAAATGGTGTCACATGTCATTTTATACAAAATGTCTGAATAAATGCTCTTAAACCTTAACATTGTCAGTTACAATGAGATATAATTATAGTTGTGCTCTTGGTGGCCTAAGACCTTTTAAAATTGTCTCATTAAAAAGAGCAATTATAAGCTTATATAACAACATAGAAAATTCCTTTATAAGTGTTTTTGTCACCTTTTGTTGGGGCGCAACAAAAGGGGTCAATAGATGTAATTAAAGGGCTTCTGTATTGAATTCCATGTATTTATCTTGATAGGACAACAAAAGGGGTCAAACAATTTTTAAAGGGATATTTTTACCATTGAAGGTATTTGTAGGAAGAGGTTTAACAAAAGGGGCCAACCATATTTGAATGGTTATGTTGTAATTTAGGTTATGATGTCAATGGTAATACACATTCAATTTGGTTGTCCCTGTCTATAATTGGAGATATTTTACTACATTTGAGGATTTATATCAAAAAGTAAGTTAACCTTAGCTTTAATTTATATGAACTTACGGTCACTGTATGACTTATTGGGAGACTTTATACTTAACTGTGTATGACTGCTTGCATTATCAGAAGTTGACTCGTTTACACACTGTGATATAATTAAGCGAGCCGTCTGATTTTAGTTTAAGGTTGCATTCTTCTATGAAAATTTGACAACAGTGTAGAATTTCCTCCACATGTATGTTCATTGTTGTAAAATTGTGTTAAAACAGCATTAAACTTCTTTGACCAATAACCACCCGTCTGGCATCACATAATAGTCAAGTGTGACTCAGATGATGTAAACTATAGATGACATATGCTAGAAACTGGAATAAAAAAAAATAAAAAAATTAAATTCACAGAAATTTTAATCCCCAAAAATGTGAGCTTACAGTAGTTTATTATGACTTAATAGGAAGTTAACACTGAGCCATTTTACGAAAGATTAAACATTATGAAAATAACTTTAAATCACCATTACGGTAGTAACCAACAGGATGATATTATCTCCACTCTGTACATACCTTATATGTCCCTATTCACATACTTTGGGCTTTAGCATGGTAGTGATAAATGATACCCTATTTATGAATTTCGAGCTTAACTGAAATTATGTCTTGCTCACAATAAACAGGTCTAGTAAAGTGCTTTATTTACAGATGATCTGTAAATTTACAGAATAGAGGGCTAAAATTACAAGAAAACAAGTTTGAGTAAAAAATCGCAATTTTTTTGGTTTAATATTGAAAGTAAACCATTCTTAAAGGCAGAAAATATGTTTCATTTTCCAAAATATTGACTTTGAAATATTGGATATTTTTCATTTTTGAAATTCATAAAATGCACCTTTTTTCGACAAATTACACCATAATATGTATAACACATAACATACCAAGTAAAATAAACATGAATCAGTGTTTATATCTTAAAATCTGTAACTTCGATTTTCATAATCTGTAAATTTACAGAAATACTGTAAATCAAACACTTTACTAGACCTGATTACATTGTAATATGGGGGGGGGGGGGGAGACATATTGATTTTCGTGCCAGATGTCTGTCTGTTTTGGTGGATGGATGTCACAGCTTTAGGTCTGTCCACGCTTGTTCTCCTTAACTATTGGGACTGGGATTTCAATGAAACTTCACATGAAAAGTTGGTACCAAGCCTAGTTGTGCATATTGTCAAGAATGATAGGCCAGCATCGTAACATAGCCCTGTGTGGGAGACATAATGTAGGTTTTTTGTGTTAAAAACCCTTAGACTGTAGTTTTGTATATTTTACATTTTGAAGAAAAAATTTATCAATTTCTTTTATTACCAAAAACTACAGATTTAACAATAGATAGCCTGTCTTCATATTGAGAAGTTTTTATTTCTTTTATATATGAGTAAAACATATCACCTGCAATTTAAACAGTGTTTTTAAACAATTGTCAAGTTTATAAGCCAGTTTATATGATACCCCACATGGCAATGTAAAACATTTGTTTATGTAATGTTACGACATTGCACATGGCTGTCGTAAAACTGTCCTAAACATCTCCTTTACCAAAACGTAGGTAGATCTATTCTGCATCAAATATGTTAATATAAATATGTTAACTTGAATGATGATTTTGTTATCTTCACTTCTCTACTCCTAACTCCAGTGAGTGTGTTTAACTGTTACATTGTAAATTATGCTTGACCTTCGTGTAACTTGTTTGGAGTTTTAAATGAAATATTTGCAACTTTTATAACTTTGTTATGCCCGACTATTGTAGACTTAGACAGGAGCATAATGCATATTGCTTTAGATGTGCCTCTCTAACTTAATTGTTAGTGTGCTTGCCGAATAATCTGGCGGGTGGAGGCACTCATGCCTTCCATATTTCCACAGAAAGCTGACTGGCAAATGTGCTCAGCATATTCTTTTTAAAGTAACTGAGGGCATTCATCACCTTCAGTGATAAGCTGAAAAAGTTGGCGACACCCTTGAAGAATGTTATAGTCATGTCAGTTTTAGATTTTAAGTTTTAGGGGTTTGTGCATGATACCGAAGTTACCCTTGTTCCATAAGCATCCCTGGTCCCGATCTCTCATAGTGTCTCAAGCTGAGAAAAATCTCATCTCAAATATTGTCGCATGTCTTTGAGTTAATTTTCATGGGAGACTGGAATCACAATTGGTATCTCTCTAAGACAGAAACATTGTTCTGAGTTTATTACAGAAAAATGTAAATTTTTTAGAGCTCCAATAATTTTTTGCGGTACGCTCCCTTCAGCGCTTTGATTTCCACTTAACCGTTACAATTCACACGCTGCTTAAACTACTAGAATATTTTGATATTTGACCTTTACAAAACTGCTGTGAACTCTGATACACATTTTCATTGGCTGATGAAAGTTTGCTTGTTTGTATAGAGAGCAGAGAGTTTATAGTGAATATGAAGACTACCAGTTGAAAGGTTGTTAAATGAGTACACACTGTATGAGGTTTAAATATTTCATGGTTCTATTGACTGGTCATTATTTATTTGTTTCAATCAATATGTGAACTGATAGTGCGAGAGTTTTAATTAATAATACAAGTCATTCTTTTAACACACGAGCGTTTTATATACAATGCATTTAAAAACCCGTTTACATTATCACATTTGCCTTGCTGTACGCTGGTTTTGGATTCCCCTGTCTAAAAATAGCAATAGCGCTAATACACTAGCGATAATGCAGAGCCTAGAAACGATGTAGTTTCGGGCGAGGCAATTGGAGAGTACAATTGCGGATTTGTCTCAAACTCTGATTCGGGAAAATTCTCAGTTTGAAATGAGATTTCTACACAAGATGCTTGGGGAGATCAGGGCCTGGTTGTGTTAAGTGTCAATGTAAAGGTGTTATTTCCATGGACTAAGCGTATCTTATAATTATATGCGTAGTTTCATCACGACCATATAAGGTCACAAGTTTGGTTCGGCTGCATTAATTTATTTATGTGCTATCTTCTAGTTAATAGTCTGGGTTTCTGATGTTGAAATAAATTTGCATTTAAATGAGAACTTTATCAGTAAATATACAATTTCTATATCAGAATCCAGAACACTTGCTCGATTAGGCCATCAGTAATAAAGAAAATGGTTTGGTATGGTTAACTAGTCACTTTCTCTTGCAAATGGTCCCTTAATAATTTAGCATAACTTGCATTGTACACACTGTTGAAAATGGCCCCTACTTGTCATAACTTAATTGCTTAGAAAGTGACCCCTACTTGGTATGACTTAATTGCTTATAAAAATGGTCCCTACTTAGCATAGCTTAATTGCGTATGAAAAATGGCCCCTACTTAGCACAACCTAATTGCTCATGAAAATGGCCCCTACTTAGCACAACTTAATTGCTCATGAAAATGGCCCCTACTTAACACAACCTAATTGCTCATGAAAATGGCCCCTACTTAGCACAACCTAATTGCTCATGAAAATGGCCCCTACTTAGCACAACTTAATTGCTTATGAAAGTGGCTTCTACTGTCTGGTCTGTTTGTTTATAATATTGTTTTGCTATGTAACATTTTGTATTAATGTATTGCATAACTTAATTGCCTATGAAAGTGGCCCCTACTTCCAATTTGGTAAACATGACCCTTTATGATACTTGGCTTAACAGGGGGATGCAAAAGCACAAACACATTTGAATTGACAGACCAATAAGTTTAAACCCAAAGTGTAGGACCAAGTTTGATCGACGGCCGTTTCCAACATCTTTTATACAATGTAATGACGTCCCACCTTTAACAAATGATATTAAAGCTATTTGTTTGGCTAGCGCAACTTAATTGCTCATAAAAATGGTCCTTACTTAGCACAACTTAATTGCTCATAAAAATGGCCCCTACTTGGCATAACTTAATTGCTTATGAAAGTGGCCCCTACTGTCGGTTTGTTTATTATATTGTTTTGCTATAAACATATGTATGTATGTTTTATGCAATAAACATTTTGTATTGTATTGCATAACTTAATTGCTTATGAAAGTCCAATTTTGTAAACACAACCCTTTAAGATACTTGGCTTAACAGGGGGATGCAAAAGCACAAACACATTTGAATTGACAGACCAATAAGTTTAAACCCAAAGTGTGGGACCAAGTTTGATCAACAGCCGTTTCCAACATCTTTTATACAATAAAATGTCCCACCTTTATCAAATGATAAGCTATTTGTTTGGCCTAGCAGATAAAGAATCAGTCCTGTCACATGTAACAAGGCTCAGGTCATAGTGGATTAATCTTAAAATGATCAACAAGTGTTATTTAATTCAAAGGATTAAAAAAAACTGTAAATAAAACCGCTGACACAGTGAAAAAGAAGTTTATTCCACAGGTGTTGTTATAAGCTTAAATTAATCACTGTATTTACATGGTGTTTACTCGATTTTATCGACCAATCAGTGGGCTTGATGAAAAGATTGACAATAGGGTACTTGGTCATGTCAATCTAGAATTCTTTGGACCAATGAAAGGATTTATTTTGGTTGAACAAAAAACATTGAAATTATTGCACACATGTTTGCAGATTCCAATGGATTCCCCTGTTAACGTCTGGCAACGTTAAGACATGCTTATATCTGCTCGGTTTTAATGTCAATTAATTGTGGATTCAAATATCTGTAAAAAAAACTTAAATAATGCAATTCTGAATAGGTAAATACATCCATCCCTGGATAAGAACTCGTATTTTAAGATGGCACAGACATTCTGTAGCAAAGTTTATAACAAGAATAGAGTACCAGTATTACACATTGCTACTCAGTCGCTCACCTTAAAAGGGGTTTATCTCTCTCATACTGTCGTTGCAACAGATACCAATAGGAATCAGGTGTCCAGAATGATCAGTATAAGTTCTTAAAAGTTGTTTCACAATCAGCCCAAATAAACTAGTATAAAATAATCAATTATATGTATCAATAATATTATTATTAATTCATGCATCTTTTTCCCCCCCCTTTTTCAGAACTTCAAAAGACTTCTGCTTGAAAATTGTGGAAAATCATTTGATGGTGTATTTGTCACGATTCTACACGGAATGGTTTCCCATGTTCCAAACAGCTTTAACACCTTACAGCACTGATAAAACATAAAAGGACCATTCTGTACCATATTTCAAGGTCAAGGTCACTACATCAAGGTCAAGGTCACTACATCAAGGTCAAGGTCACTACATCAAGGTCAACTATGGCAAACCCGGAGGACAATTTGTGGAAAACTTTGGAAAAAACCAAATACACTGGACTGGCTCGAAGTCTGAGCGCAAAGGAGAACATTATTCATGAACATTTTGAACATTTTCTGGAGAATCAAGTACCTCCTGATGTGGAGCTTGCCACAAACGAGGCTCCTCATAGTACGAACAATCCGTTCGATTCTGATGCCCTCGATGAAACTTATGACGATCCGTTCGATGGTTACCAAGAAATTGGAACTTATGACCAAGAGGTGGAAATTATAAACAAGAATCAACACATGACTCGAGAGTTTAGTCTTTCCCAATATGACCTTCACATTAGACATTATCAAGGTCAAGGTTATGATGATGGTAGCCATGGTGATGAGAGGAGTGCTGAAGAGATGGATAACGAAGTGGATTATGATGAGGAATATGTTGACGATGAAGAAGGTCATATTGATAATGCTTACAGTAATAAACTATATTTTGAAGGTCGGAGTTGCCGTGGTGAAGATACAGGCTCTGGTCACGTGATCTGTGACTGTGAGGAGTGTATCAGTCACACGGAGGCTGTGTCGTGCCAGTGTGAAAATTGTGTTCAAATAAAGGACCAAACGGAGGAATTGACACATTGTAGAAACCAGTCTGATTTGATTCGTAGTGTAAACCAGTCTGACAAGAAACATAGTGTGAACCAGTCAGATTTAATACATAGTGTGAACCAGTCTGGTTTTATTCATAGTGTTGATCAGTCTGACTTGAATCATAGTGTGAACCATGCTGATGAAACTTGTACTTGTGAGAGTTGTCTATCTAACTGGGATGATCCGGAATATTCATGTAATTGTCCCGAATGTTGCCATGGCAACGAATCGTTACATTTAAATAACAATGTAACTAAAGATGAGTGTAAATGTCCTGAATGTCTTGCCAAATTGGATGAAAGTGCTAACATGTGTGAACCGTTATATCAGAATGAGGTCTGTAACCTAGGTCAAGGTCATACAGATTTTCAAGGTCACCGACATCCGCCTCAGGGGTCGTCTCAAGAATATGAAAACTTCGATATTAAAACATTAGACGATGAAGCTCAACTACAGTTTGACACCAGTTTTGATTCTGGTACAGAAAGGTCGTATAGGTCATCTAGAAGCAGGGGAAGCAACTCTAGCACATCTACTCGAACAAAGGGAAGTAACTCTGACAGCAATAATGTGGAAATATTGACAGACAGATTAAATAATATGCAAGTTCATGAGGATGAATATTGGAATAGTCAAACAATGTGTTCAAACATTCGAGCAGGTCCTGTATCTAGCAACAGGGGCAATAACTCTGATAATTTACAGAGAAACAGGGGAACTAACTCTGATAATTTACAGAGAAACAGGGGAACTAACTCTGATAATTTACAGAGAAACAGGGGAACTAACTCTGATAATTTTCAGAGTAAATCGTGCAATGATTCAGATAATAGTTTTGATGATGGATGTTCGTCTAATGATGAATGTAATATGCCTGTACCAGGTCGACATGAGATGTCATCTCCAGTTCATGTGAACATCACGCGGTAAGATGGAAACTATTCTTCATATACATGTATATAATAAATGATACATCAATGTTGCCATGAAATCTATTACATGTTTCTGCATCTATGAATATATGATGTACCCTCCAATGAAATTTTTTGTAAGATACTCATTTTCGCCATTTTTGGAATAATTTCTGCATTGCAATGCAGATTTCAAATATGCATGAGTCTTATCAGGTCGTAAGTCGCACTTTCAACCTTCTCATTTTAAGCCAGCAATGTATCATCATCTTATATCAAATCATTTTTGTAATAATTATCTCAATTATCATCATCATAATTTTCATTAAAATCATCACATTGATTGTCATTAACAAAATTGGTTATCATCTTCATCTTTACTCTCATCATCACAAAATTGGTTATCATCATCATCTCTTTCTAACTTTGTCTTTCTCTTACCTGATTTTATCCTATCCATTCTTGTTTCCCACAACTGACTACATTATCAATAACCCCTGTCACAGGTCAGGTGGTATTTAGGTAAGTCTTGTATGTATTCCAGTTATATAGTATTCACTGTCGTGAAATGACAGGGATGCTTTTTATGATTTATTGTGACAATGTGTAATAAGGTAAGTGTATAAACTCCCTTTATCTGATGCTAAGCCAGCCATGTAAGTAGATGACCTCCCTTTATCTGATGCTAAGCCAGCCAGGTATGTAGATTACCTTCCTTTATCTGATGCTAAGCCAGCCATGTAAGTAGAATACCTCCCTTTGTCTGATACTAAGCCAGCCAGGTATGTAGATTACCTTCCTTTATCTGATGCTAAGCCAGCCATGTAAGTAGATGACCTTCCTTTGTCTGATACTAAGCCAGCCAGGTGAATAGATAATCTCCCTTTATCTGATGCTAAGCCAGCCAGGTAAGTACATTACCTCCCTTTATCTGATGCTAAGCCAGCCAGGTGAGCACATTACCTCCCTTTATTTGATGCTAAGCCAGCCAGGTAAGTACATTACCTCCCTTTATCTGATGCTAAGCCCGCAAGGTGAATAGATTACGTCCCTTTATCTGATGCTAAGCCAGCCAGGTAAGTACATTACCTCCCTTTATCTGATGCTAAGCCCGCAAGGTGAATAGATTACGTCCCTTTATCTGATGCTAAGCCAGCCAGGTGAGTAGATTACCTCCCTTTATATGATGCTAAGCCTTGTTGGTAGCTACAAGCATAATGATGATTTATGTATGTTTTATGAAATAACTATTTTGTAACTACGTATTATATGGTACAGTTAAGTTAGGATATTGTGACAGTGACGTTGCAGTTTATGTGTACACAAAAAATAATAGCCATTGTCTAAACAGGTATAGTGAATATGGTATATCAGTTTAGCATTGAAAGTATAGTTGGTTGTACAGTATAAGCCTTTATAATTGGTTTTACACTGTTATAATAGACTAGACCGCTGCGTCACTAGAATTTTAACCTGACTGGACTATATTATGTATATTTTACATGTAAACATTACAGACTGTTGGAGCAACAATTACAGAAGACAGAGACAGATTTGAAGAAGAAGACGACAGACTATGAGACAGAAATCAAAGAACTACGACGAGAAAATGATAAACAAAATAAACTCATTCAACAGGTAAAAAACTTCATGTCTTGTTTTCAGACTACGGGAAATTTGGTCAAATTGATCATACGTTGGTCTGACAAGCGTTTAATATCTGATGGTCGGCTGTTTACATAGTATTACTCTCTGATGGTCAGCTGTTTACATAGTATTACTCTCTGATGGTCAGCTGTTTACATAGTATCACTCTCTGATGGTCAGCTGTTTACATAGTATTACTCTCTGATGGTCAGCTGTTTACATAGTATTACTCTCTGATGGTCAGCTGTTTAGTATTACTCTCTGATGGTCAGCTGTTTACATAGTGTTACTCTCTAATGGTCAGCTGTTTACATAGTATTACTCTCTGATGGTCGGCTGTTTACATAGTATTACTCTCTGATGGTCAGCTGTTTACATAGTATTACTCTCTGATGGTCGGCTGTTTACATAGTATCACTCTCTGATGGTCAGCTGTTTACATAGTATTACTCTCTGGTGGTCAGCTGTTTACATAGTATTACTCTCTGATAGTCAGCTGTTTACATAAGATTACTCTCTGATGGTCAGCTGTTTACATAGTATTACTCTCTGATGGTCAGCTGTTTACATAGTATTACTCTCTGATGGTCAGCTGTTTACATAGTATTACTCTCTGATGGTCAGCTGTTTACATAGTATCACTCTCTGATGGTCAGCTGTTTACATAGTATCACTCTCTGATGGTCGGCTGTTTACATAGTATTACTCTCTGATGGTCGGCTGTTTACATAGTATCACTCTCTGATGGTCAGCTGTTTACATAGTATCACTCTCTGAAGGTCAGCTGTTTACATAGTATCACTCTCTGATGGTCAGCTGTTTACATAGTATCACTCTCTGATGGTCGGCTGTTTACATAGTATCACTCTCTGATGGTCGGCTGTTTACATAGTATCACTCTCTGATGGTTGGCTGTTTACATAGTATCACTCTCTGATGGTCAGCTGTTTACATAGTATCACTCTCTGATGGTCAGCTGTTTACATAGTATCACTCTCTGATGGTCAGCTGTTTACATCGTATTACTCTCATTTGCTGTGACCACCAGTTAGTTTGTGACAAAGCATGTAAATGTGTGTTACATATCAATATCGCCTGTAGTTACATTACAAGCATAGTGAGATAACTTGTACATAATAACAGGTAATTTCTTCAAAAATACATCAGACCAAATGTTAGAAAAATGTGTGGACCTGGGGTGGTTATCAATATTGATCTGATTTGACTTATGGATAAGGACAACCAATCAGATCACACCATAAAATTATTAAACTATTGGCCAGTAACTGGCAATATGATTGGCTATCCTGATTCTCCTATTAAGTAAGATCAACATTGAATACCACCTCGGGTTGGACTGTTTCAATGTCATTTGAATTCACCGGAATCAGAAAATGTCGAAAAACTGACCCAATGGAATTAAATTTGTCGCTAATAAACAAAAGCGAAATAAATGAGTTGACTGTATATTCATACCTGCCAAGTACTCCACTTAAAGTGGAGTTGCTCCACTTTCATTTGAAATAAAATAACTGATTTTCCAATTTAACTCACCTTTACTCTGGATTTCAGACAGTATTTTGTGGCCCTTTGTTGTAATTTGCAAATAGATTACCAAATGAAACTAACTGGCACCTTTTGAAGTGTCACATTGTTTATTGTGGTCTTAATAAGTGTTAGATTTCAGTTACCACTCCACTTTTGGAATTTGGAAACTTGGCAGGTATGGTATATTTCTGTAAATGATGGTATATAAACATTGGTTGATATTTTAGCTGAGCGATATCAGAGTTGTACGTATTCACAACATCAGTGTATACAATAACCACGGTTATACCACAGTAAAACCCTGGTTTTATAGATTGGCAAACTCGACTTGTAGGCACTATGATCATGTTCCTGTCACATGACACTGAGAGTCATAGATATTGGCATGAAACTTTGCCCGCAGACTCTACAAACAATTCAAATTAGATTGTCTGAATTTGTAAAATGACTGAATTTTCTTCTTCATTTTATGGAAAAATGCAGAATGTCTTGTTGGTCCAAATCAATATTTGTCTTGTCAGACATGATGGGACTGATGCTTTTCGTGAATTTGGATTGTTTATCTGAGCATGTGAAGAGTTGTTACACATACGTGTTGCCAAAAGCATTTAACCTGCAAGTTTCAGCGGGAGTTATTACCCTTGTTTGCTGGTACAAAGTTTCAGCGGGAGTTATTGCCCTTGTTTGCTGGTACAAAGTTTCAGCTGGAGTTATTACCCTTGTTTGCTGGTACAAAGTTTCAGCGCGAGTTATTACCCTTGTTTGCTGGTACAAAGTTTCAGCGGGAGTTATTACCCTTGTTTGCTGGTACAAAGTTTCAGCGGGAGTTATTGCCCTTGTTTGCTGGTACAAAGTTTCAGCGGGAGTTATTGCCCTTGTTTGCTGGTACAAAGTTTCAGCGGGAGTTATTGCCCTTGTTTGCTGGTACAAAGTTTCAGCGGGAGTTATTGCCCTTGTTTGCTGGTACAAAGTTTCAGCTGGAGTTATTACCCTTGTTTGCTGGTACAAAGTTTCAGCGCGAGTTATTACCCTTGTTTGCTGGTACAAAGTTTCAGCGGGAGTTATTGCCCTTGTTTGCTGGTACAAAGTTTCAGCGGGAGTTATTGCCCTTGTTTGCTGGTACAAAGTTTCAGCGGGAGTTATTACCCTTGTTTGCTGGTACAAAGTTTCAGCGGGAGTTATTGCCCTTGTTTGATGACCTGGATATGGTGGAATTTCCATGTTCAAAATATTGTCATGTTGTTTTGTCAGTCTGTCTTAGGTTCTTAATTTTTTTTACACATGTTGAAGTTAAAATTCATTTGTAGACGTTATAGATAAGGTCGGAATTGTGATAACCCTACATTTAGGCCTAAAATAAAATATTGTTTGTTTCCCCATCACCTAACTACCCGACCAAAATATTTTATTGCCCAAAATTTTATTTTTTTATTAAAAATTTTGCTTACTGTCTTCTTTCTACCATTAAATTTGGTACTATGTTAGATTTAAGACTGTAGGTTTTCACCTTAGAGTTAATTCTTAATTTCATTATTTGTATGTCTTAACCAATAACTATCATACTGAAACAATTCCAAAAAAATCAATTTACCCTACCTACCTACCCATTTTAAATCTGCTAGGGTCGGGAAGGGGAAACCAAGAATATTTTAAGTTCAGCCTTATGGTTTTGTTTTTTTTGAAAGAAGCATAAATGAAAATTGTCACAATTGTCTTTAATGACCAAACATTGTGCTCATGTATGTGATGCTGTGAAACTGACTTTAATCGTGATTTTTTTTACATTTTGACCTCAGTATGAAAGTGAAAGAAGGGTAGGGGTTAACCACAGGTAACTGTATCATTAATAAACAGTACCTAAAAAAAAATATACAAGGTGTATTTCCATGAATTGACCAGGTATCAAAAACAAGAATTGGCTTTCGATATCTTCATAAAGTAATTATATTCGTAAAAAACATGACTATAACTACTTTCATGCGAAATCCCATCGATATTGGTCAAGTAGTTAAACAGTTATACCATAAATACTTTTCACGGTGACCAACCGGTCACTGGGGTGTACTAAATAAAAACAAAAACACGGAAATATTGAGGAAATCACCAACATATGTCGAATTTACCGTTGTGTAGAAACATAATAATGCGGTAAAATTAAAGAACGAAAAAGTTGGAACAGATTTACCTGGTTGACACATGTTCACTTCAGTGAATGTATACGTGTAAGCCGAAAAACGAATCGTTTGCATATTTAAATGTCAAAATGACTCCATGTTTCTCCGAACGTTCCGAATGATGCGCGTGATTTCCTTTTTGTAACAACGATTTTCATTGGTTGATTTCATTGGGGTTTCCCAGGACTTGGTAACCAGCGTACAAACGATGTATACTACGCCAATGAAAACGACCGTTATAAAATACGTTCTAAATACCCGTCAGACACACTAAAGAGCAAATATATTTGGTGGTTTCTAACCTGTATTATTTTGTTATGTGGTTATAGTGTAAGAAAGGTCGACATAAGTCATGGGTAAGTTGACGTTACCGTCGGTAGCAGGAATGTTGCATTGTGTTACCCGGGTTCATACAGGCCTTGAAATGTCCTTGCATTTCATGCTTGTCCTTGAAAACGCCTTCAAATGATCAATACTTAAAAAAATACAGATTGAAAAGTCCTTGTGGGTCAAGGTCACTCAACTAACCTCGAGCATGAAGGTCACTGAGGGTATCATACATGTAAAGGTCATTGAACTGTCCTCAAGGTTTTGTGGTATCAAGGTAACCATCCTTGAATATTGTCAATGTGGTTATAGTGGTTACTTTGTGTTTTAAGGTCACTAAGCTGACCTTGAGTTTCAACGTCACTCAATAGGTGTATTGGAGTCCTCCTATAGAAAATAAATAACAGGGGTTCCACTAGCTTTTAAAGGGTCATTTTGATACTTTTGACTAAATTATACCATTTTATAGGCAAAATGTCCATAATTTTAAGAGAAAATGACCCTTCAAACCAAAATCTTGAGGGTCAAAATGTGGCTGTTTGGAAACTTCAAGGGTCAAAATCCCTTCTCCCGAGTCAAATGGAACCCCTGAGTAATGATCAATTCATTGTTGCAGTTGTTTGGTGCATTAATGCAAACTTGGGTCACAAATGAGTAGCACAGTATTGTGGGGGGGATATTCATCACCTTCCCAACAGCTCTAGTTTATATGTTGGCCTAATGTTCCAATTGGGACACCTTGGACAATCTTATGAATCATCTCTCGGGTGTAAATAGAACGTCGCCATGTTGGAACTTCTTTTGCCATGACGTCATCATGACAGATTTAAACAGTGCTTCAATGAAATACACGCCCATCAAACAAGCGCTGCGTAGCTGCGTGTTATGCTCAAGGAGTGTAGCGAAATTGTATTGTTTAAACAATAAAAAAGCTTTTGATATTTCCGCTGCTGATAAGTTACGGCTATTTTCTTTGGTCCATTTTCTTCTGCGTAGGATTTAAGAAAGAAAGCTTCTGGATTCATCCGCATGATACATCCGAGGTATTTTATCCTGTAAAAATGCCGTACGGATGGTTCCGATTGCTAATGTTCTAATCCCCTGTATGAACGAGGGTAGTGTATATACTAATTTTAGGTTGATTAACATTGAATGTTTTCCCCCTACATTTTGTTGGTTGAATTTAAACTTAAATACTGCATGAAGGCCTGATAAGAGGATACATTCTCTGGTGGCAAAACAGGTAGCAAGACAATTAGGATATGTATCTTGTGTCTGCGATGGGCTCATGGTAGGGGCTGTAACAGATTAAGTTATGTTGGAGTAAAGATTCAATCTACCTTCATGAGGAATTGACAATGTTTTACTCACAGTTATGATGCGCAAATACAAATGTATTACCTTCAAACAGCATACAAAAGGGGTTCTGTGAGTGTCCCAAATTGTCATGTTGAACTTAGTGTTTGAAAACATATCATGTATGCATGTACAATATGCAAAAAAATAACAGATTACAATCTTTGTCAAATATTTTTCTAGTTGTTAGCTCTACATAAAATTATTAAGCATGGTTGATTTTGTTTTTATGTCATTTAAATGAATGAGCATTGTAATATAAGCTTTATTGTGAAAGTTTTATTTGATTATTTTTTGGCATGTGACTTTAATGTGCATGCTTAGTCTTAAAAGTGCAGAATTACGTATGACCATCTAAGTATGAAATATTTTAAAACCTATGCAAATCTTATTAAGAGTCAGAATAAGGTTAATGCTAGGTGATACAGAGTTATGTTGTTAGTAATTCTTGCAAAATTATAGTAAAAAGTGCAAATAAATGTATGGAGACACTAATGACACAACAACATATGCTGACATCCATTTGTGATGAAAAAGTTTGCTCTTTTTCAATCAGAAGTTATAAATATGCTTCAAAAACGTTCTCAAATATTCTTCCAAAACATTTGCAAATATTCTTCAAAAAACATTCGCAAATATTCTTCAAAAAACATTCGCAAATATTCTTCAAAAACCATTTGCAAATATTCTTCAAAATAAATTTGCAAATATTCTTCAAAAATCAATTGCAAATACTCTTCAAAAACCATTCTCAAATATTCTTCAAAAAACATTCGTAAATATTCTTCAAAAAACATTTGCAGTGATTTTGTGATATTTTATATCTTTAAAAAGTCTGCATATGAAATATAAGTGTGAAAATTTGCATGTTTTAAATGTTTACTAAATGAAAGTGTTATCAATTAAATAATCATTTTCATACAAATTCTGATATATTGATTGTTTGTTACAAAATAACAGTTACCATGGCAACATTTTCAAAACCAATCAGTTAAATTACATTTTAAATACTATAATAAAAACTGACTTACATTGATCTATAATGCTTAAAATAAAAATATGTTACTTTCCTGTGTTGCATCCTACCCATAAAATATGTGCGGTCATTGTTGATTGGTAGTTTTTTCTTAGTGATAGATTGGAAAATTGTGAAAGTGTTTTATACCTTATACATTAAATCATACTCGACATGACAGCTGGGTGCAATACTTGGTTAAATACGCTACCATGGAAAATAGAATGATTGAAGATCAAATTTGTGGTCTTGTCAGACAGGCTTTGTAATGTCAGTTAACTGATAAATATTGACTGCCTCCTCGATAGCCTAGTGGTTGAGCGTTTGCTTCGAGTGGGGGAGGTCATGGGTTCGATCCTTGGCCGCGTCATACCAAAGACAAAATAAAAATGGTACCAGAAATTCCCTTGCTAGACGCTCAGCATAAAAGGGAAACTGGCTCCTCTTCTCTCGTACCCTCGTGGCGATGGATAACATCAGGAATGAGGTGTCGAGAGTGATTAATATAAGTTTGAAAAACTTGTTTCACAATCGACCTTAAATAAATTAGTATAAACTGAACTATAAATATTTACTGTACTATACACAGGTTTGACTGTATAAGACAGGTGGTTGTTTAATTCAGGTTGATTGTAACACGTGTATGAATATATTTATATTTTAGAACCTGTCACTTACACCGGATGCTAAGATTGAGGCTACAATGCAACATGAAATCTCCAGATTGACGGCAGAGAATCTGGTGAGTATATCCCATTTTATGTTGGTTATAGTGAAATCAGTTATATTACTTTCTAAAAGATTGCCACAAGACCGTCCCCTCGATAGCCTAGTGGTAGAGCTTCCCCTTCGAGTTCGGAGGTCCTGGGTTTGACACCTGGTCACGTCATACAAAAAAAAAATAGTACCGGAAATTCCCTTGCTTGACGTTCAACATAAAAGGAAAACTGGCTTCTCTTCTCTCATACCCTTGTGGCAATGTATAACATCAGGAATGAGGTGTCGAGAGTGATTAATATAAGTTGGAAAAACTTGTTTCACAATCATTTTAAATAAATTAGTATAAACTATTGCCACAAGGGTATAAGAGAAGGAAAGTCAATTTTCCCCAGCAGAACGGTGGCCGAGTGATTAGTGCTCTTGACTACTAATCCGGTGATCCTTGGTTCAAATCTCGGCCAGGGCACTGAAATTTCAGAAATGCTTTTAACTTGGGGTTAAAACTGAAACTTTAAACTTCAGGATTTACGAGAGATGATTGATAAACAAGCAGAACAAATCAGAAAGTTGAAGAAAATGGTGAAAGTTTATGCCAAGAGGATGAAGGACAGTGAAGGTATAACACAACTAAATGTTTTATATAGGTCTAGTACCACTAAATGTTTTATATAGGTCTAGTACCACTAAATGTTTTTTATAGGTCTAGTACCACTAAATGTTTTTTTATAGGCCTATTACCACTAAAACTCTTGGATGGGTTTAATGTTTTATCTAGGTCTATAGCATGAAATGTTTTAGGTAGGTTAGAAGCTTCTAATGTTTGATTGGTATAATAACACTAAATCTCATGGATGGGTTTAATGCTGCTAAATGTTTTATCTAGGTCAATTTCAATAAATTTAATGCTTTGTCTGAGTCTATTACCACAGTAATTACCACAGTAAGTTAAAGATGGCTACCAAACTGCTAAATATTTTACCTAGGGAAATTACCGCTATTTTTTTGGGTGGGTTAGATACCGGTACAACTAAATTTTTATCCAGGCCTTTAACCTTAATATTTTATCTGACTTATAATATGTGTATACACATTAATGAATATTGAAATTTGGGTTTACAAATTTCGCATAATTAACGATTTATGAATTCAATTGTACACCATTGTTCTTTTTTACTGTAAAATCATAAATTTTCATAGTTATTAAAATTTCTTGGATTTGGTAAAAATGGTAATTCGGTGGTTTCTTAAATTTGTGGATTTAAAATATGAGAAGAAAAATATCTTGGTACGTAATTTGAGGCCAATCATTTGTGGGGATTTAATTTTGTGATCTTGTTCATCCGCAGAATCAATATAAAAATTAACCTACCTAGAATATTGATAAATATACAGTATCAACTTGTCATTCTTTTTCTGAAACCCCTGTCGTATGTGACCCCTTTTTCTGATGCTCACACATGATAATCTTGAGTATACAGGCTGTTAAAAAAGTTTGTTCTCAAATTAAGAAAATCATAAGTTTTATCTGAGCTTTGTATGCAGTGTACAATTTTAATCTCTTTCTCTAATGACTTCATTTGATGCCAGAAAGATTAGAACAATAATAGAATTTTACATTCTCCATATGTCAGAAAAATAAACTATTGAAACTTAAACATTGGGAACAAGCTTTTTTCACACCCTGCATGTTATATAATTGTGAGTGATATTGATACTTTGTATACCTTGTTAGTCCCCTACCAGTTTTTGACCGGAGAAGACTAGGTTTGCCCTCCGTCCGTCAAAAAATCTGGATCCTGACATAACTGAAACAGTTTCTAAGCTAGGTTTATGAAACTTGGTATGTGGATAATCCCCTTATTGCCCCAATAAGGGGATTATGCACATCTAAAAATATGTTGATTCCGACAAAAATTGTGGTTGCTATGGCAACAGAAACATTGAAAATGGCTTCAAATCGGTAGCGGACTTCTGTATTGCTTGCAATACTTAATGACTTGTATTATTGTGAGCTGTTCTGATATGTTGTATGTTTTGTTACTGCTAACCAAGGAGCATCTAAGATATTCCGTCCACCTTTCTCCTCTTCTATGTCACTGAGTCCGACAACCGGTAAGCATAGTCCATCAGGGTTCTCACAGTCGGGGAAGTTAATAATTTGCTGGCTTATAATTACCTCCCTTTATGGCCAATTATGCACTTGAAGTCCACAGTGTGTCATTCATTGCAGAGTGAGTATATAGGCTTACTTAAAATATCCATTATTTTGGGGATGTGGATGGTTCGTTTTATGTCTGACTCTTGCGTGGATGGCTAGGCGCTGCCGTCATTCCTGTGCGGCTTTGGATTGTCTGTGTGCTACAGTAATAGAATGAGAAGGTCGTATGTACAAAATTGATAGTTTGAGAAAACAAGAAAAAACTGTCTGAAAACAACTCTTTGCTTACGGAAAAACAAGCTTTTTAAACTTCGGTTTGGTCAACATGACCACTTCCGATTTCCATGAAAATAGGCTCATAAGAAGCACCTTGTAATGCTGATTTCAAATATGTGTTAGTCTTAAAAACTTTACGACCTTCTCATTCTAAGCCAGCGATTTATTGTGAAAAAAAGATATTTGAGCAAAACTCTGGAAATTTTAATTGGTTAGGGAAATGGGATACTGTGAAGTCAGGAATTGTTTAAAATGGCCAGAGAATGTTTGACAGGGAAAGTTGGAAATAGGGATAAGTTGTACTTGAGAATACGCTAGGTTTTGTTTGGGGATAGTCCACAAACTTTTTCTCAGCCCTGTGGGAACCCTGTTTATGTCGTAACAGCATGAAAGTCAACCATCCCCAAATATGGCCAACAAAACTTGTCTCACAAAATCAAATACATGTATGCTTTTCTGTTTATGTCTAAAAATGAGTACAACCAGTTTATTGAGGTTTTGAAAAATGGTTCTTGAAGTTAAAATGAAATCCATCAATTTCATCTGACCTTCTTCATGTGGACCAAAGGATGGAAATAACATCATTTCTATGGTTATGATAATTTATGATAAGTGATTTCTAAATTATCTTCCTTGTTAGATAAAGCCCATTAGATAAAGTAGACCAATTGGCACATTGGTCCTTATCAGTTACAGTCAGGACTCGTTACAACGACATCCGATATACCGACAATTTCGTTATAACGACACCAATTGGTGGGGACGAATTCTATACAACGTTAATTGTATCCGTTATAACGACATATTCACTTACCGACACCGACAGCAAAACAATGGGAACGAATCGAGTGTTTACACAGTAATTAATACTCAATATACTGACACTATCAAGGGACTATTTTTCACACTTGAACTATTTATCGGCTTTACACAAAGTCACCGTCTAAACAAGGAGCCTACTTATGTAATTACACTTGTGAAAATCATCTTAATTGCTCTCATAATAATAGTGGAACCTATCACAGTCGAATTACAGTTTGTGAAATACGGCTCGCGCATTCGTAATCAAGGGAGATAAGCGAAGTCATCGCATATATTTGTATTTTAGAAATCGTACGGGTCACGAAATAAACGATGTCAATCGAGTTTCTCGACATGATTTATTAATTCTTCAATTCTTAAAGTCGATAGGGTATAATTAGTAACAAAATGAATCACCAATTTATTCTCTAGAGCGTTATATTTTATAGTTTACTGTAGTAGTATCCGGACATCTTTAAATTCGGGCGCACGTTATTTGGAGCTCTCTCAAAACATTGTATTTTATTTTAAATATTATTTTATGCAATTATGATAATTTCATACTGCTGATTTTTCTAATGACAATTTTATGACATAATAAATTATATGTTTATCAATAATTGATTTTTATGAAACAATCTCCCAATAAAAAAATTCCTGTCACTAGTGAAATTCAGTATAACGACAAATTCGTTATAACGACATTTTGATCGGGAACGAACAGTGTCGTTGTATCGAGATCTGACTGTATACATGGCTTTCTCAATTCTTTGTTTGCAGTAAAATAGTAATTTAAACACTTATTAAATCAAAGCACTGAGAGTGCTGATGGGAGGCGATCTGGTTGCTGCTACTAAAGCTTAAACTGACTTTACACGTTTAATGTTCATTTTCTTACTGCCAATCTTGTCTTGAATGTCAAAATAGGCATATGTGACTATATAGGCATGTTGGGTATTTAAATAATTGTAAAAAGGGGCATATTAATTTTGTATGTAATACGTGTATGGAATGCCTATATAAAAAGTGGCTTTAAAATAATACTACGCGCCTATTTATCAGATTCTACAGTAACGTCTTGTAATCACTTCCCTCACAGCGTGAGACATCTATAGAAAGCGGCTGGTAAAGACACACCATATGATTGCATAACAGTACTTTGCAGACGATATTATACGATTCATTGACAAAACCATCACGTTACCCTGGTCTGAAGTTTCTAAAAATAGTTATACAGCCGGGACATTTGATGAACACGTCATTTTCATATTACGAAACAAGTTCCATATCGACCTGGCGTAGTGATTATCTGCAAAAATATCGATTTAACGAACAGTTTCACAATAAGTGTTGATCTTAGAATAAACAAATGTTGCTGATTGAATTAAATCAGTTTAAAAATTTGGAGAAACATATGTAGCAGTATTGTGAATGTTGACCGTTTCTGTAACTTCTTGAATGCAGATTCACATAGCAGCCTAAAGGCTGTTCAGGTTGCATTAAGAAATGGGCAATGGTAGTAATGATATGCTTAATGCCTCCCAAAAATCAGTCAACAAAAAATAGTGGTTGCAAATACCATCATTTGCATCAAATAAACAACGATAAAAACAGTAATCCAAATGAAAGGACCAACTTACTTGTAGAGAGTAATAAAGGGAGGTAAACCACTTAAGCCTCTTATTGTATTATAACAAGCATAAAAACAGAGTAATCCAAATGGAAGGACCAACTTACTTGTAGAGAGTAATAAAGGGAGATAAATCAAGTCTCTTATTGTATTATAACAATGATGAAAACAAGAGTAATCCAAATGAAAGGACTAACTTACTTGTAGAGAGTAGTAAAGGGAGATAATTTTGTATATATTGTTTTTAGCTGCTGAGATACAGGCCGAGTTGGAACATGAAGAGACGAAGAGTGTGGAGAATGTCGCACAGATTAAACATCGGGAACGTAACTATATGGGCATGTTAGAGTACAGGAAAGATGATGAGAATGCACTTATAAAACTACTTATACTGGGTAAATTACCCCTTTAGGCTTTTACTTGGTAAATCAGGGCTCGACACTAACACTGGTCCGCTGGTCTGAGACCAGTGAAAATCCAGAAGGACCAGTGAAAATTCTGGAGGACCAGTAACTGTCCTATTTACAAATTGGGCGCTTTTGCCCTGTCGAACCAATGGCCAAAATAGTTAGTGTCTAGGCCTGCAAATAATCCCTTACCTCTTTGAGAAATTGGGAGCCAGATGGAATTTATTGTTACTTTAAAACTTGAGATAATTTATATAATACTGGATTTAATATGTATGAGGTCAATTACAATATCAAAAAAACTAAATTCAGACATTTTTCAAAATTGAAATATATGAAGCATGCTACATGAATAGCTGGCCTATTGGTAATGAAATATCTTAGGAGTGGAACAGTTTCATTTTAATGTTCGCAAATGTCTTCAGAAATTGCAAATGTGAAAATCCTGCTAAATTGAAAACTTTGTCAATGAGCCTGTTTTTCTTTGATGTTCATTATATAGTATATTTGTGAATGTTTGTGCAGATTTGAAGCCGAAGATGGCGTCCTCTGCCGTTATGTTGCCGGGTCTTCCGTCGTATTTATTATTCATGTGTGTACGACATACGGACTATATCAACGATGATGAAAAAGTTCGATCTTTCCTCACAAGTACCATCAATGGAATAAAAAAAGTTGTCAAGGTAACAAACACATTTTTAGCGCACTTTTGCACATGTTTGGATGCTACATCTATGCTTAATGAAGTATAAATGTTATATAAATATAGTTTTTATCATTTCACTGTTTTTAACCTTATTTCTGTTCAATATAGAAAATAATTTTCCTTTAACATAAAAAAGGATTTTTTGAATACATGCCTTGGTTACAATTTTTGCCTCTACCAAACTTGGTCCAGTTCGCTACTGGGTCATCTTGGGTAAAAACAGTGGTCACCATAAAATGTTAGTAATTGACACAAAATTGCAACATTCTTGGGTGTACGCTTTTGAACTAACAGCCCTTTTGTTTAAAAATTAGATGTTAGTAAAATAGTTCCCTGGGTACTAATTTATCAAAGCAGTTACAGAAATTGTAAACTTAAAGGGTGTAAAGAAAGTTCGTTCCGGTCGGAAAGTATGGCGTATTTTTATTTTTACCAAGCGAAATATTACAAAATTTGCTATGAAGGTATAGAACTAAATTTAGGATATGTTGATTATTTTTGCTTGAATTCCGTTTGAATGGACACCGTTGCCATGGATTTATAGAACGCGGAAGTAGTTAACATTACGTTGACGTCCATTTTAAAGATGAGTCGACAAACAGAAATAACTGCAAAAATGAAACATAGCCAGATTTAGGCATTTTAGACATTCATATTGTTAAACAATACGTTATGCTTAAAATTATTGACGGCCAAAGTACTGGTACTCATACAATTGGAGCACAACTATGTATTTGAAAGAACATGGTATCGTTTTCGTCGAACGTGACGTGACGTAAACGTTAAGCGAAAATTGAGAGTAGGGTAAAGAAAATGACCGACTGTGTAAAAAATAACGGCGGAAAATTACATAAACAACTTCTACGAACATCATAAGGCATTGGCGAAGACATGCCTCATTTTTCAAGTAAAGAGTAACTAAATAAATTCAAAAGTAACGAAACGCCCGAGTTGACAAAAACGCGCAATTTAGAAATAAATATGTATATGGGAAAACAAAATGCATTTATTTGCAAAACGAAAACTCTTACAGCATCATAACTTGGATGATATTTTGTTCTTATATAGCATTAAATATTAGTTTAGTTCATTACAAGTTTAAAACATACACAACGATACAGTGAGTGGACAACAAAGGGGGTATTTCGAACTTGACCCGGTCACGACGTCATTTACGTCATATACGAAACAAGATTAACAAATTTATTCATTGCGTTTGAAAAAATATTCACAGTCAAATCAGCTTAAACTGTTATACATAATGATGTTATTGTACCAGGCTACTGAATACAAAATTTGGTGCAAATATATTTATTAGTTTTGTGTACAAAAGCTTTTCAAAAACCGGAACAAACTTTCTTTACACCCTTTACAATCAAATTTTGATTCAATATAATTTGTTAACTTTTATAAAGTGTGGAAAATGGAGCTGATAATGAGTCAGTTAATGAACTTCTACAAACCATATACATCACTAATATACTGTTGTTAAAGAATTATAAAAAAAAAAAATTTGAGCGTAACTTTTGAGATTTTCGTAAGTGCTTTGATAAAACAGTTCCCTGATTTATACCTGATGTATATGATATAGTTAGGACCAAGACGATTGCAATATTTTGAAACCGGTTAATTGTTGGTATGAAATCGAATCGAACCGGTTAATCGGCCGCCGTATGGAAAATGGTATTTTCTTTCATGACGACCATGTTAATGCTCTTTTAGCAGCAGACGTCATGTGTGTTTATTTTATCACTCGAGATATGAATACTATAATAAGATTAGTATGCTTAATATGATCATATAGGAATAAATGTATCACAGTTACCCAAACACACCAACTCACATTGCTTGTTTATGTGTCGATCAACATATTCTGGCATATTGTTGTCAAAGATATATTGTATGTACACAGTAACATAAATTGATTGGCATTGTAGGATGTGTATTGTTTTAGAGCGATTAGCGGTTTTGCAAAAATGAAACTGATTTCCCCTCGTAATCAAATCGTATCCGATTAACCGAGTAATCGTCCCGGTCCTAATAACAGTACATAATAACCTTGTTTTGTCCACAGAAACATCATGATGATCTAGACAGAGTTACGCTGTGGTTAGCAAACACATGTCGCTTCCTTCACACGTTAAAACAATATAGCGGTGAGAAACAGTTCCAGACAGAGAACACCGGACGACAGAACGAACATTGTCTACGTAACTTTGATCTAGCCGAGTACAGACAGGTGTTCAGTGATTTAGCTGTATGGATATATCAAACATTGATCAAGTTACTGGAAGCTACTATACAACCATCTATAGGTGAGTTTGATATGTACTTACAGGTTATACAAATGACTGAAGTACAGAGTTATGCCCCTTGTATTAATAAAAATTGCCTATTTGAAGAACTGTTTTAGACCTAGAGACATAAAAGTGCAAAAGGAAACTGATCAACGTAAGAATTATGTTGTACTGTGTAAATGTTAAAAGCTTTTTTTAGTCCCCTACCGGTTTTTGACTGGAGGGGACTACAGGTTTGCCCTCTGTCCGTCATAAAATCTGGATCCTGACATAACTCAAACAGTTTCCAAGCTAGGTTTATGAAACTTGGTATGTGGATAGGGGGCAATGGCAACAGAAACATTGAAAATGGCTTAAAACCCGTAGAGGACTCTTGTTTTGCTTGCAATTCTTAATGACTTGTTTAACTAGTAACAGGTGTACAGGAGATATTAATTCAAGGTTCACACAGGTCTTGAAAAGTACTTGAATTCGATACCTAGTACAAATGCACTTAAAAATTACTTGAATAAGAAACTGCCAAGTAGTCCTTTAAAAGTTTTTGAATTTTGAAATATGAAGCTAAAGTTTTGGTTAATTGGCAAAAAAGGAGGCAAAAATAACAAAACAGTCCTAAGAAAACCCTAACTTAAATCTATATTCCACCTTGTTTGACTTGTCTTTTTTCTGAACAGATACAACTGCAAATGACCATGCTGACCTTTGGCATATGATTATTCAAGCTTGTACCATAATTCCATTCTCTTTGATTACATTTAATGCATATTTTTCCACAGCTTACCCAGCTTTTAATCCTTGAAAATTGGGAAATGTACTTGAAACTTCCTTGAAAATAACTTAAATGGCCCCCTGACTTACAATATGCTGGGTATATTGCCCCCCTGACTTACAATATGCTGGGTATATTGCCCCCCCCCCTGACTTACAATATGCTGGGTATATTGCCCCCCTGACTTACAATATGCTGGGTATATTGCCCCCCCTGACTTACAATATGCTGGGTATATTGCCCCCCTGACTTACAATATGCTGGGTATATTGCCCCCCTGACTTACAATATGCTGGGTATATTGCCCCCCCCCTGACTTACAATATGCTGGGTATATTGCCCCCCTTACTTACAATATGCTGGGTATATTGCCCCCCCTGACTTACAATATGCTGGGTATATTGCCCCCCCTGACTTACAATATGCTGGGTATATTGCCCCCCCCTGACTTACAATATGCTGGGTATATTGCCCCCCTGACTTACAATATGCTGGGTATATTGCCCCCCCCCCCCTGACTTACAATATGCTGGGTATATTGCCCCCCCTGACTTACAATATGCTGGGTATATTGCCCCCCTGACTTACAATATGCTGGGTATATTGCCCCCTGACTTACAATATGCTGGGTATATTGCCCCCCTGACTTACAATATGCTGGGTATATTGCCCCCCCTGACTTACAATATGCTGGGTATATTTACAGTGCCTGCAGTATTAGATCATGAAGCTATTGCTGGACTGACTGGCAGTAAACCGAGTGGATTGAGAGGTAGATCTAGCAGCCGAGCCGAAGATACGCCGGAACATTCACTCGACTCATTGATGAAATCTGTATGTATACTTGTAATTCACTAGTGGTTTTAAATATTTATCTGTTTATGTGTTTTTAGCTCACCTGTCACAAAGTGACAGAGTGAGCTTTTGTGATCACTCTTCGTCCGTCGTCCGTCGTCCGTCCGTCTGTCCGTCCGTCCGTCCGTCCGTCGTCCGTCCGTCCGTCAACAATTGGCTTGTGTAGACACTAGAGGTCACAATTTTAGCCTAATCTTTATGAAACTTGGTCACAATGATCATCTTAACAAAATCTAGGCCAAGTTCGATATTGGGGCATCTGGGGTCAAAAACTAGGTCACTAGGTCAAATAATAGAAAAACCTTGTGTAGTCACTAGAGGTCACAATTTTGACTTAATCTTTATGAAACTTGGTCACAATGATCATCCTAACAAAATCTAGATCAAGTTCGATATTGGGTCATCCGGGGTCAAAAACTAGGTCACAAGGTCAAATCATAGAAAAACCTTGTGTAGTCACTAGAGGTCACAATTTTGACTTAATTGTTATGAAACTTGGTCACAATGATCATCTCCACAAAATCTAGGTCAAGTTCGATATTGGGTCATCCGAGGTCAAAAACTAGGTCACAAGGTCAAATCATAGAAAAACCTTGTGTAGTCACTAGAGGTCGAAATTTTGACTTATTCTTTTTGAAACTTGGTCACAATGATCATCTTAACAAAATCTAGGTCAAGTTCGATATTGGGTCATCCGAGGTAAAAAACTAGGTCACAAGGTCAAATCATAGAAAAACCTTGTGTTGTCACTAGAGGTCACAATTTTGGTCTAATCTTTATGAAACTTTGTCACAATGATCATCCCAATAAAATCTAGGTCAAGTTCGATAATGGGTCATCTGAGGTCAAAAACTAGGTCACAAGGTCAAATCATAGAAAAATATTGTGTTGTCACTAGAGGTCACCATTTTGGTTTAATCTTAATGAAACTCTGTCACAATGATCATCCCAATAAAATCTAGGTCAAGTTCGATAATGGGTCATCTGGGGTCAAAAACTAGGTCACAAGGTCAAATAATAGAAAAACCTTGTGTAGTCACTAGAGGTCACATATTTGGCCTGATATTTACGAAACTTGGTCACAATGATGATCTCAACAAAATCTAGGTCAAGTTTGATATTGGTTTATCTGGGATCAAAAACTAGGTCATAAGGTCAAATCATAGAAAACCCTTGTGTAATCACTAGAGGTTACAATATTGGCCTAATCTGTACAAAACTTGGTCACAATGATCTTCTCAACAAAATCTAGGTCAAGTTCGACAGGTGAGCGACCTAGGGCCCTTTGGGCCCTCTTGTTCCTAAATATGGTAGAACCTTGATTAAAGACAATCTCAGAATAAGGCAAGCTCAAAATTAAGAGCATACATGTCAGTTCCATACTCACTGTTTTGCTCTTTAGTTAGCCTCAATATTAAGGCCAACTCGATAGTGAGACCAGTTTTCAGGAGCCCCAATAGTGGCCTTATTATTGAGATTTTCTGTACAAAAGTTCTGAACATATTTTAGACTAAAATACAAAAGGTAGACTAAATTGTCAAAAATGTAAAATTGTCATAGAAATATTATGGAATTTTGTTAAATGATAAGTATTAGCCCTGTACAATCACTGATTGGTTTGAACCAGACACACCTCTAGCTCTTTAGCTCACTGATTGGTTGATTGAGTCACGCCTCCAGCTCTATAGCTCACTGATTGGTTGAACCAGACACACCTCTAGCTCTATAGCTCACTGATTGGTTGATTGAGTCACGCCTCCAGCTCTATAGCTCACTGATTGGTTGATTGAGTCACGCCTCCAGCTCTATAGCTCACTGATTGGTTGATACAGACACACCTCTAGCTCTATAGCTCACTGATTGGTTGATTGAGTCACGCCTCCAGCTCTATAGCTCACTGATTGGTTGATACAGACACACCTCTAGCTCTATAGCTCACTGATTGGTTGATACAGACATACCTCTAGCTCTATATCTCACTGATTGGTTGATTGATTCATGCCTCCAGCATTATAGCTCACTGATTGGTTGATACTTGCCCCTGTATTAATATTGATTTATATTTCAGATGAACATGTTTGTGACAATACTAAATCGCCATGCTGTAGATCCGGAACTCGTCAAGCAGATATTCCGTCAACTTTACTACTTCCTAGGTGCTAGCGCACTAAACAACCTGCTACTGAGGAAGGACATGTGTAACTGGTCCAAGGGGATGCAAATCAGGTACGGTCAAAAGGGTTTTAAGGGGTCAGCCAAGATAATGTTATTTATTATGCCCCCATCTTTGATGAGGGGGTATATTGCTTTGCACTTGTCTGTCGGTCAACCAAATGGTTTCCATTCAATAACTCCAGAATGCCTTGTCATATGATCTTCAAATATTACATGGAGGTTGGTCATCAGCACTAGATGGCCAACATTGATTTTGAGGTCAGTAGGTCAAAAGTCAAGGTCACTGTGACCTTTATCATTTCTGACTATTGGACTGCCATTGGGTCATAAGTGTTTTACAAACATCTTCTGTTTATTCTCATTATACATGCAGAATAAGTTATAAAGAGGGAGCTACTGATTTCATCATGCTAGTTGGTAGATGCAACTACTCCTACAGTTTTGGCAGGATTTCCTTCAAACTTTTACAGGCCTCAAGTTCACAAAGAATTTAATTTCAGGATTAGAATCCTTAATTTCGAATACTGAAAATATTTTAACAGAATAGACAATTTCTTTCATGCATAAAAATTATTTTGATATCTCTTTTAATTTTGAAGGTAAAGTTTATTACTAAGTTTTTTAGCATATTTATAGAAATATACATGTAGCTTAATAAATTGAAGCTGGGTTTGAGATTTTTGGTTGATATATGTTACAGGTACAACTTGTCCTACTTGGAGCAGTGGTTACGTGATAGTAAGCTACAAGAATCTGGTGCCGGGTCGACATTAGATCCAATCATTCAAGCCTCCCAGTTGTTACAAGCACGGAAGACAGACGCAGACGTTGACAGTGTGTGTGACATGTGCTCCAAGCTGGCGGTTCCTCAGGTTTGTTTGTGATAAAAATTGTATATGTTACTAAATATAGAAACAAAAATGGCATATATTGCTAAATGTAGTAACAAAATATTACATGTTACTAAATATAGTAACAAAAATGGCATATATTGCTTAATATAGTAACAAAATACCACATGTTACTAAATATAGTAACTAAAAGTGCATAATTTGCTAACTGTTGTAAAATAATTTGGAATGTTGCTAAATATAGTAACGAAAATAGCATATATTGCTAAATATAGAAACAATATACCACATGTTACCAAATATTGTTACAAAAATGGTAAAAGTTGCTAAATGTAGTAAAATAATTGTGAAAGTTGCTAAATATAGTAACAAAAAATTAGCATACGTGAGCCTAGGGCACTTGGTCATTCCTTAAATGGTTTCAGTGTTTCTTAACCTACCAGAGATGAACTGGTAGGTAACCCAGAGGTAAACTCACGCGTATCCGTGCTGTACTGTACCAGGCGTGTTAAAAAACCATGGATTCTATTTGGCAAGAACTAGGGATCACAACCAGATTCCTTTGTGCATCAAACCACTGTCTCTTCTACTTACATAACATTATTTGTACTACATGTAAAATAGTGGAAACCTCTAAATCTTGCAAACTTTGGATGGCATCTATTGGTCCATTGAAAATTACAACTAAAAATTAATAATTTTCATGTCTATTTTTAGATTGTGAAGATTCTGAACCTCTACACACCTGTGGACGAGTTTGAAGAACGTGTACCAGTTTCTTTTATACGCAAAATTCAGCAAAAATTAAAGGAACGCACGAAGCCTGAAACTTCGCTTCTTATGGACCTTAAGTTCTCGTATTCTGTAACATTCCCGTTTAATCCTTCCAAGATAGCGCTAGAAACCATTGACGTGCCAGATCAGTTAAATTTAGGTCACATGGTTACTAGATTGTAGAACATGTTCTTCCAGGATAGTGAATTTAATCAAGCATATCCTGAAATTTTTCAATCGATTAAATAAATAGAATTGTTCCGTTTTTTGTTCCATGTGACCAGGTCACTTGGTCATTGGATTGTAGAACATGTTCTCGGGATAGTGAAATCTAACAAGTATATCCTGCCTTTTTTAATCGGTAAAAAAAATGGAATTGTTCTGTTTTACATTCTATATGAAATTAGTGTCATGTTTTTAAATTATACACATGTATATACAAGCTTTGTTTTTTTTGTGACTTGGAATTATTTACATCGGAAGATTTTATTTTTTGTTGATTTTGCTTGTTAATTGTTTTTCGAGTTTAGAATTACATGTATAGTCTAGATATAATACCAGAACTGACACATTATACATGGATAAATAATACATACATTACTTGGGTATATACATTTCCATGTTAACATAATGTCAGGCCTCAACAAATATTTTTAAAAGCACTCATCCTGCAATATAGACGAAGAAGAAAACCCCAAAATCTTACTTGTCCTGCTATATAAATAAAGAAGGAAAGAATAGTGCAGGACGAGCGGACGAGTGAATTTATTGCGGTCTGATTGTTATTACGAAAACCTTTGACATTGTGAAGTTCTATTGTAATATTTAAATGTTTAATTAAATGAATTAACTAGTGCAGAAAAACCACAGAAACTTGTACACAAAAACCACAGGAACTCGTGCACAAAAAACGCTTTTTTCTGTGATAATGTAACATTATAACATTTCCGTAGTAACGTAGTTTATCTTGACATCTCAACATTGCCGTAGTTACATAGTGTAACATGACTTTTCAACATTTCCGTAGTTACCATAGATAAATAGTGCTTGACATTCCAAATAAAATACTGAAACTTTCCATGTATAATACATATTGAAGTATTACATTCTATAGAACTACAGTAAAGCTCTGCTAATATGATGGTCTGAATAGTGAGTTGGTCTTTTGTTAAAAATTTAAGACTGCTTCTTTAAAAGTGCAAATTTCTTCATGATTTAAGATCTTTGGATTGACCTAATTAGCAGAACTTACTGTATGCAAAAATATTTATTTTTGATTGGGATATTATGTGGTTTTTACAGGTTTTCTTTTTTGAATATTTTTTTGAGGAAGAGTTTTCTGAGATAAATAAGAAACTATTTGTATGTATGTATGTATTGATACAGCTGTTGATTCTAAATATATTCTGACACATGACCGTGCACAAACAATGGTTGACGGTCTATAAGTGGAAAAATGGCACATTCTAGAAAAAATGGCTCCAATTGGCAACGGCTATATTTGGCAAAGCAAAGTGCAGAAAAATGGCAAATTGTGGAAAAATTCGGCATTTAATTTATAATGTTCTGTGTAGAAAATGTCCAAGCTTTAAATTATCAAATTATCATGCAATCAAAAATAAACCTGTCCCGATTTTGTAATGTCTAACTTTTTGGGTACTCCTATTTTATTTCAATTTTTCACAGTCACTTTATTGAACTGTTTTCATGCACATGCAATGGAGAAGAGAATAATAGCAAATATGAAACTAAAAATTTGCAAATTATTATTTCTGTTTTTCACACTTCAGCTATTCTCCAACTACTGATAAAAAACTTGGGTTGGAAGACAATGGCAATTAAAAGCACCTTTTTTTTCATTATTTTGTAGTCTTAGATATTGTTGACATTATTGCATGGTCAAACCAAGCAGAGAATCAGCTACATTCACCACCCACCCAAGTCAACAATGTAGTGAAATCAAAGCACTGTCTGCATTGTATATAGATGCTTAAAACTAGTCAGTATCATGAATATGTCCGTAAAGTAGTATTAGATTTGTGCTAAGTTTTAAAGATGCTGAACTCTTGATGATCATCAAAGAATGAAATATTGAACCCTTGCAACCACATCAGATACATTGTAGTTTGATGAATGCATGGGCCAAAGTTTCAACTTCAGGTCGATAAATATCAATCTGTTTTTCTTCATTTTCAGTTTTCCTTTATAAATTTTTTTTTTTTTAGAATTTTAGGTTTTTCACCTTTGATTATGTTAAGGTAATAAATTATGATTAGAAACACATTTAAATCACATTTTTTTCATCACTAATGTCATGTCAAAATTTTACCTGGTAGACCTAGGTAGGCTCTTTTTCATGAATTTTATAAACTTTTCACTGTATTTTATAAGTTCTAGTGGCAATTTTCTTCTGAATCATTCAGTATTGATAATTAACTAACTTCTAGAAACATGCACAATGATTTTAAAATATATCCTATTTTGGTGGTCATCTGGAGTCCTGCCTCTTTAAAATTCAACCATATTGTTTATAAAATATTGATGATTTTTGTCTTATTGCTATGGAAACCTGTATTCAGGACACAAAGAGTATATCACAAAAATGTTATTATTTATTTGATATAAAGTTGTGTTTGACATGTTTTGTTTGTTGTGATTCTAACTGATGAAATTACTTTGTCTGTCAAATTTGTGAGTTTACCGTAATTATAATTTTTACTCTAAAATAAAAGAATAATAGCAGCAACATCTGGTACCTAGAAGGTCTCCGTGGTAACCAAAGCAGTAACAAAACAAATATTTTACTACAAATACAACCTTTTACAATGTTTCAATCCATCTTGAGTTTAAATTCCCTCTCAATGTTTGCGGACTTTCCTCTGGCTGTTTGTGAACAAGTTTGAAAGAAGAAAATACTGGTCATACAAGGGGCATGTGTTCTACTTGGTTGCATTTAAGTTTGATAATGATTTTAAATGTTTATAAATGGTGGCATACATGTAGGTATGGTAATGTAAATTTGTACTTTGTATATTATTATACAACATCACATACATTTTGTTGTATAAGTATTTTGTCTGATCATTAATGAACAATTTCTAAGGTGTTGGAATGGCTGTTATTAGTCCCCGACTGGTTTTTGACCGGAGGGGACTATAGGTTTTCCCTCAGTCCGTCCGTCACTCAGTCCGTCTGTCCGTCAAAAAATCTGGATCCTGCCATAACTCAAACAGTTTTCAAGCTAGCTTTATGAAACTTGATATGTGGATAGGGGGCAATGAGGGGATTATGCACGTCGAAAAATATTTTGATTTTGACAAATATTTTGGTTCTATGGCAAAACATTGAAAATGGCTTAAAACCGGTAGGGGACTTCTGTATTGCTTGCAATTCTTAATTACTTGTTTATTTTACATTTGTTTGTGTGCTTTGTTTAATTGCTGATACATTGTGATATTATAAAATAGACTGGTTCTATTGATTTCAAAATGTATATTTGACTGGGTTTGTTTTGCTGTAGACTGGTTCTATTGATACCAAGGTGCACGGTAGACTGGTTCTATTGTTACCAAGGTGTACAGTAGACTGGTTCTATTGTTACCAAGGTGTACAGTAGACTGGTTCTATTGTTACCAAGGTGTACAGTAGACTGGTTCTATTGTTACCAAGGTGTACAGTAGACTGGTTCTATTGTTACCAAGGTGTACAGTAGACTGGTTCTATTGTTACCAAGGTGCACGGTAGACTGGTTCTATTGTTACCAAGGTGCACAGTAGACTGGTTCTATTGTTACCAAGGTGCACAGTAGACTGGTTCTATTGTTACCAAGGTGCACAGTAGACTGGTTCTATTGTTACCAAGGTGCACGGTAGACTGGTTCTATTGTTACCAAGGTGTACAGTAGACTGGTTCTATTGTTACCAAGGTGTACAGTAGACTGGTTCTATTGTTACCAAGGTGTTCAGTAGACTGGTCCTATTGTTACCAAGGTGTTCAGTTGACTGGTTATATTGTTACCAAGGTGTACAGTAGACTGGTTCTATTGTTACCAAGGTGTTCAGTTGACTGGTTATATTGTTACCAAGGTGTACAGTAGACTGGTTCTATTGTTACCAAGGTGTTCAGTAGACTGGTTCTATTGTTACCAAGGTGCACTGTAGACTGGTTCTATTATCACCAAGGTGTACAGTAGACTGGTTCTATTGTTACCAAGGTGCATGGTAGACTGGTTTTATTGTTACCAAGGTACATGGTAGACTGGTTTTATTGTTACCAAGGTACACAGTAGACTGGTTTTATTGTTACCAAGGTACACAGTAGACTGGTTCTATTGTTACCAAGGTTCTATTGTTACCAAGGTGCACATTAGAATGATTCTGTTCAGTATAGCGGTATTCTAAGGTTGTTACAGTATAATCTATGCAATTTGGATTTTTTGTGCAAAATTGAGCAATCTTACTCCTGGTGACATATTTCCCGATTTATTTATTTATAAGTCCCTATTTTATTATTGGAGATGTTATTTTGAGGCTTTAATTTCATATAGTACCAATAATTACAGTATTTAGCCATGCTTTGAATTGTTGGCCATTTTGATAAATCTGATGGCATAGAAGCTTCTTGTGGAATACTTGGGGGATCCAGTCTGTCCTAATATTCCCAATCCTGAAAATAAGATCCTTAGCAGCATGTCTGTTTCGGGTGTCATTGTTCAAATTAAGCCTATGAAATTTCAAGTGACCATATCCCGGTCAATTATTGGTATTTTGTTTTCTGCAAAAAAGTGCATTCTTTTTAGTGCAGTTAATCCGGATTATTCCAAAAAGTTAAAAAAGTGAGATTTTTTATCATTGTCTGGCACTCAGCACCTTTAATGGAGCTGGTTATAATGAGAACAAACTTTAATCAAAACATCATCATGCATTGTGTCAAAGTACTACTGTCTCTGTGGAGTATTTAAATCTACAAATATTGTGTCTTCACATATTCTACATATAGCTCACCTGAAACACCAAAACTGTTCCTGCTTACCTATTGTGACCATTCCTCTGCCTGTCTCTAATCACTAGAAGGTTTTTAGGGCATAAACCCCAACCTATCCTAATAAAGATTTACTGCAATCCATAAAGGTGAAATAAATCTATATTTTCGCTTATTGTCCTTTCTCTATATATATAAGTAAATAAAAAACAACATAATAAATTTTCCGACCTACCTATATTTGGGAGGGGGAATTTACAGGCCTGGTAATAAGCAATCCTTGTCATTCCTGAAAATCCCAGTTTCAAATCCTGAAACTCTTATTTTCCAATATAAAAAAGAAGGAAATCCGACACAGGCCTGAAAATTACCAAGCCTGAATTAATCAATTTTAAGACAGCAGAGGTCACCAATAGGTTGTGGATCTGAAACTTTTATATCCTGGACAGTTTGTGGAAATATTTACCGTAGAACTTTGATGTCTCAAACAATTTTGGCTGGAACATCCAAGAATCCTTCAAACATGTTCTTCTGTCCTGGTATAATGATGTTTTACTAGTAGAAGGCTGACAGACTATTTTCCGATCTGAAGTCAGTTTGAAGCATCGAAGTTCTACTGTATCTTGTTTTGGTACTCAGGTGGGCAGTCATTGTCCCTATAACCAGCATGTTTGGTTACTATATCAGATATTATCATGGACACCATAATTATATTTATTCTTATGATGTTGTTTTTAAAGTTTCAATGTGTTGTTGTGAACTTTTATATGTGCTGTTATATTGTTATTATATATTTACATTCCTCAACTGCCATTTATGATGTAAACCTGAATACCAGTCTACAAATTCTGATACCTGATTGGTTGCTTCTGAGCCTCACTTTCAATTGTCCAATGACAAGGCTTGATTTTATGACCAGTCTACAAATTCTGATATCTGATTGGTTGTTTCTGAGCCTCACTTTCAATTGACCAATGAAAAGGATTTATTTTATGACCAGTCTACAAATTCTGGTACCTGATTGGTTGCTTCCGAGCCTCACTTTCAATTGGCCAATGACAAGGCTACATTTTCATGTATAAAAATGTACATATATTGGCTTTTAGAAGAATTGTTCGAATAACTCATTATTCTAGATTCAAATTATCCGGTAATCATAGAAACACTTTCATTGTGTATATACATGTTAGATTACTGTCTCGAGTGGAACAGTAAACTTGCTCCATACACATGTTTCATTCACTGTTGAATCATTTATATTCATTGGGGTTTCTGATGTCTGATTGGTTGTTTCTGAGCCTCACTTTCAACTGACCAATGACAAGGCTTTATTTTATGACCAGTCTATAATTTCTGATACCTCATTGGTTGTTTCCGAGCCTCACTTTCAATTGACCAATGACAAGGCTTCATTTGTTACCCAATGAATTAGAATGATTCAGCTAGTATTTTATGACTTATTTATATAAATGTTAGATGATATATGGTTGGTCTGTGTTTGCTGAGGAAATTAAAATAAAATGCTTAACTACAAACATATCACTTTGTTTCCTTTTCATTTTAAAACATATTTTTCATCCATTTTTACGACGTTATTTATATTTCCATTTATTATGAGCTTTTGTGATCACTCTTTGTCCGTCCGTCCACAATTTGCTTGCGTAGACACTAGAGGTCACATTTTTGGTCTAAAGTTCAAATCATAGAAGAACCTTGTGTAATCAATAGAGGTCTTATTTGAGCCTTATCTTTATGAAAGTTGGTCACACTGATCATCTCAACAAGATCTAGATCAAATTCGATATTGTGTCATTCAGGGTCAAAAACTAGGTCATGAGGTCAAATTATAGAAAAACCTTGCATAGTCACGAGGTCATAATTTTGACCTAATCTTTATGAATGATGATCATTGTTTTGGTACCAAGTTTCATAATGATTAAGGTAAAACTGTGATCACTAGTGTCTTTACAAGAAAATTGTGGACGGACAGACAAAAAGCTCACTTTGTGACAGGTGAGCTAAAAACATCACAAATAATGACATATGATAATTTTTGTTGAGCCCGCTTGCAGTGAGCAAGACATAGTCTCCACTTTTGGTGTATGTGCGTGCGTGCGTCCCAATTTGTCCGGACCATATCTTTGTCATGCTTTGACCAATCTTCCTTATATTTGGCATGAATGTTCACCTCCATGAGGAGGAGTGTCATGCCCAACCCCCAGGTTCCTATTTCAAAGGTTATATTGAAGTTTGTACAGATCATTACATCTTTATGATGTAAATTGGCACATTCAAGTTGGTGCTTTTTTCAACGTGGGCCGAGGCTCGACATAATTTACCCGAGGGCACAAATTTCTAGTTATGTATAATAGTCCTTAAACAATTTCCTGGTCTATTAAGCTAAAATATCGACACCTTGAGATAATTCTGACTCATTTACGAAATAAAATTGCATTAAGTGGCCGTTATCCCAATTAGCTGAAAATGGGAGATATGGTCGACACTGCACATTTTCATCCTTCTCCAAAATCTCATTTTCTGGTCAAAAATTAAAACACATACACCTCAGCTTGTACTCGCTTCTTGCATAAACTATCTGGATGAGAACACAGGTTGGAGCAGGTAAGGTATTCTGTGACATCGGCTACTGTCGTGAGTTCCACATGTGGAGAAGTTGTCACAGGGGTGTCAATATTCCTGATTTATCTGGAAATGCTAAAAGAGCTATGATTTCTGATCAAAATAAAAGTTATTTGATGAAAATATCTTAAGAAATGGCAAAGTTGTGGTCAATTATATCTGCTCAGAAGGAGTTATATATGAAACAATGAGGTTTAAGGCCTCTATTTTGGCAAAAATGGTCGGCCGAATATGATTTTCAGGATTTTAAATTTTGCTCTGTTGACACCCCTGGCCCCGATCTCCCGAAGCATCTCGAGTAGAAATCTCAACTCAAATTGAGATTTTGCTCAAGTCAAGACTATAAATATGAGATAATTCTTACGTTTTATGCTAAAAATATTTACTGTAATAAACTCATAACAATGTATCTTCAGAGTCCTGTCTCCCATGGAAATTATCTCAAAGAGACATGTCAGTATTTGAGATTTATCTCAGCTCAGATTGAGATGCTTCGGGAGATCGGGGCCTGTTGTTAGTTGTTTGCGGAAGAGGAAATTACCGGTAGTAATGGTTGATAATTTATTCCATATAATGACACTAGTGAAACAGCTTATGCTTGGAGGAACAGATGGATGGTGTTGACCTGCACAAACAGGAACCCCATGGGGCTGCAGTTCGTATAAAGAGTCCCAACAACGGATGACACCCACCAAGCCTAATTGTTTACACAATTAGGGGTATAACTCCAACGCGATAAATTGCAATACAAAAACCAACACAAAATCCGCTATATTGATCGTTTTTGAATATTTAGGAGCATAAACTTTACATATTGCGCTAAATGTGTGAATGCTTTCATTGGTAAGTGTTACGGTCCTTGATTTTAATCCATAACAAAAATATACCGGTAGGCAATATTGGTTTGTTATTGTACTGCAATTTATCGTGTTGGAGTTATAGTACTATTCTCGAAATCTGGATTTGCTGCAAAACAAAGTATCTGATAAAAAAATCAAAGTATTGGCAAATTAATGTTAATTCAAAATTTCCTAAACCTCGAAACATCAATGTCCAATCTTTGACCCTGTACCAAAACTATGCTAAACACGAAACAAACAAAACAAAACAATTTTACATTCATTGAATTTTAATTCTTTTCAAGACATTTTGATGCATTAAAAATACAAATGTCTAAGATACATACACATACTTAATAACAAATTTTGTCATTGAAATGCTTTATAGCGCAAACATTGACGGAAACTAAAATGAAATAAAATGAATGAATGTTTTCACCTGTCAATGATAATCTGTGTACAGTTTCAAATATGTCTGTAACATTTATTTGTGTAATTACAAAATATACCTTTTCTAACATAAAACGGAACAATATCAAACAAAATTCATCAAAATATACATAACAGCCAATCAGATTTCAGACATGATAATGTATCGACCAATCACATTCAAGACATTTCAAATCGACCAATCACATTCAAGACATTTCAAATTGACCAATCACATTTAAGACATGATTGCAAATGAACCAATCACATTCAAGACAGACATATTCAACCAATCACATTTAAGACATGATAATGTATTGACCAATCACATTTAAGACAAACATTCAACCAATCACATTTAAGACATGATAATGTATCGACCAATCAGATTCAAGACAAACATTCAACCAATCACATTTAAGACATGATAATGTATCGACCAATCAGATTCAAGATGAACAAAATCAACCAATCACACTAAAACATTAATGATTAAACATCCAATCAAAATGAAGATGTGGTATTTCGACTAATCAAATGAAGACATGATATTTCGGCCAATCAAAACCAAGACATGATATTTCGACCAGTCAATCAAGACATGATATTTCGGCCAATCAAATCAAGAGATGATATTTCAGCCAATCAAAATCAAGAGATGATATTTTGGCCAATCAAAATCAAGGCATGATATTTCGACCAGTCAAATCCAGACATGATATTTTGGCCAATCAAATCAAGACACTATATTTTGGCCAATCAAAACATGATATTTTGCCTATCAAATCAAGACTTGATATTTTGGCCAATCAAATCAAGACATTATGATAATTCGACCAATCAGATTCGAGATAAATTTCAAATCATTCCAAACTTCCAACCCTATCAACCAGAATAAACCCATGTTTAGCTAAACTGCAAGTAAAAGCAATTTACAGAGATTTACAACACTACACAAGCAACTTAAAACTCAAATATTTTTTGGAAAAAGAAACTGATACAAAAAACGATATTAAAGAACATAGTGAAGTTACTAAAATAAATGTGAAAATTTTAGGAAAATCAGGTTGGCCAAAATATCGAAACACATCAGCATATTCTGGGAATATTTTGCCCAAATTAAAAGAGGGCAAACAAAAGTTAAAGCTATTTTCATATGCTAAAAAACACCACCTTATACGGTTAAAAGTAAGAATGGCCCGTGTTGCTAAAACTTCTATTTTGTTACAAAAGCTACAATTTAAGCAAGACTGGTCACTAAAATTTGAATCTATACTCACACCCTTGGTTGATTTTAAGATCAGGATTTGAATTGACCAATCAGAAGCCATAGATAATGCAGCAGAATGGAATGGATATAAAATATGAGACCACAGGCAGTAAGCAATGCAACATGTACATGTATCAACTCTATATACAAAACATTATCAATTTCTCACATCTACTGTTGATTCAAAGCTATCTGTCAAAACCGCCAGAATTGTCCATTTCTAAATAGGTAAATGTATATATTGACCAATCAGCCCTCTTATTTTACTCATACCATCTTTGACCATAGCTTTATGTATCATAATATGTAGCATAGAATATTTCATTGGCGTTTTTAGCGTAGTGCGTTAAATGCATGGTTCATAAATCATTGGTGAAATCCAAGTAAAGGTTCGAATCCAGTCTGATATGCTTATCTTTGTTATGCTGTTTATAATATTGTTTTTCTGACGTTTTTGTATCGACAAATTAATTTTATCATACTTTTCTTTGCGAAAAATGTAGCTGGCTTGATATACATACACTATGGTTTTTTTACATTTACTAGTACATTGAATACAAAACATGATTGCAGAAATTTCCAGCTTCGTAGGATGAACTCAATCCTGGTGTGCTGGAATACAAATGCTAATAGATCTAGTTTATTCATTGCATGTATGTAATAGCCGGAATGAGCAAAAGCATTAATATACGTTGTTTAAGCAAAATTTAAAAGAATCTAGGCATTGTTGGGATTTGAACTCGCAGTAAATTGTATACATTTAAAAATAAGACTCACAAAACCATAGCTGTTAACCACTCGGCTATTGGGCAGTTAAAGTTTTGATTAATTAATTGTACTTATGATGTTAGGACTTAATCCTGACACACCTGTAATAATCGATCGAGTTGAATGTTTGTTTACGAGGTTGTGACTGATAACTTTGAATCAACAGTACACATATTTGTGACCTCATTAAAAACATATCAATGTTTAAAGCAAAATAGAGTCGCCAACTATATCAACCCTAAAACACATTAGCATTATTTAACAGTGATGTGATTTTCTATAATTAGCTTCGGCTTTCTACATAAACATTATTATACTCATGAGTGAATTATTGAAGGCAAATAATGATATCACAGAGATGAAACAGGCCTGGTAATTAGCAATCATTCTCGGGCCTGAAAATTTTAATATAAGAAGGAACTCTTGAAACCAGGCCCAGGCCTGTCAAATGAGGGGCCTTGACGTAGCCTACTGTCAAATGAGGGGTCATGACCATATTTTGTAGCCTTCTTCAAATGAGAGGGGCCTTGACCATATTATGTAGTCTACTGTTTGAAATACACAAGTGTACATAACCTGTTTGGCGCAACCAGGTTGTATTTCACTATATACTGTATAGAAAGATACAAACTTACTGGGCCAAAAGGACATAATACATGTATCAATACAAATATGTACGAGACGGGCTTCAAATACCAATACAAATGACCAATAATGTAGAAAAAACTTTTCTTGGAAATTTACATATTCTGTGATATGAACTCTGTAATATATTCATGCCAAGAGGTCAGGATCACATCAATATATTCCTGCTGTACAAAAAGCAAATAAAAAAGATGAACATGCAGTGAATGACACAATTATATACATCAATGAACAAAAACCAATATTTACAAAATAGAAGGCTCATCATTGGTCAGTTATAAGCCTCATTTCAGACCAGCCAATGAGAAAGTCTCATTTCAGACAATCCAATGAGAAAGCCTCATTTCAGACCAGCCAATGAGAAAAAGCCTCATTTCAGACCAACCAATCAGAACGCATGGTTCAACAAACCTCACATCTGATAGGTGGATTGTGGTTAGATCTAACCAATCAGAAGCTACAATTTAAGAGAGACCAGTCTCCAAACTGGAATATATAACCTTGCGCCCCATTGGCTGATTATTACACTAAGGTTTGAATCGACCAATCAGAAGCAAGATAAGATGAAATATGATAATATATGTACAATATGACTGTGAAATAAGTGTACACAGTTCCCTGCATAACCATATATGACCCCGGTAATGATTTCGGATGAGACAATTCTGAAAAGTCTTTGGTTACAATTTACACATTTAATGAACAAATTACACATTTTGTCAGATAATGCTCTAATTAGAATTTCACGAAATGATTTCTGCAGAATCATGATTCCTACCGAAACAGGCCATCAAAATTTGAACTGTAACTCCGATGTGAAAACTTAGTTCTAAAGTGATTACCCAATGGAAACATGTTTTACAAAAGAATCAACCAATGAAAATCAGTATTTAAGCTACGCAGGAAATATTGTGTAAATTCTCGCAGATACATGAATGTATATACACATGAATGCAAGCATCACTAAAATTCACCCTTCAAGTCCAACACAGATCTGTAATAAAGTTTATCTTTCATAAAAGTTGAAACAATTGATTATTGGTATATGACCTTTGTTCAAAAGCATATGACCCTTGATGTCACAGTATGACCTTTGATGTCACAGTTTGACCCTTGATGTCACAGTATGACCTTTGATGTCACAGTATGACCTTTGATGTCACAGTTTGACCTTTGATGTCACAGTATCACCTTTGATGTCACAGTATGACCTTTGACTCCACAGTATGACCTTTAATGTCAAAGTATGACCGTTGACTTCACAGTATGACCTTTGATGTCACAGCATGACCTTTTGTCCTCATACATTGTTGTTAAAATGAATTCACATCCTTTAACTTCACTATATAATCTTTCACCACAATATGACCTTTAATCTCAAAATATGACCTTTGACCTCACTGTATTTCGACCTTTGATAGAATAGGAAATTGAGTCTCAATGTATTTCACACATTAATAATATCCGCCTCGATGTCCGCCACGGTAATTCTGATTATATCCACCACGATTTTGTTGGTTACGATTATAACCTTGACCTTGATGATGTCCTCCTCGGTTACGGTCCTGATAATCCCTGTTGCCATGGTAACCACCATGTTGACCTTGGTGACCTCCATGTTGACCCCTGTAACCACGGTCTCTGTTGTCATGGTGACTATAGCCGCTACTTCTGTCATTAACGACAACAAATGGTGTAAATAAATCATCAAAACATTTTTATAGAAATGGAAAACTAGATGATTATAAGATATGGTTTCGCATAATCGCAAACACTGAATGACAAGAAACGTGAAATATTCATGCAGATCTGGGTTTCAAGCAAAGGCCATATCTTTGCAGAAGGTTTCAAACAAGGACAATAACTTTGCAGAAACTTAGTTATGGTTTCAAAAAAGGACGATAACTTTGCAGAAACTTGGTTAAAGTTTCAAACAAGGACCATAACTTTGCAGAAACTTAGTTCTAGTTTCAAACAAGAACCATAATTTTGCAGACATTTGGTTAAAAATTCAAACAATGGACATAACATTGCAGAAACTTGGTTATAGTTTCAAATAAGAACCATAACTGTGCAGAAACTTGGTTAAAGTTTCAAACAAATGCCATAACTTTGCTGAAATTTGGTTAAAGTTTCAAACAAGAACCATAACTTTGCAGAAATTTGGTTAAAGTTTCAAACAAGAACCATAACCATAACTTTGCAGAAATGCCATAACTTTGCATTGTTAAAACCTATTTCCAACAAACAAAATCCAAGAAGCAAAGTTTTACTTACATTTAGTAAAGATCTCATTTTGAACTGAGATATATACTTGATATGCCTCGTAAGCTAATAGACTGTTGATCAAACTAGTGATCTGTAGCTTGCATGTTGTGTCAGTAAATGGAACACTGAACTTTCTAACATGACCGGCGATTTTGCCTATATCGACTAAGAACAAATCATAACATATCGGCCGATATACAATGAAAGTGACGTCAGGCAGGTAAACATGTAACCTAAGCAACATAGATCTCGCAAAATAACACTGGCTTTAATATAATTCCCGGTTTAAATCATGTTAGAATCGAAATAAACTATGAAAAACAGTCGGTATACATTGTATAACAGTCGGTATACATTGTATAACAGTCGGTATACATTGTATAACAGTCGGTATACATTGTATAACAGTCAGTATACAACGGTTTTTCATAGTTGATTTTTTAAGTATACTATACCTGTTGTAATCTCGATGTCGATTATAGTCACGGTCCCGATCCCGATCCCTGTCCTGGCCCCTGTCTCGACCCCTATCATAGTCCCTATCTCTGTCATACGACCGGTCTCTGTCGCGATTCTGATCGTACGATCTCCCTCCATGATCTGACCTACAAATACAATATAACAGTAAAACATCACTTCAACACCAATTTTATCAATTTTACAACTTTATATAATCACGGGAATATTAAATTCCATCCATAAAATATGACAGCAGATGATCCATTCAAACCAGGCATAGACACTAACTATTTTAGCCAGCGGACCAGTTTTAGTGTCGAGCCCTGTAAACTGACAAGGAGTGCAAAACATCCCCGTCCAAAATGGAAACCTGTAACCAGTTTTACCAAAATATAAGACACCAGCGATCAAGTAAGCTCAATCGACGAATAATTATTATATGTATGCTATCCAATCGTAACCTATATTATGTCATAGGGGTAATATACATATTGGTGGCCATCTTGGATTTCTCGGCGTTGTGACAGCAGAATTTTGCAAGAAATGAATTTTCGTAAACTGGACACTTTTTGCTTTCAATTGATACCAATTATAGATTTGACAAGAATTGTAAATAAATGGCCCTCAGCACTTGGACTAATAATTTATTGCCTGATTTTACGAGACATATACTTAGTTTACATCAAAAAGTTCAATATCTAGTACAGGATCAGATTCATTAGGAGTCATCAAAGCTCAGACAAAAGCCAAAATGTCACAAAATATGCCTGTCTGGGGTGCATAGTGAACGAAAATAAGAGATGTTTGTAAAACACATATGCCCCCATGGCAGCACAATAGTCAACAAGAGTGCCAAAATGTCACAAAATACGCCGGTCTTGGGGCATGGTGAGTCTCAGGGCATGGTGAATGAAAAAAACAATGCAACATTTTTTTTAATTAAAGGACCATAACCAAATAAGGCCTAGGCTGATTTGGCCTATAATCAAACTTGGCCTAGATATTATGCCCATAAGCATTGTCACAAAGTTTGAAGACGATTGGATGAAAACTCTTTGCGTTAGAGCACAGACAACCAATTTCATACTTATTTGGTAATTAATTTCTTATTTGGTAATTAAAGGACCATAACCCAATAAGGCCTAGGTCAATTTGGCCTATATTCGAACTTGGCCTAGATATTATGCCCATAAGCATTGTCAGCAAGTTTGAAGATGATCGGATGAAAACTGTATGCGCTAGAGTACAGACAAAGGCCGATTTGGCCTATAATCAAACTTGGCCTAGATATTATGCCCATAAGCATTGTCAGCAAGTTTGAAGATGATTGGATGAAAACTGTTTGCGCTAGAGTACAGACAAGGCCAATTTCATACTTATTTGGTAATTAAAGGACCATAACCCAATAAGGCCTAGGCCGATTTGACCTATAATCGAACTTGGCCTAGATATTATGCCCATAAGCATTGTCAGCAAGTTTGAAGATGATCAGATGAAAACTGTTAGCGTAAGAGTACAGACAAGGCAAATTTCATACTTATTTGGTAATTAAAGGACCATAACCCAATAAGGCCTAAGCCAATTTGGCCTATGATCGAACTTAGCCTAGATTTTATGCCCATAAGCATTTTCAGCAAGTCTGAAGATGATCGGATAAAAACTGTTAGCGTAAGAGTACAGACAAGGCCAATTTCATACTTATTTGGTAATTAAAGGACCATAACCCAATAAGGCCTAGGCCGATTTGGCCTATAATCGAACTTGGCCTAGATATAATGCCCATAAGCATTGTCAGCAAGTTTGAAGATGATTGGATGAAAACTGTTTGCGCTAGAGTACAGACAAGGCCAATTTCATACTTATTTGGTAATTAAAGGACCATAACCCAATAAGGCCTAGGTCGATTTGGCCTATAATAGAACTTGGCCTAGATATTATGCCCATAAGCATTGTCAGCGAGTTTGAAGATGATTGGATGAAAACTATTTGCGCTAGAGTACAGACAAATTACTGGACGCCGCCGCCCGCCCGCACGCCCGCCAAGGGTGTTCACATAATACGTCCCGTTTTCAACGGGCGTATAAAAATGGTGAAGGTCTCAGTGACCTTGACCTTTGACCTCAAAATCAATAGGGGTCATCTACTGATGCTGACCAAGCTCCATGTAAAGTTTGAAGATCCTAGGTCAAAGCGTTCTTGAGTTATTGAATAGAAACCATTTAAATAGTCAGAAATGGTGAAGGTCACAGTGACCTTGACCTTTGACCTACTGATCTCAAACTCAATAGGCGTCATCTACTGTTGCTGACCAACCTCCATGTAAAGTTTGAAGATCCTAGGTCAAAGCGTTCTTGAGTTATTGAACGGAAACCATTCAAAATAGTCAGAAATGGTGAAGGTCACAGTGACCTTGACCTTTGACCTACTGACCTCAAAATCAATAGGGGTCATCTACTGTTGCTAATCAACCTCTATGTAAAGTTTGAAGATCCTAGGTCAAATCGTTCTTGAGTTATTGAACGGAAACCATTTTACAGCTCAGACAAAAGCCAAAATGTCACAAAATATGCCTGTCTGGGGTGCATGGTGAACGAAAACAAGAGGGCCATGATGGCCCAATATCGCTCATCTGATTATACATGAAACCCTGCACAGTTTTCACCCAAGGGAATAATTTGAACATCTTGGTAGAAAACCACAAGATGATGCTACATACCAATTATCAAAGCTATATGCAGTGTAGTTTTAGACAAGAAGATTTTTATATGTTTTCCCTATTTAAGTCTATGTAAAACGGTGACCCCCGGGCTGGGCCAATTTTGACCCCAGGGGAATTATTTGAGCAACCTTGGTAGGGGACCACTAGATTATGCTTCATACCAAATATCAAAGCACTAGGCATTGTAGTTTTTGACAAGAAGATTTTTTATATGTTTTCTCCATTAAGTCTATGTAAAACTGGTGACCCCTAGAAATTGTTGACAGACGGACGACGGACATCTCGGTATGAAAAAAACCTCACCATGACCACTTTGTGGTCAGGTGAGCTAATAAAACAATCCAACTTGGCCTATTTCTCATATTTATGATAATTAAAGGGACATAACTATAATTGAACTTGGCCTAGATTATATGCCCATAAACATTGTCACTAAGTTTAAAGACAATCAGATGAAAACTGTTTGAAATAGAGTACAGACAAGTCCAATTTCACATTTTTTTGGTAATTGAAGAAAGCCTGTGCCAATTTCGTCTGTAATTGAACTTGGCCTTTATATTATGCCCACAAGCAATGTGACCAAGTTTGACGATAAGATTAAAACAGTTTGAGTAAGAGTACAGGCAATTACTGGACGCAGCTGCCTGCCCACCCAGGGTGTTCCCATATGTCCCAATTTTTCAAAAGGCGTATAAAAAAGATCCGAACGCTTAAAACTACAACATTTTTCACAATTATAACAATGATCTATACCTATGAGAAGATCCCTGAGATCGGTTGTCACGACGATTATCATGTGACCTGTTGTCCGTGTGACGATCAGAGCGTTCGCTAGATTCCTGACGATCATGTGAAGATGACTCTCTCTGGTTACCATGGTTACCAGCAGCATGTTTATCACCTTGATCGTGGTCCTTGTTGCCAACAGAAGGGGTCTCCTGAGTAATGAATTATAATTCAAATATTGGGAAAATTCAACAACCAATTGTATACATGCATACATACATGTATTTAATCCAACGTTTTGATGCATACACTTACATCAAGATAATACATTCATTATTTCTAAATAACTAACAACTTCTAAGATGAAATGGCACAAAAATTAAACCCAGCAAAATCATGAGATTTCAGCAGATTTCTCACCTTTGTTTCTTCCTTGGAAGTTATTTCATCCTCTCCACCATCTTTAGCTGCTTGGTCACCAGTGTCTACATTCTTAGAATCATCACCTTGACTACTCAACTCTTCCTCTTCCTCAACTTTCTTCTCACCTTCTTTACCAGAACCTTCAACTTCAGTCTTCTTCTCTTCTTCTGTTTCTACTTCCAATCTATTTGTAGCATCATCGGTAGCTTCAGTCGTATCTGTAGGTACCATATTATCATCCTTGTCATCAGCTGTGTTAGTAGTGTCTGTATTAATGTCCTCTTCCATCTTTTCTGGTGTTTTCTCAACTTCCATTGTGTCTTCGTTCTCCTCTTCTTCATCATTGTCAGATTCCTTTGATGTTTCCTTAGCAACATTGTCTTCTTCTGATGTTTCCTTAGCAACATCATCATCTTCTTCTGATGTTTCCTTAGCAACATCATCCACAGTAGTATCATCCTCTTCAGTTATTTCCTTATCTGATGTTTTCTTAGAAACATCAACTTCTTCTGATGTTTTCTTATCATCAGCTATAGTATTGACTTCTTCTGATGTTTCCTTAGCAACATCATCTTCTTCAGATGTTTCCATGGCAACATCAGCATCTGCAGCATCAACTTTGCTGGTAGATTCTTTATCCTCACTGTCACTAACCTTCTCACTAGCAGTTTGATCATCTTTACTTTCCTCAGTCATAGTATCTACTTTCGACTCGCCAGCAACTATACTATGACTTTGACCTTCAGTTACATCTTTATTAGAGTCATCATCATCACCCACAATGCCTTCCTCATCATTAGATTTAGTAACATCTTCATTAGTTGATTTCCCAACAGGTTTCGGTAAATCTACGTTGTCAGCTGGCTCTTTCACCATGTTATCTATACCAGGCTTGTCATTATCAGGTTCTGCTTCTTCTGTATCATCCTTAAGATTGGACTCTGCTTTGATAGTATTTGCTAACTGTTTCAATTCCCTGTCAATCTCATCTCCTTCATTCTTACTTTCCGACTGATCCTGAAAAAGTAAAGCAGTAAGTTATTATAAGTTTGTTAACCTTTCTCGTTTTCAATTTTTCATCGCCTTCAGAAATGAATAACAGAAATTTTGGTTACACTAACATGTGCCAGATAATTATTAAATTTTCTCATTTCCTCGTTTCCATTTTTAGATTGATTCTGAGGCAATGTAACAAACAGGAGCAGAACGTGATTGGTGCATGGGGCGGGACATAAAAATCACAAATTCAATGACAAGACTGTAACAGTGTAGACTTTCGGTTCTTATCTATATCTACATCATATACCCAACCATCGATTGCCGACTATTACAGGGTGGCACAGTCAGAGATAACAGTAATTTAAGAAATATGTATGTTAGAAGTGTTAAAAGTGTAATTGATGGTATGTTACACCTAAAATAGAAAGTTCATTTACAGTTTGACAGCCGCCAGCCGGTCTCTGAAGACATCAAGGCTGGGGCTGGATTAGTGTAAGGTCAGCACTCTGCCAGAACCCTGTCACTCTTATACAACACAAGAACCGAAAATCTCAGTGTTTACAGTCCTGCCATTGAACTTGCAATTTATTTTTCCTCAGACAAATTTTCAGCCTTTGAAAATAATAAGTTGTCGAATATTTAGGTTTTTGGTGTCAGGGGTCCTACTGAAGAATATTTCCCAATCCTGAACGTAAGATGAACATTTGTTTCAGGTGCCAGTAGCATGTAACTTGTTTCAAACTTTGCTCTATTGCTAAAAGTGAGCTCGGCTGTCACCTAGAGGAGACATTCTGCCCTCGTGTTGACAATATCAATATCATACATGTTTATATACCGTCCAGGAAATAGTAAACAGCAAGATTCTTACCTCTTCGGATCTATTTGTCTCTTTCTTCAAACTGTCGTGGATTTCTGTGATAAAAATAAACAAAATTATAGATTCTATAATTATACTAAATCCATGCCAACAATAATTATATGTATACTTAAGTCAAATTTTCCATCAAGTCAAATTTTTAAAAATTCTTGATTTTGACCTTTCTCATTTGTCAACATCAATTCTGACAAGTGTGGTGGTGACCTTCTGGGTACTGTTTTATCAAAGCACTTATGAAAATCGTAGACTTACGATCAAATTTAAATTCTCTGTAATACTTTGACAACCATAAAGTGTGGTAAATAGAGCTTCAATACTAATAAAGATTCAGTGAATGTATTCGTACAAACCACATTATTCCCTAGCTTGCAGTTGTTAAAGAATTATTAACAATTTAAATTTGAACGTAAGCTTAAGATATCCGTAAGTGCTTTGATAAAACAGTACCCTGATGTTTATATAGAATTTTTAAACAACAAACTGATGCTATCTATGGTTCCCAATTATTCTAGATTACCTAATGAGCCGTTGGACATTCACCATGATAAATACATTGCTAGCTTATCATACAAATTGTTTCATGGAATTTGTTTCAATTTCACACTTGATAAGTTTGATATGTACTGATGTTTCTTGATTTCAAATAGATTCACAAAATTTAATATTGAGAAATATGATTTAATTTAAAGTATTATCACCTACATATATGCCATTAACATGACATTGCACACTAGAGCTGTCGGTGATAAAATACTGATTGTATCAACAGTATTTAAAGCCAATCGATTATCAATTCACATTGTAAAATATCAATACATGGGTAAATAAAAGGAACCTTTTTCCTGCACCTACTTTTTTTTCTTGGTTAAACAGTGGAGGAATTTGTGGGAAATTTGGCAATACAGTGATTCCCCTAATAGATATACTTTCCCGAAGGGGCCAAATTTGCAGCAAAAATTGCCTGATCGGGTAATAGAAACGCACACTTTTGAAAAATTTACCTGTGCATAGCGATAGTTGACATAGAGCTGCTCTGACTGCACATTTGTTACCACAAAATCTTCATTTAAAATCCTACTGTTGAAAACTATTTTAAATTGTCTAGATTCTGAGATTTTTAGTGTTTTATTTCACTTTTCTGTTCGGGAAACTTAAATTTCCTGATTGGGCAAGTAAATATATTTTGAATAGTATTTAGACTGGTCAATTTGGTAGTTTTTAAGGCTTAATATCTAGACAATTCAAAATAAATCTGAACGGAAGGATTTTAGATATATCTAAATGTATATATACCCTTTGTGATATGAAACATGTGTTTAGATAATCGTTTCATCAAATATCCTCATGCACAGGTAAGATTTTAAAAAGTGTGCATTTCTATTGCCCAATTAGACAATTTTCGCAGCAAAATGAGCAAGTAATAAGGGGAATCATCGAATTGCCCGATTAGGCAATTTCCTCAACTGTTTAATACAGTTGACAAGCTGTGAAAATGGGTCAATTGTGAACTCAAACCGAAGCTTTCTATTCTCAAAAGATAATTCTTAGCCTGATATATCAAGTCTACAATGGCTAAACGGGTAAATCATGACTGATGGGCCAGTTACTGGTTTGTGTATATAAGCAAATTGATATATGATCAGAACTTGTCTACTAATATATTAGAAATCAACATGCCTTGGATCTAATCAATGACAGCTCTACTATATGTACATTACTGTAAACCATTTACTTTCGCGATCTGCTGATCGTGAGCATATTCACGTCTACAAATGTTCGCGTTTTTAAGTTTCCTGCAGTGTCCATATCAATGTTCTTAGCACTTTCGTGGCGACATAATTTCGCGCAATTCTACCATTTGCAAACTCTGCGGAACTAAATTGCGCGAAATAATGTCTAGGTTTACAGTATTTAACATAACACCACGTAACACCACATGCACACTATATCTATAAAGCACTACAACAATGTCTAGGGGTCTGAGATATTTGGTTGCAAAGGTGTAAGAAGGCTAGAGGCAGACAATAGATATATAAGTTATACAGATATTTGGTTACCATGGTAACAATTACAGTACAACCTCTCCAGGCCCTCCATAGAGTAAGTTAACTACCTCTCTATAGAGCAAAAACCTCTCTTATACAATATAAACTTTTGTTCCAATTTCTGAGCATCAATGGGTGTGACTCTAGAGAGGTTGTACTGTATACATGTAGAAACGTTATATACAGTGCCCACCAAAAATAAGTATACAGTAAATAATTGTTGCAAAATTAAACTTGGTTAAATTATTCAATATCTGTTTATTAGACGGTCATAATTATCTTAGTTTCTGAAACTACAGTACCTAAATGAGTAAAAATAGAGATAGAAATAAAAATGAAGATGTTCGGAACTAAAAGAACCATGTGATCAAAAAGGCTTAATTTTCCATCTTTTTGTGACAAAGTTACCATTCTAGAGGGACAAAGAAACTTTATATTTTGCACCTAGGGTACCAATTAATGTATGGCCTTTCCATTTAATAAACAAAAATGTTCAGTTTCTTCAAATATATTGTTGCTTTACTGTTCTGCAAATAGTATCATTACAGGCAAGTAAGTGGGCAAATAACATCTGTATAGAATACCTATTTTTGGTGGGCAGTGTATTACACACAGACAATATATGAGCTGTATAGGTATTTGGTTACCATGGAAGCAAGTATATAGAAAGGTTATATATTACAAACAGACAATATAAAAGTTATATAGGTATTTGGTTACCATGGTAGCAAGTATATAGAAAGGTTATATATTACAAACAGACAATATAAAAGTTATATAGGTATTTGGTTACCATGGTAGCAAGTATATAGAAAGGTTATATATTACAAACAGACAATATAAAAGTTATATAGGTATTTGGTTACCATGGTAGCAAGTATATAGAAAGGTTATATATTACAAACAGACAATATAAAAGTTATATAGGTATTTGGTTACCATGGTAGCAAGTATATAGAAAGGTTATATATTACAAACAGACAATATAAAAGTTATATAGGTATTTGGTTACCATGGTAGCAAGTATATAGAAAGGTTATATATTACAAACAGACAATATAAAAGTTATATAGGTATTTGGTTACCATGGTAGCAAGTATATAGAAAGGTTATATATTACAAACAGACAATATATAAGTTATATAGATATTTGGTTACCATGGTATTAAGTATGTAGAAAGGTTATATATTACAGACAATATATAAGTTATAAAGATATTTGGTTACCATGGTAGCAAGTATATAGAAAGGTTATATATTACAAACAGACAATATATAAGTTATATATATATTTGGTTACCATGGTATTAAGTATGTAGAAAGGTTATATATTACAAACAGACAATATATAAGTTATATAGATATTAGGTTACCATGGTAACAAGTATATAGAAAGGTTATATATTACTAACAGACAATATATAAGTTATATAGATATTAGGTTACCATGGTAACAAGTATATAGAAAGGTTATATATTACTAACAGACAATATATAAGTTATATAGATATTTTGGTTACCATGGTATTAAGTATATAGAAAGGTTATATATTACAAACAGACAATATATAAGTTATATAGATATTTTGGTTACCATGGTATTAAGTATATAGAAAGGTTATATATTACAAACAGACAATATATAAGTTATATAGGTATTTTGGTTACCATGGTATTAAGTATTGTAGAAAGGTTATATATTACAAATTTACAATATACAAGTTATATAGATATTTTGGTTACCATGGTATTAAGGATGTAGAAAGGTTATATATCAGAAGCAGACTAACTAGAAGTTGGTTGGCATAGTAACTCACCAGATGACCCGGTTGCTGTTGAAAAAAATTGTATACAAATATGTAATCCCAAAAAACAAACAGGTACAGTCCAGTTAGGATATTGTGAGAGTGATATTGTCGTTTATGTGTACACAAAATATTACAACCAGTGTCTGAACTGGTAGTGCGAATATAGTAAGTTAGTTCAGCATTGAAATTATAGCTGTCTGTATAAGCCTTTATAATTGGTTTTACACCGTTATAGGGGACTCGACCGCTGCGTCACTCTATTCTTACTCTGACTGGACTATAACACAGAAATCACTCACAAACTCAGCTTAAATTTAGTTCTAACAACAATAACGGTTTCTTAAATCAGCGATTTTAAGTTAAAATTAAAGCACCATGAAAATTCTCTACTTATGAAAAATGAATTGTATAATTAAGTTCAGCACAATAGTAACAGATATATTTTACTTACTGGGAACGACAGTTTTTTTCTGCACCAATCCGAGCATATCCAGCAACGATCCTTCTTGTTTGTCCCCCTCTGCTGTAAAACAGTAAATGTACTAATTTAAACTCTACTTTCATACAAGTGTCTATTCTGCTGACTGTACACACCACTGGCTTAGTCTAAGAAGGTCGTAAGTCCTTATACGACTCATGCATATTTGAAATCTACACCTCAAGGCGCTTCTTACGAGCCTATTTTCATGAAAATCAGATGTGGTCATGTTGACCAAACTGAACTTTAAAAAGCTTGTTTTTCCATAAGTAAAGAGTAGTTTTCAGACCGTTTTTTTCTTGTTATCTCAAAATACTGATTTTGAACTTACGACTTTCTTATTCTAAGCCAGCAATATACTCCAGTTCATGGAACAGTCTGTGAATTTAGGTTTTAAAACTACTTGCCCAAATCGGCAAAACTTAAGTTTTCCTATATACTCTATGCATAATTACCGCAGAAGCTAATTGTCCGAATCAACAATTACTTGCCCCGACAACCGGAAAAATGCTGATTTTGCAGACTAATGGAATCACAAGTCGGCTGTTACACACAACACCCATGGCAGCCACAGCATCTAGGCATTTTACCCTTCCAGGTAACCATTTATATATCAGGGTTAAGTGAAGAATTGAGGGTGTTTGCTCAGAGAAACAATTTATTATTAAGTAGTGGCGAAAATGGGTATCAAACGCAGGACCTTTCGATCACATTTATTCTTATTTATTTTAGGTCAATTGTGATACAAGTTTTTTCAACTTATATTAATCACTATTGAAACCTCATTCCTGAAGTTATCCATCGCCACAAGCATGGGTGAAAGTTTAAAATTCTGAAAAACCTGAAATCCTCAAGTATTGTCAATTGATATTGGGAAAATAAAGAAAAACAGTCTATTTGACACTCTCCAAAACCTGAAGTTCAGGCATGTGCCTGAAAACTTTCGCCCATGCACAAGGGTATGAGAGAAGAGAAGCTATTTCGCTTTTTTTGCTGAATGTCAAGCGAGGAAATTACTGGTATCCAGGGGTGTCAACAGAACTAAATTAAAAATCCTGAAAATCTTATGCGGCCGACCATTTTTGCCAAACAAAAGGCCTTCAACCACTTTGTTTCCATATTTAACTCATTTTTATCGAATAACATTCTTCAGAGCACATTACATTGTCCATAACTTTGCCATTTGTTGAGGTATTTTTATCAAAAAAACTTTTATTTTGGTCAGAAATCATAGCTCTTTCAGGATAGACAAATCCGGAATTCCGGATTTATCAGGAATATTGACACCCCTGTGGTATCATTTCCATTTTGTCTTTGGTATGAGGCGGCTAGGGATCGAACCCAAGACCGCCTGCACTCGAAGCTAACGCTCAACCACTAGGCTATCAAGGAGGCGTTATCGAACTGTGCCCTACCTCAAGACCATTGCTCCACCCAAGATGTAAGATACAACTTGAAAACATGGAAAATCCATGAAACGTCACCATGAAGACCAGATATGTATCTATTGATGGACACAATGAAGACCAGATATGTATCTATTGATGGACACAATGAAGACCAGATATGTATCTATTGCTGGACACAATGAAGACTAGATATGTATCTATTGCTGGACATACTGGAAATTTCTGTATGTACAATAAAATGATATACATACCAATGGCTGTTCTGGACACTGTTGGATTAACTGCAGATAGGACAGGCTTCTTAGAATAACTGGTTGACTTTCCACAGTATACCATATGGTTAGCTGTAATATATACAACATATAATACTCTCATTTCAAACTGTAATTCAAATAGTTCAAACTCAAATCCTATTTGTATTAGTTTAAACTGAAATGAAAATTCTAAAAGCGGGAAATAAATTGTAATTCAAATAGATCAAATTCCAATTGTTACTTCAATAGTCACACAGAATTAATGATATTAGAAGTTGTGAAGTGTTTTAATTAGTTCGAACTCAAAATTGTAATTCTGATAGCTTGAATTCAAATTCTGATTCTAATAGTTTAAACTCTCCATTGTTATTCAAATATTTCTTAAAATCTCTAAATCGAATAGTTTGAACTCAATATGTAATTCAAATAGTTCAAACTCAAAATTAGTTAAAACAGTTCGAACTCCAGGACAATTTTTATCAAATTCAAGGTTAAATGCTAAATTAAAAGTCAAACACACGTCTGAAAGTTTGAAAAAACCTGAAATCCTCCAAAATCAACAATTTATATAGGGAAAATAAAGAAAACAGGCTTTCTGGCACTCTCAAAAACCTGAAGTTCAGGCCTGTGCCTGAAAACTTTCACCCATTCATACAAACATGAAGTGCAGCTTACCCATCTTATTTCCATATTTGGAACTAAAGTTGCAGACACAATACATAGTTTCTTTCATCGGTCGTTCCCAGGGTATGTTCAGATTGAGACTCGACATCTGACCAGAATGAAATCCCATCATATGATTAGCATACGCCACACTACAACTCGTAGCAAACCTACACATCGTACAATGGATGTACTTCCTGAAAGAAAGAGGCGTGTCAACCAATGAGTGATCATTATACTGGAAGGCGTGTCACAACCTCGGGTTAATCAACCAATCAGTGATCATTATATGTGAAGGTGTGTCACAACCACAGGTAAATCAACCAATCAGTGATCATTATATGTGAAGGTGTGTCACAACCACAGGTAAATCAACCAATCAGTGATCATTATATGTGAAGGTGTGTCACAACCACAGGTAAATCAACCAATCAGTGATCATTATATGTGAAGGTGTGTCACAACCACAGGTAAATCAACCAATCAGTGATCATTATATGTGAAGGCGTGTCACAACCACAGGTAAATCAACTAATCAGTGATCATTATATGTGAAGGCGTGTCACAACCACAGGTAAATCAACCAATCAGTGATCATTATATGTGAAGGCGTGTCACAACCTCAGGTAAATCAACCAATCAGTGATCATTATATGTGAAGGCGTGTCACAACCTCAGGTAAATCAACCAATCAGTGATCATTTTATGTGAAGGCATGTCACAACCACAGGTAAATCAACCAATCAGTGATCATTATATGTGAAGGCGTGTCACAACCTCAGGTAAATCAACCAATCAGTGATCATCATGTAGGACAGTGAGAGACACAACTAATTGGGTATTATCATGATTCTTTATATTAACAGGCTCACTTGGTCACACACAAGTAGAGTAATTATTGACAAAATAAAGTATTCAAAACATTCAATCATGGGAGCTTAATTTACTTTTCCTGAACTCCCAATTTCAATAAATACACGAATATTCAAGCTCATGAATTAAAATGTTGAAATCAGTCTTTTTCTGAAATTTGAACTTGGAGAGCATCTACTTCAGAACAAAGACAAGGTTCACTTATGGCTAAATTTGGTGTTTTTTTGCATGTTCCTATAAATCTGTTCTGGCCTCACAATAAAATATGATTTATTGAAAGTATATGATATGGTAAGACTGTACAAACTTGTAATGATCTGTAGACGCCATCATCATCTTACACTCCACACATTTCACATTATTGGTCTCCGCGGGGAAGATTATCTCCCCGTAATCTTGTATCCTCGAGATAGATGGTGCATTCAGAGATTTTAACCCGGACCCCTTCTTCTGAAAACTACTGGTGTCAGATTTACCACCATGTTGAAATCCTGGAAAAATAGACGACACATTTATAATAACACTTCAGTTTGTACTAACTTGTTTCATCTAATTCTTTCTACGCTAATTGCCAAAGTTCTACAACTCATATTTATCCGACCAGTTAATTTAACAAAAGCACCTCAATATACGCAAATTATTGACTATTGTGCTTTGTCACTAAAAACGGAAAATTCATAAAATTAGTTAAAAACGTAGCACATATGGTCATCGTTAAATCATCACATGTCCTTCTAAAGTGCGCCCATGATAATGAGAAAGGCCAGAAAATTAGGGTATAATCCACAAAGGTAGATTGGTCAGGTGTGCACAAATTATCAGAGACATTATACATACAAAACTGCCCATACCTGTTTACAATAATTTGTAAAACAAAATTTGAAACATTTGATCAAACCAATTCATGTTTGTAAAATCACATTATCTTGGGCGCACTATAACAAGTTTTAACAAGCTATCTCGATCAGTATGCAATATATATTTCGTAGACAAATTTATAGAACAAGTTTAGAGTGCACATCAATACGGATGCCAACGGTATTAAAATAGCCAAGCTAAAAAAGGGAAGTAATACCTTGCATATTCATCGGATTGTGGTCGTGACAATTTTTACGATGATTCTTCACGTCGGCAGAGTTGAAGAAGGTCAATCGACAGACCTGACATTTCTTGGTTGACGACTTAGACTGATGTTTAAGTAGATGACCGTAGTATGTTTGTGTCTGACCCCAACCCTGGTTTACAAACTTCACCTCAAATGATCGTAAACAATACAAACATAGCAGGTAATGTGATGAGTCGTGTTTCTGAAATAGGGAACATAATAATGATAAAATTAGAATATTATCTGATATATATCATGAGGGTTTCATTTTCACTTTATTCACAAATATTGCGCTCTTTAACTTAAATGAATCGCACAACATTTCACCTCACAAATTTATATTTCAGAATAAATTTATCATGTTATTTAAATGAGCTCCAACATTGTTTATTAGAAATTAACACCATTTCTCAACCTTTGTTTCAGTTATTTACTGCGGCTGATATACCCAAACAGATCTTACTCTTCCACAACTTCCCTACATGTGGAGAAAAATCAACATTGATGTCAAATTTTCATGGGAAAGTATGACCTGCTGCGATCGAGAATCAAACACAGATTGTCGTGTTACAAATCCAGTGCACTAGTCTCTGCTCACAATCAATCGACCATTGATGATGTCGGACAATCGGAATGTAAAAGAATGGTTGTACTATATATCCCTGGCTTAGAATAAGAACTACTTACGACCTTAGAAGACTCATGCATATCTGAAATCTGCACCTCAATGCGTTTCCTATTAGCCTATTTTCATGAGAATCGGAAGTGGTTATGTCGACTTAAATGATGTTTAAAAAGCTTGTTTTTCCAAAAGTAAAGAGTAGTTTTCAGACAATTTTTTTCTTGTTTTCTCAAAATATTGATTTTGTACTTACGACCTTCTAATTCTAAGCAGGGGTGTCAACAGAGCCAAATTTAAAATCCTGAAAAACATATGTGGCCGACCATTATTGCCAAAATAGAGGCCTTAAACCTCATTGTTTCATATATAACTCGGTTATTAAAACTAATTTTATTAATGAACATCCTTCCGAGCAGATATAATTGACCACAACTTTGCCATTTCTTAAGATATTTTCATCAAATAACTTTTATCATGGTCAGAAATCATAGCTCTTTAAGCAAAAGACAAATCCGGAATTCTGGATAAATCAGGAATATTGACACCCAGCGATATAGTTAAATTTCCCCAAAGAATCCTACCTTCTTGAAATGGTCGACGACGTCACTATACATGGAGGATCTGAAGTTACAGAGTTGACACACGTACGGCATCTCACAGATACGATGACATCCCTTCATGTGTAACATCAAGTCTCTCTGTGACGGAAAATCTTTCTCGCAAATCCTACACATCAATACCTTGTTACTTAAATGAACCTGAAAAATACAAAATAATGAAAACAGTTTTCCAAACCAAACTAGAGCTGTCGCCATTCGGCAGACTAAAGACCCCCACCAGTAAAGGGCCATAATTCTGCCAAAATTAATTGCAGCGCAAATTCCTTTCTTCATGCTCATCTATATGTTGAGGTTGTTCATCTGTGAAAGTTTGAGCGAAATCCTGCCAAAACTGTAGGAGGAGTTGCGTCCGGAGGAGTTGCGTCCACAAGAAATTCTGAATGCGTCTACGGACAGACAGACAGACAGACAGACAAGCTGAATCCAGTATAGTATACCCCCTTACAACTCGTTGTGCGGGGGTATAATGAGGGCTATAACAACAAAACTCACAGTTCCACAAAAATAAACTTCAAGTACAGCTTAGTTAGGATAAGAATAGTGTGACACAGTGGTAAAGTCTACTATTACAGTGTAAAACCAATTACAAAGGCTTATCCCAACATGTTCATTGCTAAACTAAAATACTATATCAGCTCTACCTGTTCACACAATGCTTGTCATCTTTTGCGTGCACATAAACAACTACGTCACTTTCACAATATCCTAACTGGACAGTAATAGCTCAGGTTAGTCTTTTTTAAAGTTATTTAACTACTATTTTAGACTTACATGTAGATTCCTTACAGAAACTGAGTATATTTTGCTAAGTTTAATATGGTAGGAGATCTTCGTGCATGTTAAAGGAAATAAAACAATGATGAATTGAAATGATGAATAGGAAACACAGAAAAGCGTTTCAGAAATGACACAAATGCCCTAGCAGAGAATCAAACTAGAGACCTCTTCAAACGGTAGTAAAGAGCATTACCTAATTGACCAACATGGCATCTGCTTATTTACAGTAACATGGTTTCTAACTTTCTCACATAAATACCGTGATCTTCCATGAGAGAACAAATGACAGAGCAATGTTCTCCAACATGTGTGATAACAAATGCATGACGTCAACAGCTTTTGGGCGCGAAAGCATAACATCGTCAGCTTACATTCGTTATTTCTGACGTTGCTTTGACTCGGTAACTATGATGTGAGGAATATTGATCTCCAAAGACAACTTATGACGGATCCTATATTTCTCCACATGAGTCTGCATACCAAGGACCAATCAGAGTGAGTTTATTTATAGTAACATGAGATCTTACCTTCTCCACATGAGTCTGCATATCAAATGGTGTATCAAACTGTTTATAGCAATGTTTACACTGTGTTAGATCACTAAGGTCAATGTTCTGCTGTTTGCTGGCATCTATATGTCCTTGTATATGTTGCATGGCTCGTACATTGTTATATAACATCTTAGAACAATACCAACACTGAAATCAACCAATCAATCATCAGTAAATGAAGAAGGCGTGTCACAACTGACCAATCAGAGTCCATCAAATTTGAAGGTGTGTCTAAACAGACAAAATGGGAACCAGTAAATGCGAAGGTTTGACAGAACTGACCTATAAGTGTGTAATAAAAATTGAAGGTGTATCAAAAATAAAGTATGTTCATTAAATTCAAAACTAAACAAATATGTGTATTAAACTTGTGTCAAAATTAACCAATCATTGTCCATACAATAAGAAGGCATGTCAAAAATAACCAATCAAAGTCCAATAAATTAGAAGGTGTGACAAAACTAACCAATCAAAGCCCAGTAAATTTACCTTAAATCTGTATTCTCCTTTCTCCTCAGTGTATGAAGCATCACCCTCGTTTGTACCGTAGAAATACTCATCCAATGGAATCCAATTTTCTACAATAGTCATAACACAGACAATAATATTACAGAAAAATCATTTTACGGTAAAATCATTATTTTTCAAGGGAGTTGAATTTTGTTGTTGAACTCGACCACGAAATCTAATCCCCACGATTAATCGACCTCTCATATTCAGATATGGGATTATCATTTCATGTTCTGTAATCCAGAAATTTACGAACCCACGAAATGCATTTTTATCAAAATCCACGAAATTTAATAACCACAAAAATATGGGATTTTACAGTAATTCATAAGGGAATTTTTCTTTAGTAATTTCATAGATACTTGCCTATTATTTCAAATCCTCATGATTAATTGACATCCAAAATATGGAGGTAATTTGAGATACAAACAATATAGAGCAATCAAGTTCCACAATCAAATTGAGACGAGTATGAACAAAGCGTTATAATCATGGCCACGGATTCTTTCTTAACTTTATCAGCACAAATTTTGTATTTAGATATTTATTTATCATATATTCTTTCCTATTTATTTATTTATCAGCACAATTTAACAGAATTTATATTTTTGTCGAATAACACAAACATTTCTTTTTCTCATGTAATTTACCCAAAACAAACAGTTTGTTTCTTAAGCCTGACAGAAAATGTCTGTGTAATTGTAGAACCTCTTACCTGATCCTAACTTCTCCGCGGCTGACTTCTCCCCGGACTTGGTCACCTTTTTCTTGACAGGTGGGGATTCTCCCGTTGATGGTCTCTTCAGTCCTGACGCTAAAATGGACAAATAAATATATATATATGTTGTCTGTTTGGGTTCAATATCATTTTTTCCCAACCTAATTGGCTGATGACCTGCTGAGTTAATAAGACTAGACATTCTGTTCTATAACTGGTCTTATATCTGAATATTGCAGTCTCAGCCAAACTAAGTCTGACCATCGCACATGTCCAGTAAAAATCAGAAAGGTCCTTCCTAAAACGAATTTCACAGGACCAACTGTCCAAGAGACTTTACCCCCACATGTTTTGTGTTTTTTAGTAGGCACCAGACAAAATTTCTAAGTGTTTTGTAAATCATATTTTGTCTATCTTAAGGACACTGACAAGCAAAACATTAGGGACCCATACGATAAAAGAACCAAAGTTTATAACATAGACTATCAAGCCAAAATTTGGCCCCTTATATCTGGTCAATTTCACTTGATGAAATAATTTATTAGGGTATTGGTACCATGATTATGTGTACTTGGGTACACTGAGGGGATATAAATAAGGGGTTTAACGGATAAGGGCACCATGATTATGTGTACTTGGGTACACTGAGGGGACATAAATAAGGGGTTTAACAGATAAGGGCACCATGATTATGGGTACTTGGGTACACTGAGGGGACATAAATAAGGGGTTTAACGGATAAGGGCACCATTATAATGTGTACTTGGGTACACTGAGGGGACATAAATAAGGGGTTTAACGGATAAGGGCACCATGATTATGGGTACTTGGGTAACTTACAGCCATTCTGTTTGTAGCAGACCATCATACGACTGGAAGTGTCTTCAATCTCCGTGTTCACAATCTCAAACTTAACATTCTGTGCGTCCAGTTCACCCGATACGTCAGATTTACTTGGTGAGCTCCCCTTTAACAACGGATTCCCAATTATCGAACTTCCCGTAGATTTCTTAGACGCAGCATCATGTTCCTCATCACTGACAATTTCATCAAAGTCGTTAGAATGTACCGACAACTCAGAGCACATTGTCGACGGTGAAGGACTCCTCGGCTTCTTTTTGCTGCATTTGGGCCCTATTTTAGGTTTAGTTCTTGTCAGCCCCTTACTAGCAGCTGGAACACTAGGACAATCAAATTCCTGAGAATTTTTCTTTACTTTAGCCTTAACATCAGAATCATCACCAGCTTTCCTTTTCCTACCCAGAGTAGTATCCTGTAGCTCTTTTAACCATTTCTGAGTTAGATCAGTCTTATTAACGTCTTGTTCTATAACACTATCTGTACCTGGTTTCTTAGAATGTTTGTTTACTTTACTATTCAGCTTCTCAACCAGAGTGAGCACACTTTTATTATGTCGCCAATTCCACAAAGTGCCTCGTGGAATTTGTGGCATCTTTTCACAGACGTAATCGCAGCCAAAATGTTGAATCAAACACACAATGTCCGCCTTCTGGTCTGCCCGGAAATTTAAGTGATTCACAGAATCGGATACTATAAGAGATCGGTCCAGAACTGAATCGATCGAGAAGGGTTCCTCAATTTGGTCTAACTTATCCTCATCATCCACATCCATTTCATCCTTTTGACTTTTATTGTCGGACTCTTCAACTGCGCCCGAGTTCAGTTGTTGAGTAACAGCCTTCGATTGCTGCCAGTTCCATATACTTCCTGCTGCGATCCGGAACTGTTTGTGGATGGTCCGTACACCATAAAGTTCTACAAGTTTCACTATAGCAACTCTCTGTTCCAGAGTATAATCTTTCCCTGTTACTCCGATCACATTCTTCAACACAGAAGGCAGCTTAGAGGGGGATATCACTCTATATCCTTTCCTGCCTTCAGTTTCATCATCGGAATCTTCAGTGTTATGTCTAACCTTAGTTACTGCTTCCGCTACTTTATCCACAACCTTGGTTTCCACCTCCGCTACTTTATCAACAACAACTTTATCATCCACAGCATGACGTGTAGCCGAGCTCCGTGTTTCACGCGGAATAATCAAGGTATCGGTGCTAGAACTTACTGGCTGTAAAACTCTCCGTGGTTTCTTCTTAACTATCTTCTGTCCTGACTGTTTCAACAAGAATTGTCGTACCCCTGACCCAGCCCTTCTCCAGTTGAACAGAGTACTCTGATACACTCCTGTCTTTTTACAGACACAACAGGAGCCATATTTATCCGACAGAAGCACGATAATACTCTTCTGTTCTACAGTGAAATCCCTTGGCCTAATGGAATGAACGAAGTCTAGAATACCAGGCACTTCATTTGCAGGATCTGGGTCTGCTATCATGTTGGCTACAGGGGGGTCAGCATCAGAGTTACCCACCATTGCTTCTTGTACATGATCACCAATGCTTCCAACACCATCATTGTCGGGTACAGGGAGATTTTCATCAACTTTTCTTTCCTTTGATTTTTCAACTTTGTCTATTTTCTCTGCTGACTTTTCAACGCTTTTAGTTTTTTCTTCAAATTTTAGGCTAACAACTGATTCCACATTTTTCCATTTTTTCAACACATCACAAACACCTTTATTGCGTATCATCCAACCAACATCTTTTTCCCACAGATCAAAATCTGTAACTTTACGACCAAACTCCATAGCGATCTCTTCTTTATTATCATCCTTAATCCTTTCTAGAATTCTCAGTTTTTCCTCTAGGCTTACAGACAAGGCGACTTTTCTATGTTTCCGATCCTTCTCAATGATCCAATTCACAATAACTGAAACTGGTAAACCAAACGAAGAAGATGCAAAATCCACACCATGCTTTTTAGAAATATCTAAAATCAGAATAATTTTCTGTGGAGTGAAGTCATTATACATTTCATAGTCAATCTCTTCAGGAGGCTGTATGCTTTCCACTACAGAACCAATCTCAGCAACCTTTTCTTCCACACTTTCTTCAGGTTTAGAAGCAACTGAAGACTCCTCTGATTTTTCCTCTGATTTGTCTTTAAGAAGTTTGATTGCAGCTCTTTCCTGTGCAAGTCTTTTCCTTAGCTCTTCAAATGTTTCCATAACGACACTATTTGGTTCATCAACTTTTACTATTTTAGAATTTTTTTCTTTTGGCTTATCCAGAGTATTAGCCTGATTAACACTGATTGCATTAGAAGTTTCACTAGATGTAACAGTATTTGCACTATCAACATCCTTATTTTCTCCTTTGATTTTAGCCATTCCTAGTTTTGCAATATTCCCAAAATTAAAAGGTGATGCTAGTTTAGGGAATTTAAACATTGGCTTCCTTTGTTTAAGAAGTAAGTCAGATGACTTATCAGGTTTCTGTTTTGAGGTTGAAGCAGAATTTGCACGTGTATTGACACTTCCAACTTGTTTAGCTGATTGTAACACATTCTCTTCTTTCACTCGATCAGTAGGTTTAGATTCAGGTACAATAAAATCGAACAGATTCCGCTCAGTGATATCCTTTGGTTTGTTCTCAACTTCTGATACATTGTCAACTTTTTCAGGTACCTTCATACTATCTTTCTCAATATTTTCACCAGTTTTCACTTCACTAGAAGGAGGTGTTTGTATAACATCAGATTGAGGAATTTTGAAACTTTTCATCAAATTTCCAAACAAACTTAAAGACTTAAGCTCGGTGTCATCACTTTCTATGTTTGCAGAATTCTCCGATTCATCAGCAAGGATGTCAAATAGGCTTCTACCTGATTTAATTGGCGACGCTGATACATTGGATTCATTTTCAGCGGTTTTGTTTTCTTTAGAATCACCTGGACCGACTTCATCACTTGTTTTCATCAATACAGCTGTATCAGAACCACTTTCATCGACTTTATCATCTGGTCTTTCATCTTTATCGACTTCAGGTTCTTTTTTATTGTCTTCAATAATGATAGAAGGCTTTGCATAATTGTTTCTGGTTAGCCTAGTCTCATTGAACAGGCATGTTTCATCAATGTTCTGCATAATTTCAGCATCAGCATATTTTTTGAATTTTTTAACAGATGCAATTTTATTGTCATCTGAACTTTGAGTATGGAGTGGTTTATCAACAGCTTTCTTCACTTTATATTTCACACTGGTATCTTTGTCCAAGAAAAATGTATCAATTTCATCAGTGTAGACTTTATACATTAACGAGTCCTCATAAGGCACACCAGGAATTTCTTCTACAACCACCTCTTCTTCAGCATTCTCTGGGATGGCTTCTGTTACTTTCTCTTCAGCGTGACTAACAGACTGATTTTTTTCAATACTCTCACTTTCCCTTATTGTTTCAACACTGTCCATATTTTCAGTATTTTCAACTTTGTTTAACTCAGTTATATCAATTACTTCAACATTATTAGCTAATGCAGAAACTGAATCAGTTTTATTAGTCTTATTTGTATGGATTTCTGCAACATTGGCGTCATCAACACTTGGTTCATCAGTAATATCAATCACTTCAGTCTGATCATCTTTCTTTGGTTGTTTGTCATTTTTCTTTGCTTGTGTGTTGTCATCTTTCTTTGGTGGTTTCTCGATCTTTTCCTCATCACTGATGAGATCTATAACAACCCCAGACAAATTCTCAGCCTTTTTACTTGATTTATTGTCAGGAACCTTTTCTGGCTTTCTGATGCTGTCCTTAAACTCCCAAGCAGCAAGCTCGACAAAGTCACTCTCTCGTTCATCTTCCGTTTCAATATCATTGGTTTCTTCGTCCATGGTATCATCTTCTTCGCAACTTGAATCAACCAGGACCACAGACTTTCTTCGAGGTGAAAGTGTTAACTTTAATGGGCTTTCACTGCTGGATGGCTTAATGAAGAAGTCCTGCTCCCAAATAGGACTGCATGGTGGGGAATTCACTTTGCCATCTGCTGAAGTAGAACTAGTTTCCGAGCTGCCCTTTGCACCCTTGGTAGCTTCTGAGTTGGGTAACCTTGCGGCACCTTCCTGACGTTTGGCATCCCTTTCAGATTTGGCAAAATGTCCCATCCAACTCTTAACAGTACTTGCTTTTTTCTTGAACCTTCTAGAAGCTGCAGTAATACCAAATTCCCTAGAAAATTCAATAATATGTCTTCTAAACTCAGCCTCAAGCAACTGTCTCTTTCTTCTTGCTTCTAGAACACTTATTTTCTTAGCCTCATCTTTACTTACATTAGCAGCCAGTAACTCTTGTTCCTTAGCAACTTGTTCATAGGATATCTTCTTTTTTTCTTCCTTTTGGAACTGGTTAATCCAGCTTCTAACAGTGCTTGTCTTTCTCTTATACTTTCTGGATGCTGCAGTAATGCCGTGTTTCACTGCATAATCAACAACAGTTTGCATGTATTCAGGCGTAACGATATAGTCATTTAAATTTTTAACAATAACAGGTTTAGTAGTAGTATTGGTAACTTCAACACTTGTCTTTTCTCTACTCACAAGTTTAGTCTTAAACCCTTGATTTTGATTATACTTGTCCACAGCGTATTTATTAAGCTCATCATATTCCTTCATCAAGTCTATAATTGACTGTCGTGTTACATTGTATTTTTTCTGAGTCTTTAACACACCTTGTTCAAAACAGAAGTTAATTACTTCCATTCTGTGATCCATGTCTTCGTCTATTGGTCCAGGTGGTGTTTCTACAGTAGGCATAGTAAGACTGCTGTCTCTAACCTTTCTTCCAGACACAGTTGGAACATCTGGGGTCCTTTCTTGGGCAACATTGTTCACAGCTGCCTTTTCTTTAGTTCCTTTCTCAACTTTTTTACCAGCAACATTAGAATTTGACTTCTTATCAGGTTTTTGCTTTTTAACACTTTTATTAGGCTGATTTAAAGATGAAATTGATGACAGCTTGATTTTGATCTTCAATGACTCGGGTTCTGTTGTAAGTATGACTTCATCTTGAGAGCTTCGACTAATCGGCTGCACCTCAGACTGCCCACTCACGGATGTGCTACTCCAACTACCTGCAGTGTCTGTTTTATTGCTGACTTGAATAGGTTTATGTTTTGGAAGAGGGGTGTTTTTCTTAGCTTCAAGTCTCCATCTAGAAATTTCATTATAAGGTATTTTATGATCGATTGAAACAGTCTTCTGTCCCTTCATTTCACATTCTCGGATGATTTTATTCTTAAAATCTTGAGTGTATTTTCTGTCTGAACTTTTCTGTGGGTTAATAACGGACTGGACCTGTTTCCATGTACTGGCAATCTCCACTCCATCCTTCTTTTCTTTTGAGACAGACTGCTTCACAAATTTTGGCATAATGCCAAGATCTCCCTGAACGTCTTCCTGAAACTGGTTCAATGGATCTGAAGTTGTCCTTGGGGCATATTTGATTGAATTAGGCCCCATTCGTGTTCGGAACTGTTTAGGTTGACTTGGAACAGTTCCAACTATAGGTTCGGTAGCTTTTTTGAGAGCTGAGTTTGAACTGAATTTAGGTCTCTTTATAGTTCCCTCCTTGACTTGAATTCTTTCAAATGACAGATTGCTATTTAACTTTGCATGATGACGACTCTGTGTTTCGATTTCGTTTTGATCAGGTTCAATAATCTGAACGTCATCCTCACATTCAACTACAGTCTCATCAGAAACATTTCTATGTTTGTTTTCATTTAGTAGACTATCATGCCACTTCATTATATCAGCTATCGATACCTCGTACCACCTTGCTGTATTTTCAAAGCCAGAACTTTTAGCTTCACTTACAACTCTGGACTTAAATTCTTCTGAAAAAGAATCTGCCGTTTTCTCAGTGGCTGGAGGTGTTTTTATAGGATTTGCTTTGTAATTGGGAGCTTTTCTAAGTATTTCTGCTATTTCTGATGAACTAGGGGTAGTCATTGAGGGTCTAGATTTTCTGTCTTCTGTAACACTAGCCCTGCTTGACGGTTCAACAGAAGGTTTGTTAAACAAACTTTCCAATACTGACTGTTCAGTGTTCTTGTCACTTTCATTAACAGTGATAATGTTCTTTGGTTCATACTTGTATTTGAACACACCTTCTGTAGCACAGAAATACACTGTCCTCACCCAGGAAACTCCGTGATCTGGTTCCGACTTGTTTCTACTTCTCTCAGTATGATCAGGTTGATCTGTTTTATCAACAGGCTTAAGATTCTCAGGTGATGCCATAAATACACCACTAGAACTTTTAGAGTTATCCGGAATGTTCTTAACAGTATTCCTTACTTTACTCTTCATTTCATCAGTGGCATCTGGCTCTATAGAAATGTACAGGGGGTTAACCACAGATTGTTTCAGTGTAAATTGTTTAGACTTTGACTTTGATGCCCATGCTGGCATTTTATGTTCTGGTTTCAATGGTGATGACGTACTAGTACTTGGTACGTCTGATGCATCAATAACACCCTCAGTAATGTCCTCCTCTTCTGGATTATCTACATATATCTGATAGTCTTTCATATCATCTTTCCTTACAATACCGTAACTTTTCTTGACTTCTTCTATTTCATTAAGTTCTTCCGGCGTAAGAGACAAGTCAGGTACCTCTTCATCCTGGTATTTGTTTTTCCACAAAGATAATGTTTTGTAATTTATTCCGTACTTCTTTTTTATACTAACCATACTGAACATGTTACACAGTTTGCCTAGCTTCTTTTTAAGGCCCATTGAATAATAATGACGTATTCCTTTCTTCATTGCGTCACCATCTGAAACCACACTATCTGAAACTGGTTGTTGACAAGGCGGAACTTGAGGCTCATCTCTACGGTCAACAGGTTGTCTAGCATGGGCAGGATCTATGGAAGATAGGTCAGGATTATCTGAAGCATTATCTCTTTTGTCTGCTCTTTCGTCTTCAGAGTCAACCACTGTAAATATATCTGCATTCAATATTGACTGCAATTTAGCACTAAGTGGTTCATGCCCACCATTATTTGAGTTATTAGAGCATACATCAGGCGAATCTGGAACGCTTGAAACACATGAAGCTGTTGATTCATCACTCGACTCTTCACTCGTCTCATCATCTGAGTCTTCACTAGATTCAATGTCTCTGGTTGTTATAGGGGATTTTCTTAAATCTCTTTTGCCAGTCATGCCACTGATTCCTAGTGTTTTGATTAAATCTCTTTTTCCTGGCACACCACTAGTACCTGGTAAATTCAAGAAGTTTCTAGAGTGTGTTTCCTCTAAGGAATGTTCAAAGAGACTACTAGATGTGTCGGACACATTCATTGGACTGGCTGGGGAACCAAACAAGATTTGAGATGCTGTTTTTGGTTTGTTCTGGTTTGCACTATCATTTGGTGTTTGTGACCTGCTTGGGGTTGCACTATCAAGTGTTGATCGTCTTGGGGCTGCACTATCAAATGATGTTTTCTGTCTGCTCGAGTCCGGACTATCAGGTGTGTTTGAACGCTCAGCAGTAACTGTAGCTTTCCCATGTATGGCCAGTTTGGGAAGATTGCTTTGTCCGCTGATTCTGCTTGACATTCTTTCAATAAGGGAGGAGATTTTATTACTAGATTGTGGTCGGCTTGTATCTGTGCTATCCATTGTGGTTTTCTGTCTGCTCGAGTCCGCGCTATCAGGTGTATTGAAACGCTCAGTAGTAGCTGTAGCATTACCATGTATGGCAGGCTTGGGGAGAGTGCTTTGCCCACTGAATCTGCTCGACATTCTTTCTATAAGGGAAGATATTCGATTACTTGACTGCACACTGCCTAAGGTAGAAACTGAAGCCTGACTCTTTGGTTTATCAATGGAAGCAAAGGAATCTGAAGGCTGTGACCGTTTTGCTAATTTGACCCCTTTCTGTTTCTTAATCACTTGCAACAGAAGTTTTTCTTTTTCTAAGTATTCTTCAGATTCAGAAATGATTTTCATCAACTGTTTTGGAGGATCCTTGACTGGAGTGATCAGCACGGGTGTATCAGCTTTGTAAGTATCATGTTCTTTGCTAGTTGCTTTCTTATCCTCTTTATCAAGTCCTTTATCTGGACTTCGGACTATTGTTGCAGAACTGATTCTCGGAGGTAAGTTTGGTGAAGTTTTCTGGACTATGATTTCAGTAATGCTTCCAGGTACACCTGGTGGAGTTTTCAGCACTCTGATTTCTCTAATACTTCCTGGAGGTATTTCTGGTGAGGTTCTATGGAATGTTTTCTCTGTATGTTGAGTCCCTGCATCATGAGTAGATAAATTAGAACTGGGTTTAGGTTCAGATTCTGTATCTTGCAATGTCACTAACTGCTGTCTGATAGTAACATGGCTCCCTGGTAGGGAAACATGGCTTCTAGATTGTGACACATGACTTTCTGGTCGGGACACAAGACTTCGTGGTTCAGTCACATGACTTCTTGGTAGGGAAACATAATTTCCTGGTTTGGACATATGACTTCCTGGTTGGGTCACATGACTTTCTGGTTGGGTCATGTGACTTCCTTGTTCAGCTACATGACTTCCTGATTCATCAGTTCCAACTAATACTAAAGGCATCGTTGATGGAAGTAAGTTCATTATGGGACTGGAGATGGTAGATGTTGCTGTGTTAGACACTCGAGTAGCATGAGTTGTGATAGAGGATGAACTTTGTACTACACTGTATGACAAAGGCACGGACGGACGGTTGGTAAATGGAGCATCATAGATAATACTACCAGACAGTAAACTCTGCTGCACATTCTGTAAGTTTCTGTCTAGTGAAGCCCTCACTGGATGGTAGGCTGTTAGTGGAGGGGGTTTTCTTAATGTATGAAGCATTTGGGTGCCTCTAGCATTCATGTTCTGTACCATATGCACTGGAGTTGGTGCCTTTCCTGGAGATGAACCCGGTGAAGGTAATTTTCTAAGCGGTGCCTGGATTAATCTGGGTCGTTGCAATGCTACAGATGTATGAGGTCTGGTTGATAGAACCCTGGGATCCAGTAGAATGTACTCTTCACCCGGTATAAGTTCACTGGCACCGACAATCTGTACATTGTGTGGAAGATCAGTGATACGACTCTGGTTTCCTGAAACATTGTTACTGTAGGATGAATTCTCTCTAGAGCCACTAGAACCTGAGTTTGAGTTCCCTGAACTAGACTGTGAAGTAAATCTCTGTGCTGACTTGTCGTTTTCACCTCCCAGTCCAAGCTGGTTTATTCCAAATTCATCAGAACATTCTTGTAATTTTTCGTTGCCAGACAAACGTTTTCTCAGTAGTAGCTTTAAACTTTCATTAACACTCTGTGCACCTGCATTAACATTTCCTCCCCTTTCTTTAGCTTCTTCCAACTCATCATCCAATGGCTCGGCCTTGATTTCAGAAGGACTCAGAAGTTGGTTATCACTAGTCTCACTTTCTTCAGTATCCGATATATAAATTACATCATTTAGGTCAAGTGTCAGTTTTGGCTTAACACTGAATGTTGCAGACTTGTCAACTGAATCTTCCAACTTTTCTGGGCTCTTCTTTCCATCAGAATGGCTGCTAGCTAATTCCCCTGCACAACCATCAATGGTATTACATATCATGTCATGAAGTGTAACAAGGCCCTTCCTATTTGGCTTTCTGCTAACACTACTGTCAAATTTATTCACACTTGATAGACTAGGATCAGGTTGAGATGGTTTCAGCAATTCTGTAGATTTGGCAATACTGTCCCTTCCAACAGGCGATGTGTTATGTTTTGGGGAAGATTTATCACAATTTAACACCTTGCAAGGGCCTGATTCATTGTCAATGTTCCATGACAAGATTTCTATCACTCCCTCAGGGTCACAGTCATCACTAACAACACTATCGTCATCTGAATTATCATCATTTGAGTCATCAATGGAAAGCCCAGTTGGTGATCTCTGACCTTCTTTTTTAATTAAACCATCAATATTCCATGATAATATCTCTATCACTTCATCAGGGTCATCATCACTGACAATGTCAACTTCATCTGAATCAGTTTTGTTGAGTAGATCTACATTAAAACCAGTTGGTGGTCTTTGACCTTCATCAATTACAAGTTTACCTTCGTCTTCTGATTCAACTTCACTGTCAGCTGCATTACCAAGCATGTGAGTTAGACCTCCATCTTCAACTCTGTCAGCAGTATCACCAAGCATGTGAGTTCGACCTCCATCTTCAACTAGGTCAGCTGTATCACCAAGAGTTTCACGATGACAACCATCAGCAACTATGTCAGTTGTATCTCCATCTTCAACTCTGTCAGCTGTATCACCAAGCGTTTCTCGATGACAACCATCAACAACTATGTCAGTTGTACCACCAAGTGTTTCTCGATGACAACCATCAACAACTATGTCAGTTGTATCTCCAAGCGTGTCACTATAGCGACCATCAACAACGATGTCAGCTGTATCACCAAGGGTTTCTCCATGACAACCATCAACAACTATGTCAGCTGTATCTCCAAGCGTGCCACTAGGTCGACCACCAACAACGATGTCAGCTGTATCACCAAGTGTGTTTCTATGACAACTAGCATAATCATTATTTAACAAGGTCTCATTACACTCCTCATCTTCAACTTCATAATCATCATCATCATCATCATCTTCCAACATGATTTCCATACAGTTTGGAAATGTCCGCAAGGCAGGTCGTGAATCAGTGGATTTCCCGATTGGTTCATTTGCATCTTTACAAACATCTACCATGGATCCACATGTGTCCTTGGCTTGTGTAACATCATCTACCAAAACTTCATTCATGTCCCTTTTACTTTCACCCATTTTAGTTTCACTATCATGGTCCCAAAAACTTGGCAAACGTAACTTAGATATATCCTCTTCGCTCATGAACTGCCCTTGAATAAGTTGATAAGTGTCTTCAGCAGTAAACTCTGTCACAGGAGCATCACTGTAAAAAGAATCTTTCAAATGCCTTGACCATTTCCCTAAAGTTGTTTTTGAAACATTTATAACCTCATGAACTTTTGCTGCACCGTATGTTCTTGCATGTATGGCTAATTTCATTTTCACCAAAAAGTCTATACGACCTTTCGTATTTTTGTGGTGAATAATATGGTTGCTAAGGCAACACAATTTACTCATATACATTCTACATTTAGTTTTCAATGAACCCAATGTTGATTTAGGAATAGGAAAGTTATCTGAAACCTTCTTGGTTCCAAGTTTGCTTTGCAATATCAGCACAAATCGAAAAAAATCCCAGGAGCCCACAGTAGGCATTGAATTGGTGTGAATTATCCCCCTTGCAAAATACTCGCCAACTTTTGATGCCTCGTACTCCAAGTCGGCGTGAGATGAGCCACAGTGATGACTAAAAAACTTAGTTTCCAGGATGTATTTCACAAATTCTGTACTAAATATATCATGTGTGTCTAACTCACGAAGATCAACCAGACTCTTGCAATATTGACATACAGCTACACTTTTAATGTCTTTTGGTGAGTGTGAATCATAACAGGAATAGCTGTCAGGAATGCCATATATCAGAGACTGTTGCCCCTCTTTTGTTTCAATATGTTCAAACCCTTCTTTTGTTTCAATCCCATCTTTTGTTTCAATCCCCTCTTTTGTTTCACTAGGTTGGAACCCTTCTTTTTTTTCAGTCCCCTCTTTTGTTTTACACGGTTCCAAGTTATTACCATTGACATCTCCAGCATTTCTACAGCCAATTGTTTCTGTTTTATTATCATAACAGTGCTCAAGTTTAATTCTACATCTCTCAACTTCAACAAATTCATTATATTCATCTGGAATGGCAAGTGTGTCATCTTCTGTTTCTATAACTGAATCAGTCTCACATTCACTGGAATCATTTTCTGGAGTAGCATCAATTTGTGTGACATAATTATTTCTAGTTCCCTTGGAAACAATGATATCATTAGAAACTAACCATCCAAAATCTACCGATTTGTCCACAAACTTTGACACTGATGAAGTTGTATGATGTAAACTACAACTGTGAGGGTATACAACGATAACATGTTCTTTATTTTTATCACTTTTAACATCCCAATAACTTTGTGACACTGGTTTCTTCTTGCAAGTTTTCTTATCTTTGACAGTCACACTTGTGTCCTCCATAGTCTCAATGACTGTTTCAGCACCAAGATCTCTTTCATCATAGAATTCATTAACACATGGATCTACATTGTCAATTTCTGCCACACTTCTCCCATCCTTATATTCATCATTTTCAACACTCCTCCCCTCTCTATGTTCATTGTCCTTTATCACTATAACAATCTTCCCATCTCTATCACGTGTCTTTTCCACATTGATCACTTCACTAACTGGTTTACCAGTAGACAGTTTGACTGCTTTTTGATACAATCCTGGGTATAAATAGCTTAATTGAGATGGTTTTGTTGAGGCTTGGTTAAACATAGCACAGTCACCAACAGCTCTGACATTGTTAGAACATGCATTATTATTTTTTGACAAATTGTGAGTTTTTCTCAGAAGTCGTTTCCATTTCAGCAACTGTGGCTTTGGCACTTGTAGCAGTTTAGAGGTTTTTGTAAATCCCATTTCCTTTGATAAAACTAGCATATACTTAATGTCCTCTTTGGAAGCCATTTCATACCACTTTCGAACCATTGTTCTCTTGATCTTGTCAAAGTTAACTGGGTGTTTTTCACTACATTTACTAATATCACTTTCAGGAACTTTATCAGCTTCCGATTCATCACAAAGCTGATGATTATTACAGTTTACAGGTAGAAAGCAATCATTTTCATCTAATTCCGAATGAATACAGTGATTAATAGATGAATTTAATGTAACTACATCACTTTCTCCTTCATTCATTTCTTTAAAAACTGATTTTTGGCATTGTTTGTCACTTAAAACTACCTTTTCCGAACCATATGTTTCATCCAGTTTGTTTGATGGATCTACGAGTTTGTTAGGTGGATTAGCAGTTGTGCTAGTTAACAGTGGTTGGACATTATTTGGTGATTCAGCTTGTAACACATACACTTGCTGTATACTTTGAGATGGCCCCAAGAAACCATTAAAAATTTCAGTTCTTTTCTTCTCCCAATCTAAAAAGTTACAATCAACTTCATGAACGTCAGAATCAAAGTCAAAACATTTCTTCCCTTTGGTTTTTACAGGATCACAAGTTGCATCCACAAAATTGATCAGATCAGTAACATCCAAACTATTCATACACATTTGGCTTTCCATACATTTTTCTAACATTTCCAAGTCATCCATATTTGTTCTAGACTCAACATCTAAACTATTTCCGCATATTTGGCTTTCCATACATTTTTCTAATATTTCCAAGTCATCCATATTTGTTCTAGACTCAACATCTAAACCATTTCCGTATATTTGGCGCTCCATACATTTTTCAAATACATCTAAGTCATCCATATTTGTTCTAGATTCTATTTCTACTTCTAAAGCATTGTTTGCATACATTGCACTCCCCATCACATTTTCTGTATCGTTAATAGTTTGTAACAAGTTATTACGGTTGTTAGTCTGTAAACCTTTAACACTATCACAATTCTCAAGCACTTCTACAACAACTTCATCAACATTGTCTCTAAGTTCAACCAGTTCTAAACCTGATGCCAAACCATTTTCATCCTCAACATCGGAATCAGTACCTGACAAACATGGTTCAAGTATAGAGCTGTAGAAAGGTTCACCTGAATTATTATCACAAGTCCTGTTTGAAACATCAACAATTTCATTAATATGTTCAGCAACATTTCCGTAACTTACATCAACAGCTTCATCATCAACATCACTATGATCATCAAAACATTCATTAACAACAGCATCATTTTCACTCACTAATACTTCACCTTTTTCAGCAAGTTTTACGTTACTAGAACTATCCAATCTGAATTTGGTTTTAAATGAATCTGATATATATCTTTGTTTTGCAATACACCTTTTCAGTCTTTGACACTTTGTTCTATGATAGCTTATTCGACGGATGGAGTTACTAGAGACCTGAGACCATTTAGTGAAGAGTTGGTTTATCCTCAGCACATTCATTTCATCACAGTGTAGTCTGTGCACCCTAGATAACACACTACAAGTAACCACATGGTACGATATTTCATTAACAAACTGACGTCCTTTAGAAGTGTCAATCTCGTCCTTCTTTAATGAATTGCCCATATTCTTTGATGAATGGAACAGTCGGTGGTCACAAGTTGAGAATGATTGGGTGAATCGATGCCGCGAGTGGTGGGTGGGGCAAGACGTGTTACTGGATGCCCTGGGGTAAGACGTGTTACTGGATGTCATCGGATCTTCCCCTGGAAGTAGAGGAATTGTGCAAAATGAATTATCACGTACACATGTACACTATCAGTAAAAATGCCAAAAATATTTCAAGTTTCAAACAAAAAACCCAAACAACCAAACCCTTTTTGTATGACCTTGAATGATTGTGTATCTGGGGGCTGAAGATAACCTCCCTTTTTGTAATATTTAACTTTAAAGCAAGTTTCTCATATCTGATAAACACTTTTTCAACTTTTAAAGCAGTTTATCCATCAATGTTTTCAAACTGTAAATTTCCAAATGTGTATGTAATACCCACTTTTGCACAATTCATCTCAGCCCCTAGTACACATATCATGGCCCCTAAATAGTTAAACAAATGACCGGCCCCTAAACAAATCTCTATACACGGAAGTACAATTATTTATTGTACAAAACCAGATTAAGTTTCATCAACATCGACAACGAATGTTCTATATTGTTTCTATACAATTAAATATTCAGTTCCAGTTAGAGCTGTCATTGATAGAAGCGACATTGATGTATCGACAATATTTTTTAGCCGATCGTTTATCGATTCACATTTTGAAATATCGATACATGGGTAAATGTATGGAACCACCCAAAATCCTCATTTTTCTGTACAAAACATTTTCTATGTTCAAATAGAAGTTCACAAATTGTCAAAATGAGTCCAGTCCAAACTCAAACAAAAGATGCTATTTTCAAAAGCTGAAGCTGTACACAAAATATACAGGGTATATACATTGGCTGGGTAAGGTCAACATTGGCAGGGTAAGGTCAACATTGGCTCCCAGCCATGGTAAGGTCAACATTGGCTAGGCAGGGTAAGGTCAACATTGGCTCCCAGCCAGGGTAAGGTCAACATTGGCTCCCAGCCAGGGTAATGTCAACTTTGGCTCCCAGCCAGTGTAAGGTCAACATTGGCTCCCAGCCAGGGTAAGGTCAACATTGGCTCCCAGCCAGGGTAAGGTCAACATTGGCTCCCAGCCAGGGTAAGGTCAACATTGGCTCCCAGCCAGGGTAAGGTCAACATTGGCTCCCAGCCAGGGTAAGGTCAACATTGGCTCCGAGCCAGGGTAAGGTCAACATTGGCTCCCAGCAAGTGTAAGGTCAACATTGGCTCCCAGCCAGGGTAAGGTCAACATTGGCTCCCAGTCTGTGTAAGGTCAACATTGGCTGGGTAAGGTCAACATTGGCAGGGTAAGGTCAACATTAGCTGGGCAGGGTCAACATTGGCTGGGCAGGGTTAGGTCAACATTGGCTGGGCAGGGTAAGGCAGGGTTATGTCAACATTGGCTGGGCAGGGTAAGGCAGGATTAGGTCAACATTGGCTGGGTAGGGTAAGGTCAACATTGGCTGGGCATGGTAAGGTCAACATTGGCTGGGCATGGTAAGGCATGGTAAGGTCAACATTGGCTGGGTAAGTTCAACATTGGCAGTGTAAGGTCAACATTGGCTGGGTAAGGTCAACATTGGCTCCCAGCCAGGGTAATGTCAACTTTGGCTCCCAGCCAGTGTAAGGTCAACATTGGCTCCCAGCCAGGGTAAGGTCAACATTGGCTCCCAGCCAGGGTAAGGTCAACATTGGCTCCCAGCCAGGGTAAGGTCAACATTGGCTCCCAGCCAGTGTAAGGTCAACATTGGCTCCCAGCCAGGGTAAGGTCAACATTGGCTCCGAGCCAGGGTAAGGTCAACATTGGCTCCCAGCAAGTGTAAGGTCAACATTGGCTCCCAGCCAGGGTAAGGTCAACATTGGCTCCCAGTCTGTGTAAGGTCAACATTGGCTGGGTAAGGTCAACATTGGCAGGGTAAGGTCAACATTAGCTGGGCAGGGTCAACATTGGCTGGGCAGGGTTAGGTCAACATTGGCTGGGCAGGGTAAGGCAGGGTTATGTCAACATTGGCTGGGCAGGGTAAGGCAGGATTAGGTCAACATTGGCTGGGTAGGGTAAGGTCAACATTGGCTGGGCATGGTAAGGTCAACATTGGCTGGGCATGGTAAGGCATGGTAAGGTCAACATTGGCTGGGTAAGTTCAACATTGGCAGTGTAAGGTCAACATTGGCTGGGTAAGGTCAACATTGGCTGGGTAAGGTCAACATTGGCAGGGTAAGGTCAACATTGACTGGGTAAGGTCAACATTGGCAGGGTAAGGTCAACATTGGCTGGGTAAGGTCAACATTGGCAGGGTAAGGTAAGGTCAACATTGGCTGGGCAGAGTAAGGTCAACATTGGCAGGGTAAGGTCAACATTGGCAGGGTAAGGTCAACATTGGCTGGGTAAGGTCAACATTGGCTGGGTAGAGTAAGGTCAACATTGGCAGAGTAGGGTAAGGTCAACATTGGCTGGACAGGGTAAGGTCAACATTGGCTGGGCAGGGTAAGGTCGACATTGGCTGGGCAGGGTAAGGTCAACATTGGCTGGGCAGGTTAAGCAGACAATATTCAAGGAGTGCTGGGACCTTTCAAAAGGCAGATGCAGCAGTTATTGGACAAATATTTTCCAAACAAAATTATGCTAACTATATCGTAGGTGACCAAGATTGTTTATGAAAACAAGCACAAACGATGGACAAATCAAAAGGACACCTTGTCCCTAGTGACAAGTGAGCTAGCAACAAAGGGCCATAGGTCGCTCACCTGTCCTAGTAGTTCATGCACCCCTAATGGTAGCCTCTACTGCATGTACAAGGTTTTCATATTGTCTTATGCTTTATAATTTACATCACATTTAGACCCAATTACATATTGACGTGATTTGACATTGTGACCTAGTTTTTTACCCCAGATGACCCAATATCAAACATGACCTAGATTTTGTTTAGATGATCATTGTAACCAAGATTCATAAAGATTAGCCAAAATTGTGACCTCCAGTGACTACAAAAGGTTATTCTATGATTTGACCTTGTGACCTAGTTTTTGACCCCAGATGACCCAATATTGAACATGACCTAGATTTTGATAAGATGATCATTGTGACCAAGTTTCATAAATATCAAGTTAAAATTGTGACCTCTAGTGACTACACAAAATTTATTCATGATTTGATCTTGTGACCTAGATTTTGACCACAGATGACCCAATATCGAACTTGACCTAGATTTTGTTAAGATGATCATTGTGACTAAGTTTCATTAAGATTAGGCCAAAATTGTGACCTCTAGTGACTACACAAGGTTTTTCTATGATTTGACCTTGTGACCTAGTTTTGACCCCAGATGACCCAATATTGAACTTGACCTAGATTATGTTAAGACGATCATTGTGACCAAGTTTCATTAAGATTAGGCCAAAATTGTGACCTCTAGTGATTACACAAGGTTTTTCTATGATTTGACCTTGTGACCTAGTTTTTGACCCCAGATAACCCAATATCGAACTTGACCTAGATTTTGTTGAGATGATTATTGGGACCAAGTTTCATAAAGATTAGGCCAAAATTGTGACCTCTAGTGACTACACAAGGTTTTTCTATGATTTGGCATTGTGACCTAGTTTTTGACCCCTGTGACCTCTAGTGACTACACAAGGTTTTTCTATGATTTGACCTTGTGACCTAGTTTTTGACCCCAGATGACCCAATATTGAACATGACCTAGATTTTGATGAGATGATCATTGTGACCAAGTTTCATAAATATCAAATTAAAATTGTGACCTCTAGTGACTACACAAAATTTATTCATGATTTGATCTTGTGACCTAGATTTTGACCACAGATGACCCAATATCGAACTTGACCTAGATTTTGTTAAGATGATCATTGTGACTAAGTTTCATTAAGATTAGGCCAAAATTGTGACCTCTAGTGACTACACAAGGTTTTTCTATGATTTGACCTTGTGACCTAGTTTTGACCCCAGATGACCCAATATTGAACTTGACCTAGATTATGTTAAGACGATCATTGTGACCAAGTTTCATTAAGATTAGGCCAAAATTGTGACCTCTAGTGATTACACAAGGTTTTTCTATGATTTGACCTTGTGACCTAGTTTTTGACCCCAGATAACCCAATATCGAACTTGACCTAGATTTTGTTGAGATGATTATTGGGACCAAGTTTCATAAAGATTAGGCCAAAATTGTGACCTCTAGTGACTACACAAGGTTTTTCTATGATTTGGCATTGTGACCTAGTTTTTGACCCCTGTGACCTCTAGTGACTACACAAGGTTTTTCTATGATTTGACCTTGTGACCTAGTTTTTGACCCCGGATGACCCAATATCGAACTTGACCTAGATTTTGTTGAGATGATCATTGTGACCAAGTTTCATAACGATTTAGCTAAAATTGTGACCTTTAGTGTCTACACAAGTAATTGTGGACGGACGGACAGACAACGGACGACGGACGAAGTGTGATCACAAAAGCTCACTCTGTCACTTTGTGACAGGTGAGCTAAAAATCGGTTTAGACCACTCATGGGAACCAAAAAATAATCTTTGTTGACAAGTGCGTTTCCTGGAATATTAAGTAAGGAGAAACTTACTTTCATTTATCTTTGGTGGGTGGTAGTCAAAGATGTTAAGAGTTTTGGATGATAAAAATAATTAACAAGAGGGCCCAAAGGGCCCTAGGTGGCTCACCTGTCAAACTTGACCTAGATTTTGTTGAGATGATCATTGTGACCAAGTTTCATAAATATTAAGTCAAAATTGTGACCTCTAGTGACTACACAAGGTTTTTATATGATTGACCTAATGACCTACTTTTTTACCCCAGATGACCCAATATCGAACTTGACCTAGAATTTGTTGAGATGATCATTGTGACCAAGTTTCATAAAGATTAGACCAAAATTGTGACCTCTAGTGACTATGCAAGGTTTCTCTTTGATTTGACAATGTGACCTAGTTTTTGACCCAAGATGACCCAATATCGAACTTGGCCTAGATTTTGTTGTTATGATCATTGTGAACAAGTTTCATAAAGATCCGGTCAAAACTGTGACCTATAGTGACTACACAAGGTTTTTCTATGATTTGACCTTGTGACCTAGTTTTTGACCCCAGATGACCCAATATCGAACTTGACCTACATTTTGTTGTGTTGATCATTGTTACCAAGTTTCGTAAAGATTATGCTAAAACTGTGACCTCTAGTGACTACACAAGGTTTTCTATGATTTGACCTTGTGGCCTAGTTTTTGACCCCGGATAACCCATTATCGTACTTGACCTAGATTTTATTGAGATGATCATTGTGACTGAATTTCGTAAAGATTAGACTATAAAAGCTCCGCGAGTCGCATGTATCGCCTGACGAAATGCACATTTGTCATGGAAAACTATCCAGTATTGGGCTACATATCAGACTCACAAGAGTTCTCTAGTCATCTGAACTAAAAACGACAAAGTGATGCTCTGGACAAAAAAATGTCCTGATAAAATCAATCTGAAGGGAGTTATGATTCTTGCGCACTGCACTTCATGTCACAGCAAAGAAACATGCATTCCTATTTTTGAGTCATTAATAGTTATGGTGACAAAGTTATGCCACGGACAAGAAATGCTTATAAAATCAATCAAAGGGAAAAAATTGAAAAATGGCACAAGGTAGATTTACGGTTCTTGTGTACTGCACTTGGACTTTTGGTAAGAAACATGCATACCAAGTTTCAAGTCATTCAACCTCATAGTGACAAAGTTATCCTCCGGACAAGAAATGCTCAAATTAAATCAATCTAAGGGAAATAATTAAAAAACGATGCAAGGCAGAGTTATGGTTCTTGCGCACTGCATTTCTGCTTATTGCAAGAAACATACATACAAAATCTTGAGTCATTTGAACTTAAGGTGACCAAGTTATGCTCCGGACAAGAAATGCTCTAATAAAATCAATCAAAGGGAAATAATTCAAAAACTATGACAGGTAGAGTTATGGTTCTTGCGCACTGCACTCCGGCTTATTGCAAGAAACATGCATACCAAATCTAGAGTCATTTGAACGTAAGGTGACAAAGTTATGCTCCGGACAAGAAATGCTCTAATAAAATCAATCAAAGGGAAATAATTCAAAAACTATGACAGGTAGAGTTATGGTTCTTGCGCACTGCACTTCGGCTTATTGCAAGAAACATGCATACCAAATCTAGAGTCATTTGAACGTAAGGTGACAAAGTTATGCTCCGGACAAGAAATGCTCTAATAAAATCAATCAAAGGGAAATAATTCAAAAACTATGACAGGTAGAGTTATGGTTCTTGCGCACTGCACTCCGGCTTATTGCAAGAAACATGCATACCAATTCTTGAGTCATTTGAACTTAAGGTGACAAAGTTATGCTCCGGACAAGCAATTTGTGACGCCGCCGCCGCCACCGCCGCCAAAGTAACACCTATGTCGCCTTTTCAGGCGACACAAAAATTGTGACCTCTAGTGACTTCACAAGGTTTTTCTATGATTTGACCTTGCAACATAGGTTTTGACCCCGGATGACCCAATATCGACTTGACCTAGATTTTGTTGAGATGATCATTGTGACCAAGTTTCATAAATATTAAGTCAAAATTGTGACCTCTAGTGACTACACAAGGTTTTTCTATAATTTGACCTAGTGACCTAGTTTTTACCCCAGATGACCCAATATCGAACTTGTCCTAGATTTTATTGAGATGATCATTGTGACCAAGTTTCATAAAGATTAGGCTAAAATTGTGACCTCTAGTGTCTACACAAGCCAATTGTTGACGGACGGACGGACGGACGAAGAGTGATCACAAAAGCTCACTCTGTCACTTTGTGACAGGTGAGCTAAAAATATGGTGTTGGCACCATAGCAGACAGGTTAAGTGATCATTGCAGACAGCTTTTGGGTAAGAGTCCTTTGTTCATAGGTGGTCTTATACTATATAATACACATGATTAACAGTAAATGATCAACTTTCTCACCTGGAGATGCCAAATTAACTGCAGCTTGCATCACAGACATTCCTGGTGTTATCTGAGTGAACTGGGCAGGTGATCCTAACGTCACGTTGGCTCCAATCAGGCTCGACTGTTGATGTGGCTGTGAAAATAAGAAGCAGCGATTTTTTTAGCTTGTTTGGGGAAGGTACCGGTACCGGACAAATTAAAAAACTTGCGGCTTTTTTACTCAAATTGGGAAGTTTTTAATAAGTTATAAATTCCTAAAAAAAATGACATCTATCTTATTTATGATAGAAGTTAACATGAAATAGCTTCTGCATGATATGTCATGCATTTTCTCATATAAAATACACAAATTTTAATTTATGGCATGATTTGCGCAGGTGTACCTAACAAAGAAGGGGAAAAATCGCTGAGAAGAAAGTTATCATTACATGTTTTAAAGGGGGGCAGGGTTCCACTAACTTCTGAATCTAAAGGGTCATATATTGATACTTCTGACTTAATTTTACCATTTTATAGGCAAAATACCTATGATTTTAAGAGAAAATGACCCTTCAAACCAAAATCTTGAGGGTCAAAATGTGCATTTTTGGAAATTTCAAGGGTCAAAACCCCTACTCCTGAGTCAAATGGAACCCCTGAGTTGGTACAGTGGTGGAGTTGGTAATGCTCTTAGGACTAAGAATCCAGTGGTCCCTGGTTTGAATCTTGGACGGGACACTATTCAAAGTTTCCTACCCAACTAGGGATGTACTGGTTGTTAACCCAGAGGTAGTCTTGTGAGTTTAGGAACTGTAAGTTGGGTAAGTTAAAAGTCTATTCGGAAACATCTCGTGTGGCACACCCGGATTCCTTGTATCACTCAAAGTCTTAAATATTTTTTGCTCCCAATTCATGATATTGTTATAAATGTGTTATAACACTTCATACAAATTACTGATACTTTCCACTAATTGAAGAATGGCCAAAATGAAACAACAGCTGTCGCCATTAGGCAGACTAATATACCCCCGCTGGCAAAGGGCTATAACTCTGTCAAAATTCATCGCAGCGCAAATTCCTTTCTTCATGCACATCTATATGTTGAGGTTGTTCATCTGTGAAAGTTTGAGTGAAATCCTGCCAAAACTGTAGGAGTAGTTGCGTCCACAAGAATGCGTCTACGGACAGACAGACAAGCTGAATCCAGTATACCCCCCCTACAACTGGTTGTGTGGGGGTATAATTATAGACAAGAAATCAACCGTTAAATGATGCTAGCAAAGGGTTTGAGAACCAAGTTAGTTTGCTTGCACTATACATTATCAGTGGTGTAGAAATGTTTACATGTGGCCAGTTGAACTTTACAAGTTCTTTCTACGAAAAAAGAGGAAAATCATTGACAGGGCTCGACACTAACACTGTCCGCTGGTCCTAGACCAGTGAAAATCCAGAAGGATCAGTGAAAGTTCTGGAGGACCAGTAACTGTCTTATTCACAAATATGTCGCATTTGCCCAGTCGGACCAGTGGCCAAAATAGTTAGTGTCTAGGCCTGATTAAAAGTAACCAGCAAGGAAAACAAGTAATTAAGAATTGCAAGCAATACAGAAGTCCCCTACCGGTTTTAAGCCATTTTCAATGTTTCTGTTGCCATAGCAACCACAATTTTTGTCAGAATCAAAAACACTTTTGGACGTGCATAATCCCCTCTGACTGACTGACTGACGGAGGGCAAACCTATAGTCCCCTCCGGTCAAAAACCGGAAGGGGACTAAAAAGCTCTAATTTTGCGCCTCCTGGCTCATTTCTACACCTCTGCATTATACGGGAAGTTACAAAAAAAATTTTTTAAAAATTAATTAATTTCATACCGAGACTTTCATTAATGGTTTCAATGCCCAATGATTCTGTACCAACGTAGGTGAGACTGTGGTGGGAACGTTCACAAACTTGTAAACCTGTTGTGGCGTAACACCCATAGGCTGTCCACTCATTGTTGGCATCGACTGGGTTATCATATTGCCTATATTTGATGTCATTCCTGCCGGCGGTACCGCTGGATTATCACCTATCAGTATGACGTCAGCCTGGGTGTTTGTGGCTGGAAAATAAAAAATTACATCATTCAGGGGTGTCAACTGAGACAAATCAAAAATCCTGAAAATCATATGTGACTGGCCATTAATCAAGGAAGACAAGGCTTGCCCAACTATGTTACCTCTAAAAACAAGTCATTAAGAATTGCAAGCAACACATAAGTCCACTACCGGTTTTAAACCATTTTCAATGTTTCTGTTGCCATAGCAACCACAATTTTGATCGGAATCAAAATATTTTTGGACGTGCATTATCCCCTTATTGCCCTCTATCCACATACCAAGTTTCATAAAGCTAGCTTGGAAACTCTTTGAGTAATGTCAGGATCCAGATTTTTTGACGGATGGACTGACTAACGGGGAAAACCTAGTCCCCTCCGGTAAAAACTGGTAGGGGACTAATAAAGTTGTTATTATTATTATTACTTGTACAGGTTTTTAATTGCTCCAAATGCAAAACCCTGAAATATCCAACCACAACCCCCCTCATCCTTGCAAAAAGGAGGAAATCATCTTTAAGAAGGAAGAATCACAGGCCAACTTGTAGGATAGACTTTTTTAGGACCCCTGAAATTTATTTGACTTTATCACATGTTTGACGTCGTGGTAGTGTAAATAAGCTTTGAAGGGATGTCAATCAAAGTATAGGCAACGTCGTCAAAGTTGCGCGTTTAATATAGTGAAAATAAGTTGCTATTTCATGTTTCGGCCGGAAAAAGCTAACATGTGATAACAAGAACATTACATTTGTGACTTTCCACATTGAATTTATTTAACTCGTTGAATAAAATTGATAAAGAGCCTTGCATTTTATAATTTGATCCAACTTGTTTAACAAGAGCCGTCAGTGACAGGTGATGCTCCCCGTGGGATGTTTGTCACAGAAAAAATACCCCAGAATATGCAAAAGAGAGTTATGGTTCTTAGCCATTGCACTTTCCCTCATGAGATCTATTTACCTATGAAGTTTCAAATTGATATCTCTAATACTGTTTGAAGTATGGCATAGACAGGAATTAAGTATGAAAAGTTACAAAGGGGAATAACTAAAAAAATATGCAATGAAGAGTCATGGTTCTTGTGCACTGCACTGCCAATCAATGAGATATATTCACCTATGAAGTTTCAAATTGATCTCTCAAATACTGTTGGAGTTATGGCCCGGACAAGAATTAAGTATGAATAAAGTATGAAAAATAATGAAGGGCAATAACTCCAAAAATAGGTTATGTAGAGTTGTGGTTCTTGAGCACTGCACTTCTACTCATTGAGATATATCCACCTGTGAAGTTTCATGATGATACCTCACATACTTTTTGATTACACTTTAAGATTACCTTGTGATTTGTTCCGATCTAGGTGATGTTTATTCATGAACTGTGCAGGTCTGGGTGGCGGAAGGCTGCCTGTGCTCACAGGCTCTGGTGTAACAAACGTATTATTGTTAGCCGTGGTAAGTTTGGCCGGCACCTGCTGTGGTAGTTGTTGTTGTTGTTGTGATGTGTTGGACGTGGTGAGAAGGAACGTGTTAGGTTGTGAGGAAGGTACCAAGATGTGTCCGGCTCGGAACTCCTTGATCAAATCATTCGCCTGAAATGTATCATAAACACAAAGTCAGAACATGTGTTATAATAAACACAGGGGTTCCACTATCTTCTGAATATCAAGGGTAATGTTCTTATTTTTGACTGAGTTTGACCATTTTATAGGCAAAATACTACGAAAACTTGACCCTTAACTTAAATATTGAGGGTCAAAATGTGGCTTCCCTTATTAAATTACAGCGTAAGAAATTTCAAATGACCATAACTCAAGTCAATTCTTTGATTTTTTTCATCTAAAAAATAATTCTATGCGCAGAAGATTCATGGGTCCTACTAAGGCATAATGAATTAAGGCAACCCTGAAAATTAGACACTAGTCTGTTTCAAGTGCCTTTGGCACACATACTTACACCAAAACAATGTTTTAAACATTGTTTGATCGTTAATTTCAGCTTTTAAAACTTCAAATGACTATAACTTTGTAAATACTTCGAATTTTTTCATCAAATGACTTTTATTTTTTGCGGAAAAGCTCATTCTTCCTAGTGCAACGAATCCGGATTTCCAGATTATTTCAGAATTGTAGACCATATTATTTCGGAATTGTAGACCACTGAGATTACATTATTATTTCAGAATGGTATGATCCCTGTCATAACGTAACAGTTACTAGTCTGAATCAGTTTATTTGGATGAGTAAACAACAGTTAACAAAGACTAACCTTTTCATGCTCTTTGTATGCGATGGCGATAGCTTCCTTCTGAGCTATGGACAATTCCTCATCATCACATGACATATGAAGATCCACATCTTGTCGAATGATACGTCGAGGTGCAGGAGCCTTGGGCACGCTTTTCTGAGTTTTTAGCGGCTTCTTTTGAAGTACTGACGCCTGATACACCTGCGGTGACTTCTTGACACGAGAACTTTTACGTTTTTCATCTTTAGGATTGTAATCAGCGTCTTCTGAAGAACAAGAATCAAGTTAGAGCAATTATAGGGGAGATCATCAACTACATATATATAGGTAGGACCGGGACGATTTCAATATTTTGAAACCGGTTAATCATAGGTATGAAATCGAATTGAACCGGTTAATCGGCCGCCATATGGAAAACGATGTTTTCTTTCATGATGACCATATCAAGGTACTTTCAGCAGCATAATTCATGTGTGTTTATTTAATCCTTCGAGGTATACAATATCAAAAAAGATTTGTATGTCAAATATGATCATATACAATACATGTATTAATGTATCACATGCTACCCAAACACACCAAGTTAGATAGCTTGTGTGTGTGTCGATCAACACATTCTGGCATGTGTTATTGTCAAAATATTTTGTATGCATGTAGTAACAATTCAGGGGTTCTACTGAGGCATAATGCCCAATCCTGAAAATAAGACGCAAGTCTGTTTTGCATGCCATTAGCACATATGCCTACACCAATACTCTGTTTCAAACATTGTTCTATCATTGAAATTCAGCATATGAAACTTCAAATGACCATAACTCAGTCAATACTTGGCATTTTTTTATCAAATAACTTTTATTTTCTTCAGAAAAGTTCATTCTTTCTAGTGTCATTCATCAATAGCTAACTGGTTTGCACATTTGCATATATGAATACCTCTGTATACTACATGATCTCTCCTATAGATTATTTGTTTGTTTGTTTGTTTGTTTGTTTGTTTGTTCAGGATTTTTTTTCAGTAAGTTTTCACTTATTTATATTATTATAAGATGGCTGATTCCCCAGACAAATTTTCTTGACTGTATCCTAACCAGTACTTGATTACCCACTTCCACAACTTTTAAGGAATCAGCAACTTCTCCACATGTGGAGGAACATCGACATCGCTATTAAATTTTCATGGATGGGTATGACCTGCCACTATTTCCACCTATATTCTCCATGTAGCAATATTTCAATGTGTGATTCAATAAGCGATCAGCAAAATATATTGTCTATATATCAATTTCATATCTATATACCAAAGCTCTACAGGGTTTCTACTGAGGCATTATGCCCAATCCTGAAAATAAGACGCCAGTGTTTTCATAGGTGTCAACAGGGCCAAATTCAAAATCAGGAAAATTGTATGCGGCCAACAATTTTTGCCAAATAAGAGGCCTTCAATGAAGTTCTTTCAACAGTTAACTCAGCTTGTATCAAAGAAAATCCTTCAGAGTAGATTAAATTTACGATAACTTTGCCATTTCTTGAGATATTTTCATCAAATAACTTTTATTTTGGTCAGAAGCCATTGCTCTATCAGAAATGATAAATCCGGAATGAATTCCGGATAAATCAGGAAAATCGACACCCTGTGTTTTGGGTGCCATTAGGACACATCCCTACATCAAAACTTCGCACCAAATACTGTTTAATTGTTAAAATTCAGCATATGAAATTTCAAATGACCATAACTCAAGTCAATACTAGGTATTTTTTCATCAAATAACTTTTATTTTAGTATTTATTGCAGTAAAGTTCATTCTATCTAGTGCTGTGCAGCAAATCTGGATTTTCCAGATGATTCCGGAATTGTCAGACCCCTACAGATTATACTAACCTTCCTCGTCAATAAGATCAATAAAATTCTCGTCTTCATCCGATTCACCCTCTACCATTGGTGCAAACTTTCTCTTCTTCCCCGGAACATCCAACTTGTTCTGCTCACGAGCTATTTTGTTAGCCTTCCTGCGATACAGCGATTTTTGTTTTTGGTCCAACTCACTCCACTGCCATAGAAAAACAAGACTGTGTTCAATAAATGCTATAAATGCTGCCGTGGAAGCCTTGCCCATAAAAATCAGGGGCCACAATTCTGTTAAAATGTTGGATAGTGTTACATGGCTTTGATAATGTACAATGAAAGGGGCTTTTGATGGTAAACAAGTATGCAAAGTTTGAAAGCATTGCCTTGATGGACTTGATGTAAGACAAAAGGGTCAATTTGAGTTAACATCGGATGGATGACCAGGCACACCGATCACTATATGCCTCCTATCTATCAATACGGAGACATAAAAATAATAAGATGAATAGGGATTTATTTTTCAGAAAATGGGGAAAAATGTATATTCATTTGGGAAGGCTTGGGGCTTAATTTTTGCCCCAATACTGGTGTAAAATGAGCGCTCTGAGTTTTGACTTGACCCATTTTAACAGCTTGTCAATCGGAATTAAGTACTTGACCATCCTTACTTGAAGATCTGATGACGACCTGTACAAGTTTCTTTTTTTCAGAAGACTTTTGCTATTTATATCTTTTTATAATTCAGCCAATCATATAGCTCGTTACATTGGTACTTCGGTTGTATTAGGAAACGGTTAATTACAAACAAAACAGCTTTAGTCTGCTTTTTGGGAGTAATTCTGATTAACGATTGCAAAATTTGTAACTGATCAACCATTGTAGAATTTGTAGTACAGATAATTTGATATAAAGGCACTGTTGATTATCAATCGTGAAAGCTCGGCCATTTCCCTTTGTCTCCGGTAAATATTGCAATCCATAAAGACCGAGGTGATAAGAATGAAGTAGGTGTGTAAGATGTATGTGTTCGTGATAACTAATGTATTTAAAAATAGAATCAAAGTGCTTTCAGAATTCTGAAAGCAAGGCGTCGATTGGCGAATGGGAAAGGTCGCCCGAGGTGACCTTCTATAGGTCATCATCAGATCCTCATGCATAGCGGGTTTGAGGATAAGATTTTAATCAGATTGACAGTTTGTCAACTTCTATTCAACAAATTACAGAGTTTCGGTAAGAAAAAGAGGATTTAGGGTGATAAACTCTCATAGACATAATGCAGACCTTGCGACGTCTAGTGTCTTTACAAGCTTTTTTGGACAAAGACAGACAGTTGATGCCAGGAAGTTGAGAGATCACAAATACTGCGTCACTTTAAGCCGTATGCAGAGACAAAATGCATGGAGCAGTGCTTGTTTAGAACCTCAGGGATGCTGCCTTACCTTTTATAAGGGGGAAAATGGTGGTACTTGTCCAAACTTTTACCAAAATGCAAAATTCCTGAATCCAAGGCAATGGACTATGTTGCCAAAATAGGAGGAACAATTCATTAAGAATTGCAAGCAATGCAGAAGTACCCTACCGGTTTTAAGCCATTTTCTATGTTTCTGTCGCCATATCAACAATTTTTGTCAGAATCAAAATATTTTTGGACGTGCATTATCCCCTAAATTGCCTAATTACCCCATATCCACATGTATATCAAGTTTCATAAACCCTGCTTGGTAACTGGTTGAGTTATGGCAGGATCCAAATTTGGGCATATTTTCACTCTTTCTGTCGCCATAGCAACCACAATTTTTGTCAGAATCTAAATATACCAAAAACCTAGCCTGGAAACTATTTGAGTTATGTCAGGATCCAGATTTTTGACGGACGGACAGGCCGATTGCAAACCTATAGTCCACCTATAGTCCCCTCCGGTCAAAAACAGGTAGGGGACAACTAAAAACAAATTAATATTACCTTTTTCCCTATGATTCTCGCGATTTCACCGAATGATATACTACTGTTAGTAGTAAGCTGTTCTCGTAACTCTTTGCTAAACACTTGATACCCATTAATGTACCGTGCTGGTTTCTTCTTGCCTTTCGGCTCTTTTGGCTCCATTGTGTAACCTACAACACGTATAGAACAATCGCATTAAAATCAGACCCTTACTACACTTCTCTACTTTACACTGATATTATAGGATTTGACGACACTCCGTATGGGGTCATGTCGATGCGAACTTTACTTTATCCAATCAAATGGCTTCTTTCACAAATCTGAAAGTACGGTGAAACTCTGCTGAGGCTATGTGACCTCATTGGGCGCCAGAGATGTAATTTTAATATAACATTTCCTCTTATGCAATGTAGTCAGATCTCTAGCAGCGTAATGTTAGGATCTGGGGTGATATTCAATATTGATCTTACTTGACTTAAGATAAGGACAACCTATCAGATCACACCATAGTATACTCTTGGGTCAGTAACAAGTGATATGATTGGCTATCCTTATTCTCCAATTAAATAAGATTAATATTGAATACCACCCCTGATGTCAATTAGATTGACATTTACAGAGACCCAGCTCGAAAATTATGTTTGTGCTATTTTATAATTTAAGGTTGTCAGGCCTGGGTTTGATTACTGGCACTGATTGTGACATCAATTTCACATTATACTGGTATACTCGATTCAGAAAGTAGTCGGTACACTACAATCATTATAAGGAACAAGAGGACCCTTAGGTCAATCACCTGTCTTAGTAGTGCATGTAGGCCCCTACATTTGTATGAGGACCTTAGTAGTCATTTACAACAAAATTGTGACCCGAAGTGTCTACACAAGCTTATTGATGACAGACAGAAGACGGACTAAGAATGATCACAAATGCTCACTCTGTCACTTTGTGATACTAGCTAAACACACTGTATTGTTTGATTGGTACAGACTGTGTTGATATCGCTACTATATTATAGGACCGGGACAATTTCAATATTTTGAAACCAGTTAATCTGTCATATTGAAAATGGTGTTTTGTTTCATGATGACCATATCAACGTACTTTAAGCAGCAGACTGTTTGTGTTTTTATTTTATCCTTTGAGGTATAAAATAAGATTTGTTTGCTAAGTATGATCTGACTGAGTACATGGATCAATGTATCACATGTTACCGAAACACACCAAGCTAGTTTGCTTGTTTATGTGTCGATCAACAAATTCAGTCATATTCTTGTTAAAGATATATATTGTATGCACACAGTAACATACAATTTATTGGCATTGTATGACATGTATTGTTTAGAACGATTAGCGGTTCTGCAAAATTGAAACCGGTTTCACCTTGCAATTGAATCGTATCCGATTAACCGAGTAATCGTCCCGGTCCTACTATACTGTAAACAATGCATGATTTATGGTTACCTGTAATGCATCCAAACCTAGTTAGAATTCAATCCATAGTAACTGATAGTTATGTGTGCCCTGATGGAATTGTGACAAGAATGTGGTAATCTCTTATCTTTACAATGGTTTGTGTGTAAGACTAGGTAATATCTTATCTTTACACTGGTTTGTCTGTAAGACTAGAAGTAGGGTTTCATAATCGGACAAAATAAATCAATATTCGAAATTAATCTTACAGATATGGTCTGTTTCATCAGGTCTGTCACTTGTATAAAATATTAATAAATTGAAGTTTAAGAAAAAGAATTATACTATATAGAAGTCTGGGTTCCGACCATGGCCTTTATCTAACAGTCAACTCTCTGTTAAAACGTGGCTGGCATATTAGTGCCTCCATACTACTTCCTATTAGAACCTGAGCGTGCCAAACCATTGAGTTACGGAGGCACATTGGAGGCTTCACAGGGCTCCACACTTAACACTGGTCCGTTGGTCAGAGGCCAGTGGTTTTCATGGAGGACCAGTAACTCTGGGAATGCAGGTGGTCCCATTGACCACAGAACATTTCCAAGAAATATTTTTTAAAAAGGATCTAATCGCTTTTTAAAGAGAGCATGTAAAGTTATTATGGAAATTGTTGAATAAAATCTCATTAACTATTCAAAATAAAATAAAGTATACTATGAATAAAGAACTTTGCACTGTTTGATGAAACTTAATTTTTTAATTGTTCAAAAAAAACACCTGAAATTCTACCGGGCCAGCATGTTTCACAAGCTGCTGGTCTTTCTGGCCACTATGAAAAATAAGTTAAGTGTCAAGCCCTGGTTCAGTGCAGTTACTTCCCATAGAAATAATGTTGATCGATTATGGTCAAATGAAATCAATAATCGACAATGTCAGTATAATTTGATCAATCATCAAGTATACAAGATCATTGTTTAATCCCTACTTGTAAGGGCAGCCTAAACGAAACAAGAGAGTCACACTGGGTTGTCAGAAACTGATTTTCCATTTTGAATAATAAGCTCTGATTTCAATCCTAAGCAGGGTCTTCACACATAGGCTGCCTAACAATTTAACATCACAATGACTCATTCCTAAGTGAAGTTTTGAGCCAAACAGATCTTCAAATTTTAGTATAGTCCGGAGAGTGTGACACTTTCTTCATTCTATTAGTATAATTTATCAGCCGATATATTGTCTATATTTATAATCCTGGTTGTATGTTTTCATAAGCTGAAAGTATCATGAAGAAACTCGATGTGTAATACCAACACAAATCTACAAGAACCGATATCGCAGGATTTGCTTGCAGAAATTTATATATTCCTCGCTAGAACCATGTAAAATATTCATAAAGGTCAGGATCAAGTCAAGCTCTCCCCGAAGTAAAGCAGTAACATGGACTCCAACATCCGAATTGTCATTCACATGATGCACCTTTAATTTATACAAACTACCTAAACAGCTTTGAAGTTTCAATCCAATATCTCATTTCTAACCTAAGTAATTAAGCGTAAACTGATTTTCTATATATAACAACAGTAAGTCAACCTTGACTTTCACTTTGAACCCCAAAGGAGCAGATTTATACAAGCTAGCAACAAGTTCCATCACAATATCTCACTCCAAGCTAAAGTTATAGAGCCTACAACTAAATTCCTATTTTAGTCACAGCGACCTTGACCTTGAACTTGGAAGCCTCGCATTCAATCAAAGATGGTTTCTTTACACAGGCTACAAAGTTATTGAGCAGAAATTTGATTTTCTTTATTTTATAGTAACAGTGACCTTGACCCAAGCAGCCACACTATAAATCATAGGTGGCCTAGTTACTTTGGATTCCAATACAGCAAGTTTAATCACAATATCTCATTCCTAAGTTAAGATATTGAAAAACACTTGTGTTTCAAGCAAATGCCGCGAGACATTCCTACGATTATCAACATGTTTACTTTTTCTGCATTTTGCTGGTGATTTGCCGTTTCTACATTGACCCAACCCCCTAGGATAGCCATATGAGCATCGTTCAACAACCTTGTGATGTCTGTAATTTGTCTGGATGTCCACAAATTTTGGGAATAACAAATTGTGCAATCAAAAACACTGTGCGGCTGATGTGACACAGGCCTAAGCTTGGTATCAACTATTTATGAAAAGTTTCATTGAAATCCAACCTGTTGTAAACAAGAACACCACAGACAAACTTTATGACACAAGCAAGTATCCACCAACTATCAATACATACATAGTATTACATCAGAGACAATTAGCCATGAAATTGGCATGAATCAAATCATAAATAATTGATTCATTCAAACGAATATTGTTAATTGTCAACATGTTTTCCTATAAATGTCCTGTTCTGAATTGGGACAGGAATGCCCAGTATAAATGAACCACCAACTATCAAAAAGTTCAACAATTCAGCCAATAATCTAGTTGTGGATCTGTAATATGTATAACTAATGTTGATATTTATGAAAGACACCTTTTTCTTCAAAACAACGCAAATTCCTATTCCAGGGGGCCCAGTCTCCAAAAGTGTAGTTCGGGCGTTGAAAACTGTATAGAGTTTGCTCCAAAAAATAAAAATCCAAGATGGCTGCCGGACATTCATATATATTCAACGTCATAAGCAATTCTATATATCATGTGCATCAACTGTATAAAATAAATATCTCATGAAAATCTGCAGCCATACCAGATTTAATAAATCCCAATTCAGCAATTTTTAAATTAAAAATATGTTGCCCACAAGTAGAACTAGAGTAAGTGTTCAAACAAAGTTTTAATAAATTTCTTGAAAACAGGATTGATTACATCCTTCGTCTCTGTTCTTCAAAAATCCCATACATCAATTTTGGCGACTTTTCAGAAGACGAAAAAAACTGATTAACATTTAATTATTATGAATTTATAATTAATTATTTGACATGATCATAACATTTGTAGCTCCCTATGAATGCACTTAAATGTACGTGTTGGCAGAATAAAGGAAATTCCATAATTATACGACAACTTTTAACTCGATTGTATACAAGCTTAAAAAAAATTGCTTTCAATTTCTTATTCAACTTGCAGTTATTCGATTCTTTTCCAGGCATTATTCAGTATGCACTACACATTTAAGTTTTCTTGGTCCTCGAATAATTAATTTAAATTAATTAGCCACTTATCAATATTTAAAGGGACTGCCTCACATATTGGTGTATTGCAAAAATAAAATAAAATTGTCAAATATTCGCGTAATTTTGGTTTAGTTGACTGTATATTCCATAAACAACCACACTGACATCTAAAATAACTTGGGAAACTTCGGCATTTTGTAGTTATATAGTAATTTTACATCAAAAATTCTATAGGGTATTAATACCCTATAAAATTATCACTACTATTACTTAAATTGCCTGAAATTTGTTCGCATTTGATGCAAATGAATCAAAAAACAAACAAAATACCTCACTGATGTTTACGCTGTAGTTTGTTGATGTTACAGTTCGATCACGTGTGAATTACATAATTCACAAAGCATGTTGGAAGGAAACTTAGCGTTCTTTTTCAAGAAAAAAATACTCAGTGGGCGATATCGAGAGTACATGTAGATAAAATTGCTTATTTGCACCAAATCTTTCATAAAGCAACCGTCAGTGGCTTTCTATTACATCAATACTTGGTTAGGTTGGAAAATCACGATATTCAAAAAATTTAGCCCAATCTGTGAGGCAGCACCTTTAAGCCTACTGCCCTAGGGGAAGGGTCTGCGTATTATACAAAAGTATAATTACGTAGTAATTGATTATGCACAGTGCAGAGATTGTTTTGTTTGTTCAGGTTTACAAATATTTCAATTATATAACCAATTTTCCTGGATTATATCCTAACCAGTACCCTTCCATAAGGAACCAGTAACTCCACATGTGGCGGAAAATCAACCATGTTGTCAAATTTTCATGTCACAGGGTATGCCATGCCCTGTGAACCAGGAACCGAACCAAGATCGCTGGGTTACAAATATAGCTGTCATTGATAGTGATGTACCGATTATCGGATAACATCAATTAGTGGTGTGCAGAAGTCAGCCGATTCCGATGATCGATGTCATTCATCCATAATCGACCATCGGATAAATATAACAAAATGTTAAACAAGACTTATTTAATCAAAAATTGCTAGGAAAATTCAAAGCATGGAAGTTTGAACCAATTGGATGCCTGTTAGAACCAATTCAAAGAATTTGTCCAAACTCAGATAGTAAAACGTCTACCGAAAATCATTGTTTTGCCTTTGTCACCTTTTTTCGCGACTTGGGAAAAAGGAAAACAGGCATTAGTACACTGCATATTCAGTCCCTGTTCTGCCGATTATTAATCGGGAAAATCGCATCAGAAGTGCCAGTCGATTCTAGCTGATGATCGATTATGATTTGCAACCGATGTCCCATCACTAGTCATTGATATCACACTATCCGAAACATATATTCAGGGGTTCCACTAGCTTCAGAAGACTAGTTTTGATGCTTTTGACTAAATTTTACAATAAAAAAGAATGCTTGCAATATTATTGTTGTACACTGCTTAAACTAGAGAAATATCAGAAATAGATTAGAATCCAGTAAGTCATGGCAGATTGGTTTGAATTAGTGTCGGCTTCAGATAAACAGTTTCTTGGCTTGTCATCAGTGCCTTTCCAGTAAGCTTCATGAAACCCGGCTGAATTTTAACAGATAGTTGGCAGCCCACACGTCATGTCTCTCCTTCGGAAGGCTTGTGTACTGTAACACTGTATTTTTCAACTATAGCAATTTGATTCGCAACTTTTACTGATCGCTTATTCAATGTTATTTTCTAAATGTGGCTTTCTTAAAATTTCAAAGGGTCAAAGGGTCCATTGGAGCGATTCACAAGACGAAGCCCCAGAAAAACTAGTAGACCTATGATAGAGATATCTGGTAGACTAGAATCATTTAGCAGTTTAGACCTTGACCTAGATTCAAAACATTGTTGTTACAAAGATGCCCACAAATCATTTCCAAGTGCCACAAATTGACAAGGGAAACTTGCCAAGGTCATTCTATTTATAGAAGCTTGTGATCTAGGTCAAGGTCATTCACCAATCAATTTAAAACCCACCATTCCTTAGTCACATTCACACCTCTTATTTCACAAAAATGTGATATTGTCACAAATCATGAATGAATCAATTTAGATCTCGAAAGGTCTTCAATCAACTAGACTTCATTCTCATTTTTTCAAGCTTAAAAGTTAGATGCTCAGACGTCTGGTTAATAAAAGCATCCTTTCATCCAAAAGAGTAAAAATCGAAATTCTTAACAAATGACATTTGCATATATTGCAGCATATAGAGACATTTGTAAAACAGTTCTATGTTGAAACGTTCAGTTCTAACACTATTGTGTTTCGTGGAAAAACTAATGTTTGTTTTCAACGCTAATTGTAATTCAGCATGGCCGACAGTAGCCCTTCTTCCGCGGGCAAAGTAGTCGCCACTTCGAAGTCAAAATATACAAAAACTGTGGTAAACGATGCATGGATACTTGGCCATTTTGTTACCTGATTCAAGTTCTACGAGAATACTTCGATGTCGCAACCAAACTCATTTCGCAAATCCACGTTATGTCCTTTAAATTACACCCATATATTTTTTTCTAGTCTCATCCTCCATAACAAAGTGGTCACGTGACTTGTGTTGCGGGGATTTCTGCACGCACTCAACGTTACTTGAAATTATTAACTGTAAGCGGGTTTTGTGTGTTTAATTAACGGATGTTTTGTGTATTTCTAACACTTTATGGAATATGTATCGATATAACATTGTCTTATTATATTACATATATTTTCAATAGCAATTGTTACTTTGGGTTGAAGAATACTTGTGGATAATGATTCGTATATTTCCGCTATCAGCGCGGAAACGGCCGAATCGATAATTAGCTTTGGGTTATAGACTATTTAGGTTACACGCCTACAAATAAATATTATCTCAGTGGTTACTTCCCTTACCCACTAGGTCTTGCAGAAAATAGGCCAATGTGCACTAAATAAATTTAAGACGAGACGTAGATGTTATAAACTGTTTAATGGGATTATAATGAATATTATACACTTATTTCATGTCTGTTTGGTTAACAGTCAAAACTATAGTCCCGAGGTATCGGGGAAGACTTTTGAACTGTTGCACGAGGCCGATAGGCGGAGGGCAACAGTTCAAAATGTCTTCCCCGATACCGAGGGACAATAGTTTTGACTGTTAACCCAAAACAGACATGAAATAACTGTTTTATTACCTAATACTCTATATAACTACAGTAAAGTTCTACTTATACAACAAACAAAAAGGATATTTCTAAGACATTTTGTCATACTAATAGCGGATATTTTTTGTTATAAATTCAAGACTGTCATTATCCCCATGATTTTATTTTCAAACAAATAAAATTGGCATGTAATAAAGCAAAAAGGGACAAAACATTGTTCAAGAGTTATATTAAAAATATGCTATAGATCGAGCAGGGTGTTTTTGCAGGAATTTATATTGCGCATCGTAGTGCGCAGGTAACAGTTCATCCAGGGGTGTAACAGTCAAAACTGTTGCCCTCCTGGCAATGAACTGTTTCATACCTGAATCTAAAAATAAACATTAAGACATGAAACAGTCAAAAATAACGAATTACTCGTTATATAGAGTGCTAGGTAATAATATATTCTATAGCAATCTCAAGAACTAATAATAAGCTACTTACGTACATGTATATACCTAAATAATTGATAAATAATGCACACAATGTATTTTCTATTCTAATATTGGCAATCGATAACATGACAGCTATGGTCGACCACGAAGGTTTATCAAAATTTAATTTACGTGCGTGGGTCGACTGATAACTCATCCAATATATTGTAGGTTATCTCATCACATAATTAACCCATCCTGGTGTCTTTTATTAAACTCATACCTGTGCAAGGGCGGTTTAAGAGGGGATGGAGGAGGGCGTACGCCCCCTAAAATCATCGGAGCATGGATATTTTGTTATAGGTGAAAACAACATAAAACATTCATTTTTCCCACCGGACCACCTGTCACCTAGTCGCTAATTTTTTTCTAGCTCGCTTCACTCAGCTAAAATTCGTTAAAAATGAATATAATCAAGGAAAATAGCATGTAGCCATGCTCTTCGGATAAACAATGATTTTTTCCAGCTCACTTACCTCGCATTGTTTTTCCAGAAGGGGGGCATTTTCGCCCCTCCTAAAACCAAATCCTGTAACCGCCCCTGCTGTGTGATTTTTTTGCCATTTTGGACACTTGTTTCTTTAGATTTGAAAATCAGTGTTTGATTGTGCTCTACACAATCTATAAAATTAATTTGTCAGTATAAAAAGATCGTGGAATACAGAAAATTGCAGTTTTCTTATAAAGGGAGGTAATCTTGATTTTCGGCTGTCCAGTCAGGGCCGTAGCTAGAAGAGATCTAAATGATGGAAGATAGAAATCGACAATGGGTGTGTGCAGCAGTCTAGAGTGTCACCGTTGTGGCAAGGTTTTTTCAATGTTTGAATTGAAATAGTGCAATGTCCTGTACTTTTCTAGTACCTGATCATTATTTTTTTTAATTCAAAGAGTTAGTAAAAGCAAATCCATACATTGGCTATATCAATTTTAAAAAAATAGTGCGATTTTCAGCACTTTCAGCTCTAAAATTTGTCAGTTAAAGTATAGTTATCTCAATAAAAAAACTCAAAACATATTTTATGTCACAAAAAGATAATATTAAGTCAGACACGGAAGGCAGCACTCAACCTAACCAGCCAGGGCTTTTTTTTACTATATACGAGGGGCCTATATTAGCCCCCTTCACAATTTGCTATAGGCCCCTTTCACAAACCTAAAAGGCCCCTTAATTCACAATTAGAATTTGTGTCATGGTTTTTGTAAAATCAACTTCACAAAGCACCAAACAAACAAATCACAGATAACAGTCATATATTCCTGTACATGACTTGATATAAAGTATTATATCATAGATACATGCATGTTTGAGAAAAGTTGACAAAAAATGAACTAACATCTGAAAATGTTTGTATCATAATTTGATGATTTATTGCGTTAAGTTTTTCACAATTTGAAAAGTTTCTGCGCCTACTTTTTCACAATTTTGAGAATTTTCGCGCTAAATTTTCACAAAACAAAAGGGCTTGGGCCTCTTCACAATTCAGAGAAAAAAGCCCTGCCAGCCGAGCACAGCAAACAAACATTGCTCAAATCAAGTAAAATCTTTTATAAAGCCATATTGATAAACAGTCCAATAAAAGCTTAAAAAACAATTTACTCACATATTCCTGCAATGATAGGGTACTGCAGTCAGTTAGCATTTATACGAGGGTGATCCAGACTTTCGTGAACTTTTGCTCTAAAAAGTTTATTTTACGTCAGATCGGTATGCAAGTTATCTATTATTAAAATAAATCATAACACATATTTAAAAACCAATTCTTTACATGAACAGTTATTCGCTACCATAGCAACACATTAATGCATTCGTGGATCAACACAGATTTTTTCAGTAAAACTTGTTACATTATTACTGAGTGTTACTGTGTTTCTTCATTTAAAATTTCAGAAATATGGCATCATGTTGTCTAATATCGTATCAACAACTGGGTGAAATTCCAAAGTTAAACTCGGTATATTCGTCCTGTTATGAATATAATTATGTGTTACTGTTGTCATGTCTTAATTAACTTAAAAAACGTCACAATATTTCATTTACAGTCGTATAACGGTGCACAGCTAGGAAAATGGCATAAACGTTTTAAAGAAGGCCTGGATGATGTGACAGGCAATGCGGGTAGAGGCAAAACCTGACGTTGACTGAATCGATGCTTATGTTGGTCAGAATCAACCATCTGTGACATTACTGGAAAGATATAAGCTTGCAGAGCTGATAACGGTACAGTTAAGTAAATATTGACTGTACGATTAAATATATAAGAGCATAATATTTTAGGGAAGACAAAGAACAGTTCATCAACAGTGTTCAAAAGCTTCATGAAGTGATACAGACCTGAAGGTGACGTCGTACGTCATTTCTGAGCTGCCCCGCAATTTATAACCATACTCTCTATTACAGACGTTGTATATAAATTATTGAATATCATATCCAAATGAAATTTGGTTTAAATTTGTGCAATAAGTATCAATATTGCATCGTTCACAGATATTTAACAGTAAGTATAACGGTTTTTTAAATAGAGCAAAAGTCCACGTAATGCTGAGTCACCCCCTCGTATAATGTATTGACTCGCAAACTCCTTTGCTCTGGTCCCGTGAACACAAAGCATAAGTTGAGTGCTGCCTTCCCTGTCTGACGTAATATAATCTTTTTCATGACCAGATTCAAGGCCAAATTTGTTTTATTTCAAATACAGAGAATGTGATGATAGAAAGATAATGTATTTTACAAAGAGAAAACCATACACAGAGGAAACACTATTGATTTATCCAATCACTTTTGGCAAAATCGACCAGATAACAGGTTGCCGAATAAACTTTGCTTTATTAGGTGACCTGGTCATGTGACTAGTGATAAACCGTCAACTGACGACGTGGTTTTCTGTAGTGTGTTGGGCACTTCTTCGTTTTAAGATTTCTTACAGCTAAAGCGGGGCATTATATTCCTTTTGCTGTGGAAACTGGGTCATTCAGCTAGTAACAAATTATCGTACATTTCGATAGCTTGGACTTGGGCGGATCTGCGCTTGTTTAGTTTTTGGCATTGTGTCTTTATGTGTTTTATGTTTCCTGTGCTCGGTTGGTTCAGTTGGGCATTGTGCTTTGTGTGTTTTAATGTTTTCTGTGCTCGGCTGGTTAAGTTGAGTGCTGCCGTCCCTGTCTGACTTAATATAATCTTTGTGTTTGCTTTTATTTATCTTCGCCACGGAAATCCATATGGTCGAGGCACCCAGAAGAGGTTAGTCACTTTAGTTCTTGGGGGATAGAGCATGATACAGTAGATGCCCCAGTTTCAGAAGCATCACTGGTTCTTTTTACGTGCCGATGTAAAGCATCATCCACGGGACCTCGCTTAGGCGTCTCGTCCGAAAGACTGTTAGTAACTTTAGTTAACCGACTTCTTTTTATATGAGACTCCCCGGTCGAAATTCCGTACCGGATGGTCATCCAATCATCCCCTCCTCATTTACTTACTTTCTTTCTGTTGACTTCCATCAAACAATATTTATGCAGCTACAGGGTTATATCATTTACACCGATATACTAGTATATATTAGGTATGATTGTTTTAAAACCTGAAATAAGGACTTGCAGCGGTTTCGTTTCATTTTCTTGTTCAGTTTTGTGATGGGCATTGTGGCGTATACTTGTGGTCTGTGCTTTTTCTGTTTTGTGGGCTCCCTTTTGTGTCTTTTGTGTTCGGCTGTTTCTGTTGAGTGCTGTCTTCCCTGTCCAATTTTTCATTCTCCTTTTGGATTTGTCAAATTTATGGTATACATGGCATATTTGAAAATCTAACTTTGCTATAATATACATATCAACGAATTTCTATTTGGTCACCCTATACAATAGGATATTATTCAACATGTGCCATCAACAAATCAAAAACTAGTACATGTTTAATTATGCATTTTGCACATTAATCTATTGATAAAATAGGTGACCAATTAGTAAAATAGTCGTAGTGAATACCTTCTTCAAAACCTATACTACATTATTTCTGACCATACCTTGCTATGTTGTATTGATACAGGCACTATTATGATGTCATATATGTAACTTATCTACAACTATCCTGTTTGATTTACCATATACCAATAAGAAAGTACACATGATACGTGATTTATGTCAAGTAATAGGCAATAACTCCTTTATTAAGTTTAGTCAACTAAAGGCTAGTGTAACCATCGGCTGACTTGACCTAATCTAGATATTAACTTATACTGAAACATATTGTACGCTCACATTCTACGAAAGAAGCTAGCTCATTTGATCAATATAACCTCTGTGAATAATACAAACAGTACTAAAACGCAAGTATAGTTCGCCGGAGATAACACTAGCCTTTGTTTACAAATAAAAGTTAAATACATTTTCGATATTTATTTTTGTTAAATCTTGTGCATATGCACTTAATGATATACTCTTTAAATCTACACTGATAACTGGCGGCCATTCGATCGTGCAGTGTTGATAATTTTCTTTGTTTGTTTATTGATAAGGCTAGAGTTATCGCCGGCGAGCTATAATTGTTATTTTAGGTAACAGACCATCCGAATCACAAAGCAAATACACTTTTAAACCAAGCGCTTTAAGGGACTGCCTCACAAATTGGGCGAAATATTTTGTAAGGCGTTCCTACCTAACTAAGTATTTATGTAATAAAAATCCACTGGCGGTTGCTTTATGAAAGATTTATGACATATTAACAGTTTAAATCACTCTTGAAATTCGGCGCTCTGTATTTTTATTTTTATTGAGAAAATATCTTCCTTCCAAAATGCTTTGTGAATTATGTAATGCACATATGATCCAACTGTAAGTTCAACAAACTGAAGCGTGAACATCTGTGAGGTATTCGGTTCGTTTCTCAATTCGTTTTGACGAATGCAAACAAATTTCAAGCAATTTAAATGATAGTAGTGGTTATTCTATAGGATATTAATACCCTATATAATTTTGGGTGTATAACTGCTAAATTGTTACAAAATGCCGATGTTTCCTAAGTTATTTTTCATGTCAACGTGGTTGTTTATGGCATATACCGACAACTATCCCGAAATTACATGAATATTTAACAATTTAATTTCATTTTTGCAATACACCAATACGTGAGGCAGTACCTCTAACTCCTGCGAACCATCCATATCCACATAAAATGAATTTTAAAAAATGCTTTTATTTAATCTATTATTTGACTGAGTTGCAGCAGTATTGGTTATTGGACCTCTGAGCATTTTTTCCGCGTATTTGTTGATCACCCTCTTATTAGTTTTATTGTTATTATCGATCAGTCATTACGTAGGACGTTTTTCAAATTTTTTGTGACCTTCGACTTTCAATTTTATATCAAATGTAATCTAAGTAATCATTTAATCGTATCGATGTCTCGGTTATTACTTTCTTCTCATAATTTATGTATTGAAACTGGCAGATGGCATTGTCCAGACATTATTCAGCGAGAAGAAAGAACATGTCAGACATGTTACAAACTGTACTGTTGGTCAAATCCAAGCATGTTCAAACTCAAATCACTTTTTGAAAGCATACATAGGTGTGTGATTGAAAAACTAAGCACATACCTTTTTAAAACTTTTACACTAAGATCCTCACTATCTTAATTATCATAAAGTATATTCGTTGTACTAAATGCATGTACTTAAACACGTACAAAATATGTCGGCAAAATTATAGTTTAAATTACAATTATAAATTTATAATGAATTATTCACAACATCAAATAATTAAATTGGATGCGTCACTGGGTCTTGCTCATTTAAACAGTGTTGTTTGTAAACCTTTGATGTATATACATTTTGTGAAGCAGTTAATTTGCTACATAACTATATTATTATGTATAACGATTGTGTTTTGTTGGTTTTATAGATATGTTTTCAAGAAATGTACATAATTATGTTGAATGTTGATTTTTCTCTATGTAGATTCTATATTCGTCTCATATATTCGTATCGTTTTATTGCTATATCTAAACGGACTATGCATCTTTCTCCGCTAAACACTCTGGCTCTGTATGCCCTGTCCACTCAACCTTTTTCTTTCTGTTCTGCAGCTTTAGTTAAACTCGCGGAGGTTCTTTCTAACCTTTCTATGCATATTTCGTTCTTCGTCTTTTTCAATACACAAACTCCTTCCGTGATATACCATCCCACTCTTTAATCACTCCATCTTTCTCGCTTGTTTATTATCAGTAATTTATTACCTTATTGCCACACCTTTTTGTGTGTACACGCACGCACTCGTTAGAATATATGTTGCTAAATAGTGTCGTTTTGTTGTGTCATTGTGTACATTGTGTATTGTATATTGATGTTCTCGTGGACCATGTGGTCTTTTTGAATTTGAAATAAACTTCTCCATAAATATAGGCGACTAAGTCATATTCTGACACCTGACACACCAGCCCCCATTCGCCTGTCGGGTCACGAGTGGGGTAATAGTTAAACCAGTACTGGCCAAATAACTTTTGAATGTTGACTTGTGCTGTAATACCTATCACACATACACTTCTTCCCCATCTTATACTAATTTGTACTCTGATTGTGTTATCATACATTGCTTAGGAGAAAGATTGTATTAAGTCAGACAGGGAAGGCAGCACTCAACTTAACCAGCCGAGCCCAGAAAACACCAAAAACACACAAAGCACAATGCCCAACTGAAAACAGGGCATTCCGTCCCGAAAGTCTGCCGCCTCAGTCAGTCAAACTAAAACGGAACGAGAGCCAGGTGAAGAGAAAATAACAACCGGACACCACACACCACAAGGACAATCTACAACATATAAATACTGAAATAGCTTGTCAGATGTAGTAAATTGGAACTAATTGGAACTTATACCCAAAGGGTACAAAATGAGTGAATATTACTATGTTCTTAAGGTTCAAAAACGTATTTTGACAAAGTGTTCGCAACACATCTTTCATGGAGACAATGCCAGGAACATCATATCTTGGTCACGACTTAGCTTCAAATTCCAACACAAACACACTGTTTAGAACCATATGAATACGGCGTGGACTGGTTGCCCATGAAATTCCAGCAAAGCTAAGCTTGGGTCAACTCTCGGCGATATCAGTAGGACGTAAATGGTGGGAAACTTTGCATTAAACTTCACAAGACATACGTTATACTAGTATATCATCGACAGCTTTTGTCATTATATACTGGAGGTAACCTATAATTAACGTATGTACTGTTTCAAAGCAATTACTTCCCTTTAGGTGCTCGGTTCGTTTTAGTAGTGATACATTTGTACTTAAATAAATAATCGTCTGCTATTTAAAGCGTGGTTATGTCAATTGGTATTTAGGGAACTCAGCAAAACACTTTCACAGACAACGAAATATGTGTTTGAGTTAACAATATTGAATTTAATAAAAACTGTAATATCATCAAGTTCTATACGTTTTAGAACTTTTATTTCAATTTTGGCAGATGGTGAAGAACAGATTAATGAATGGTGACACAACAAGTTTAATTTACATTCAAACATCATTTTAATTGGTCGCACGACGGGCGTAGGACATGTCAACAATAATGACAATATCGGACGTCCCTCATACGAATTCACTGCGTCGTACGTCCTTCTTACGACATGAAACGTCTTCGTAGACAATCATCGTAGGATTTCGGACATGTCAAATCAGGTCTACTTCATGCCGCTTTTTATCTTCTCATTACGCTTTTTAAATTTTTTTAAAGGACATTATTATTTGGCACCAGGACGCTTCCTATATTTTTTATTTATATCAAATACATTCAATTATTTGTGATGAGTGTGTGGGTCCACAGGTAACTGTATCATTGATAAAGAGTAAAATAAATTTATGTTATCATAGAAAGGTGCATTTGTACTAACGTGGATGGAATTTTTGCTGCGTAAATTTTGCCAGAGTTAAGGCCCTTTGTTCCTTTGTTGAACTCCTCATAAACTACTGGGTGTAATTTATTCAAACTTTCACAGATGAACAACCTCAATGCATAGATGACCGTAAAGTATGGAATTTTTGCTGCGTAAAATTTTGCCAGAGTTATGACCCTTTGTTACTTTTACTTTATACCCTTTAGTGACAAATCTACTTGGTGGAATTTCTTCAAACTTTCACAGATTAATAAACTCAATGTATGGATGGTCATTAAGGATGGAATTTTTGTTGTGTCAATTTTTACCAGAATTATGGTCCGTTGTTACTTTGACTATATGACGGACCTTTGATATTTTAAATAGAATTAATTGAAAAATGATGTTACCTCAAACCGCTATTCCCCTCTCCTTCCCATTTGAAAGGATATGTGCTATAATGGGGGCACACGTGTCTCATGGACACAATTCTAGTTATAGTTAGTCATGGGCTCTGCACCGTCTATTACGAAGGCAGGAGATAAGTCAGTTTCACGAAACACGTGAGAATTCAATGGCCAAATACCATTCACCTCAAATCCTTTCACGGCAATCTTTTAGCTAAATGCGTCATGCCAAATTTTTTAAATTTCCCGGGATGTCGTATATTATCATAGATATTCTAGTGTGTGCTTGCACCAACTCATCTTGTGCTGTGCTAACATATATTTTGAGAGGCACATTAACGATCCTATCCAATGGCTGCAACTTGTGTGAACAATGCGGCGGAAACGACAGCCTAACCTTTCCATTAGCTTTGACGTACATGAGAATTTGTAGATCAAGATGCGAATAATGCACGGCATGAAATATTACGTTTAATTTACTATTATACGTAACTTAAATTTAATTATATTCGGAATTTAAATGGTTTTAATCAGAAAAAAGTAGCTATTAAATTCCATATTCAAGTTAAGTTTAATACTACATTTAAGTCGAATTATTCCTACAAGTTTAAGTCACATTTAAGTTGCATTTAAAGGTGATTAAATATAGAATATAAATGGTATAGTCCAAGGGCTGAGGGCCATTTATTTATAATTCTTGTCCAAATCTATAATTGGTATGAATGGAAAGCATATAGTGTCCAGTTTACGAAAATCCATTTCTTACAAAAATCTGCAGTCACAACGCTCAGAAATCCAAGATGGCCACCAAGATGGCCGCCAAATTTCACTCCTGTGACATAATATACATGCTGTAAGTACCAATACTGTCTTATATCATGTTTTATGTGGTATTGTTATAGGAAACATGTTGAAATACACAAATCAAGCTCAAATCATGATGTTTATGAATTGAATATTTGAAAATCATGCTTTTATGACGAAAAAATGCAGAAAAAATCGGTAAAATATGTCATATCGTTTATTACAGTCAATATGCTTGTTGTATTTTTGGCCAAATAACTATCCCAAATAGTTCTAATGATAGTTATACAGATCTTACAACATCACATTTACTCTACTGTGGTGTGGTGGTGAGATTTTGAAGCACAATTGTATTAAAGTGGGTGGGGTAATAATTTAACCCCAAAAATGAAATTTAGTTTGCCATCGAAAAATATCATTTTGAATAGGACATTTTATCTTTGTAACATTTAACTGTAATATTAATATTATGTTTGTATCTAATTTCAATTAGAGTGAATAGAAATGTTTGTTTTTCCAAATAGGAGGGGGGGGGGGGGGGGTAAATCGTCGCTGACAATGACGAAAATTATGGACCTAATCAGATTTGTCCAATACTGAATGCCCCATGCGCGCAAAAGATACTAATAGCGGGTTTTGTCAGGAAATAATCGGCTGTTGCATAAGCTTACTTTATTACATTATTTGTTTAATTCAGCGACCATGCATTTGACTCCATGGATTCTAAGATGGCCTCCAAAAATGTCATTTCTATGGTCAAATTTTAAAATCGTTTATAGGTAGTGGGTATGCTACAGTTTTCCCCTTTTGTACCTAACACTGCCTAGTATACATAGGTTCTGCTGTATTGAGGTATCTCTACACTTCTGGGTGAAACTTATTCTGATTGTTTTGAGTTCAGTACACATATGTCCGGCTCTATGAGGTTTACCAACCAACACCGGGCTCTGTATTTATGCTTCTATGAGGCTCTTCGGACACCCTCTATGTAGTACTTGCAGGCATTCCTAGCTGGCTATGGTACATACCACTTCCAAGTATAGCTTTATCTGAATCTCCTAGGTACCTTACACAGCTGGAGACAGCCATATCTTACTCTGAGGTACCTAACACTTCCGGGTATATTCATAACTCGATATCTGAGATAGCTTTCACTACCAGGTACAGCCAATTCTTGCCCTCTGTGGTACCTAACACGGACAGGGATAGCAATTTTTAGCTTTTTGGGTACCTACAGCAGTTGGATACAGCCTTTTCAGACTACAAGGTTCCTATCAATTTGAAGTCATACCATTTCTGGCCCAATGAGGTACCTTACACTGCTGAGTGAAACCTTTTATGGTTCTTATCCTGCCTAGTACGCTTATTTCTGGTACCCAATAGTGTCAGGTACAGTCAGATCTTTCTCTCTTAGGTACCTACCACAGCCAGATGCAGCAATTTCTGGGGTTTTGAGGTACCTACTACAGCACGAAACGACCACATCTGGATTTCTGAGTTGTTATTATTAGTTGCTGCAACAGCATGTAACAGCCATTTCTAGGTTTCTTAGGTACCTACCATAGCACCAAACAGCCATATCTGGGTTTGTGAGGTACCTACCACAGCATGTATCAGCCATAGCTGGGTTTGTGAGGTACCTACCACAGCATGTATCAGCCATAGCTGGGTTTGTGAGGTACCTACCACAGCATGTATCAGCAATATCTGTGTTTCAGAGATACCTACCAGAGCAGGATACAGCCATATCTGGGTTTCTGAGGTACCAACCACAGCATGTATCAGCCATATCTGGGTTTCTGAGTTTTTTTATCAAGATACATTTACATGTATAAGCAGTGACAGCTTTTCAATGTCTCATCGATAGCCTAGTGGTAGATCGTTCGCTTTGAGTGCGGGGGGTCACGGGTTCGATCTCTGACCGCGTCATACCAAAGACGAAATAAAAATGATACCAGAAATTCCCTTGCTAGACGCTCAGCATAAAAAGGGAAACTGGCTTCTTTTCTCTGTTACCCTCGTGGGTGGCGATGGATAACATCAGGAATGAGGTGTCGAGAGTGATGATAATATGTTTAAAAAACTTGTTTCACAATCGACCTTAAAGAAATAAGTACATGTACGAGTATAAGCTAATGTATCATCATAACAAACTATGTTATTATTATTTCAGATCATTCTGATCGTCCTGGTTACCCTTGTATCGACCGGAGAAGTATTTGTTACTTGCAGTGAGCCAGAACACGTTAGTACTTACATGTAATATGCTTTTGCGTTTTTGCACTCTAGTCAATAATGGTCCGATTTATTATCATCATTTTGTTTTGTTGTACTGGTTTATAGATATCAGGGTACCATGAATAAAATTGTGTTTCGTGATTATAAAACAATAGGTACGATGGTCACTCTTATATAATAATTTGCTAAATAAAATAGCCACGAGAATAAGTGCATGCCTTAAGAGGTACGTGTGGATAATTATAAATTTTATTTGTTTTCAAATTCTGCTTATGTCAATAATAAACTTATTATTTGACCAGCACTTGCAACAGTGTGATTTTGGTTCCATTTGTGCCTGGGATGGGTATAAGTGTCGTGAAGGCGGGGAAGGATGCACATTAGTCTGCCAAAGGAACATGAAACACTGGTGTAATGGTCAGTCAGAGGGTGATGTAAGTATATAGTACATGTCGCTGGCTTAGAATTAGAAGGTCGTATGTACAAAGTCAATATTTTGAGAAAACAAGAAAAAAAACTGTCTGCAAACTAGTATTTACTTACGGAAAAATTTACGCCATGTTCTGTGATTCTTACTTTAAGTCTACTCAAAATCAGTTAGCGTGTCAAATAATAGAAGACTGACACACAAAATATATCATTATAAATCGTGGTTAATTTGATCATCGATGATTAGGCACATTTCTATTAAACAATCTGAAAAACCATATATTTCGGTTAATTCATTAAAACATTACACCAAAGTGCTTTGAAATTTGATTTGCATTTTTGTTTTGTGTTATGCTATAAGTATAAAATAGCAATATAGGAGAGATTATGTTTGTATACAGATATATTCATATGCAAGTGTGCACATCAGCTAACTATTGGTGAATAGCAGGTTTTATTGTCAATAGACTGATGGTGGGTATTTTGCATATGAATAGATGATCTCCCCTATATGAAACTAATGTATACATCAGTTTTATATCATTAGAATCCGTTATGACGTTTCTATAAAATAAAAACCACTTATTCATGTGTTCCGCAATTGCGCAGAAACATGCGCACGAACAACCGCGACTTTCTTCTATAATCGAATTTTAAAAATGCATCTATCAATTGCATTTGTTTTGTAGAGATGTGTCGCTTCCCACCCGCAATATGAGTGCATGAAATGTGGACAAAAGTTAGCATGCATGCGCAATCCACTGGGGCCAGGTAAGTATGTGTTCATGTAATATCCATAAACATTGGTCTAGTGGTCAACTGCATTAAGTGACCATCTTTCCTGAACTTCCCACATGAGCTAATTTTAAGTCATTATATATAATGTGCACGATCAAGCAAATTATATAGCGAAGACTGATTTATATACTAAGGTATTTATATTGGGCAAGAAAATGTCAGCCAAGAAAAAAAATGGAAAAGTTTAAACGGTCCGCATGCTTCATTGAATGTATGTAGATTCAAAATATGTTACACATAGATATATAATGACATTAATAGTTTAAATATGAAACAATTATTACTTTAAATATAAAATTCAGAACAGCACATACTTTCAAAAGTGTCCAATTTTTGTGCACACTCCCAGACATATTAGCAAACATATTCCCAATATATCACAATATTTCACTAGTTCAAACTATCCTACAGGTACTCCGGATGAGGTAATTATCAAAATAATAAATATATGAGGCCTAATATCCATGGAAAGTACATCCTGCATTTTGATTGGCCGATAGAAATTAGCACCAACACATGACGTCAAGTCTGTTAAGAGCAACATTGCAATGATAAAATCTGCATTTAACCGTCAAATTCGGCGTTTTTATTTATTCATAATATAGGTTATATTCTAAACAGATCTAGTGACTGTATAAATAGAATATAACAGGCCTGTAACATGCTAACAATTCGAAAATATCATGTCGATTTCGACGTAAAAAAGCCTAATGGTAGGATAAAAGCTATATAACTACAGTATATTATAGCTTTTATAACAAAGCATTTTATTGTTCGTGGTTTTGGAAACATTTACCTTTATTAGAAATTGTACTTTTAGTCAAGTTTTTTCTACTTCGACAAATCATCCTCGACACATCACGTACGAGCACTGGTATTGTACCAATATACCGATTGTGTTAACTTTATTTCAGTGTGTTCCATAGGTAGACACCTGTACTATGCGGGAGAATGTGTCATTCCCAGACTTTACTGCGATTGTTATGAAATGTCCGATGGAGTTGGAGAAGTTGGTTGTAATTAAAATTACACCATGTCTCTGATTATATTTAAATTAGAAAACTTGTTATATACACATTATCGGAACGGTCCGTACGGCATTTTTACGGGATAAAATACCTCGGATGTATCAAGCGTATGAATCCAGCAGCGATCTTTCTTAAATCCTACGCAGATGAAAATGGGCCGAAGAAAATAGACCGTAACTTATCAGCAGCGGAAATATCAAAAGATGTTTTATTGATTAAACAATACAATTTCGCTACACTCCTTGAGCATAACACGCAGCTACGCAGCGCTTGCTTGATAGGCGTGTTTTCAATTGAAGCACTGTTTAAATATGTCATGATGACGTCACGGCGAAAGACGTTGAAAAATGGCGACGTTCTATTTACACCCGAGAGATGATTCGTAGAGATTGTCCGAGGTGTCCCGATTGATATGCACATTACAGAGTATCATTAAAATAAATTCTTTGGAAAATTCATTGTTTTTCTGTATGTGTCATTGTATCGTGTTGAGTATTGTTATGATGTACACAGTCCGGGTTTTATACACATAAAGGGGTAAAACTTACGTTGTTTCCCCCCTTTTAATTCAATCATTTTCAGCGAATAATGGGGCACTAAACAGTCTCTGTGAACCGTCCGATGTCTAACAAATACAATTTACCGTCGTACAATTAAAGTAACCTGAAACAAACTAAAGCAATTTGTATTTCCCGCCAAAGGTGAAGGGATAAGGTAATGGTAGGCGTCATTTCGCCGTCCGTCCGGCTCTTCTGTGTGCAACTCCTCCTTCATTTCTTAAGGGATTTTGATGAACATTTCACAGAATTACTGCTAGCCTATGATGCCCCAGGCAGAACATATGTGTTATTCCTCATCGCCGATGATTTTTCCTCGATGGGACCTAGGCATAACATGCTTGTTTGACGGATAATTCAGATGGTCTGAGAGCGTTCTGCTTTGCTCGTTGTGGACACATTTTTTTAATTTACATGTAGTTAATAAAACGACAATCCACAAGTAAATTCCATAAAGTTATAATTAGGGTTTCTGTGGAGTGGAGGACAATTGCTAGAATTTGACGATATTAAATTGGATCTAGTTTCAGATGGCATGTTATCTATATAGCTATGTCTTTTGAATAACTTAACTGTAATGATACCATTACGCTCCCCTCTGATACAATAACCCAGTATATTTGATATTTCCCCATATCAGAGTCGACTTTCAAACTAACAAATCGTACGAGCCGCTTACAGTACAGCGACTAGAGGCAAACTGTAAACAATACAGTATACATGTACCTAGTTTAAGAATGCGCTATTAAATGAGTATAATGATATGCCATGAGAATATATATTAACATATTGAATCCAGCATCAATGATCATCGGATAGAACCGTGAAATGCCTCAAAGTCTGCAACACATGTATTTCATACATATATGTAGTCAGATAGTATAGATTTATAAACAACTAAATCATAAATGAATGACCGACAAAGTTTTAAACCAGCTGACAGTGTGTGTACTATTCTCTGTGTGTGTACTACTCTCTGATGTACCCCTCTCTCTCTCTCTCTCTCTCTCTCTCTCTCTCTCTCTGCTGATAATATCAAAATATTATAGTAGTTTATGATACCATGAACAGAGGAGCTTGCAATTGTCGTCAACCGTAGACAAGAAACCCGTGTTTTGTTATCGTTTTTGGCCAACTACGGGAAACAATGCATGCTTTTGATCGCAATTGTGTCCTACATTTAACAGTACTAAAGGGATTTCTCTGTTCGTCAGAAAAAAAGACTGAAACATGATATATTGTGCGTTCTAGAAGCCACAATTTGTAACACTATTAGCTTCTGTTGTTGGATATTATGACGGTGAGTAACTCCCCCGTTCATGTGGATGGCACACCGCCAAACTGCGCTAGGTTATATTTAGCGTAGAGAAGCGCCGTCTAGGTTACCTGTCGATGATGCCTAATTTGGTACTAGATTCAATAAAGGCGTACACACTGTGGACATACCACGTGACAAAATGCTGTGTGGGTGAGCTCAAAACGGGTGAAAATCGCTCGACTCAGGTAACATTTTTCCTTTTTATTTTCTTATTACTGAATGAATTTTCACGAAACAAAGACGAGAGCCGTCTCCTTGGCGAGATACACATTGTGCAGTTTCAAATATGTACCAAAATCCCTTTAAATTTTCAGAAAGTGCAACCGCGCATTTCCAAAACTGAAAGCGTAATGCTGTGCTGGTGAGGAAAACATATAAAAATGCCAAAATGTGCGGTTCTTCACATTTTCTATTGATTCTGTGGACAAACTATCGTGCGAGGCGTTGTATTTGATGTTTATACGACTAGAGAGACACTTGTTTTATCAATGTATGCTTATATTCGAGACATTTTTTAATCAAAGCACTGAAAGTACTGATGTGTGGCGTACTGATGCCATTAAATCCAATATCGAATCCAGGTTGTATCATAATTTTATGCCACAGTTCTGATAAGCCCACCCTTACTCAAACATTTGTGCTGCTAAAGACACCAAGAGAACCAACAGTTATCTGGAACTTACTTAAGTAACTATGCTGAGCATCAATGAAGGGATATTTACAAATACCATTTTTAACGACTTGGAGAATTCGACCAGTGTCAATATAAGTGACTGTTTATTCTCCGTATGACCACGCATGTTAATTAAATGTATATGACACTCTATATTAACGTATGTAAAAGGGGTAAACATGTCGCTCATACATATCGATCGGCCGATTAATGCTTTAAAAACAAGTTTTACATTTTATAAAACCTTAAAGTATTAGCTTTTAAAACAAGCTTTAATGAACAAAATCGATCGAATATTAAATTAATAATTGATGATTTTCGACCGTTGATTGAATTTTTATTTGGTATAAAACGGGATATTTTAAACTTACTTTTACGCGGAACGGATTCTTACTCGTCGCCGTGGATTTAATAATTAGGGTATCGTGTTGATTGTTGTCTAAAAGAGAGACATATATCTCTGCTTCATTACAAGCTTTAAATATTCAAAATCGGATAATAGATACGAAAATTATGAGGTCTTATATAAAGCAGAGTAGAAATTGACTAGTGCGTTTAACGCTTACTGCGGTAACATTGTTAATCGGCCGATCGATATTTCAGTTCCCCCCACCAGCTATATATAGCATCAATGTTTGTATACAACATAATTAGGTCATCGTCTGCAATGTGCAGCGGCGGAGTGGTTTACATACGTTACAGTATACGATTGAAAACCGTGGGAACTATTTTAGATTCCCGCCACCAGTGAGAACATTCTTTGGTAGTAAAAATGTAGTCCGTTGCGGAATGATTTGCTATAAATATCCTCTAAAAATAAAAGTCTGATATAATTGTTGGTCTAAATATAAGTAAATGTTGGTAATGTTAACAAATCAGGTCCAATGATACGTGTAACCTGTGTTGCATGCTTGTAATATTGGTCAAATCATAGAACTATTTATTTGCCGAGGCCTAATGCGTTAAATTGGTCGTAAGCTGAAAAGTGGTAATAGCATTGTGTGGCGTAACGCCACACAAAAACAATAAAATGCTGTGTGTGTGAGCTATTTCAGAAATGCTGTGTGTGTGAGCAGTTTCAGAAATAATGCGTATAATGAATATATTTCTCCTCGATATTAATTGGTAACATATATACTTAATACATTAGTTAATGCATTGCTACTTATTGCATATATTTTACTAGCCAGGTCATGGTTTCTCATTAAACCCATCCATTTTTGTTTCCTTCAGCAAAACTTGTTCATGCCCTTGTAAACCTTTTTGACGGACAGGAGCTTTGTCATTTAGCTCTTTTACAGCATAGTTTTCAAATAACCTGTTGATTTATGATAGTATTGCTTTATTTTCAGGGTCCCTTCTTTCGATTCAAGCCAGGTCAAGAATAACCGGGCGAAAACGCGAAGAAACTTTGTCTAAAAGCCGTATTGTTGTCCTCCGATGTTCATTATGTGGTCTATCGGAACAAGCCCATAGAAAAGACTACAAGTTATGGCCTAGAAAGAGCATTGGCGGGAACAGCGACTCGTATTTGATGTTCATATGTTAAAACTAACCAAAGTTCAAATAAAAAGATATCTATCTGCTTAAGTACTTGTTTGTTTTGTTTATCACTGCTAACTTGTGTACATGTGCGAGGGGTGATCCAGAATTACGTGGACATTTGCTCTTAAAAGTTTATTTTATGCCAGCTTGGAATGGATGAAGTTTGGTATACTTGTGCAATAAATATCAATTTGACATCGTATACAGATGTGTCGGGGATAATGTTGCAATGAGTGGACACATTGCTACACACAGTTCATCATCGTCCCACACATGTGGCAGATTGGGAAAGGTGTATATATAAACACCAAAGAAGTCTTAAACCTAGGTCCCGCTGAGGTATTCGTCATGGGCGATAAGGAATAACATATAGTTTCTCCGGTGGTTTCCGATTTTTTTTGTAGAACCTGTCCACGAAGCTCCTATTTGTCATATTGGGAGACAGTTTGACCGATGTACACTTAACCGATTTAAAAATGCAACAGTGGGTTTTTGAAATATTTAGGCTAGTTTATGTGCTTAAATTTTATTGAAATTTTGCACGTGACGAAATCAATATATGGAGTCAAATATGTGCAAATGTTATTGTAATCAAGGTTTAGATGATCACAAAACCAAACCACGAAAAGTACTGATCGACAATTTACAAATCAGGCGTCTGTGTCTCATTTTAACTGGTACCTAGTCTCATTGGCGGGAAACTATGGGATAGTAGAATGTTGTTCCACTCATCTATAAGGAAAACACGTAACCCTCTAAATGCTCTAACGTTTCTGCTTGATGTACTTCCTGGCGAACTCCTGTGTCTGCCTTCAAATTTAGCTTCACTTGTAAAAATGACCTCCACAGTCGTAATATGAGCTGTCAGTAATTTTTTTGCCGATCTAGCATACGCTGCATTGTGTCCGGTGGTTAAGATTATACATTTCCTAGGTCTATGGCATCTGTTGAAACTCGTAACCGGAAGTCGATAATTGAAAATGTAAGGGCAAATAAGAAGACAGAAAAAATAAGCGATTTTCATCATGGGTCAAAATAAACATTTAACAAAATGTTATGTACTGTATGTTTCTGTAGCGATAACAAACCAGTCCCCAATTACCATGACAATAAAGAAGCGAAAATGGCGATGGATTGGCCATACCCTCCGGAAGGCCCCGAACAACATTTTCCGCTAATCCCTTGACTGGAACCCTCAAGGGAGGAGGAAGAAATGATGTGCAAGTCTATATATCATTGCCAGACCACGGTTTTAAACTACCTTGCCATGACGACTAAACGTCAAATACCTACTTAATTAAAGCATGTCAATAGCGCAAGGATGTTCTGTAACCTAAAATCGTGACACAGTATACAACGCACTTCAAAACTTAATTGATGTTTTTGGTCGGGATATAATTGTCCTAAAATGTGTCGGTCAAATCGTCACGTCCAGTGGTTTGTTCTGGCGGCATTTGTAAATCATGAAAATGACGCCAATATGACGTAATGGGTCAAATTGAAATATTTTATCGCGGAAAATCATACCAGGCATACGACTCGCGTCCCACTTATTGATTTATACTCTAACAAATTTTAAATCATAATTCATACAAAAATACCAACGCCAAAAATCGTTGCATTTCTAAATCGGTTATGTGTATTACGCTGTGAATCGGGAGTTCTCCTGATGTCTCCCGGTACCCCCCATCCTCCAGTAGCATCTCCAATAAATAAAACGAATATTCGGGGATTAAATCCCAATATTTCATCATGTCTCGGATAATTCACTGGGATGCCCCATTCCCAGAGAATCTGGGTACCTTGGGTATGCCTCCCCGAGATATTCCTGAGATTCGGGGATGCCAACCCGGATATTCCCGACATGAAATCGCAAGTCCTCGAGACATCTGGTACCTCTCTCAGACATCGGGGAACATCACTCAGACATCGGGGGAACATCCCGATTTTTTAATCGGTAGTAAATCACCAACTGCATCGCTGATGTACTACCGATTGAAATATTGGGATTTAATCCCCGAATGTTCGTTTGTATTTATCGGATATGCTTCTTTGTGTTACTGGGAGGCATCATGAGATCTCCCGATGTGTTTCCGAAGTAATACATCGGTCCCAATGACAACTAGGAGCTTCGTGGACAGGTTCTACAAAAATCGTCGGGAACCACCGGGGAAACTGTGTTATTCCTTATCGCCCATGACGAATTCCTCAGTGGGACCTAGGTTTAAGACTTCTTTGGTGTTTATACACCTTTCCAAATCTGCCACATGTGTGGGACGATGATGAACTGTGTGTAGCAATGTGTCCACTCATTGCAACATTATCCCCGACACATCTGTATACGATGTAATATTGATATTTATTGCAAAAGTGTACCAAATTTCATCCATTCCAAGCTGGCATAAAATAAACTTTTCAGAGCAAATGTCCACGTAATTCTGGATCACCCCTCGCACATGTAAACACGTTAGCAGTGATAAACAAAACAAACAAGTACTTAAGCAGAAAGATATCTTTGTATTTGAACGTTGGTTAGTTTTGACATATGAACATCAAATGCGAGTCGCTGTTCCCGCCAATGCTCTTTCTAGTGGTTGGCCATAACTTGTAGTCTTTTCTATGAGCTTGTTCCTATAGACCACATAATGAACATCGGAGGACAAAAATACGGCTTTTAGACAAAGTCTCTTCGCGTTTTCGCCCCGTTATTCTTGACCTGGCTTGAATCGAAAGAATGGTCTTGAAAATAAAGCAAAACTATCATAAATCAACAGGCCATTTGAAAACTATGCTGTAATAGAGCTAAATGACAAAGCTGCTGTCCGTCAAAAAAAGTTTACAAGGGCATGAATGGGAAGAATAAGTTTTGCTGAAGGAAACAGAACTGGATGGGTTTAATGAGAAACCATGACCTTGCTAGGAAAATATATGCAATAAGTAGCAATGCATTAACTAATGTATTAAGTATATGTTACCAATTAATATCGAGTGAGGGAGAAGAGAAATACATGTATACTCATTATACGCATTATTTCTGAAACTGCTCACACACAGAGCATTTCTGAAATAGCTCACACACACAGCATTTTGTTGTTTTAAAAAAACTGTCTCGAATACAAGCATACATTGACAAAACAAGTGTCTCTCTAGTCGTTTAAACATAAAATACAACGCCTCGCACGATAGTTTGTCCACATAATCAATAGAAAAAGTGAAGAACCGCACATTTTGGCATTTTTATATGTTTTCCTCACCAACACAGCATTACGCTTTCAGTTTTGGAAATGCGCGGTTGCACTTTCTGAGAAAATAAAGGGATTTTGGTACATATTTGAAACTGCCCAATATGTATTTCGCTAAGGAGCCGGCTCTCGTCTTTGTTTCATGAAAATTCATCCAGTAATAAGAAAATAAAAAGGAAAAATGTTACCTGAGTCGAGCGATTTTCACCCGTTTTGAGCCCACCCACACAGCATTTTGTCACGTGGTATGTCCACAGTGGTACAGGAGCTCGCTCTGGTTACCTAGTCGGTAAATACTTGTTACATTTATTTGATTTAGATAGTATATGGCCAGCCGAGGAGAAGAGTGGTTGCAATGCTTAGTTAAGTTTAGACGTAGGACAATTTTCATGTTGGATTGATATGTAATTAAACTCATCTAGAACAGTTAAACAGTATTGCTTTATTGTTAGCTGTGCGACAAATTTAATATATATAGTTATATTACATAATAAATCTTGTTTTACTGTAAAATGTTTCTTCTTTTGTTTGGTATGATATGACTGTGTTTAGTCAGAAACGGTAATATTTAAAATAGAACCCTGATATTATGCTATCATTTAATTATTGTTGACATAAATATTATTATGTTAATCAAATACCTGAGCCTCAGATGTGTCAGGAGGCGGTGCCAGGAGGTGGTTTTAGGAGGCGGTCATGTGGTATTCAATTCATGTGGCTGAAGAAAACCAATAAATCGCCTTGTTTTGTCAGAGATCTACCTCGTAGCATAAATGACGAGGTCATCCGAAAGAAATGAAAGTGAACAATAACATAACTCGAAAAGGACACAAACACAAATTACAAGCAGTCCAGGACCGACACAAAATCAGAGGGAACCATTGCAATGAACAGTTATATAAAAAGGGACAGTGAAAAATCGGAAAGGACACAAACATAAATCACAATGAGTCCAGGACAGACACAAACAACCATTTGGGGAGCCATTTCAATGAACAGTTAAATGAAAATGGACAGTGAAAAATCGGAAAGGACACAAACTCAATTAAATCACAAGGACAGACACAAACAACAATGGGAACCATTCCAACAAACAGTTTCTGTAAACTCATTTAATTTAAATGGGACACAATTTCGTTTTTTTGTAATATAGACCATTTCGACGGGGACGTTATTTCAAGGGTTTTGGATTTCAGGAATTTTTCGTCACTAGACGGGTGCTTTACGTTCTGCTGCTCTAATATGTGAAATGACACAAACTATTAAAAATAGCCAAAAAAATGACGATTCCTTCAATAATCCTACCCATTGGTTAGATAATAACTAGGATATCACCAATAACAAAAATGGGAATTTTAATAAACGTAGGAGTATCCTTCAACACAATCAATCAAGTAATTATGACAATCGTGAATGCCAAACCTGAAAAACCATGTGTGTTCACCAGCGATTTTACCAAAAAAATACAAGAGAGACAATCGTCTTAAACCCCCGTTTATGGTACAAAAGAGCGGTAATTTCGATAACTTTGTCACCTCCGATGAGATTATGCTTTATCATTCAGATGATAGGGTACAATAACAGATTGCTGTTTGATAAATGTCTACGAGACTACCAAACAGTTAGCATTCGTTAAGCAACATGAATTCGCACCCGGTTGCATGACATGTGCTGATGTTTGTTAAAATAAATAAAGTAGAACTCATATTCAATTCAACAAAGGGAAAAATTATCGCACAGTACTATGTGTTTTGGTCAAGACTCGGCTTCATACGTCATCACAATCATACCATTCGATACCTAAAGAACACAAATTCCAAGTATATTGTACCAGAATAGTCACTGCCGAAGTCTAACAATCCTGCATTCATAGACTTTGGAATCTTGCTGATAAAGCAGCATTGATTACACTTGATCAATGTTTACACTATTAATTTCGGCCTTAAATAAGCTCAAAACAATGCCCCTAAAACATTGTTGATTTGGGGTCTAACTAAATTTCAAACATAAAAAACAGGGAGTGTACGTGTTAGTCGACATATTAATATACATGGCTGTATAGAGACATTTCGATTATAGCGTGTCAGCATGAAAAAAGTAGTTCAACCCTGTTCAAATATGAGTGGGGCACCTCTCGTATTAATCGCTCTTGAAAACTCATTCCTGATGTTATTCATCGCCACCAGGGTTTGAGAGAAGAGAAGCCAGATTTCCTTTTATGCTGAGCGTGTAGCAAATACTGGTATCATTTTTATTTCGTCTTTGGTATGACGCGGCCTTGGATCTAACCTGGGACCTCCCGCACTTGAAGCGGACGTTCTTCCACTAGGCTATTGGAGGCGCTGATAAGGCGGTGATGACCTGCATGGTAATAATCGTCAGTTTCTTTCAAACTAACCCTGCTTGACAATCGACTTTAAGGATGTGCTCTCTTGCCATTATCCAAGGTGACACCTTGCGACGGCTGTGCACATTTCTACGATTCCATTTTAGTGCACCATTCAGTATATCGCTGGAGTTACCACAGCCATCGAGGTGGTCCAAGACCTCCCGGGCCAACAGCGTATTGAATAATTTGTGTGTTTGTATCTTTGAGCAAAATCTATCATTTACATTAACTAAGCGGTGTGGGTAAAATAGCCACACATATTTAAACACGATATTTGATTAGCTATAACCTAATGTGATATACATTGACTACACCACTGTCAGACCTCGATAACTTGACAAACTTTAGTCACAATATAATACCCTATCTACAACGAAAATGGCATGAAGTAGAAATGTTTTGACATGTCCGAAATCCTACGACGATTGCCTACTAAGACGTTTTATGTCGTACGAAGGACGTACGACGCAGTGAATTCGTATGAGGGACGTACGATATTGTCTTTATTGTTGACATGTTCTCACCCGTCGTACGACCAATTAAAATAGTGTTTGAATGTAAATTAAACTTGTTGTGTCACCATTCCCTAATCTGTTATATTTTATTCACTCAAAAATTAATCTGCCAAAAGTGAAATAAAATTTCTAAAAAGTATACATTTTCATGATATTTAAGTTTAAATTAAGTGTATAATTTATTATTGTTACCTCAAACACATATTTCATTGTCTTTGAATTTGTTCTATTGCTGAGTTCCCTAAACACGAATAAACATAATCACGCTTTAACAGACGCTTATTTATTTTAAATCACTCCTAAAACGCACGTAAAGGGAAGTAAATGCTTTGCAACAGTACATACGTTTACTATATGTTACCTCCAGTTTTTAATGACAAATATGTCGATAATATATAACGTATGTCTTGTAGAGTTTAATGCAAAGTTTCCCGCCATTTTCAACCTAAGATCTCAGATTGCCGAGAATTGACCCAAGCTAAGCTTTGCTGGAATTTCATTAGCATCCAGTCCTCAGTCCTCTTCCGACAATAACTGACAACACTTCCATTAGGCCATACCAAATAGTTGTTTCGTTTAGCGTCCACCCTAAGTTCGAAAACCTATCTAGCTATCCTGAGAGAAAAAACGAAGCAATAAAAAAACAAGTCATACCGACTTCTATACTATCATAATATGGCTAACAAATAAGCGTTCATGCAGTAACATATCAGTAATAATAACTTACCGAAATAACTGAAAACGTGTTTGAGTGAAATAAAAACTAATACTGAGCTTAGAGTCAATATCAAATATTACACATAATCTTTATATATCTCATTGAATATGAGCGAAGGATATGCTTAAACAATAACAAATTCTAACTAAAAAATTGTTGTTTTTTCCATCTCCCGTCGCCCAAACCTATCAGTTCCCGGACACTTAACGAAGAAACGATTTGGAATGGCCTTAGTGGAAGCGCATGTCCACAACCCAATGTCACAAGTGGCTCTCAAAACAATACTACCTTACCTCCATTTCTACGCCGATTATCGAACCCAGATTCGGTCAGTGGAGTGGTGACATTCCAGCATATTTAGATTCACTTGTCTACGACTCGTTGTTAGACTGATCTGGAACAAGTGATACAAGGGAGATCCACAGCTGATCTGGAACAAGTGATACAAGGGATATCCACAGCCCAATAAGAAACCATAATGATGAGGATCTCCACCTACCTGGGTCAGAACAGACGAACAAACCAGTCTCGTCATCCGAAACTTGATATCCAACTTCTATATAATAATAGGAACAATAATAACAAAATCAGTCATATAATTTGGTTCTCGACCAATTTTCAATATGACCCACACCAGCATGGGATATACACATGTACTGTCATTTACAGAAAAACATGATAAGTATGAGCAAAAGCAAACATAACAGAATAACTCATTGGGTCAATAATAAAGAGGCAAAACAAAACAAAAACACAACAGCACAATGTTAAGGTAATGATACAAACTATGATATACAAAATTTAACTATGTAATCAGTTTTGTGTTAACAATAAGAATCTCTTTTTAGGCGAGTCATTTTAACTTTTAACCTCAAACTAATTGCAACACTAATTTTTATATTTTTTTAAATTGTGCATTTAACTAATGATAACCGTGAACAAAAAGTCCCTAAGAAAAATTTCATTGGCTTTTCAAAATATGCTCATAATATTGAATTGTCACATGTTTTCGCGATACTTGTTTCTTTTGGAGGGTATATGTCTTGACCTGTATGCGTATTTTACTTTCAATGCGTTTTATTTTTTAACGATTCAACCAAGGAACACTTCAATAACATTTGTTTCCTATCAGATTTTCAGTTTCGGCGAGGAAAATGTCCAATGTTTTCTATTACAACCACTACGAAAAAGTGGATTTTATTCCCTGTTGACAATGTCTTTCGACGAACCTTAATTGTTTTAAGGGATTTGATAGAGAGTCACCCTAGTAATATTTGAGCGAATTTATTTTGAAATCAAACTGCTGGTTCTTAAAAAAAGGACTGAGAAAGTTGTCAATGTTAGTACATCAATATAGGGAAAATGTGGTCCACTCCCTAATATTCATGTTTTTGAAACATCTAATCAAAGTTATTTTTAGATTTTATAAGAGGGTTACCCAATGACCATTTTGCCAAAATAATTCTAAATAAGAGCAGTTGTTTTCAAAAAAATGATGTTCAAGCCTCCTTTTAATATGTGATTATCTATAGAGGAAATGTGTCACGCCCCCTGATGGCCATGTTGTAATACGAATCATGGCGTTGTTTATGTATTTAGTTTAGAGGGTCACCAAACAACCATGTGTGTCAAATTATTTTGAAATCGGAACATTAGTTTCTTAAAAGAAGGTTTCAAAAACTATATAACCTTTCACCTCTAAGTATGGCCTTGACCTTTGAGCTTGGGACCTAGGTCTTGCGCATGGCACACCATATTGATGTGGTAAACATTTGTAGCAAGCAATTTAAAATCCAGTAAGAAACGACAAAGTTACAGAGTGGATGCCACTTGCATGACTATAAAACCTTTGACCTCTAAGTGCGACATTGACCTTTGAGCTAGGGCCTATGTCTTGTGCATGACACACCGTCTTGGTGAGGTGAACATTTTTACCAGGCAATTTTAAAATCCAGTAAGAAACAACAAAGTTACAGAGCGAACGCGACTTACATGGCTATATAAACTTTGACCTCTAAGAATGACATTGGCCATTGAGCTAGAGATCTGGGTCTTAAGCATGACATACCATCTAACTGTGGTGAACATTTGTACCAAGGATTTTTAAAATCCAGTAAGAATCGATCAAGTCACATAGCGATACGGCGTGCATGACTATATGATCTTTGACCTCTAAGTGTGACCTTGACCTTTGGGCTAGGAACATGGTCTTGCATATGTCACTACGTCATGATGTGGTAAACATGTGTACCGAGCAATTTTAAAATCCAGTTAGAAGCGACAAAGTAACAAGAGTGGACACGGGTTTGCTAACAGAAATATATTCGGGAGTATTTTGGGCACCGCCGAATTCATGTACATCTTCAGTCATTTATACTGTCTGGACAAGAATATTCATTTGCCATTAGATACACAGGTATATAATACACGATATGTGTAATTTCTAAACAAATCAGATTGAAGTTATAGAAATGATTAACATTTATGTTACCCCTTCCAAGCGATAATATGACTTACTGTGGCGACAATTGAATAGGTAATACACCTTCGTGTATATTGTCATACAGGTGAATACTAAATTCTCCGATGATAATATCATTGTTTGTTTTCGCTAGAGTAAGGTTGTATCTTTCAGAAAATATGCACTTTTATATACATTTAGTGAATATTTAACTACCTACAGAGGCATTATCAGAACTTAAAATGTCCATCGTACTATGAATAAAAGAACATGCTAAACTTGCTGTCAAAAGTGGCCTTAAACATGTGGATTTTTTCCAACTTTCCGGCAAAATTTTTACTTAAAACTTTTTTCTAGAGTGTTTTATAGTTTGTAGATGACGAAACTGGTAAAAATCTTTGTGTTGCAATTAGTTTGAGGTTGGCCCTATTTTTGAGCTTAAATGACTCGCCTATTTTTATTTGATCTTCATTCCAATTCATTATAGTCCATTCCAGCTGATTCGAGATTGGTGTGATAGGGGTATAAATCAAAAGGATTGTATGATTGAAGATAAATCTCAAAGATTTTTAATGAAATCTTCCCAGAAACAGAATGACAGTTTTTTGTAGTTTCACATACACTGTGTTATATGTAAAAATATGCATGTACAAAATATGAAAGTGAAGCCCCGATCATAAATCGTCATGAAAATGGTTAAACAATTTAATTTGGCTAAGCACGATAAATTTTCAATGGATTTGTCTGCAGATTATGACGAGGACAATTGGGATAGTTGTGCTTAATTTATTAAAATACAGTGTAGCTATACTACGTGATTTTTTGTTACAATTCCAAGGAGGAATTTGTCAACTTTGGTAAACAAAAATATTTTTTCAGGGGCTGTGTCGTTTTGTCCTGCACTCAGTGTGAAAAAAGGTCAATCTGCTGAAAAAGATCTTATATTTCATTGAAAGCAAATAGCTTTCCCTTTCGCGTGGCGTATATTTCATAGTAATCGATGAAGAAATAAAATGACTATGTTTGTAATCCAATGTTGACAAATTTTGCCTTTGAACTGTAGCCCAAAGTCACGTGGTATTACTACACTGAGTGGAATGTTATTAGAAGTATATGACAATATTTTATGACAATGACCCCGAACCTTGTCCTAACCGTTTAAATGTATCTATTGTTCACGCAAACTGTAGTATTAACAATGCATCAACATTTGTTTCAATCACAATACCACAGTGTATAAATGAGTCAACTTCCGGTCATCGCAATAAGGAATACACGTTGAATTGTATAGTCTTTCAATAAGTCGTGCAGTGATAGGAAATCACCGGATGTTTCAATCACATGAAGTAATACAAGTTAAATTTAATAGTATCCCACAGTCGTACAGTAAGTAGGTTAATTCGCGGTGAATACGCTTTTTATTCTTCTTTTTGATACTCAATCGAACGTTTAATCTAGTCCAATATATTTATGAATTATTCTATTGTAAATTTTGGTTAAAATCCAGACGATTCTTTTGAATATTTTGATATTCATCTGAAAGAATGACAACCAGCTCTTTATACAATTTGTGATGGGTCTGATCCATTATTACATATTGGTGTCAACCCAAATTTAGATAATACACACTGCCGATAGATAACAATACCGCATGTCATCATTATTCTGATAAACGTTATTCAATATTTAACTTATGACTTGCGCAATAAAATCTTGATTAAAGACTGTCCGGGTGATTGTAGAAAATACATTCTTAACAGCTTACTGGGCAATAAACCTATTTAAGATATATATCGGTACATTAATATAGTATTAAGTTACACATTTTGTGGGGATTGGTGTGTCTTGAATATCACCACATGTCATGAATAAAATTAAGTGTGTTGAATGTACCCAATAGTCATTGATACACAAAGGCCAATATAGCTATTCTAACACAACCGGCAGTTTCACCTTAAGGCACATAGAGGATACCAAGGTGTACGAAACAAATACGACAATAACGAACAGCTTTCCGAGGAAGAAAGTAGTGCAGTAGTAACCATGTCTTGGTGTGTTGTCCAATGCGGAAAATGTAAGAATCGAAATAATGAATATATATACAATTTTATTTAGCAGCTGTGTGCCGTTTTGTTTGGGGTTAAAACATTAAAAACTGCATCTAAAAGTGCGAATTTTCGGAATAAGTAGTCTATAACGTCATTAGCCATTTAATTTGATAAATAATCACTGTGACTTGCGATTAAGATATCAAACATCTTCAGCTAGGCTATGGTAAAAAATGTGATATTTTAGGGTATCTGTTATTTTAGGATAAAACATTCAAAATTGAAATGAAAGGTTAGCTTTTTTGTGAATCGATCTACTACACTGTCATAAATAATTTTACTTGATAGTAAATCACTGTAAGACTAAAATATTTCCATATCATCAGTAGTTCAAGTTATCCTTCATCTAATACCATGCTTTGAGCTAAATGGGGGTAAACATCACTAAATATATGATAAGTGTGGCTTTTTGAATCCATTGACAAGTCAGGTACAACTACATAAAGCCATTTCGGTCTTATATTTTGACCATATCGCTGGCTTAGAAATAGGAGGTCGACCTTATAAGAATCATGCATATTTGAAATCTGCATCTCAATGCGCTTCTTATGAGCCTATTTTCACGAAATTCGTGAGTTCAAAAAGCTTGTTTTTCCAAAAGTAAAGAGTAATTTTCAGACAGTTTTGTCATGTTTTCTCAGAATATTGATTTTGTACATACGACCATCTAATTATAAGCCAGCGATATAAGGTACCTATTAGAACCAAATACAGGCATCACATATGTGGCCTTTGAATAATTACAACCACTGAGCAGGGATTCCATGTTATTCAGAAGCTAGTGGAACTAGAGATGGCAACGAGTACTAAAATCGGTTCTCGGGTACTCGGTCATTCTTCCGATCGACTACCCGGGTACTCGGAAAACTATAAATGTGCATGATATTTGGGACACAGAAATGTTGTACTGCAAATGTGCGTGTTCAACCCCTGAGAACAAACTTGCTAGGCCCTGTATGGTACGCATACCACAAATAAGACCAACCATTCAATGCCCTATGAGTACATACCTTTCACTGCCAGACACAGCAATTCCGACACCGATTGTGGTACCTAAAATTGTCTTTCCTATTCCTGTTTTTATATAATTCCTAGCAATGCATAACACAGTCGTTCCATGCGCTATAGATACTATGTACTTTTTAGAGCAGTGATACCTCGATGGTCTAGAGGTTGAGCGGCCGCTTCGAGTGCAGAGTGAACCTGATTCGATCTGCCAGACCGGGTCATACCAAAAACGAATCAAAATGCAACTATGCAGCCCCTTACTAGTTTCTCTCTCATACCCTTGGAGTGACGGAAACACCAAGTATTTGGCCCTGAGTGAGACGACTAAATAATATTATTAAGAATGTGCTTCAAAATCGAACTAATAAACTATTCCCTAAACCTCATTGGCCTACTGACACTTTCTGGTACATACATTTTCGCTACATATATATATTGCTCGATCAAGCCTATGTCCCACTGAGGAATTCCTCATCCACGAGGTAGAATTACATTTAGTTTCTCGTGATGGCCTCCTGTGATTTTGCACGTTCAACCTTTCTCCGACGCCCAAAGCTCCCGATTAATTTCGGGAGTACATTTCCTTGGCAGTAGGACCAATGTGTTCAATCAATCAAGTTCTCATGATGCCTCCTGGTACCACACGAATCATCCCCGATAAATATTAGCGAATATTTGGGGAATAACTCTCGAGACCTCGAATGAGACACCGAAATGTTGTCTAAGGTTCCTGACACTTAAGTGGGGAGCTTCCCTAAGACATCAGGGAACATGTTCCCGACGCCTTTCGAAGCACCAAATTACCATCATGAGTACATGTCCGAGGCAGTGGGACAGAAGCATAACGTCGGAAAGATGTCCCGATTTCTCACGATTGATCACGAACCCTCCCGATAGCACAAATTGTTCCATGGCTTCCCCAAAGCTACACCTAGACCACGAGGAACCGGTTCAGTTGCCTCGCGAAGCTCATTAATGTCCATCGAGAGTACATCGCCGAGAAAAAGCATGTTCAGTCGAACATAGGCTTTAGATAGATATCAAAAACTGACTTTATATGGTACTCAACAATGCACGGGACTGTCCTTCTTGCTCTATGTAATATGTAACATATCCTTGCTTAGCTCTATAGAGAAGCAATCACTGTAAGCTATGTATGACATACATTGGTACCCCAATGCTGCTGTAAACAATGATTGATTCTAAATTACTTGTAAAGTCTTCCCTTGTTAATAAATGCCTGACAGAATCATTCCTGAATTCACTTAATACTTAATACTGCTGTAAATCTAAAGAGTATCAAACAAGGTATGGCGTAACTATTCCTTGCTTCATTTGGTCACATACATGGTCTGAAACAGCCATTCCTGGCTTTATATGGTACCCACCACAGTTTGCAACTACTCGTTATTGCTCTGTGGGTGTATATCCTAGGGTAGTGCCATTGCTATGTATGACCCACTAGTACTCGACCAGACAAACAATTCTATAAATAGCCGTTGCCTACAATAACGCCAGGGTGTGACCGTATGGGTTACCTTATACTGTACTGCTGGAAACAGATATGCCTGGATATATGGGGACGTTCTGACTTTACATGACTGAGTTATCCCTTGTTTTATAGGGACTGCCATTGCCATTCTAGACTATTAGGATATTAAGCACTGCATAGGAGAGCCATATTGTACTATATATGATACCTAACATTGATATGTAAGGTATTCCTGGTTCTACATGTATGAGGGTGACAATACACTACCTGGTATACAAGTTGTCTTCCAAATTGTTTATGATACAAACTACTGTCTAGTACTGTTATTGGTTTAACCAACTCAAAACATGTATATATTTATTTCATCCCAAATAGTCACATGTTGCACAAAAGCCTATCTTAGGATGTTTGATATCTAAACTGCAGGGTTATTTATAGTTTTATACCATTTACATTGACATATTTAATCACCAAATAAAATCACACCGTACAACCCGCTGTGTGTAAGGCAGTTCTGTATGTTGAAGGCAGAGACACACGCGTTTTGCGCCACTAGAGTGGGGTAAGTATTTGTTATTTTATATGTGCTTTTCGTTGCTTTTGAGAGTGATCACTTACATATATCGATGACGTGATGAATGAACAATAAGTATATACAATTTATGTGCCCACAAATGCCATATTAATCGAGTTAACAGGTTTTAGGTATGCGATGTTTGCCAAAATTTCGAAACTTTTGCCTTTGACATAACATTCTCAACTTAATTCGTGGTTTGGAACAATTCTAAAACATTGAATACAAACTTCAATCCTTCCTCAATATATCTGTCGTTTCCGTTTTGGAAAATGTACATTTTCTATGAAGATACAGAGGTTTAAATTGAACGAGGTACAAATAAATGCTAACGAAATAGGCAGTTCTGTTTTTCGAATGATAACGACAAAGGCAGAGCGTTGAATATTAATGCTAACGCAAAGGCAGAGATAAGAGACTTATGCTAACGACTAAGGCAGAAATTATAATTACTTGACAGGGCCATAAAACTCCTTTGTACGATTTATATGTTATAAATATAACCCACATTCATGTTAGGCTGTATTGCACTGCCAATTTAACCAAGAATAACGAGTGTTTAGTGGTTATTTTCATCAAGTTGATTAACGGCATATATTATATACCTGGTGATCGCTGACGCCGGCAATTATCGGTTGCGAGTGGCCCTTTATGTCTGTAAATGACGAACTGGTGTGTTGGGGGGTGGGGGGCAATAAGCACTCCATTTATTATCATGAAGTTGAGAAACGAATAGTTTTTAGCATTCTATAGAATATGTAAGGTCGAAACGCAGCAATTCAAATTACTTGACAGGGAACTTAATTCATTGTTTTGTTTGTACAAAAATGTATGTTATTTGTATGTTACAAATTTTATTTGACTATTTTTCGTGAATAACTCACACGACGAACATTAGACATAATGTCGTAAAACATTGTAATGCCCGATACATTACTATACATGTGCAGTCGAACATATGATCTTGGTATTAATCTTCTAAGCATTCAATGTTGATTAACATTACCTGTATTTTATAAATAAAACAGTTAGGTTATTTAAACAGTCATAGAGTATACGGTATTACATCTATTTATGGGCTGCTTAAAACAGTTCGGCAATACGTGCTCATGTAGCATCACGTATATCATGTAACATATTATTACATGCTAAGTTGTTTGGTCTTCTAAATGTATTCTAAATATTATAACTACATGGTTATCATTGCAAGCTGTGCTATATATTATATCTTACCCTTTTTACTAATTCACATTTATATATATACACTAATTCAGAATTTGTAAGGTGTGTACTGGGATACCCTCGACCCAGGCACACCTATTGACGAGGATAATAAACAATCACTCAACCTCAAAAAATAAAAACGACGAAGTTTAAGCTTACCATTATTTCATAATAGGCAAATATTTCTTAATACAATTGTACAACCATTTTAAAGTGATTAAAACGACGATATGTAGTGTCATATCACGGTTTTCTTTTGTTATATTTACAATTAGCAAAGATCGGATTTCTGATTGTTTTGCTGCTGTTTAGAAGCACGAACAAAAGAGGTTTAATCTAAATAGACAATTCAGCTTACATGATATATTAAGATCGGGAGAAGCCAATTAAAGTTTCGTCTGAAGACACAACATATGTTGAACTTCTTTTTATTGCAATATCTTAATTATAGTACATGTTTTTAGTATATATGTCCAATTTGCACGTCAATTGTGGTTAATACGAAAAGAAACGAAATGATCATACGTATCCGAGGTGGATTTAAATGTAAAAAAAAGTTGTTTGGACTTAATGACATCATCTTACGTCTTCCGGACCACAGATAATTATGCAACCAGGCCTAGCATAATACCAATAAGACGAGACGCAAGTACGCGTAAATTCTTTATGTACATGTATAATTAGATTTACGATGTACAAATGTAGTTGTTATCAATAACATTTCATATAAAATCAAAGCGCTGAAAGGCATCAGTTGTTCGAATGAATACCATTCTGATCACCTCGGCCTGTATGCATTGAATTATTTACCGGAGACAAACGGAAATGTCCGAGCTTTCATGATTGGAATGAATGAATGCAGGAAGTACAAGTCAAATAGTTTTCTGCGGCCAAATAATTTCTAGTATTGTTCAGCAGTTTGGATGCTGATCGAATTTATTCCGGTTTATGTTAAATGTATTAGTCCAAATGATCCAGTTACGTGTAACATCGGATACTACCGTCTGATTAATCTAACCTAATCAGCTACGTGTATGTGTAACAATTTATATAGAGTGATGCTCGGAGTTATGGATATTCCGCGTACCGCTCGTTGAGAGTAGCTAGATTGATTACGCATGGAACTATGACCTCGATATAATTAGAAATACTGGGTCTGTACCACAGTATATGATTACGTAACAGTTTATGCCGACGAAAAAGGTACGAAAGGCAGTTATCAGAAGTGGTAATTGCTTTGTAAATACAAAGAAATACTGGAAATAGGTTTAAATTATTTATTGGGATATCCAACTGTCCTATAGATTTAGAAATATGAAATAGCTTTTGAGTATTTATATGCTGCAATTGATGGAACTATTTTGCATGACGGTTTACATCCGTGTCGGTAGTTATGCAATACCTGTTGACCGGTTTACTATTGCAAAGGTGGCGCTACCTAGCGGCGGTGTTAGAAGAAAAGTAGTTTCATCAACTAAAGTATAGTCGATTGTAGAAACGTGGGTATATAACTATAGTTGGTCGATTCTCGAACAACCAAAAAGTATCTATATTACATAAAGCAGTTAGAGTGACACGTAAAAATACAGTGTCGATGACTTACAGTTTATGTAAACTGCTGATAAACAAGTGCTGTATTTATACCTTACTGTCATAGATCTACATTTATTAAATATGTAAATGTACATGGACATGCACTACGTTTAAGAGAACTAAAGCTCCAGCACGAATAAGATGTAAAGTACAACCTCATCGACAGAGCAACAACCTTTGATTTCCGGCCATTGTATGACTTCAATGATTAGGAGACTATAAAATTCAACTCTTCTTCTTCTTCCGAATCATTTGCAGGGCCCACTCTGGGGCATTGACGCAACTTGTATGACTTATTGCGCCTCCCAAAAACTGCAAATTTCACCGTCATTTTGTTAACATTGTACTTATATTATCGATAGAATACTACGAAAACCACTCGTTTCTAAACTCTAAGACAGTGCCCGGAGAGCGTAGGCCCCAAAAAGCCATGCACTCGTCATTAACAGGCATAAAATACCACTCACAACCGACAATTGCCAGCGTCAGCGATCATCAGGTATGTAATATATTCCGTTAATCAACTGGACGAAAATAACCACTAAACACTCGTCGTGCTCGTGATTCTTGGTGAAATGGACTTTGGAATACAGCCTAACATGAACCTGGGTTATATTTATAACATACACATCGTACAAAGGGGTTTTATGACCCTGTCAAGTCAATAGAATTTCTGCCTTAGTCGTTAGCATAAGTCTCTTATCTCTGCCTCTGCGTTAGCATTAATATTTAACGTACTGCCTTTGTCGTTATCATTCGAAAAACAGAACTGCCTATTTCGTTAGCATTTATTTGTACCTCGTTCAATTTAAACCTCTGTATCTTCACAGAAAATGTACATTTTCCAAAACGGAAACGACAGATATATTGAGGAAGGATTGAAGTTTGTATTCAATGTTTTAGAATTGTTCCAAACCACGAATTAAGTTGAGAATGTAATGTCAAAGACGAAAGTTTCGAAATTTTGGCAAACATCGCATACATAAAACCTGTTTACTCGATTAATATGGGAGTTGTGGGCACATAAATTGTATTTACTTATTGTTCATTCATCACGTCATCGACATATGAAAGTGATCACTCTCAAAAGCAACGCAAAGCACATATTAAATAACAAATACTTACCCCACTCTCGTGGCGCAAAACGCGTGTGTCTCTGCCTTCAACATACAGAACTGCCTTACATACAGCGGGTTGTACGGTGTGAAAATGGTCGATGTCATTGTGAATAGTCTACCGATTCCAAAATCAATGAAAGGGTTAGGTCAATTTTGCGGGGTTTTGGCCCGGACTATGAAATTTGGACTGGTTATGAGTTGTAATATTGGCCGCCATCTTGGTTTCCATGGTAACTGACTTTATTTCAGCTATCCACCCTCTCTAGCATTAAACTTCAAACACCTGCCTACATAAATAAACAAAAACAACACATGATTTGAAGAAATACTCCTCGCTGAAGCAAAAGAAACCAAAGCTATTGCACTTTTAACAACATAAAAATGTGACTGGAACAATTGTCTTGAACTTATACCTTGTAATGACCTTCACCTTCGTGACCTTTGTCAACATATCAATTTGAATGCTGAGCTAGGTATCATTGTGTAATAAGGTTGCACATACAATAGTATGTATGCACATTTTGCACTTTTACACTTGGTGAAGCAAATGCAATGCATATAGTTTTTTCATGATAATCAAAATATATGGACAATTTCAATTGGGGTGGGGTTAAGAAATTCCCCCTTATTTCATTATTATTCGCCATGTCAACACGAAATAAATTTTATTGTAAGTGCAACTGATGACAGGCGATGTTGAAATAAATTAAGAAAGTATATGGCCAAAATTGCGCATATGAATGACAACTATTTGGGGTAAAAACACATTTTTACCCATTTTTAGGTATTTTGACCTCTAAATGACCTTGACATTAAATTACCTTGACCCTCATATCATTTCCGAGCTCTATACCGGTACTTTAAATATTACACATAATAAAATTGATATGTGTTTATACATACTAGTTAGAAAGGTTAGATTAAGACAGTGTGTACTAAAAATTGGCGGAAATGTTGACGCCATCATGGTTTCCATGGTAACCTACATGATCTCAGATGTCCACCCTCGCTAAAATTAAACTTCAAGCATCCCTCTATAAGAATAAATCAAGAAACGCTCTTGACCTTTTTTCACACTAAAATGTCCAGATGCTAGACTATACGGGTCGTGTGTAAGTGACCTTTCAATCATCCAATCAAAACGCAACTTTCACTAATCTGAAAGTGTACAGGTGGCAGCTGGTGGCTAGCCTTGCTCAAGCTTTTATGTTTGTAAATATGTTCTTGTGCATAGTATTTTAATATCACTGGTGACACTATATTCTCTTGCAATTTTCTGTAACTTTTATTTATTTCTTGATTTCTACTGAACATAGAAAGGATTTAGCTCAAGAAAGATCATTATTTCTTTGGATGTTTTCACAGCAAGAGCTATCTCCTTTATATTCCGGCCATCAAAATGTAATTGCACGTACCAGTTTAACTGTAACATACTGTCTTTTTATCTTTTACACTTTTACATTTTTTAAACTTGTAACATACTTAATTCCTTTAACAATTGTTTGCTCTGACAGCGCCACCCTGTAAAAGTTGGATGTTTGATGCAGATGAATTTAGGTCTTAGCAAAATTAATCACTAGAACTCGGGTGCCAGTCTAACTAGTGGCTACAAACTGACTGACTCACTGCGTGGGAGAGAGGTCATTTAAACATGACCTGCTACAGAATGTAGTCAGATCTATTTACGTGTTAGTTTTTCAATATGGACAAAAAACCCTGTGAAAATTTAAATTAATTATTCTACGGCGCCTGAAGGCGGCGTAGTACTGGAAAGCCTTTTTCTAAATGACCATGCACCAAACACAACTTTTTGCACCAATCATCACCATACTGTACGAAATATCCCGAAAAACAACTCACCATACTGTCCGAAATATCCCGATTAAATTACGGATTTCTGCGGGGCTATTTGCGGGCCTATATGATTATCCGAAATATACGTTATTTTTTGTTTTACGGCGCGTGAATACCACCCGTTTTCTTACGGAAACTGATAATTATCATTCTAAGTGACCATGCACTTATCGCAAACTTCTTGCCCTGACAATAGGGTGTTTCATTTTTTGAACTTTTTCTTTGATTGCCTAGATAATTAAACCAACTGTTCTCTAGTATAAACAATATTCCCAGACCAAATTTCAGCTCAATATATCAATGTCTTGATCCCCCCTACCGTGTTGAAATTTTGACCCAAAGACTGCATGTAGACATTTTTCACTCCATCTAGGTTTCTTTTATAGCTAATTCCACCAATATCATATTGTTGTAATTGTGTAAGATGAATGGATTGAGGTTGTTTAAACCCATTTATGTCTATATTTTACAATAGAATGGTCCAAATTATATACTGGATCAGTTCATTTTATAGCAAAAAGTGGTGATTTTCTGAAAATTAGAGAAAATTTGAAATTTTTGAAGTTTTTCCCTTAGCAAACATTCCAGGTCCAAATCACCCTTCTCTTATAAAAAGTCATCTAATTCTGGTCAGAACTGTCATGCTTTTGAATACTTTGTGATGAACTAATTTGATTTATCTTAAAACTTGGACGGCAATGATGCACTCATGCTTTCTATAACTGTTATTATAAATGATAATAAAAATGGACAGGGAGGATAGATTGAGTGATGAGTTGAGTGACAGGCACATAAATGCGACTTTCTATTCATACAGCATCATGACAGTACCACCTACATATATGGACAGCGACCAAAGAGAAAATCCCAAAGCCAGTGCTTACAGAATATTTGACCCAAGCGTCAAGCTAGTGCATTCAACGAATTATAACATGTTTCTCATACAACCTTCAAGGACCCGAATCTTCACATTTCCTTGGTTTTCCAAGAATTATTTATGATAAACTCCACTTATTTCAATATTTAGGTCATCGTTGGTTCCATGCTCTGTAGCCACAAAGCATGCATTCGGGCTGAGTGTTTCATTTGGGAAACTCTGTATTTTCCATTTCAAGTCAGTCAATTTAGACATTCTGATTATATTGGTCCACAACTTGTATATTTGATATTTGTAAAACTGTAAAGGAGACATCTAGAGTTACTGATAAGGTGTGATTTGAGAAAATCATTGGATTGTATCTATGCTTAACATGTCCAACAGAGTCTGAGCAATTTAAAAAAGGTTCTCTCAGGTACATGTTCACCCATTAGAATAGGCCTGAATGTTTCTCCCCCTCTCACCAGCAAGACTCAAGAGCCTAGATACAAGTGACATTTAAGCGCCCCATCTACCTCAAATTGACGTTGAAACCACCAACCACCGATAACTATGCGAACTTATTTTAAAACAAGTACCTTGGTGACCGCTTGCTTAAGATACCGATCTGTGGCACTTTGGGGTCCATTGGAATTAAAGCTCCTAGTGTGTTACACTCTGTCAGATTGTTATTGAGGCTTGCTATGCTGCCCAATATAGCAATCATGAGCCCTCTCACACCAAACTAGAAATAATGCAATAAAGTTCTCTTTCCATGGACATGGTTCCTTCAAGCCAGTATGTATGCAATTCCGCCATGATTGGGCTTCGAGTTATGGGACCTGATGGATACACACCCGTTGATGCTCCAATCGCACGCATAACTTTCCTTTTAAGACACCCTTGATCTTCCTCTTCTTGCTTTTCAAGTCTGTGGCACCCGATGTCAAGGAAGTTATGGCTCTTAACTTAAAAGTCACAGAGGCCTCAAACTTACAAAATCTGACTTTCTGACTGGTATCATAGCAGCGAATCATCCAATGGATCTGCTTATTGGACCCGAGTTGTGGTCTCTCTTTTACGTTATGGTAATAAATGATGCCCAGGTCACAATGTTCCTGATCAGTGGAGAATATTCGAAAGCACAACAATGCGAGGTCTTGTGACAAACCTTAAAATGACGAATGATGTTGCTGAAAGGGGAGTGATTGATAAACAGTATATATCGTCTTGAAGTTCCAACATTAAGACATAACTTGTAAATACAACAAAAATATTCGTGAATTGGATTAAATTATTTATCTTAGTTACTAGTAATAATATATGCTAAAAGAATGCACATTGATCCTGGGGACAAACATTCAGCTTTCACAAAAAATTGAAAAGTCTACCGGCGACTTATGAAAGGGTATGTACAGTATTGACAAAAATCTCGACTTTTTAGCCAACCCTACGACTTATGGCCGATTATTTACGGTACATGTATATAGTTAATTTTGTTTAATTATAGAGTCATGTAAAATCACATTAGTATATTATAAAGTGTTTTAAAACATAGCAGTTCTCAATTTCGGCCCTTAAAGTTTGTAAATTGAGAATATTCGATAATTTCAAATTTTCTCTAATTTTCAGAAAAACACCCCTTTTTGCTATGAAATGAACTGCTCCAGTATATAATTTGGATCCTTATATTATAAAATATGGACATAAATGGGTTCAAACAACCACAAATCATTAATCTTACACAAATACAACAAAAGAATGTTGGTGGCATTGGCTATTAAAGAAACCTTTTCGGAGTAAAAATGTCTTTGGGTCAAAATTTCAACTCGGTAGGGGGGGATCAAGACATTTTTGGATTGAGCTGAAATTTGGTCTGTGAATGTTGTTTATACTAGAGAACAGTTGGTTTAGTTATCTAGGTGATCAGAGAAAAAGTTCAAAAAATGAAACACCCTACCTGACAATCACGATACACTCCGAAATATCCCGAAAAATGATCGGTATCACTAACACTAAATACCAACAGGAACTCTATTCGCGAGTAGCTATACCCCAAAAAAATCATGTGTAAACTGCGGACCTCTGCTGACCTATTTGCTGGTCTATATATAGGCCTGTTAAATCACATGCAATGCTGTAATAACATTCGTTATTATTAATCATTTGTTTTCTCATCGAAATAGGTTATTTTAAATGATTTAGGAATTTGTTTTTGTGAATAATCAATATACAGGGCTCTTCAATAGAACGGCGTCCGGGACATCCTTAAATCGATTCCCGAAAACTGATTATGCGCAAGAATTTAGTCCCGTCAACTCTTAATTTCAATTGACAGCAAAATTGTAAAAGTGACCAAAACATTCGCATTACCATCTACATCCGAATATTTTACTCTGTATACCGACGTTTTCCGGACATCGAAATAAACTACATGAACAGTATATCCACGAGTCAGTTAATCCGTGTCAGTTAGCAGTAATTAAGCGTCACAGGAGGTTTAATGCGTGTAAAAACAAAAAACATACTTCGGCTAACCTCCGCCTCTCTAATTTGATTGCACCAAACTCGGTACTGAAAGTTGCAACCGCGCTTGTTTCTGTATTGACAAGTATCATTGTATTTAGTTTCTAACAAAATATATCACAGTAGCCCAACAAACTAAGTTTGCAACTTTGTAAAGCAGACGATCTGTATTTAGCGCGCAGTTCTAATATCTCGAGCTCACAACTTCAAAAGCGGTAAGCGGTGTCTCGAAACTAGCGCGACGACTTTGGTGTGCCAGATTCGATTCGATATGTGCGTGTTTTAAATTCAAGTATTAAAATTGATACAATATTATTAATGCAGCGGACTTTTCCACTGACTGGACCCGCCCGCACCTACGCACCTATCATCAACATTAAATGGGCATGGATATATAAATAAATAAAACAAATATTTCCAGGCGCGTTGCGGGGGGGGGGGGCGAGGTCCAGACCCAAGTGTCTGTGGACTTTTCAGGCGTTGCAGATAAAATTTGGCTAAGCTATTTTAAACAAATCATATGATTCATCCTAGTATTCAACTGCCTGATACAATTTTCCTCCGTACAAACATTTAACTTGTATGTTATTTATGCAACTGTGTCTTTCCGTAATCGATGTTTGAAAATGGTTTCCACTTAAGTCTGTGTATTTTCAAAATTGTGATATCTTTTTGAAGCTTGTATAGTCATTAAAAACTTAATGTAACTGTAATTTAATTTATTACATAGGCCTAAAAATATTAGCATGGGTCTTAACTTTTGACTTTGTAACTATCACAAGAACACTACTTACAGTTCGTTTTGTTTGTTTCAGGTTAATATTGAAAGTATACAAGCCGTGTTTGGAGAGACTTATTAGACAACCTTTTGTCAAGATGGGAGCTGGTACTTCCGTTAGTAACAGCAACATAACAACAATTGCTACCCGACATCCAGCAGTTTCGAGTAATACCTCATCAGTACTCCTAAGCTCGGATGAGGTTTCAACAAGTATATTAGTCCAGGTCCAGGAAGGTACACGTTTAACCAAAACTAAGAACTCATCCACTGAAATCTGCTGTGATTTGTGTCGCACGTCACGTGACTACATGCAAGCTGTGGCATATTGCTCAGATTGTTGTGAATATTATTGTAACACGTGTTACCGCGGACATTCTAGGAGCAAGGCGTCAAAAGATCACACTCTTTTGGACTATTCCAACATATATTGCGACCCTTGTCATACAACTAGTGATAACATTCAGGCAGAAGGCTATTGTGCGGAATGTAATGAATATTATTGCCAATCATGTTACCGCACTCATTCTAGGATGAAAGCAACAATGGACCATAATCTAATGGACAAATCGACAATGCCTATAACGTTTAAAATACCAAAGTCAGTGCCTACACAAATTAAAACACCCGCGCCAGTGTCCACACAAATATTAACACCCGCGCCAGTGTCTACACAAATTAAAACACCCGCGCCAGTGTCCACACAAATTAAAACACCCGCGCCAGTGTCCACACAAATTAAAACACCCGCGCCAATGCCTACACAAATTAAAACACCCGCGATAGTGCCTTCACAATTTAAAACACCCGCTCAAGCATCCAACACATCCACGAATATTCACAAGCAACCGGCCGCTGTTCAATTTCAAGATACATTTCACTTCCACTGCGATATAAACATAAAACACACTGATGAGAAAACTGATTGTTTTATTACTGGAATCAGGGCAATATCTGACAATGAACTTGTTATCGTTGATCAGAATAACAAATCAGTCAAACTGTTGGACATCGATCAGAATATTATAAAATATATATTATGTTTTGATACGCTACCCTTCAGTATTACAACTATACCTCACGGAGAAGTGGCGATCACTTTCGCTGATGAAGATCGTATCCGGATACTATCAACAGTTGGTGGACTTTCTGTGAAACGATCAATTAAACTGAGTGGTTGGTTTATAGCTGTTCAATATTATAATAATAAGTTATATGTTTCTTTTCAATCACCAGTTAAATTTCAGATTATAAGTTTATCAGGTGGAGTAATGGAAACTATACAACCGGACGATCAAGTGTTACATCATTGTACACTGCCTCGTTATATCACCGTTCATCCTGATGAGAGTAAGATGTACATCAGTGATTGGGAGAATGATGTCGTGTTGTGTATGGATATGGCTGGTACAATGTTAGTAGTGTACAAGGATGCAGGACTTGAGCGTCCATATGATATTATCTTCACTCCACCTGGTTCAATATATTTATGTAACCAAGAACACGATATCATTTACAAGATGGCGGATGACCTGAGTGAGGCCAGTGTTGTACTTGGTCCTCAGGATGGGTTGGTGTTCCCTACTGCAATATGTTTCTCTCCTGGTAGGAAATCGTTATATATCAGTAGCGGAACTGAATATCCAAAGTTCGGCAATATGATCAAGCAGTACAAGTATAGTTAAATCTTACTCTACCAGACAGATACTTAGTATACAATACACGGACGTATCTTACGTTATTAATTAAGTATAACTATGTAAGTTGTAACATCAATCCTACCTCTAACTATCCACAATATACATGTACTGAGTCGTTATCAATAATGTATTAATCAATGTATTTTTATAAAAACACGAGATACGAGGGATGATCCATATATAACGAGAAAATGCTTATAATTTTGTTATTACTTAGTATTTTCTAAAAATATTTAATGTGGTGGTTAATACATATATTAGGAGAAGACGTATGGAATATTTTTTAAATATATCGAAAAATAAATTATTTGGAACATTTTTGCCGACCTATGAAACCTGTAGGCGGGGCAACGTCATATTTGCACATTTTAACGTTATTCAGAATTGAACTTTGATCAATTTGACGATCACATGCCTAAGGCCTTACTGTATTTTTTAAAAAATATTTTCAGATTATCATCCTTCGATATGTATACGTCTTCGCCAATGCTATACAAAGTTGAAAAATTCTCACGATAGTCATCTTTCGGAATTTCATTCAAAACATTCGACATTTTCGTGCGGCGTTGACGTCACGTTACGTCTACTTTGCGTTAGACCTCTAGCCTTTTTCCAGTCAATTTTTAATATGTTATTATGTTCACAAATCGCAGCTTTTGACATGACATGATCACAAAATGTTTACTGAATATCTTGCACAATTTTATTATTACTTATTTTCTTCAAAACTAAATATTTTAATGAAACCCTTTTGTCGTCGGTATTTTTGCTATCACGGAACGATAACACGTGCGCGACGTAACGAATGACAACGCAACCCGTGTATGACGTCATCATCAGTCAGGCGCGTCTTATGTGATCCCGAGTACCAATTGTCATAACATTGCTGTTGCTTACATTAAAACTGTGAGTGTTTGAATTTGCGTGACAATGGTCAAAACTCCGAAAAATGCCCCGCCTTTGCGTATCGAGGGTAACCTTGGCAACCATAGATTTTAACATGGCGACGCTGTTATCATGAACATTCAGGGAAACATTGCTAATGTATGTTATTACTACCAGCTAAAGTTTGAGTAAAATCTAACGGATAATAACAAAATTATAAGCATTTTCTCGTTATATATGGATCATCCCTCGTACGTCTCATTCTTATGTAAATTTTTGCATGTACCCCTAATAGATAGAGTTATAGACGCAATAGGCGTATCTGGGTTCTATTACTTGTGTATCAGTGCGGGGGCGAACTGGGTGCGTGTGTGAGTGTGACAGTCCATGTACAACATGTATATCCTTGTTACTAGTATGCTATTTCACTACGTTTTGTACATGCTTGTCTTGATATTCTAATTATCATTGTATGTATTTGTAAAAACAGGAAGTCGGTCTCAATATTATGTAATTATTTGCAAGTGTCCCAACCAACATGATAGAGTTCCAGACACAATCTGCCTCTCTGGGTTCTATTATCTGCCGTTCTTCTGTGATATATGTTACATTTATATCACTCCACATGTGGAGTTTGTGGAATACTTAAGAGAATGATACTGATTGTTACTTTCAGGAAAGTACCGCTCAGAACTGAAACGATTTAAAATGGTTCTGTTTTTAAATGGAAAACAGAAATAACAGTATGCTGTTTTAAAGGGTGATTCTATGTTTATGCATTGTGTGAGGGAGCTTGGCTATGGTATTTTGTATGTTTATATGATATCATATACTTTGTGTCTCGGATTTAATACATGTATTATCATGTGCTATAATATGAACAATGAAGCATATTAACTTGAGACCCATATTGTTGAAGATGTCAATTAAGTGTAATACGGCATTTTGCATGTTTGTACATATTGTATAAATGTACTTCGTGTCACGGAATTCATAATTTCGTGTGATATGAATAAGATTCACACAAGAAACAAATAATATATTTTGTTGATGTTAACATTAAAGTGTACACGTCCTCATGTTTTTACTTGTAGTTATTACCGTACTTGATGTCACTAATTACAACAAACCCGTGCGTCCCTGGTTTACACAGTCCATAGTGTCCCTAAATACCCTTGTAAGCATGAATGCTGCATCAACTCAATGTGTCCTTTGTTCATGCATTCCCTAGCATCTTTGAAGTAACTGGTATTCCAATTTCTAACAGCCACTGGTAGGCCTGGATGCTGCAATCACTCAATGTATCCTTTGTTAATGCATCACCTAGTATCTTTGAAGTAACTGGTATTCCAATTTCTAACAGCCACTTGTAGGCCTGGATGCTGCAATCACTCAATGTATCCTTTGTTAATGCATCACCTAGCATCTTTGAAGTAACTGGTATTCCAATTTCGAACAGCCACTGGTAGGCCTGGATGCTGCATCCACTCAATGTCTTCATAGTTCAAGCAACCAGTAGTAATCGTGAAGTCCCTGGGCTCCCGAGTGCCGATAGCCCCTTGTATGCACTGGACCTGCATCGACCACTGTCCATGTTACATGCAATCACATGATATTCATGAGCTCCTGAAACACCTGGTAAATGGACTGACCATGTATGTTGTTCTTGGTACCTTTAGTTGATGGTTTCAGCCCTAGGCTAACGTTGTTCATGCTGCCTATAGTGACCACTGTTCTTTCAGTTCATAATGTTCCTAGTTCCTGCAAGCAAATCTGTAAACTGTTTTATCAAAGCACTTACGATAATCTTGAAGTTACGCCCAAATTTAAGTCTTGTATAATTCATTAGCAGTTTGGGAAAAGAATCAGTAAAATTAATAATGTTTCAGTCAATGAATTCCTACAAAGCATGTATGTCCCTAATGTATATTAGATCAATAATAATAAAGAATTTAAATGTGTGCGTAACATTACGATTATCGTAAGTGCTTTGATAAACAATGCTGGAATCTACATTTTTCTAACTTAATGTAGTACCCATGCCTTTTATCTAACGATCAAATTTTTACAGAAACACATCGCCGCAGCAATTGAGCTATGCATTGTTTTTACCTGTTTTTATCAAACTGACATCGGCAAAATCTGACTTATTTAATTTTAGACCTAGGACCATTTGGGTTTGTGATGCATGCAGATAAAAAAAATTCTATCGAACAGCAAAAGGGTTTTGTTGATAAAGACAATATCTTTGTTTATCTGTATGCACCAAGTTGAAGTTAAAGACCACTATCAAGGTAGCGTTATTTCCCTTTGTATGTCTATGAGATATAAGGCAAACACACACTTTGAAAAGTCTAGCTAAAATGATATGCATCAATACTCTGTATCTGAATGTGTACAAGTGCCAGGCAGTGTCGCACCTCTTACATGTAATAGGGAACTCTCAAAATACAGAAAGAAGAGGTGTAACTGAATATACAACAACAGCATATAATGTTACAAACACATTTTACTGGCAATAAATATTTTACATATAAGAAGCTGATGTGACTAAAACAAATAAGGTAGAAATAATGATGATGTAATGTGTGATTTTAAAAAGTGTATCAAAGAATCATACAGTAAGAATGTGGACGATATTGACAACAATGGTCATTGTATGTGATCACATAGAATGTTCTACAAAATGACAGGAAGAATGCAGAGGGTCAAGTCCCGGTCAACAGAGCCAAATTACAAATCCTGAAAATCATATGCTACCCTCATTCTTTGCCAAACAAGTTGAAAAGGCATGCAACTACATTGTTTCTTCCATATAAAACACAAAGCAGATTAAATTGACTATAACTTTGCCGTATTTTAAGATATTTTCATCAAATAGCTTAAATTTGGTCAGAAATCATAGCTATTTATTAATAAGCCTGGCATACATCTCCATAAGCATGTGAATAAGGAATTTGAGCTCAGATAGGTTGATCGGGGCCTGAATGAGGTTTAGGGAGTTCGGGGCCTGGTTGATGAGTTTAGGAAGTTCGGGGCCAGATTGAGATGTTTAGGGAGTTCGGGGCCAGATTGAGATGTTTATGGAGTTCAGGGTCTGATGGAGATGTTTAGGGACTTCGCAGCCTGAATAAGATGTTTAGGGAGTTGGGGGCCTGAATGAGATGTTTAGGGAGTTCGGGGCCTGAATGAGATGTTTAGGGAGTTTGGGACCTGATTGAGATGTTTAGGGAGTTCGGGGCCTGATAGAGATATTTAGGAAGTTCGAGGCCTGATTGAGATGCTTAGGGAGTTTGGGGCCAGGTTTACAGGAGTGATCGGAAGATTTTTACAGATACGGGTACTAGTATATGAAGAAATACAATTGTAGAGGATTAGAAATATATCATAATAATTCAGAGTGTTCCATTCGAGTCGAGAATAGGGGTTTTGAGTCTTGAAATTGCCAAAAAGCCACATTTTGACTCTCAAGAATTTTCGTTTTAAATTTTCTCTTTTCTGGGTATTTTGCCTATAAAATAATAAAATTTAGTCCAAAGTATTACAATGACCGTCCAGATTAAGAAGCTAGTGAAACCCCTGATCATTTATCATGCCGAACACAATGTACTTATAGATAAACGAACAGGCTGAAATAATCATCACAGGCCTGAAATCTGTATTTTTCTACCCTTTTGCTATTAACTCAACATTAATATTAAGACCACACTCCATAAGAAGGAGTGTCTTCAAGGTCCAGATAGTAGTTGTATTACAGATGCTTGACTCAGCATGGGTGAAAGTTCAGGCATATGTCTGAATTTCAGGTTTTTGACAGTATCGAAAAGCCTGTTTTTTCTTCAATTTCCTTATATAAATTATTGATTTTTGAGGAATTCAGGTTCTTCAGAATTTCAAACTTTACCCTCAAACTGTACATGACATTATAGCTGGGTTCTGGCGTTAACTATAGTCTGGCATGGTTTGATTATCTGCATATGACTGGTTTCTCTAAGCACCGAAACCCATATTTCCATCTTGGTAGTTTCAAGATGGCGCAGATTAAACATGATATAAAAGCGAACTAGCGAAAATCCAGCCTAAATGACGTTTCATGAATTATAGCAGAGAACTAACTCTGCACAGACAGATTTTGTTATTTATGTATGAGAAACTTACAAATAAATCACAGTTAAACAATTACTATATACAATTATGTACACAATGCTATTATATGATATGAGCAGTTTGAATATATTCTAGAAGGATTTATACCACAAAAATGAATGTCTACCACAAAGAGCCATATATACGGCAATTTTAAATTTTAAAGTTCCTGACACATAAGCAAAGCATGCTTGCTTCCAATTCTTCATCTGAGGCTTCATTGAAATTATCAAATCTGACCACTGGATAAGGAGAACAAGCCTTAACAAATTTTGTGCCAGACATACGTCGTTCCATCCAGCACACAAACAGTATCTCCCCGACCTACATATGGTTTGTTGGCGTGTTAAAAAGAATATGAGATCAACTTTATTGAGAAATCTTACAAATATATGTATCTTTGGTGCAATTACTAGTAAGTAATCTGCTGTATAAACACACTACAATAACCATGGGTTCTACAGAGACACAATGCCCAATTGTTCTATAGTTAAATTTAGCTTATGAAATTTCAAATGACCATAACTTAGTCAATACATCAAATATTTTCATAAAATAACTTATTTTCAGCATGACAGTTCATTCTCTTCAGTGCAGCAACTCTGGATATCTGGAATTACAGGACCCCTTAATAACTTGTTTATGAGATCACCTCATTAGACTATCATAAAACATCCTGTAGCTAAGAATATTATTCTACATAATTAAATTGATATAACAAACAAGGAGAGCGCCAAATAGTCACAAAATATGCCCAACTGAGATTTGGTTCATGACAATGAAAAATATTGATAGTGAAATAAAAACAAGTTAAAAATGTATTGTCAGCACATTTGAAGAGGAAAGGAAAAAATGAAAACCTTCTGAATAGAGTCAGGATAAGCTAAACTCTCATTCTTGGTTAATTCAAGGGCTATAATCCTAGACCCAATCTCCCGAAGCATCTCAAGTAGAAATCCCATCTCAAATTGAGATTTTGTTCAAATCAGAGTCAAAAAAAGTTTGAGGCCTTTAAATTTACTGTAACAAATAAGGTATTAGGTTTTCTGTTTGTTAATGCAAATTTTGAGTCCAGTCTCCAATGGAAATTATCTAAAATACACATGTATGGCAATCTTGAAGATGAGATTTAGCTATGTTTGAGTCTGAGATGTTTTGGGAGATCAGGGCCTGGATGGCCTCGGACGATTCTGCTGATAATCTTAACTTGTCACACAATTATTATATGATGCCCATAAACCTTGTCAACCACTTTGAAGGTGTTTGATGAATTCAAGTGCAGACAAGGCTTATTTCTTAATTATAGTTTGATTATAAAATCATTACAATGCTATATATATACAGACATAGAAGGTTTCAAATAATAAGTTTACAGATGTATCCTGGAAAAACTGACACAGGAACACAGGAAGTGTCATCAGGGCCAAATTCAAAAACCTGAAATCATATGCTGCCGACCATTCTTGCCAAACCAGAGGCCTTCAAGCACATTGTTTCCATATTCAACTCAGTTTTTATTGAAAACAAATTCTTCAGAGCAGATTAAATTGACCCCAATTTGTCATCTCTTGAGTTATGTTCATCAAATAATAATAATACAGACACCCCTGTCAAATGAATTTTTAAATTTCATTCTGTAGTTGGTGGGCAATGAGGCCCTCGTCTTAATTTTTCCAGGAAAAATCTGTAATATCATAAACTAAACTAAATATGGCGCCAAACTAAAGGTAAAACCAAATAATGAAGCTAAAAGTGAGAACTTAGTTGCACAACAGAAAACAATAATCACCACCTAGGTCAATCTGAACACAAAGTCACCTGACCCAAGCTAAAAGAAGCACCAATTAAAACATCAGTGTCGCATAGGACACATGTACAGAGGTAGCTATACCACCAAGTATCACCATCTTTTCACAACTAAGCAGAGTTCAACAAAATAATAAGATTATGCAGGGATTCCAATTAGGCCTTAGAAACCCAGGCCTGTGATCGCTCCAAGAGTAAAAAGTCTGAAATACCCTAAACCCTCTTCAGCCCCTCACTCTTGCAAATATATAATTTTAGTAGGTCAGACTGCATATTGCCCCTTTTGTTGAAAAGACACAAAGGAGGGTTTTTTCTTTTTTTAAACATAACAGATATTTTATACATTTATACACAAGTTAAATATATACATTATCACATGCGGTATGCCCGTAGAGGTGCTGTAACACCTGCGGCTTCCATCGTTACATCGGCAACAATCCAATATTTCAACTGTTACATCGGCAACAATCCAATATTTCAACTGTTACATCGGCAACAATCCAATATTTCAACTGTTACATCGGCAACAATCCAATATTTCAACTGTTACATTGGCAACAATCCAATATTTCAACTGTTACATCGGCAACAATCCAATATTTAACTGAAACACCCGTGATTTCGGCAACAATCCAATATGTCAACTATTACACCAGCAGCTCTGGCAACAATATTTCAACATGATTTGAATTTCATTCACACTTTAATTTATTAGTTTAGACAGTCATGATGATAAAGGACTTCCAACACATCCTAAATAATTAGGTTACTTGAATGAAGTACGCTGTTCTTGTGTCCTTACAAGGCTACTGGAATCACGTACATCGTTCTTGCGTTCTTCTGAAAAAAAGAAAGGACAACTTTGATCAAAATATTCCCGCCACTTCGCTCCCTCTGATCTCCAAAAACATATCAAGTAAGTAGAAATCTCAACTGAATTTGAGATTTGCTCAAATAAGCATCCCAGTTTAAATAGAATTATGGCCCCTGATTGACTTTGGTAGTTAGAGGGGTTCTACAGAGCAATAAGCTCAATCCTGAAAATGAGTTACAGGTCTGTTTTGAGTGTCATTAGCACCCCCCCCCCCCCCCCCGGCCACTCCAAAACTCAGATCTATCAAACATTGTTCTAGCGTTAAAATTCAGCTGATACAATTACAAATGACCATATAACTTTGTCAATTCTTTGAAATTTTTCACCAAATAACTTTCATTTTCAGCAGAAAAATTCATTCTTTCTAGTGCAGCAAATCCAGAATTGAAGAACCCCTGTAGTTATTTTGTCAAGGCTTCTGTCCAGGGCATAAGCGTTTAATGAATACAGCCTTGTTTTAAATTAATTTGACAATTACCCCAATAAACAGCTTATCTGCAGCTTCGGCTTATTAATAATATGTTACATGTATGATGATATAAGTCAAGAAATATTGAAATAGTCACAGTAAATCTTCAAAACATAGCATCACTTTTAAAGCCTAGGTCCCACTGAGGAATTCCATATCAGCGATATCCTTCCGATTTCTTCTGATTCATCACAATTCCTTCAGATAACACAAACTGTCACATGACTTCCTAGAAGCTTCCCCTAGACCACGAGGAGCCTGTACCCAGCACATCACCGAGACAAAAATGCTCAGTGGGACCTAAGCTTTAACAGTTTAAACCACTTCTCCACAACAAAACACACAGTGCTATACTGCTAAATATAGAATAATTACTGAAAGTTAGTGAAATAGTCCAAGCACCCAGTGAGTGAGTGAGTGAGTGAGTGAGTGAGTGAGTGAGTGAGTGAGTGAGTGAGTGAGTGAGTGAGTGAGTGAGTGAGTGAGTGAGTGAGTGAGTGAGTGAGTGAGTGAGTGAGTGAGTGAGTGAGTGAACAATGGTGCAATATTAAATACTAGAAATGCGTCTGAATTTGAGTGCTGAGTGTAAGTATTGGTTGTAATTCCTATGATGACGTGCAATGCCCTAAGACGTCCTCACCGATTCCGATGGTATTTCGAGTGAGAAATCATAGGTGAATGAGAATGGTCAGAAAGCATTGATTCGGATTGGTCCATAATATTTTTGAGTTTTTTGCTGAGTCTTAGTCCTTCGGTGTTAAAAGATTTTTTTTCCATTTTTCCCAATTATTTTTGGAACCAAATAATGTGCCTGGCTCATTTGGTCCTTACCACTCTCAATAAACTTCAGTTTAATAATATATGTTCGATACACAAGTACATAATAAGCAGCATATATAGTACAATACATAAGCCTATTACAAACTGTACACAGGGGGCATACCATCACCACAGGGTTGTTGTATAACAATAGCTTCTATTTTCCAGGGGGTTTGTTTTAACTTTAAAGAACCTTTGTCGCTTTGACCCCCAAAAACAATCCAAAATGCCATATTTTAATCTTCATGACCCAGACAAAATGTTTTCCCTTCCCCAACCTACCCGAATTACAGATTATATTATATAACTATACTTTTATATAACGAAAAAAGCCCTATATTGTGCGATACATTTGTTAGTTAACTATAAAGCCACAAAGTGTATATGCTTGGTATAATCTAGGGATATACATTGACCACCAAAAATAAGTATACAGAGGTTATTTCCCTATTAACTTGTCTGTAATAACACTATTTGTAGAACAGTGAAACAACAATATTTTGGAAGAAAAGGAATATTTTTGGTTACTTAGTGTAAAGACCACAGGTACCTAGACGCAAAATATTGTTACCAAAAAATGGGAAAATTCAGCTTACAGGATCATTTAGTTATTTTAATTCAAACATCTTCATCTTTACTTACAAGTATCTCTTTTTGGACTCATTTGGTGACTGTAGTTTCAGAAACCAGTATGATTGTGACATTCTGATAAGCAATTATCTCATTATATTAAATAATTTAACAAAGTTTAATTTTGCAACTGTATACTTATTTTTGGTGGGCACTGTATATAACATAGTATTACCTTATTGTTACACATGGGAAACCAATTCAGGCGATGGTTTATTTTTCCTAAAGTGAAAATGATATGTTATAACATCTATATCACTCAAGTTCATATGATATCAATCATTCAATAATATTGTGTTTTGTGCGGCCAAATAAGTTAATTCAGAGTTCAGTGTGTACATACACCCGTACCATGTGATACTAGTATGTGACGTAATTTTGGTCATTTTGCATGGATGGTACTGATTCTCGACTCAAGCGTAGAAGATGTCACGTTAAAAAATCTGTCAAAGAATAAAATACTCACAATTGTTTTAATTTTGTTAAAATAGGTTACATGCCATGTTGTATATTGACACTGAAGCTTGTCCCTCCCCATTTTGCATTGCCTCATTCGCTCAATATTGCTCACCCCTCATAACCCCCTTTTCATCCAATTTTGGAAAATCAATCAAAATTAGAACAACAGTCAAAAGACCATTATGTTTCTCAATACTTTGAATTTGTCACCAAGTAACGTTTATTTTCTACAAAAAAGTTGATTCATTATACAGGGGGTCAACAGGGCCAAATTTAAAATCAGGAAAATCTGATGCGGCCGACCATTTTTGCCATATAAGAGGCCTTCAATGACATTGTTTCAAAAATAAACTTAGTTTGTATGAAAGAAATTCTTCAGAGCAGATTAAGGTGGCTCGGGACTTTCCGAGCTCGAAATCAAAAGTTGACATATTTGCTTGAAACTTAGTACGGACGTATATCATACCCATCTGCGTTGCATGGTAACGTTCTTATTACAATGACGTCACATGACGTCGCTATTTGGCGCCGTTTTTGGACCTAGCCCTAGAATCATACCGTACATTGATTATGACTACATAACTTTTTCATTTATTCGCCGATTTTAAATTTGTAAATTGAGTATTAATGCTCGATAAATTATCGTTCTGCTAATATGTTTTTATTATACTTCATCAACCATTAATAAATAGTGTAGTCGGAAATCGCGCAAAAGACGTCAGAAACGTCAACAAAATGCTACTTGATTTTACGCCTTTTCCCTTAAATATCTAAATTATCTGACGGTAACTTTTTTTTAAAACTTCACAGTATGTTGCTGTGGATACAAAGAACAGATTAATTAATAAACAAGACTGCGTTCAATAAACGCTTATGCCACCTGTGGAAGCCTTGTCCATAAATAAGTCTAAGTCCAAAATTAGGTCAAGGTGAAGGTCAAAATGGGGTCAGGTGATACAGGTGTGTGGAGAGTGTTCATATACACCACATCCATGCAAGTTTGGAAGCTTTGTAGCAAGCCATAATGATGCTAGAAGAAACGGTCAATTTGGGTTAACCGGGACGGACGGACGAACAAACGAACGGACGAACAGGGGAATCACTATATGCCTCCCAATCTATCGATACGGGGGCATAAAAAGGATAGGTTGCCGCGCAAGATTTTTTAGGAAGTAACTTTGAAATACTGTCGTCGGCCTTAAAAATTGACGACGCTGCATTTTTCTTATTTAACTACTTATCAACTACATGCATTCTACTAGGGGATACCAGTAGTGTATGAGTTACGGGTTCGACTGCCGCAAGCTAAGTAATTCCGACAATTCTTCTGTCAGAACATCGCGAGTAAACATTTACATTGTTTACTGGTTACAAAAATGACTCGTAAATCACGATCCTGTCCAGTTAACCTCCGATCCAACGGAAACAGCAGTTATTATACTGAATTCAGAAATAGTCAGAAACATGCTCAATTCAAATAAGGTAGACTTTACAAATTATTGCGATTACCCATTCAATTTCCATATTGTATACTAATAACTAATTATTTGGTATGCTGTAAATTGGCATGTTTGACATACTTCAAGAAGTATACATTTCAGCAATGGAACCAATTAACCGATCAGGATATTTAGTATCACTGTCCCGCAGATAGTAACTTAAACATTTTTATAATTGTCTTAACAGTCAGCATATCAACAGTTCCAATTAGAATGATATGTCAGTTTCACACCGGATTAACGAGGTAGTGTTATGTCTGATTTAGTACGATGTAATAATGGTGTATTTACGTTGCCTGGTGGTTATGTCCGGCAGACCCCGTTAAAGCTCGGTGTGATCCAGGTTGTCATCGGTGGTGTTCCGGGTCCTATCGGCATCTTGAAATCGCTCCCGGCGATTCCCGGTGTTTCCCGGTTATATTAAACATTTAAAAACAATCGGGGCTGTTCCGCCCTGTTTTCACAGTCCCGGTTCAGTCCCTGGTACCTCCGGATGGAACCATTGGCGAAGCCGGTTAAACGTGGTGATCCAGTGTATTTTTTAACAAAATGCATTCTCACATTACTGATGTATCTTCGGTCTGAGAGAATTAATTGTGAGTTTCACTACGGTGCAGCTAGATTTATTCCCGGTTTACTACAATGAATTTACGGTGCGGGTGGTGTTATCCCGGTAAAACCCAGTGGTCCAGGTTGTCGCCGGTGTTCTGATGCTCGCCGACATCGTCCCGTCATACCATGGTGACACACAGGTGTAACCAGCTGGTCAATGTAAGGGATATATTAACCATATTCAATAAGTTGCGTATATTTCGAGGTAGTGGTATGATTCAATCAAAGGGGGTGTATGAGGGAGTGGTAATTGTATCAGCTAGCTAGGATATGCACTGGCTACTTTACATGATCGACATCCCGGATTGTTAGGAAAAGTTTCCCTTAGAAATCGATGGAGAAATAAAATACTTATGGCTATTTTATTTTCCAATGTTTACAAATTTCTTCTTGTAACTGTAGTCAAAAGTCACATGGTATTGATACACTGTGTATGTGCGAAATGTATTCCGTCTGCATTGCGAGTGTATTCCATTTGTTCGGGTCAATTTAAATTTTTAAATTACCTATTCAACTGAAACATAGACTGTTTTTTAAAAGCTGTGTATATATTCTAATAGTCCTGATCACACGGCGTCGGATCGAGCCGGAATGCCGTCAGAACAAAAAATTGCGGTGTATTCCTTCATGATCTAAGTGCATTCTAAACATAATGTCTGCATTTTGAGTGCATTCGTAGTGCATTCGATATATTCTGGCACATTCCTGCGGCCACATGTTTTGGACATGTTCAAAACTTTCGAGATGCATTCGAGGTCGAATAAAATATCGAACGGCTTTCGAAGTGTATTATGGCATTCTGACTGCATTTGTAACATAATTGTCTGACCAGATTAAACTGAGACTCCTTGCATAATTCGTCAAAGTCCGGAAATTTCCAAAGTTATAAAAACATATAATTACATTTATCGCTATATATGGCTTTATTGAGTTACTGCTAGATAACAATATGTGATGGCTCAGTGGATAAGTGTGCGGTTTGCAGACCACAAGGTCTCGGGTTCGAAGCGAACTCAATATTTTTATTTAACTTTTTTCTTTATATACGAGTATGCTATTTGTGAATTATAACCATTCATATGTTCACATATCCATTACACAATTCAGGCATACATTAAATATATACTGGCCAAGTCGTTGAAACATTGTTCATGTACATGCAATAAAAAATATGCAATTGGAAATATTACAAAGACCGAAATTAAAGACCAAATAGTAAAAGACCGTCAGGGAAAAGTTTTAAACATAAACCCCTTGATTCAGGGATAGAATGTTTAAGTAAAAATATTAACGTCAAAATGTTACAGTAAGTTTCGAACCTGCGACACATCGCGTTAAAGGCGCAAACGCTTCCACTGCGCTACTATTCATGCTTGATTTTTCTTTTGAATGTTGTTACAAGTACAGAGATTACTGCACATGTAGTAAATAAACATACGAATCGAAAACAGCCGAGTTCAACCGGGCGTATACGGACATTGATCAGAGTCTCAGTTTAATCTGGTTAGACAATACTTAAAATCAGTATATGTGCTGTTATTAAACATACTTCCCGTAAGAAAGCCCGTGCAAAACGGTCCCATGAGTGTGTGTACTGTATTGTGAAAACATATGCGTGCACATTCTCCGCTATCATTCCAGGGGGATTCGAAGTGTATTCTTGTTATATTCGAATTTTGTTTAAATTGTATTCTAATTGTCTTCGTATTTCTAATTCCCCGAAACGAAATGGGGGTTATAGGAATGGTCTCCGTCCGTCCACCTGTCCGTAACAAAACTTTTTAACGACAGGGTCGAATTGCATGAAACTCATAGCAACTGTGTAATTAATAAGACTACGCATATCGCACTATCATCATCGTACCATGTACGATCGTGTTTTTGTTATAGATGTTACGATATCATCATAGTTCTGTCGCATTTTTGTTATCTTAGTTTCTCTGATCAACACACATGCAAACGCAATTGTCCTTACGGAATAATTATTGATTGGTTACATGTCATTAAATTATCACCAAAAACCCAGACCCTTAACTAGGCTTTTAATGCCTGGTGTTATATTATGACAAATGGCTAACACCGCGCAATAGACTCAAACGTATACCATGCTGTGTATGTGTGTTTCAGGAAGAAACTTAACATGTTAGTTTAATTATTAAAAAGCAAACTGATTTCATACGCTTCATTATGTTGATTCATAAAATTAAATATATCGGCATTCGTTTTCATTTCCCTGAGAAAGCTTTGTACCTAACGGTGATTTAACAATGACGTTTTATGCAGCGTCGTCAATTTTTAAGGCCGACGACAGTATTTCAAAGTTACTTACTGAAAAATCTTGCGTGGCGACCTATCCTTTTTTATTAATTAATCTGTTCTACGTATCCAGCGCAACATACTGTGAAGTTTTTCAAAAAAGTTACCGTCAGGTTTTTTAGATATTAAAGGGAATAGGCGAAAAATCAAGTAGCAATTTGTTGACGTTTCGGACGTCTGTTGCGCGATTTTCGTATACAATATTTATTTTTGGTTAATCAAGTGAAATAAAAACATACAATCAGAACGATAATTCATCGAGCGTTAATACTCATTTTACAAACTTAAAATCGGCGAATAAATGAAAAAGTTATGTAGTCATAATCAATGTACGTTATGATTCTGTCACTGGGTCCAAAAACGGCGCCAAATAGCGACGTCATTGTAGTAAAAACGTTACCACGTAACGCAGATGGGTATAATATACGTTCGTACTAAGTTTCAAGTAAATGTGTCAACTTTTGAATTCGAGCTTGGAAAGTCCAGAGCCACCTTAATTTACAATAACTTTGCCATTTCTTGAGATATTTTCATCAAATATATTTATTTTGATCAGAAGCCATTGCTCTTCCAGGAATGATAAATCCAGAATTCCGGATAAATCAGGAAAATTGACACCCCTGATTCTATTTCAGCAAATCCAGATTATTCCTGAATTGTAGGACACCCCTGCAGCCCAATAGTCAGAAATGATAAGGTCACAGTGACCTTGACCTTTGACCTCAAAATCAATCCCTTCTATTAATGACCAACCTCCATGTAAAGTTTGAAGATCCAAGGGCAAAACATTCTTGAGTTATTAAACAGAAACCATTTGGTCTACCAACCGACCGACAGGTGCAAAGCAATATACCCCCTTATCAAAGATAGGGCGCAGGCCTCAATAAATCCACTCGTCCGCTCATCCTGCACGATTTTTTCCTTCTTAAATTATTTAGCAGGACAAGTAAGATTTTGGGGTTTTCTTCTTTATCTATATTGCAGGACGAGTGCTTTTAAAAATATTTGTTGAGGCCTGGGGCGGGGTAGGGCATAACAAAATCTGCGGAAAATATATACATACTTTCTTTTGTGTCCCTCAATAGCAATAGCACATCTCTCTTCAGGGTCTGTCCATTCACCGTCAAAGTCAGCAGGTTGTGGACACGAGCTTCGTCGCTTTCTGTTCCCTGGTTCCTTCTGTTTGTGCACCTCTACATCATTGAACACTACCGTGGCTCCACCGCTTGATGTCGGTATAACATCACCCTATACACATAATGTATACAATATAGTAGGTATAACGTCACCCTACATACATAGTGTATACAATATAGTAGGTATAACATCACCCTACGTACATAATGTATACAATATAGTAGGTATAACATCACCCTACATACATAGTGTATACAATATAGTAGGTATAACATCACCCTACATACATAATGTATACAATATAGTAGGTATAACATCACCCTACATACATAATGTATACAATATAGTAGGTATAACATCACCCTACATACATAATGTATACAATATAGTAGGTATAACGTCACCCTACATACATAATGTATACAATATAGTAGGTATAACATCACCCTACGTACATAATGTATACAATATAGTAGGTATAACGTCACCCTTATACATAATGTATACAATATAGTAGGTATAACGTCACCCTACGTACATAATGTATACAATATAGTAGGTATAACGTCACCCTACGTACATAATGTATACAATATAGTAGGTATAACGTCACCCTACATACATAGTGTATACAATATAGTAGGTATAACGTCACCCTACATACATAATGTATAGAATATAGTAGGTATAACGTCACCCTACATACATAATGTATACAATATAGTAGGTATAACGTCACCCTACATACATAATGTATTATTCACATAATTATTATATCAATTATGGGAGGCCAAATTTCCAAGCCATCCCTATTCCAATAGCTGGTCAGAGTATGCTCGCTTCCCAGCTTTCAGTTTGCGACCACATTAAACATTGAGCCATTTTCATGGGTTATTACAGGCCATTCCCCAGAATCTTTTTAAGGCAATGCTAGGATTTTTGTGCTCAATGAGATCCACAAGAATAGTTATTGTTTTAGAAGAGAAATTTGCAACGATATGCATAATTTAAAGTTTTTACATCATACAAGTTTCCATCGCTCAACTGACAGAATACGGACCAAAATACTGACTTAAAGACACCGTACTAGGATTTAAGGCGATGGAGGACAGCAAATTCCGGCTTTAAGGCCGTAACTTTGAACAGACATTATTTTCCCCTGAACCCTTGCTAGCATCCATGAGGCAGCACGGTGCAGGTTTGACTATGGACAGTGGTTCGACTGAGGTATAATGCCCAAACCTGAAAACGAGTCGTGTACTACTGTTAAATTTCTGCTGTTGCACTTTTCAATGACCATAACTGTGTCAATTTTTGAATTTTTCATTTTCTGCAGAAAAGATAAATTTTACAATTCCAGCAAATCTGAGTTTTCGGATTATTCCAGCATTGTAGGACCCCTGTATGGATCACTGAGCAAAATAATTCATCAAAATACATGTATATGTTACCTTGTAGTATCTGGTCTGAAATTCACCGTCTGAACCCATATCTTGATGAGTCAGCATATATTTAGAGGCAGACTTTGTGTCCTTTGCCTCAATCTTTGTCACCGACTTCTTCTTTTTTAAGGTGGGTTGTAATACAGTATCTGTAAAATATACATGAAAACAATTTGGTAACAACATTTATCACATAAATACCGTGATATTCCATGTGAGAACAAAATTAATGACGGAACAATGTTCTCCAACACGTGTGATAACAAATGGGTGACGTCACCAGCTTTTCGGCGCGAAAACGTAACGTCGTCTGCTTAAATTTGTAATTCTGACATTGCTTTGACTCGATAACTATGGTAATGTGATAAAAAGAATCCACCACTCTTAAACTCATCACGAAAACACAAGTGGCAATAATAATTTTAATTTGGTCAAAGGACAAGGTTCACTAACTAGTAAAATGACCCAGTAACAGAATTTGATAATAATTCGACTAGTAACAAGTAACAGTGCATCATGATCGAAAATGATACTTATATTCAAAAAAAATAATCTACTGTTGCCATGGCAACAATATTTTATCCGTCATTCTATTTATCTTTTTGGCGACATAAACGAGGAAATAATGAAACAGTACTCAGCATAGACACTCATAAAATGTTGCATATTGTTTAAGAACATTATGGGAATAATGCATGTTGATACATTCACCAGTCAGGCCTAAGAAAACGTCGCTATGGCAACGAAACATGTAAAAAACGAACAAAATAACAACAAGAGGGCCCAAAGGGCCCTAGGTCGCTCACCTGTCGTACTAGTGCATGCACACCCCTATGGTGATCCTACACATTTTCTGAATAAAATTTAAGGAAATTCAGCCTCTATTGCAAGTTTGTGTATGATTTGACCATGTGACCTAGCGTTTGACCCCAGATGACTTAATTAATATCAAACTTAACCTAGATTGTGTTGAGATGATTATTAGGACCAAATTTCATAAAGATTAAGTCGAAATTGTAACCTCTGGTGACTACACAGGGTTTTTCTATGATCTGACCTATAATTTAAACAAAATATTTCCTCCATATAACTGTACAAATACATGCTATAAAGACAGAACAATACCTAAACACTCAAAAAAATAATTATGGTTCCAGTGGGGTTTAAACCCACGACCCTCAGGAAAATGTCAATTGACATTGTGACCTTGTTTTTGACACCAGATGACCCAAAATCGAACTTGGCCTAGATTTTGTTGACAGGATCATTGTGACAAAGTTTCATAAAGATTAAGTTGAAATTGTAACCTCTGGTGACTGACTACACAAGGTTTTTCTATGATTTGACCTTTATTTTAAACAAAATAGTTTGGTATTTTCCCTCCATATAACTGTACAAATACATGCTATAAAGACAAAACAATACCTAAACACTTAAAAAAATAAAAAATAAAAATTATGGTTCCAGTGGGGGTTGAACCCACGACCATCAGGAAAATGTACAAATACATGTTATAAAGACAAAACAATACCTAAACATTTAAAAAAAAAAAAAATTATGGTTCCAGTGGGGGTTGAACCCACGACCATCAGGAAAATGTACAAATACATGCTATAAAGACAAAACAATACCTAAACACTTAAAAAAATAAAAATAAAAAAATAAAAATTATGGTTCCAGTGGGGTTTGAACCCACGACCCTCAGGAAAATGTCTACGCTCCCTACAGCGCTTTGATTTCCACTTAACCAGTACAATTCACACCCTGGTTTAAATACTAGAATATTTTGATATTTGACCTTTACAAAACTGCTGTGAACCCTGATACACATTTTCATTGGTTGATGAAAGTTTATTGTATGTATAGAGAGTAGAGAGTTACTGCAGAGAGTTTAGTGACTATAAAGACTACATGTTGAAAGGTTTAAAACAAGGTTTTTTCTATAATTTGACCTAGTGAGCTAGTTTTTGACCTCAGATGACCCAATATCGAACTTGACCTAGATTTTGTTGAGATGATCATTGTGACCAAGTTTCATAAAGATTAGGCCAAAATTGTGACCTCTAGAGAGGACACAACCCAATTGTTGACGGACGGACAGACGGACGGACGACGGTCGAAGTGTGATCACAAAAGCTCACTCTGTCACTTTGTGACAGGTGAGCTAACAAAAAACTGGGATCATGCCACTATTCGAACAACTTGCAAGTCTTGATTACTGAACTTAGTTTATGCATAGGTTGTAAAAAGGGGAATATGCATGCACCATATATTTTGATTTTGCTTAAAGAAAGCGTTGCTATGGAAACACAAAACAGTGGAGAAAAGCCGGTTTAACAAGACCGTGGCATAACTAGAGCATTATGTAAGGCAGAACTATGAAATTTGGTATGTGGATATAGGACATTGGTCGGATTACGACAATTATTTGATATGTATAATCGGACACACTTTGTGGTTGCTATGGCAATCAAAATACTTAAAATTTCGGATATTTTCTGAATAGTTGCATAACTCACGAAGTTCCAAAGTTGAGGCTTATAGCCTTTTGCGAAGTATAATAATTGACATACACACACTCGTATGATATTGCTATTTAAAGATGTGGTTATAGGCAACTACAGGTGTTTTGGCCGTTATATACACAAGTTATTATTTTACATGCACTTCTGTTCAGTTTGTTTTCAAAAAATCAGAATTCGAATTTCACTCCATGTTTTATTTAAAAAAAATATTTAGGAAAACCCCAAATTAAGCATGAACTAAATAGAATATTTGTATTTTACAGTCAGGTGTTATTTCACATTGTGAGCAACTGATTTATTTTGAAACCGTGGTTCCAATTACGCTCGTGAAAATAATGCTTCATCTGCTCTATTTTATCCTTGAAGCAGTAGACAAACTACATAAAGCATTTGACTATTTACTTCAAATTAACGTGTTAAGGACACTACTTTTGTCTTCTAAAAGTGCAAACGAATATTGCAATGTGACATTTTTATTTTTGCCGACGGGACGAATCATCAAAAGATCAAACATGTTCAAAATCTGTAAAATGATTTAATTACCGTCAAAACACATGTCTAATTGCCATCATAAAACGTATCAAAATTAAAGTACCAATCAGGTAACGTGAAATATTCAGCTGACTAGGTCAACTCATTTTCGGAAAACTCGACTCGATTCTCCGAATAGACACATATATATGCCACGTCATAGTAACTTTGCGCTTTTATTTATAATTACAACGGTCAAATTGTTTGTATAAGTCTTAATAGCTCTCTGCGCGTGTAATCATGCTCGTATAATTTATCACTTACTATTTTCTAGAATGATCATCATTAAAATTTTTGTAAATCGGATCGTACGTTCTGCAAGTTAGTATAGCACAGAGAATTTGACATGATCCTGACCTTTATGCATAAATATATTACGAGGTTCTTGCGTTGAATATATCAATTTGCGCGAGCAAATCGTACAATATCGGTCCTTAAGATTTGTGTCTTCGTGATACTTTCCGCTTATGAAAACATACAACCGGGATTATAAATATAGACGATATATCAGCTGTTAGATAATGTTAGTTGAAGGTCGAGAGTCGTGTCAAATTCTCTGGACTATAGTCAACTGACTTTTAAAAACTACAATATCAGCGCTAGTTTGATCTCTTGAATTGATTATCGTGATTTTTGATAATGCAGATGATCTATTTTCGTTCGAATTGAAGGTTTACACTTTTTGTCCTAGATTTCGCGTAAAGCACCTATCAAATAGTCCGCTATATCGAATGTAGACATGCGCTAGACCTTGTCACCTGTATCAGAAAGACACTATAAACGTTCCTGTCTGTATATTTTTACAGGGACTCTTCTTGATTTAATCACAAATCGTATAAATCCAATAATCATTTGATGCGAAGACGGGACGTTTTTAATTAGGCCCCTACCTTCAATGATGTATCCATTATTCATATGATTTATTTTTCTCAATGAAATAATGTTTAATGATAACTTATTCCACTAACAGCAATTCAACCGACGTCTATTACGTGAAGTCTACTAAATGAACAAGATTCAATATGTGTCAAAGCGAGCTAATTATAGATCAGTCAAAATTCTCATGTGCATCAAGTTCGGCTAAATGTCTTTGATGTGAGTTTTCCCTCTGTTTCCTTTTATTGCCGACGTAAGTCGGCAACGTCTAATCAGTCGGCAAATCTGTGATGTACATATTGTCGGCGACATCAGAAGCTACAATGCAGTTTGATCGGAATAACAGTAAGGCCGCGGAGTTTTATAGTTGCGTTGTTCACCCGTTATACTTGTTACGTACATTACGCTCGTAACGGCTACTGTATACGTTGCTATGGATCGGATGTATGCGTTGCTATGGATCGTAATGGACCTCTGCTTCTGACGCGAATTTTTGAAGTAGGTAAATGATGGTGTATGTAAATAATAAAAAAATAATAGTATACCAGCTTTATTTTGCAACCTTTTCATGCGACAGATGCGTTCAACGGCGTTTTCCATTTAAAACAAATTCGACTGACCGATGGACATAAAGAATTCCAAAAAAATATTGTAAACCAAGAAATGAAATAGTAGTGGCCTTACATGTCGTATTGTTGAGCAGAATGAGCGGGTTAAACAAAGAAACTGCGATAATCGCGCTCCGACCAAATAGGACATTGCTGTTGCGCGAAACTTTGTCGTCTGCTGCTGACGTGACGTCATGTTGCTTTTTTGGTCAAAAATGTCACGTTATGGCTTATGTACTTTAAATTTAAGATATGAGCGCACGCGTGTTCCAAAAAATAACAGTGATGTTATCAATCAACTTGAAATTCCTCAGAAAGCTAAGCAAGTTTGAAGGTGGAACAAATGTGCGCTGATATGAACAAATAAAGAAGTGTTACACGAAAAATCCAGATTTTGTCATTTTTAGCTAAAGAGGGGTTCTTACAAGTGGAATTTTACTGACTTTAAAACGGATTTTCTAAAGAAAAAATACATTTTTATGAAGAATAAAGGTTGGTTATTAAAAATAGATAACAAAAAACATTTTTCGTCTATTTTTAATTTTTCATTATTTTTGGGCCATTTTTACTAGTTAGCGAACCTTCTCCTTTAACCTCCAAATGCATTATGTTTGACTTTATATTTCACACATATTATTACATGTCAGAAAATCTTTGTCTCAAACATTTTATGTCCCAAAAGACTAAAGAGGGGAAAAATCAAAATTTAGTGGATTTTGTATGCGATCCACTTAGATTAATTGTAGCTGCATGGTCATGCGTCTTTTCAGATGAAAAGTAGATACCGATTTCAAAGATTTTTTGTTTAAAAATTAATTGTTGTGAGTTTGATATCATCCTTGAGTTAGAAACTGTTTCACCGTCACAACTTCACAGTCATTCGAAGGGGTTCCACTAGCTTCTGAACCTGGAGGGTCATTTTGATACTTTTGACTAATGTTACCAGTTTATAGACAAAAGATCCATGATTTTAAAAGAAAATAATCCTTCAAACCAAAAGCTTCAGGTTCAAAATGCGGCTTTTTGGAAATTTTAAGGGTCAAAACTCAAACTCTGAGTCAAATAGAACCCCTGCATTTGTATTCAACAAACATTACACACCTAGATTAAGATTGCCTCTCGGTTTATGATCTAACCACATTCCCTCCGCTGACTTGGATCTTCTACGTCCTCGTAAATTATACTGTGGGATCTGTAACAACAAAACATGACTAATACAACAAAACATGACTAATACAACAAAACATGATTAATACAGTCTGCGAAATTAGCACTTGTCTGGTTGTCATTGATTCGGACAAGTAACTTCAGCAAAAATTATACATAAACATGACTGCGTTCAATAAACGCTTATGCCCCCTGTGGAAGCCTTGTCCATAAATAAGTCTAAGTCCAAAATTAGGTCAAGGTGAAGGTCAACATGGGGTTAGGTGATACAGGCGTGTGGAGAGTGTTCATATACAACATCCATGCAAGTATGAAAGCTTTGTAGCAAGCTATATTAATGCCAGAAGAAACGGTCAATTTGGGTTAACCAAGAATTTGGCCCTTCAATAAGTCCAAACTTAGGTCAAAGTGAAGGTCAAAATGGGGTCAGGTTATACAGGCGTGTGGAGAGTGTTCATATACAACATCCATGCAATTATGGAAGCTTTGTAGCAAGCCATAATGATGCTAGAAGAAACAGTAAATTTGGGTTAACCGGAGGGACAAATGGACGGACGGACGAACGGGAAGGACAGGTGAATCCCTATATGCTCCCAATCTATCGATACGGGGGTATAAAAAGGGCTTGGACAGACATCCAGCACAAAATCAATGTCTCCCCAATTATATGTGGCAGACATAACGACAGAATTGATACATCAATCAATATCACCTTTAACAAGACAAAGGAGATGATAGACTTACACTTCTAGGTGTTACAGTTGGAGTAGTAGGAGCCTGTCGTGCTCCCCCACCACCGTATCCCCACGGCTTGGCTGGTCGTACAGCTGAAGCAGTCGCTGTCCTTGACCTACGTGTCGGTAAACCAACAGATGAGACGTCAGACTCCGATCTAGCCGAGTACATACCACCTGTAATTCATATAATAAATAAATTATTCTAATGTAAGCAACTCGGTCCAAAAAATAGTCATGTTGTTTTTAAATATCAATTTAAGAACATGATCCATACTCGTGGGATTTGGAATTTTCAATTTGGAACATAGCCCATTAAAGGCTATGAAATCGTCTAATAAAACAGTGAAATGCCTACCAACAATATAACCATACAGTTTTAAAATTAAATCTGGCCCCAATCTCCCTAGAAGCATATCAATCTGAGCAAGAATTCATATCGAATGTAGGCTTGTGTCGTTATGCAGGGATTCTACTGAGGCATAGTGCCCAATCCTGAAAACGAGTCGCAAGTCTGTTTTGAGTGCCATTAGCACAGTCACCCCGACACCAAAATTGGGTTCAAACATCATTCGATTGTTTAAATTCAGCTAATGAAATTTCGAATGACCATAACTTAGTCAATTCTTTGAATTTTGTCACCAAATAACTTTCATTTTTTGCAGAAAAGTTCATTCTTTCAATATGCAGCAGATCAGGAATACTAGAACCCCAGCTGAAAGCATAATTGACCCACCTGTGGTATATGTACGGATCTTGGTTGAGGTAGCTGGTGTTTTAAACGTTCTCGGTTTAGCTGCAGGGGTCGGTTTCTCTAAGACTTCCTTCATCATGTTAAACTTCTTCTCCTTCTCTTCTAACTCTGCCCCTAACTGTCTCTCTATCTTACGCTTTTCTTTATTCTACTCACACACAAAAATACAGAATTTACAATAGATAATGTTGCCCAAACTTTTTTCTTCATATAACCTTATTCTTAGGGATCATTTCTATAGTAACTAAGTGTTGCCAGGACTTCAGATAAAACTGACGGGACTTATAACAACAAGTCTTAGTTTTCACGAAAATTGGCCAATTTGTCTTAAGACGTAGTCTTGTATACTGCACTGAAGCACTTATTATACAGGGTGTTAAAAAAGTTCGTTCTCAATGTTTGAGTTTCAATATTTCATTTTTCTGACCACACAAGACTGTAAATTTCCAGGCTGAAATCCAGAAGGTTCTACCATTGTTCTTATCTCTTTGGCATCAAATGAAGCTATAAGAGTAAGATATTAACATTGTGTACTGTGTACATAGCTCAAATAAAACTTTATATGAATTTACATTTTGAGAATGAACTTTTTTAAGACCCTGTAATATCAGCTTATCATTAACAAACTAATTGTGAAATGATAAAACAAGCAGGGTACATTACCATCAAAACATTTTAGGCAATTCATTGATTTATTTTTGAAAAATACCAAAAATGGGCAGGAGGGTCTAAGAAATGAAAAATCAAAGAACTGTAATTACCAAGTTTTCTTCCCAGTGAATGTTGTTCATCTCTATCCTCTGATTGAATAAATCCTTCAGACGTTCCTTCTCACTCTTTTCTTGTTGAATCTTAAAGTCATTGTCACGTAACTGAAACCAATATAGAGTCAAATGTAAGGGCATTCACTAGGCATCATTTTCAGGGTAACAATCCCGATAGATCCTTCTCAGTTCAGTCATGTAATTGTATGGTTTTCATATGCATAGTTAATACAAAATTCAAGGTCTGTGTAACCCTTGATATGGCTCCGACGGAACTGAAAACCATTGTGACCTCGCACGGAAATTCCATGTATCCCTAGTTCCATCAAATAGTTACATCGGTTTTGTGTTCCGTCAGTCGTATACATGAAAACAGTACAATTGTCTGACGGAACTGATAAGTGATGTATGTTATCGGGATTTGTACCGTGATTGTAATTTTGTACTGGATTTGACCTAATTGAGCCAAAATGCCATTAAGTCAATGGTATATTATGTAACTGCCCTACAGCAATTCTTTTTGTAAATCCACTAATTAATAGAACAGTCAATTCGGCTGCTGGTCAGGTATCTCACCATGGGCATAACATGATCAATTTTAACCAACAGGTATAACTATTTTTGTTCTATATTTCAATGGTCACAGGTTTCAATGTCCCTTTGGACTGTGATTTCACACCTTTGACTGGCAAAACAATGAATAAGGTAAATCACTGCCAAACAAGAGGCCTTCAAACTCATAAGTCATTGTTTCCATATATAAATCAGTTTTTAGAACTTTCTCTTAAGCTAATTATTCCAATATGATTGACCATAACTTTACCATTTCTTGAGATATGTTCATCAAATAACTTTTATTTTGGTCAGAAACAGTTCTTTTAGAACAGACAAATCCTGAATTCTGGATAAATCAGGAATCCTTGACACCCCTGATTTATGAAGAGAAAACAAACTCGACTAACCTTGGCCTCAAACTCTCGTCTAGATCTGCGGGTCTCATCTAGTTGGTATTGTATGGTAGACATTTTCTGTTCCATACTTGCACATCTAGATTCTAACTGTGACGTGGTATTTCTGTACTCACTGTTTGCTGACTCTAGCTTCTCTACCTTCTCATCCAACTCTTCATTCTCGTTCATCAATTCTACCACAAGGTTTCTCAACTTATTACCTGTAAGTAAGCAAGTAGAACACAAATCATTTATATATTACATGTATTGTAGTAATTATATCAATACACATAGATTAGAGGCAATGAAGGTGTGCTAGAATTAATGTTAAAGCACAGCTGTGATATGACGTCATGTACTAAGCCAAATGATGTAACTTTCCAAGAAAAGAATACTGTAAAATGCTGAACATTGGCGATTTTAGAATCGAAATAATGAATACTTTAGCTGCGCTTTATTACAATTAAACATAGGCACTTCAAATGCAAACATTAAATCGCTTATGCTAGACATTTAGAGATTTAATTACTGCACATTATCTCTTCATTAATCAATACTAATCAACCCAACATGTCACAAAATGAGCAATTATTAGTCTAAGATCTGGCATGGAACAACCCTAAAGTCAGGGCTTTTTTTGTTATATGATAGGGGCTGGACAAAATTCTTAAAAAATCATGCAGTTTTCCCCAAAAATTTAAGTTGACCTCACCAAAATTGTTCCCCGTGTTACTAAAATACCCATATTTCTCCCCTAATTAAAGGTAAGGCTACCCCATGATTTGAAAAAACTGCCCTGCAAGGTTCATAACTGAAATTGCTTACCATGAAAAAATGCCCTGCAAGTTCATAACTAAAATTGCTTACCATGAAAAAATGCCCTGCAAGTTCATAACTAAAATTGCTTACCATGACCGGCCATGTCAACAATGAAATTTTGACGTTGTATGTCACGTTCACGTAGTTGTTCTATGAGATAACGTATAGTATATTCATCGCTGTAGTCTACCAGCTGAAAAACAAACCAATTGTAAAACCTAGAAAGAAGATTCTTAAAATTCCAAGAGAATCAGACCACTACCTCCTGAAGCATATCAAGTAGAAATCTCAGCCCAAACAGTGATTTTGCGCAAGTTAAGTTTGAATTTGAGAAAATTCTGAGGTTAAAGCTCAAGCTCTTTAACTTGTCCAGTAAAATAAACTTTAAATATTTTTTTCTGGTTCATGATGCCTATGTTGAGTCCTTCCTCTCATAAAAATTAACGTAATGACGGATGAAATATTTGAGTCATGATTTTGCTCAGCTGAGATGCTTCGAGAGATAGATCAGGGCCCGATCTACCGTTATGTCACAAATAAAACTGTCACAGGTCAGTTTTGGGTACCATTAGATCAGAACTGTCGAAATGTCTCAGATCTAATCAATGACAGATGTACATGTTACGATGTATGTAAGTAGGCCATTGCAGCCATTCAGTTTCATTAATTTTCTTGTTCATTCATATATTATTATGTTTGTCTTTGTCACGTGATCATGTGGTCTGTTAGTTCTTTTCTATGTCTTTCATGCTCTGCTGTTTCTGTCCAATTCAACCTTCCCTGTCAGACTTAATTATATCTAATTATATTTTCAGACTTCAACAATATGAAATAGATACGTACCTCCAAGTTCGGCAAATCTTCTCCAAAACTGTAGTTCATATTACTTGAAGCTGAAGCTAAAAGATGAAACAAATATAAGGCCAAAAATAAAATATTGTTTGTTTCCCATTCCCAACTCTGGCCAACAAGGGTTGGGTAGGTAGGAGCGTAAAACATTTTTTATTGTCAACAATGTATGCTTTAGTAATTTCGTACCGACCTTTTTTATAATATAAAATTATTTGTCAGAGGGTCTAAAAATATTTTGGGTAGTGGACTTTTTGCTCAGGTAGGTAGGGGGAAACAAACAATATGTTATATTTGGCCTGCCTGTGGGCTCAAGTCGCAAGTCTTTTGCTAGTGTCCTAGTGCACATACCCACAAACCAAAACTCAGTATGAAACTTGTTCTATTATTAAAATTCAGCTGACAAAATTTTAAATGACCATAACTTAGTGGATTCTTTGTTTTTTCACCAAATAACTTTCATTTCTGAAAAATAAATTCAGTCCTGTGCAGCAAATTTATACAGATTTCAGTATTATTCCGGGATTGTTGGACCCCTGTAAAACATAATGTGGACAATATAGGTAAATATTTAACCTTAGTAGGTCAAATGGGGGCGATTTTCTATGTAAACTCTCCTGAAAAAAGCATGAGCGAAAGTTGAAAAACCTAAAATCTTCAAAAAATTGTCAATTTTATCTAAAGGGAAATAAAGAAAAACAGGCTTTTTGGAACTCTCAAAAACCTGAAGTTCAGGCATGAGCCAGAAAACTTTTGTCCATGTAAAAGTACATAAACATGCATAATCTAGATATGTGTCTATACCTGGCATTTCTTGCCACTGTTGTTGTTGTTCTACCGCCTTCTTCTCCTCCTCTCTCTGACGTTCCTCTACAATACGTCGTGGTATCTCAAACTTCACTTGTTGTGATCTCTGTACCATGATCTCCTGAGACATCTCAGCAAAGTTCATCACATGCTGTCAATATTAATATAACAACACAATACTAAAATAGGTTCCAGGAATCCAGGAAATAAAGACCAGGTTTACCTCAAATTCTCGCGGAATACATGATGTATTTGCAAATGTTTAGATATCCGTGCATGTGGTAATTAATGCATTTTTCGAATGAATGATTTCACCGAGTGATCACAAAAAATCAATATTTTCACCAGTGGCTATCCACGAGTGAAAATTTAATTTTCTGTGATCACAAGTGAAATAAAATTGATCTTACACCAAAAATCAACAAATTTTCTGTTTTTATATGCCTATATTTCTCTTAAAAATGTGCCATTTCTTTATCTGCATGATACTGAAACCAGCTTCCAACAAAGTGGTAATTTCACTGCTTTTTCACTGAAAATAATCCATTTTATAATCCATTGAAAGCAAATGATAATAACATTTACATACCACAGTTTCATCATATTCCTCAGATTTTGGATTGACACAAACAATCATACGAACACGACCGTCTCCGTCAAAGAAGTTCTTGAATAGATGTGTCAGCTTAGACTCTCGATACGGAACTTTACGTTCACCGCCTGTCTTCTGATTTTCTCTTAGGATTTCAAGACAGTTTCTTAGTGACATAAGCGTCTGGTTTATACTCCCTGTAAAACATATATTCAGTGTAATTAGTACTTTTTCAAAATATTTAAGGGTTTCATACTTCCTGGAAATAAAATGTTTTTTCGATGGTTAATTGCCTGACAAAATAGGCTGATCACAAAGACTGACATTGGTCAATAGCACAAGATCTTGTGTTAAGTAGGGGTGGGCCGATACATCGAAATATCGATGCATTGCGATCCCGAGTGTCCCGATAGTATGGATCGATAGTAAAAGTCTCTTTCCAATAACTATCACCGATAGTTTGCCCAACTATCGATAGTTACGATAGTTGAAATAAAGTTTATTATTAAATTAAAACAACTTCCGTTCTCGTTAAAAACTAATTTTAGATAATTACACACATCAAAACTGCCAAAATGAACCAATATCGCAATCGTTCTTCCATTGAACATTATAAAAACTTTAATTGTATTAATCTATTTCTGTTAAATTCATTTTAAATCATTTCCACAAATTGTAGATTAGTATGTTGTACAACAAAGTGATATCTAACACAGTGCAAATTTGCATTTACAAGTTAATCTCTGGTTTTCAAATCTTGGCGATAACTATTGCAATAGTATCCAGCAATACAATAGTATCGCAATAGTACTTTCAGCAATAGCAATAGTATTGCGATAGTAAAAAATGGACTCAATAGTCATCAATAAATGGACTCATTGACAGCCAGACGGATGGACAGAGGAAATCTACAGTCCCTCTGATTGAAAACTGGTAGGGGACCAAGTAAAGTACATCTGTGCAAACAATAATTTTATAAAGCAGGGCTCTTTTTTATATAAACGAGTCAATAATAAAGCACCTTGACTGGGAGAAACATCTTCAAAATCATGCATTTTTTTCTCCAAAAAAGTTTACCTTGACAAACTCAATCCCCATGTTACCAAAAATACCAATATTTGTTTCCCCTAATCAAAGGTAAAAGTTCAGACAAAAACCTGTATATATTTACCTGCTTCCTTGAGTCGGTCTCCCTTGTTCTGTGTTCTAGTTACACGTTCACTTCCTGCTAAATCTACCAATGATAGCTGGCTTATACATACTTTGTCGTTTTCCTGTCAATACAAACAAACCTATGTTACAAACGCCCAACAAGTATAACACAGGGATCGGCACAGATCCAAATTGTAGGGAGAAGTCACTTCTCCCTACAATTTGGATCTGTGCCGATCCAGAGCTAATAGGGTGAAGTTTTCAGATTCAGGGAGACATGAGGGGAGATCAATTCACAGTCTTGAAATTAACTTAATTTAGTTTATTTATACTCTTTTTAGTTTAATTACATAGTTTAATTGTATTGCATTTTTGCATTACATTTTTAAGTAAATAAACTAAAGACCTGCATCATGGAATAACAGTCCTACAAATTATACTCTACTCTACATACTCATTTTTCAACTCAAGTTGCGAGAAAATGTCAAAATTACTCAACAGGGTTCAATCAAGTTTAAGAACACTAGTATAAGGGTAATCTCATGTCATTTATAGCAACTTTTGTTTTCACACCTCTACACACAAGTTGAATCATACCCATGGGAATATTCTCTACATTAATTGACGATGTAAACAAATTATATCAAAAGCATCTTTAACATTGATCCACAATATATCAAAAGCGATGACAATTTTGAAGCAATTGCTTAATCACTCATTTGAAGAATCGCCAATTCTCAGAAAATGTACTGTTTACAAGTGATTTTCACGCTTGTGTTAATTATATGACCCACCGGTATACCAAACGAAAGTAACATGACTGGTCTACTGATAACATCAGACACAGATTAATTAACAGGATTAAGACCACATGCAGCAAACAATATACAATGTGACACAAAGTGCTAGTTACTCAAAGGCCGGAAAAACTTAGGCTCCATATTTCTGGCAAGAATTATGAGACCTGAAATTTGAACAACTAGACTTGGTACCAAGCATTCATGTGAAGTTTCACTTGAAATCCAACCAATGATTAAGAAGAACCAGTGTGGACAAAGTCACAAATTTTGTGATATCCATCCAGCACAAAATCTAAAAGTCTCCCTCAGCAGACATATTATAATCCAAGCTACAAGATAAAGAATTAAACCAACCTGAAGGACCTCCTGTGTGTAAGGATCTAAGGGAGCTTGTACCAGTCGGATATTGAAGATACTGTGACTTCTACTAGACTCGGCATTCAATGCTGTGTGTGCTACCTTGCGTCTCTTCTGACCTAGTAAATATAGCATGGTTCATACAGAAATTGTAACCTAAACATATTTAAGAACTTTTCAAGTACTTTTCAAGTACATTTTCCTCATTTTCAAGGACTAAAAGCTGTGCATGCCATAGCTACAAACATGCAACATTATATTTAAGCAAATAGAATGAAATAACGAAAGATTTTAAGAAGCTTGACTACCCTATGATTTGAATGTCATGTTTTTAACTGTTTTGTTCTCTCTTGACAAGTTTCAGGCCAATTTTACCAACAAATACATTTTTTTTCAAAATTCAAGTACATTTCAAGTACTGGTACATTGTATCAAGATTGAATTCCCTTGTTAGATGTCTTGTAAATTCATGGCTTGGGTATGACACAAACCATAGTTCAACTAGACCGCAAAACTTGCAGTGGTTAAACTATGGTCAAACCAGCGTTAGGTTGCTTTTGTTGTTGTTCAGTCGATGCCATCTTGAAATTACTCAAACATATAATGTGGAGAAACCAGACATGTGCAGACAATTGAACCACACCAGACAATAGGTTACTGTCAAAATCAGGCCCATCTATGTACAGAGTCTTTTTTGTAAAATAAAATTATTTTTTCAAAGGGTCTAAAAATATTTTGGGTAGGGCACTTTTTGCTTGGTTGGCACGGAAGGCGAAACAAACAACATAAATTTTTGGCCTTAAATTTTACCTTTATACAAGACTTCAAACGCCTCTTCTGGACTTTTGATTTCAACTTCCTGACAATTCATTACGTACATGTTTTCAGAGCCATCATTTCTCAGGAATTTCGACTGTGGGGGTCTGAAAAAGTTATACCATATAAACATATACAGATTCTTTATTTACAACTATTTAAAGCCTTGTGGGTCATGACCTTAGTGCTATAAAATTATTACAAAATTCAGGCCCTAAGGATTCAGCAAAACATTAGAATAGATTATTAGAATTTAAGTCTTCATTTTGGGGTAGAAATAGAGAAAAGGAATTTATATTAGCTTTATATCGAAGAAAAAAGTTTAAAGTTAGTAGTTGATCATTGACATTAAGTTATTATAATTGAGAACTGTTTGATTTTCAGAGTAAAATCTCAATTTAAGATGAGTTTCTACTAGAAATACTTCGAGAAATGGACCTGGTAGTCTTTAAGTAAGGATTTACTGTACATATAATATAACACACTTACTTGTATCCAGTGATAGGATCGAAGGGAAGTTCCTCCAGTAAATCATAGACATAACTGTTATATATTTCTATAAACGAGACAAACACAGCGTGTGTATTCCCCTGCTGTATATCATCTATACGACTCGGATCCACAACACGTCCACTATCCTGTGTAAACTCATTCCTATCACGAGAACTGAAATATTTTAATATCACCATTAGTTTCTTTCAGACTATAGGTTTAGTTTAAGAAATGATGCATCAAAAATGGTATTTAAAACAGGGGCCCTACTAAGGCATAATGCCCAATCCTAAAAATGAGTCGCAAGTCTGTATGGGGTGCCATTAGTACCAGTGATTTTTTTCCTTTTTTATTTGGGTCCGGTAAACAGACTCTTTCCTAATTGCAAATAGGCTATAATTTTCCCAAATTTGAAAGAAATTCCCAATTAACAATTTAAAACAAGACTGCGTTCAATAAACGCTTATGCCCCCTGTGGAAGCCTTGTCCATAAATAAGTCTAAGTCCAAAAATAGGTCAAGGTGAAGGTCAAAATGGGGTTAGGTGATACTGGCGTGTGGAGAGTGTTCATACACAACATCCATGCAAGTATGAAAGCTTTGTAGCAAGCCATATTAATGCTAGAAGAAACGGTCAATTTGGGTTAACCAGGACGGACGGACGAACGGACGTACTCATGAGACGGTACTTGTGGGGTTTTCTTTTGTTCTTTCTTTTGTTTGGTTGCAACCCACAAGTAGCATTTTGCACCCCACAAGTGACGGAATGAATGGAATCTAAAAATAGCCTATTGTTCCACAACCCACAACTACCGGTGCATTCGTACGGACGAACGGACAGGTGAATCACTATATGCCTCCCCATCTATCGATAGGGGGGCATAAAAATAATTTTTAAAATCGGACATAAAATGATAAAGTTATGACAAGAGGTCAAGCATAAAAGTTCAAAGAAACCAGTAAACATTCACATGTAATCTCTTTTTATTGGCCTTTGTGCTTCATGGAATTTCCCAATTTCAAGTTGACGGACCCGAAAAGTCCCAATCTGACTGGACCGTACCTTTTCCCAAAGAGGCAAAAAAATCACTGAGTACACATGTCCCTACAACAAAACTGTTTCAAGCATGTAAAGATTCATCTTACGAAAAGCCAAATAAATGACCATAACTTTTGTCAAATAACTTCATTCTTTCTAGTGCAGCGAATCTGAATTTTCGGAAATGAAGGACCCCTGTTTAAAAAAGATTAGGTATCCATTTAAACACAGAAGGGTTATTTTGACTATGTTTGTATCTACTGTCCCTGAGACAGCTAGAAGTCCACAATCCTGCTTACTCAGTGACCATGAATCCTGTAATCCTGAAAATTTAAAGTTTGGTTGAAAGGGATTTCACGGATGAAAGTTTGAAATTCTAAAAAACATGAAATTCTCAAAATTTGTCAATTTTTATAGTGAAAATAAAGTAAAAAACAGGCTTTTTGGCACTCTCCAAAACCTGAAGTTCATGGATGGGCCTGAAAACTTTCGCAGATGGGTCATTGATCTTGTTTGATGTTGACATAGGATACTTACTTGATTCTGTTTGAGCCGGGTGTTTTAGGTATAAGGCCGGGTAATATATCCTTTCTCTGTCTATCTGTCATAGCATCCGCCTCTGTTTGTACCTCAAAGCCATTCATTCTGTCCGGTTTAAAAACCTGCAAGATAAAATACAAGATGTTAGGCCAAAAATAAAATATTGTTTGTTTCCCCTACCAGACCCTGGCCAATAAGGGTTGGGTAGGTAAAATATTTATTTTGTCAATAATTTTTCATACTCTTGAACCAGACCAAGGGGTTATCTACAAGCAACCTACATGTATACAGAACAACAAAACACAGAACCTCAGAAGATTCTCGACAAGCGGTAATTTGACACACCAAATGATTCCGGGTCTCAATATTTTGGTTTAAAGGGCCATTGTCTCTTAAAATCATGGTTATTTTGCCTATTAAATGGTAAAATTTTGGTTAAAAGTTTCAAAATGACCAGGGCTCTACAAATTTTTTCAAAATAGAGTTGTCCAGGACTACTGACCATGGCAAAATAGAGTTGTCCGAATTATAAGTTCAGTTGTCCCAATTAAAACAAACAAATGTCTGTTAAGTTAATAGTACTCCCATTAATTACTTTCAACGTACTTCCATTACTCTAGGGTTATATCTTGGGTAGTCCTATAAGTCAAGACGAGGATAACCTCTTCATTTCAGGAAGCCCCACGCTCATGTCAATGTAGTATTTCCTATTATAATATGTTGACGGTAGAACATTTTATTCTGATGCTGCAAGTGTCCACTGAACGGTGCTCATATTGTACTTCACACATTCTGTTTGACTTAGATATACTGTTTGAATAAACACCCATCTGTCCATCAACATTATTTTTTGCAATATAGTACAACACTCAAGCAGTGTAATAAGTCAAGAAAAGAACTTTCAGATGACAATGAAAGGAAAACAATGTTGTAGTTTGATGCAATCAAATACTTTAGAAATGATTCTTCAACATGTTGCATTATATTATTATATAGCAGATGACATGGTAAACAGCAAGATAAAAAGTTCAATTTAAGATTATGTGACATGCTAACATTCTTAATTTCTTGCAAGTAGTCAATAATATATGAATAATAATTAACCAAAAACGAACTTATCCGAAAATGTGCATGTATCCGAAAATGTGCAACTCGTACGTCTCTTTTGTCGTCGTTTTTCTGACCATTTATGATTTGTGCGTCGAAACTATTACAGATAGTTTGAATACCATAAAATGTGATGAATTTCAAAGGAAATTGCCACGCCGGTCTTGTCAACATCGATACAGTGCAATGACACTGAAAAGTTCGAATGTTCGGCGATTCAATGTCCGCGAGTTTGACAATTATGAAAGATAAGCAAGTTATTCTCTGCAACGGTGCATAAACCATATTGTATCGATCGGTCAAATTTAATACCCGCATATATCGAATCCTTTACGCCGAATAAAATTTGCATCTGGCTCATCAAAGACGCCGCGCTAGTCACAAGTCACCGCGTCCCGCCTTTGAAGTCGGGAGATCTTAGAACTGCGAGCCGGTTACATCAGCAACCTTGAGTGAGATTTTCGTGTGCTAAATATGGATTGTCTGCTATACGAACTTGCAAATTAAATAAAGTTTGTTTGATTGCTGTGATGTTTTCATAGTGGAATTATTATATACGGATTATAGATCTACGTGTATTACAGGTATTTGATGCGTTTCGATTCTCGTTCTGTCCTCACTAATCCCGTGTCTGTTCACATGATTTGTGACATATTTTAATTAATTACTCGTCAATATCGTTCACGTGCGCGGTTGCATATTTGATCCAATCAAATTAGAGAGGCGGAGCTTAGCCAATAGAATGTAGATGTCGTTTGTTTACCAGAGCGTGGACCTCCCGTGACGCTTGATTACTGCTAATTGACACGGATAAACTGAGTCGCGTATACTGTTTATTTCGATGTCCGGAAGGCTAATATACGCTTGGGGTCATAAATTTCGGTATACAGAGTCAAATCTCGGACGTAGGTATTGATTATACGAATTTTTGGTCAGTTGTCCGATATTGTTGTCAATTTAAATTAGACTTGTCCGGGACTAAATTTTTGCTCACTATCAGTTGTCCGAAGTCGATTTAGAGTTGTCCCGGACGTCGGACTATAGGATTTGTAGAGCCCTGATGACCCTTCCGATTCACAAGCTAGTGGATAAAGTTATAATGTGAGTATTCACATAAGAAGTTATTAATTTATATTATCACATAACTAGCGGTCCAGGAGTGCCGTAAAGCCGTACCGTAAAAATCATTCGGCACTCCCAGACTGTGCAATAAATATGCAAATTAGCTTGACGTGATGTTAGCCAATACATGCATTGTTCTGTCAATGACGTCCTGATAATATCAACATCGCTATGACGTCGTGCTCATTGTACCGCTGAATTTTGGCTCAAATATAGGGAGCGCACATTATCCTTTTGAACAATAGTGGGCGTTTTTAAGGTTATGTGATAAATAGAATCTAACATTCGTGCTCATTACATACGAGTTTTATTAAACTCGTTGACAAAAACAATGACACTCGACAAAGCCTTGTTTCATATCATTTTGTCCACTGGTTTAATAAAACTCGTAAGTAATGAGCACTCATGCAAGATCTTCTATGTAACAATCAATGCATTAATAAATAACATGTATTTAAAAACTTACATATTTTTTCGACTGGTAATCTCCAATGCTGTTGAAGAGTACATCAAGACAACGTGGAAGGATACCCTGATCCTGTGGTGTACCAGTCATTGTGTATGTCTTACCAGAAGATGTTATACCGTATGTAAACAATAAACCTAAAACACACACACAACATAGTATGTAAACAATAAACCTAAAACACACACACAACATAGTATGTAAACAATAAACCTAAAACACACACACAACATAGTATGTAAACAATAAACCTAAAACAATGTTAGTTTTACTTAGTCATTTACCAAGGTTTCTTTAAAAGTCCTTTTTCAAAAAAATTAAGCTATAACTCCATTGTATGATATTTCAACACAGAACCGTATCAACATTATCAGGACTGGTCCGTCCGAACAGCAAGTTTCTGGATGACGGTTAAAATATTCATTTCAATCGTGAGTTTTAATGTTAAAATGTGTGTTTTTTTCACTGGTTCAAAACATTCACCCATTTGGAAAAACCTCCTCCAAAGGGATGAAGAACCCTTCCTGAAAGCAGTGTGAGGGGGCCAGGCTTTTCTCCTTTATATAATAGGGGCCTAAATTTTTTTATTTAAAACTATGCTGTTCTCCTTAAATTTGAAGTTTACCTCAACAAAATCAATCCCCATGTTACTAAAATACCAATATTTTTCCCCTATCGAGGGCTCATTGCAAAACTATGGGAACTACATCAATTTATATAGGGATGTACAATAGGGGTGACTATCGAGTCCATTTTTGACTATTGCAATACTATTGCTATTGCTGAAAGTACTATTGCGATACTATTGTATTGCTTGTAACTATTGCGATACTATTGCAATAGTTATTGCCAAGATTTGAAAACCAGAGATTAATTGTAAATGCAAATTTGCACTGTGTAAGATATCACTTTGTTGTACAACATACTAATCTACTATTTGTGGAAATGATTTAAAATGGATTGGACAGAAATGGATTAACTAAATACTGCATTGTTGGTCCTTTGTGGCAGTTTTGATGCGTGGGATTATTTAAAATTAGTTTTTTTAACGAGAACGGAAGTTGTTTTAAATTAATAATAAACTTGATATATAAAAAGGAAACTATCGTAACTATCGATAGTGGAGCGATAGTTATTGGATCGAGACTGTTACTATCGATCCATACTATCGGGACACTCGGGATCGCAATGCATCGATATTTCGATGCATCGGCCCACCCCTAATGTACAATAGTTTTGCACTGAGCTAAGACCCCATCCCGAAGGTTCGAAAAAAAACCCCAGAAGGGCGAGACATAGCTTTACATACCATTTTTTCCATGTATAAGATCATCCACCATTGGGTAGGATATACAATCAAATAAATCTTTCTGTGACGAGTATTCATCAAATACATGTTGAAATTTGTACTCGACTTCTTTGATCTGTCCAGTACGGGCGTACGACAATGAGCTCTGTAATGAAAAGGTATTATATCCACGGTTTTGACAAAAAACGGATGTGGCCCACAAACTCTGTCAAAAACAGATGTCTCCCACAAAGGACCTCCGTCAAAAATAATCTGACATAAAATTCCTGACAATATGCAGTTCTAATGATCAAGCACAACTACGCTTCGTATCAAGTCTTCCTGTGAAATGAACTCTCTGATCAATGATAAAAGAGGACAACTCGAAATAAACTTCGCAACATTCATCCAGACAGGACAAGTGGAGACAAACTTCGCGACATCCATCCAGACAGGACAAGTGAAGACAAACTTCGCGACATCCATCCAGACAGGACAAGTGGAGACAAACTTCGCGACATCCATCCAGACAGGACAAGTGGAGACAAACTTCGCGACATCCATCCAGACAGGACAAGTGGAGACAAACTTCGCGACATCCATCCAGACAGGACAAGTGGAGACAAACTTCGCGACATCCATCCAGACAGGACAAGTGGAGACAAACTTCGCATCACCTATCCAGACAGGACAAGTGGAGACAAACTTCGCAACATCCATCCAGACAGGACAAGTGGAGACAAACTTCGCGACATCCATTCAGACAGGACAAGTGGAGACAAACTTCGCGACATCCATTCAGACAGGACAAGTGGAGACAAACTTGCAACATCCATCCAGACAGGACAAGTGGAGACAAACTTCGCAACATCCATCCAGACAGGACAAGTGGAGACAAACTTCGCAACATCCATCCAGACAGGACAAGTGGAGACAAACTTCGCGACATCCATCCAGACAGGACAAGTGGAGACAAACTTCGCAACATCCATCCAGACAGGACAAGTGGAGACAAACTTAGTAACATCCATCCAGACAGGAAAAGTGGAGACAAACTTCGCGACACCCATCCAGACAGACGACCTGCACAACATGTGGGAGACATTATAATATATTATACTAGTATATAACATCCATCCAGACAGACGACCAGCACAACATGTGGGAGACATTATAATATATATTATACTAGTATATAACATCCATCCAGACAGACGACCAGCACAACATGTGGGAGACATTATAATATATTATATCAGTATATAACATCCATCCAGACAGACGACCTGCACAACATGCGGGAGACATTATAATATATTATACTAGTATATAACATCCATCCAGACAGACAACCAGCACAACATGTGGGAGACATTATAATATATTATACTAGTATAACATCCATCCAGACAGACGACCTGCACAACATGTGGGAGACATTATAATATATTATACTAGTATATAACATCCATCCAGACAGACGACCTGCACAACATGCAGGAGACATTATAATATATTATACTAGTATATAACATCCATCCAGACAGACAACCAGCACAACATGTGGGAGACATTATAATACATTATACTAGTATATAACATCCATCCAGACAGACGACCTGCACAACATGCGGGAGACATTATAATATATTATACTAGTATATAACATCCATCCAGACAGACAACCAGCACAACATGTGGGAGACATTATAATATATTATACTAGTATATAACATCCATCCAGACAGACGACCTGCACAACATGTGGGAGACATTATAATATATTATACTAGTATATAACATCCATCCAGACAGACGACCTGCACAACATGCGGGAGACATTATAATATATTATACTAGTATATAACATCCATCCAGACAGACAACCAGCACAACATGCGGGAGACATTATAATATATATTATACTAGTATAACATCCATCCAGACAGACGACCTGCACAACATGTGGGAGACATTATAATACATTATACTAGTATATAACAGGGCTCACACTGGACATTTTAAAATAATAGCCATTTATTTTTGCCCAACAAAAATTATAGCCAAAATTGACGCGAACTTAAAATCTATGCATGGTGACTCGAACATAATGCATGGTACATAAGGCTTTTTATGAATCATAGTCAGGGCCATAGCTTGATTAAACCGAATATGTGTGGCAGCTTATGCTAGGAAGTTTGACACATACTCCACTGGCAAAATTTTTAATTTGATAGGGCTTCAGGTGCCTTCTGGGCAGTTTTCAATCTAGAAATCCTGACTAATTATGACTCAGTCTAGTGACAGGTCAAAGACAAACTGATCATCATTTAACTTAATTAAGAATTGTCTTCATACAAATAGGCACCATTGTTCTAGGGTGGGTCCAGAGGTATGCTCCCCCAAGTTCAATGATTTTGTATTCTACACTGTTGCATGTGACTGTGAGTTAAGGGCAGCATTGAGACAATCATTTTGTTTTGCATTTTTTCATACCTGGTGTAAATCAATAATTGTCTAGGCATATGCCTATAGAAAGCTATGCACCTGCTCTTAAAAATACACCATGTGCAATTTATAATAATATTACCTTGCACTTAGTTTGTTTACTCTGCAAGTACACTGTCCATTTACATGACACATGTGCAGACAGCTGAGAAAATTGATGCCATTACAAAAGGGACAGTCAAGCAGCTTGGTCTATCAAATTGTCATTTCTTGATAACCATTATCTTCTAAAAGCTAGAAGATTGCCAATATAGCAGCAAGATACCCATATAAAGCAGCTGCAGTGATTTTATAAATATAAGAAAAAGATATGAATTGATTGTTAAAATATGTCATGATAAAACCTTTCTTTTGACCAAGAATTATAGCTCAAGCAACAAGCTGAAGCCCCATGAATGCTTGAATGCAGGATTTCAACCTTTAAAATGGATAATTTTATTTAAAGTTTTTTTAAAAAAATGAGCACTTATATTTTACAAATTACGATTATCCGAATTTTGCATGTCCGAATACTAGTCAACTTACGTTTTTCAAACAGCTCGTAAAAATAAGTTTTATTGAATAGTATGTTCATTTTTTAGTCAAAGCAGTAATTAGTCGATAGATTATAAATCAAATCACCTATTATTAACTATAATTAACCCTAAATTGCAATTTATCTTGTCTGCATCCCACGTCCCGGATTCGTCAGTATTTTAGACATGTTGGTCAGTATTTTAGACCTGTTCCACGAACGTTGTTGACAGTTGATTACACCAATTAAATGGGGATTAAAAGATGTTATCACTTCAATTTATCAGTAATTATACCTCCTGGGGCTAATGGTAATTAACAATGAAGATTATATGGGTCCAGTTTGAAGTGTGAACTTGAAAATTTGTGACACTCGATACGTAGCTGATAGATAAAATAAGAAGTTATGCAGATATTTTTTTTGCAGTTTGATAAAATTATCGCCATTTTTCATCGCCAAATTGAAATAATAATCGCCACTTTGATAAAATTATCGCAAATGGCGATAATGTCGATTGACAGCGTGAGCCCTGATATAACATCCATCCAGACAGACAACCAGCACAACATGTGGGAGACATTATAATATATTATACTAGTATATATAATAGTTAAACACAACTAAATCTTAATGGGTCATTTCAATAACTCTTTGACATGTGACATAGTGGCCAAGTGGTCAGCAACAAAATGTACACTTAATGATATTAGAGTCAAGCAAAGTTTCATTGAAATCCGACCAATGGTTACTCAATATTGAGAAATAACCCGGACAAAATTTGGACGGACCAAGCAACTGACCTCAAGCATGACTTCAATATCTCATCTGGGGGTTTAATGACTAAATGTCTTCATAAGCCAGATCTATGACCCAGGTCCCCAAGTTTTCCCCTAATCAGGGGTGTCAACAGAGCCAAATTAAAAATCCTGAAACTCATATGCGGCTGACCATTTTTGACAAGCTAGAGGCCATGAGCCATATATAACTCAGTTTTTCAAACTTTTTATTGAAGAAAATTCTTCAGAGCAGATATAATGGACCATAACTTTGCCATTTCTTGAGATATTTTCATCAAATAACTTTTATTTTGGTCAGAAAGCATAGCTCTTCAAGAATAGACAAATCCGGAATTCCGGATAAATCCGGAAAATTGACACCCCTGAAAGAGTGAAGATGTGTAAATGTTAGAATGTTACCTCTGATGTAACTAGTTTAACTGTCACATTGTCTGTTACAGTCAAACATGCATTGTCTGATGGATTGTACAATGGACGCACTCTACAGTATACCTGCAAAACAAGATGAAATATCAGGTTTAAAAAATGTGTGTGTTTGTTTCGACCAATCAATGATCCTTAAAGCTGGAGGTGTGACTGTTTCAACTAATCAGAGAGCTCGGGAGCTGGAGGCATGTATGGTTCAGCCAATCAGTGATCGTTAAGTTGGAGGTGTGACTGTTTCAACTAATCAGTGAGCTCTGGAGCTAGAGTAATTGAGTTGTGTCTGGTCAACCATCAGTTAGCTCGGGAGCTGGAGGTGTGTATGGTTCAGCCAATCAGTGCTTGTACGAGGCTAATACTGTAAAATCATTTAATTTAAACGAGACATGATTTCATCGTTTTGGTGAAAAAGACATTTCCTGGGGAGCTCAAATTTCATGAAAATTGGCATGGTCAAAATTTCACACAAATCATAAGAAAACCTTCAAACATCAAACATCAAACACCAAACATCAAACAGATACAAAAGCAAAGTCTTGAAGCTAGATGATAAGTTTGACTGTTTCTAAAATTGATTTTCAAATGACTTTCCAAATACGAAACTTTCAGGCAAAAACAGTGCTGAATTATCAAATAGCATACTAAACCAGGGGTTCCATTTGATTCGGGAGTAGGGGTTTTTACACTATTATATGAATTTTTAAAAGTCACCCTGTGACCCTCAAGATCTTGGTTTGAAGGGTCATTTTCTCTTAAACAAATAATGGGTATTTAGCTTATAAAATGTTAAAATTTCTTCAAAATGACCCTTCAGTTTCAGAAGCTAGTGGAACCCCTGTTTACATGCTTGATATGAAATGCAAAATCATAAAACTCTCGCAGAATTCCAGCATCGAAACGTCGTCACACTTAATTTTTTCAGATGGCCAGAAATTTATGAGTCCTTGTTTAATATTATGTTACAATTAGACTAACCTCGACTGGATCAGCATTGTCAGTGGTACTCGCAAGCCTTCCCTTCTTCCTTGGTGTCTTACCTCTCCTACAAGATAAAATCTTAATTCTAATTATGTTCATATTTATATATATACTACAGCTTCAATGTCCCCAAATTTCTGGTATAGGGTTGGATACCGGTACTAGGTACTGGAACCATACCGAAACTTGTTTTAAAATATAACGGTATATACCGTTTCAGAAAATACCGGTACCGATTATTAAACTTATATAAAACTTACTTACAGGGCTACAGATAAGGTTTTAGTCCATTGGGTATTTTACCCCCGAGTTTCATTGTTGATTGGGTTTTGACAAATTTTAATTGGGTATTTAATAAAAGTCAAAGGGTAAATTTAATGATCTTTTTTGTACTGTTTTTCACTGTAACATCCTTTTCTATTTGGGTATGTCAGATTGTCTTTGCTTTTTTTACTCCCTCCTATCAAAGTCTATTGGGTTTTTGAGAAAATTAATTGGGTAATTACCCCAATACACAGCTTATCTGTAGCTCTGTTACTAATTTCCCATAATCTACACTACAGCTCCACTTCATGTTAGGAAATAATTCCTAGTTTGTTAGTTTTGGCTTATTTGGCCAGATTAGACGACAAGCGCTCTAACCATTCAGCTACAGAGGCCACAAATTAACTGTTTGCTATTCAGCTCCATGGAACAGACTAGGAATTTAACACCTAATGTTAATTAACATTCTTTTGTTAAGGTACAGGTAAAAAATTACTTATAATTTCTTAACTCAAAATTACAATGATAATGACCATTATTAAGAAGGCAGTGGCTATTCTTACGGGCCGGTAAGAATAGCCTCGGAGGCTATTCTTACGGCTCTGTAAGAATAGTGAAACAGCCCCAGAGTGGCTATTCTTACGGCAGTTTTATACGCAGTTATTTAATGAATATATATTCGGTTTATGACACATTTAAAGCGATTACCTTTTATTTTCTAAATGCATTTAGTGACATCTTTTCCAAAATGAATTAACACAAGAATAAAAAATTGCAGTGCGAGGAGTCCTTGTGTAATTGGAATTCCTTAATTTGTATAACTTGTATAAAGTCAACCCGCGAACAGGACAGAAATGACAGATGTCTTTGAAATATAATGTGATAATTAATCTTCTTCACAATATTGTCATTATCATTGTACTGTAACTTTGAGTAAAGAAATTACAGGTAATGTTCGACCTGTACTTAACAAAAGAATGTTAATTAACTTTAGGTGTTAAATTCCTAGTCTGTTGCACAGAGCTGAATAGCAAACAGTAAATTTGTTGTATAAGGCGTGGAAAAGTAAATTTTAAAATTCCTAGATTTTGAGCAACTGTGTAGTTGGTGCATATAATCTAAACTACCGTAAGAATAGTCACTTCCTATTAAGAAGATTCATTATCACATTATTTTTCAAAGACATCAGTCATTTCTGACCTGTTCGCCGGTTGACTTTATATAACGATATAACTTTGATGATAATTACAAAGGAATTCCAATTACAAAAGGACTCCTTGAACAGTAATTTTTTATACGTGGGTTCATTCATTTTAAAAAAATTGTCATTAAATACATTTAGAAATCAGAATATAAAAGATAATCGCTTTAAATGTGTCATATATATAAATAACTGCGTATAAAACTGCCATAAGAATAGCCACTCCGGGGCTGTTTCACTATTCTTACAGAGCCGTAAGAATAGCCACTGCCATGTTTAACTTTAAATGGTCATTTTAATTCTAGGAAATGTTATTGACGTTGTTGATGACGTAGCCTATGCATGCTTAAAATAGACTGCAAACATTTCACTCCCGGGAATAGTGTACACGACGTCATGCTTTGTTCGAAATACTTTTTTCCTCCTACTGTATAGCGACTGCCATGGCTTCGACAAATAATTTGTTAAGAAAAAAAATCTAGACAGTAGCCTCTATTCCTATAACTTTGTGCATTCCTACAAGTTCGTGCATTTTAGTAAAACGTAGATTGCTTTGCTAATAATCTCATTTCCGAGCCTGAATTAATTTTAAATTACCAACAAGACATTTATCCTGCCGAATAATGCAAAAAAATCGACAATAAACAGGGTTCTTTACGTTTACGGCGAGTTTTGTCCGAGGACGGATTTTACTGTTTACATAATCACCGGTTCCGGTTGCGAAATCTGGAGACATTTGTTAATCTCAAATTTGCATCAGATGCGATATATTTACGAACGGAAAAAGGTGTTAATTAACTGACAAAAGGTCAAACTTTATGTTACAAAGCTTTTTATTATCAAAATCTTTCACAAGCGTTCTTAATGACGTCATCAGTTTATGTGCATGAACTAACAGGTCACAAATGTTTATATCAAGACTGCAGACTTCATCTAATATTGAGGCAGATTTTTCAAGTTTTTTGCAGTTTGGCATTCAATTTGTGTTTGAATTTCGTTAATAGACATATAATTGATATCGTTTATCACAAGGTTGGTCCCAGTGTATTTGTTTTTGTGCAGATGCACCCATTTCAAATCTAAGATGCACGAACTTGTAGGTGTAGAGGCTAGGCCCTGCATCAGATTGTTGCTAGTGAACCCTATAACCGATGTTTTCTTTCCATATAACGGCAATATCCGGTCATCTTCCCCTATCCTGGCCGCCATTATGTTCATTCTGTGAACGTTGCTTTTATTTATGTCATTTTTTCGAGGTATTTACATTAACATGCTTATAAACCATATATTTAGCCGATATTTAGTGTTTGTGAAGTAAATGAATTACTGTGGTTTCGTCAAATCTCCGGTTCGTCAAATTGAATTTATAGTATAAACACTAGCCCGGTTCGTCAAAGTGATAATATAGAGTGATTCACACCAGTCATGCAATTACCGTGTATGTTTGTCATAGTGTGATATACATGCATAGGACAACAAATAAAGTGATTAAAGGATAATTATGATTGAATTGAAATAATTATTAAATTAAATGCATTTAAATACACATGTATACATTTATAGAACAGAATAGAACTTGATATAAGTGCTTATAAATATCGTATTTTTACGGCAATTAATATTTCGCGATAATAATACATAGTAATAATGCATAGATCTATATTACTATACGTATTAACTCTCATGACCATGATTTTCATCTTTATATTGAATAAACAATGTGTATTGCACAATATTCTGTTGTGAAGGCAATTGTGATTTTTATATGTGATGCATTATTATATTTTGCCACCTGTTACTGTCATATGAAAATTGTATCGTCTTACTTGTATTATCATCTGTAGCAAAATAAACTTTTTTTTATAATTCACCGTGTTCCTTTAATTTAATAACTCCATATTTTACGTCCCGGCTAAATTCATTCAAATAGCAGAACAGAGCAGAAAAGTTTATGTTTGCATCGAAATATTAATGGGCGACTTTTTGACGCTTGGGACCAGTACGAAGACGGGGACTTGACTACAACACAACTTCTGAGGACATGTAGTCACATTATTGGACTTGGTCCTGTGTCACCGTCAGGAAACGACAATCCATATATCGCATTCTGACAGATGATAAAGTTTTTAACATAATATATTTCCCTTTTTTAGATGTGCTACTATTTTCTGTATGATAATTTTTTTGTATAATATATATTAATGCATGCATATTAAATTTTATAATAAACAATAATAAAACACAAACTATTCTTTGTTTTATATACTATATGTATATACATATGCCCAATTGTTATAAATTGGAGTATTTCATGCTGATTTTTCTACATGTACAACTGAAAAAATAACAGTCATTTAATTAAAACACGCCAACAACTGCATCATTATCACACAATTATTACAATATTAAACAAATTATTTTATTAAATCTATCGTCATTCCCATACAATACAAATAAAGTAGTGGCTAGCCGTCCGGCACCGGACGACTAGACAGCGAAATTAGTCGTCCGGCATCGGACAACTAGCAACGCTACGTGCATTGGCTAGGGATCTGTCATTCTATTTCTATGCATTAGGCATCCAGAATTTCAGTTATATTATTGTGATAAGTATCACGTATGTTTCTACCTTGTAATAAACTAGGAATTCCGCAAGACATGTTAGTGCATTTATCTACATCCATTTTGTGATCGGCCGTGTATCTCCGTATATTGTCCGCCATATTGAAAAACAAAGTGTGCACGTTAATTTGCCAAGGTGTCACAAACAAAGCTAATATGGCAATTAATTATTTTTCATTCGCGGTTTTAATGGCACATAATTATATACAAACCAATACAATTGTAAATTGTAATTTTTATTTTTTTATTTTAAATACAATATACAATAGTGCATACCATGATACGATTCATAAACGGCAGCATTGTTTTCACGCAATTATAACCAGTGACATTCCAAACCGTCAATTACCTAACATAGCAATTTCATTTTTTCAGCATGAAGTAATATACTTTCCCAATCCTCAAAATACTGTAATTGAAACACTCTATGTTCCCTTACTACTTCTAGCTCCATTTCTAATAAACCCGACAACAATTTCCGCATTCATTCGTACCAGTTTATAAACTGACATGTCTTGTCAAATTCGTAGTTTATTATAAGGTAGAAACATATGTGATACGTATCACAAGAAAATAGCTAAATTCCGAATGTCTAATGCTTAGAAATGGAATGACAGTTCCCTAGCCAATACACGTACTGGCATGCCAGTAGCGTTTGCTAGTCGTCCTATGCCGGACGACTAATTTTGCTGTCTAGTCGTCCGGTGCCGGACGGCTAGCCACTGCCTACAAATAAATCTTAACAAAAGGTGTTTGCTCACACCTCTATATATATGAACTAAAATCCCTCTATAATTCAATTTGACGAAACCACAACCTGTTTTGTACAGAAAGTTAAGTTTGACGAACCGGAGATTTGACGAACCCACTGTCACCCAAGTAAATTATGTCAAAACCAAGAGTTTAGTTCACGGAATGAACATAATGGCGGCCATGACAGGGGAAGAGGACCGGACATTGCCCATATAACTACATTTTGATATAAGTAGGAGGCCATTCCACGAATATATAATGTACGTTGGGTGCTTTCACTAGAAAAGAAAGCTATCAATAATACCCCACCCACCAAGCCGACATGATTTCAATTTTGGTTTATGATCTTGATTTCAATTATAATCGAAAATCACGAATAAATTAATTGATGTGTCAATGCTAATACTTACTGCGGCCTGGTTGGAGGCATTTTTGTTCACGAGATTGGTTCTTTCGGATCTGTTTTCACCGTAAACTTTTATTTTCAAACGCGAATTAGCTTTCGAATTTCGCTGTTTTTATATTCTGACCAATGAGAAAACTTTATTTCATTCGGAACGCCTTCGTTTATGCATTTTTCAATAACCGAGTATTTCCGAATAAATCTAGACTGGTACCGCGATTTGGGTGTCTTACACATAAAAGGACTGGCGCCAGTGTTTAGGGATAAGAACTGGCGCTATAACTCAATAAACAAGCACAAATATGATGTTTTTATATTTTAAAATTATTAATAATAGTATTTCGGGTTTATTGTGTGAATTTCAGTACAATTGGATCGATAAAACATAAGTTATGACCAATTTTGGGATAAAATACATGTATTACCTCCCTTTCATTAAGAAATGGCGCTCGACAATCCGACAATCGATAGATTCGAAGAGAACTGGCCCTATAACTCAATAAAAATGCATACCTAAGACGTTAAAACGATTTTAAATGATAAATAATATTATTTCGGGTTTATTGTGTGAATTTGAGTCCAATTTGATCAATAAAACATAAGTTATGACCATTTTTGGGATAAAATTGATGGAATTGACTATTGATATTTATTGTCAACATGTTCCCATTGAATTGCCCTATCATTGCTCAATCACTTTAATTATGAACGTTTTATATTTATAACAAAATAATGACGTAAACTGTTAAGTGCGCCATTTCCAATACCACGGGGATACATGTATTACCTCCCTTTCATTAAGAACTGGCGCTTAACAATCGATAGATTCGAAGAGAACTGGCGCTATAACTCAATAAAAATGCATACTTAAGACGTTTAGCCGGTTTTAAATGATAAATAATAGTATTATGATCATAATTGGCTAATTTCAATATTATATGATTGTTAAAACATGAGTTAAAGCGGATTTAGTCTAATTTTCGAAGGATAATATAGCCGAGTCTTGACTTTACATGAAGTGACGTACACAATGGTGAGAACAGAGAGCGTTTCGTTGCATAAGGATTTCAACTCGAAATTCATGTGCATCCAGACCACACCACGAGGAGGCGCTCTCATCATGGTCCATTTTAGAATTTATTTTAAAATAATCCAAATAGCCAAAAATGATAAATAAAGTAATATACTTAATTAAGGATTTGCAAAGTTCTTAGTCAATTATCAAAACAGTATTACCTAAATAAAATAATTAAAACTTAATATAGACTTAATATAGACTACAATAAAAAGTTATTTAAGGCCGATAAATTTCAAAATTCTAAGCAAATTAAAACAATTTACAACAACAACAACAACGTAACACACTGCCATCCCATGATGGGGCTCTACAGTGATTCTCAAGGCGTGTGTGTTACATCGTTACAAAAATCTAATCATGAAGTTTCAATCAGCACATGTTTTTTGTTTTTTGGGAATGCTGGTAGTTCTGATATTGACCTTGCGCTTCCTGGTGCCAGGTTTTTTGCCATTGTTACGTGGAACTACCACTGTTGACTGTCCATCTGTGGACGTAGTCAATTTTAGCGCATTTGGCCTATGCGCTCTGAATCTCTTAAACAGATGTCTTGTGATACATTTTTCATAATTTATACACACTAAAGTTTCATTTTTATATAAATGAACATTATTACATCCATTAACACTATATATCTCATTTGTGAATTGGCGAATAAAACATTTCTCTGGTTTTTTTTAAAGGGAGGTAATAAGGCATTTGTCCGAAAATTAACTCATACGTAATAAACGTGTCTAATACTGTTATATATTATATTTTTTCAGATATCTGGACAAGTCAGATTCTTTGGAAAAGGGGGCATGACAGCAGACCAGCCAAACACAAACGTATTGGACAGCTTGTTGGCTTTCAACCCGGACGTATGTATAGTGTGTTTAGGAGGAAACGACGTACATTCAGAGAGCAATCCTGCAACAATCGCGAGGAATTTGGAGTCTATTGTGAACATCATAGGACACAACGGATGTTATGTTTATTTTGTCAACATAAGTGAGAGGGGAAAATTTGTGAAAGACTTTAACTTGACAAAGAGATGCTTCAACGCTCAGCGAAAAAAGATCAATAAGTTAATGAGTAGACAAGTGTCCATAATAAGACTCAATGAAATAAGATTAAATAAGGACTATGAGAGAGACTGCGTCCATTTTAATAAAAATGGGACACGAAAGTTTTTTCATGCCGTTAGAAAATGTTTGTAAATTGAAATAAAAATTTAAACATAATTATTGTGTTATTGTTATATTTATACTCATAAGCCACTCATAATAAATAAATCAATTCGCACGTGCATTATACACACACCAAAATTAAACAGAACGAATCTATGGTCTTATTGTTGAGGTGGTCGTTATTTGCGGTTTTACTGCACATTATATTTGCCCCCAACATACAACTTAACATAATAAATAAGTCAATTCGCACGTGCATTATACACACACCAAAATTAAACAGAACGAATCTATGGTCATATTGTTGAGGTGGTCGTTATTTGCGGTTTTACTGCACATTATATTTGCCCCCAACATACAACTTAACATAATAAATAAATCAATTCGCACGTGCATTATACACATTCCAAAATTAAACAGAACGAATCTATGGTCTTATTGTTGAGGTGGTCGTTATTTGCGGTTATACTGCACATTATATTTGCCCCCAACATACAACTTAACATAATAAATAAATCAATTCGCACGTGCATTATACACACACCAAAATTAAACAGAACGAATCTATGGTCTTATTGTTGACATTTGATTTACTTAAAAAACCAATGAAAAGTTTGTAAAAATAATAGACGAAACTATTTTATTTACTGATGGATCGTGCAAAGGCAACCCTGGTGCTTGTGGAATGGAGCTTGTGTCTTTCTTCCTAATCAGGAAAGAGTGGACCTTAAACAACCTGTCTCAAAACTGGTGTCAATCCTGGTTGGTGAGTTGGTAGCAATAAAAATCACAATAGAATTCATCATCCAAGAAATGCAAAAGAGACCAATACTTAAATTGACAGCCAATCAGCCATAGGAGTACTTACACTTGGATGGAACTGCACATTACATACCCAACTCGTTTCAGACATCAAACAACTTTGGCATACAGCAGAAGCAAAAGGAGTTATTTTGACTACAGAATGGACACCAGGTCATGCCAATATACTAGGTAATGAGATAGCGGATAAGCTGGCGAAAGGATATTGCTGCAACTGCAATCTGGACACTGAAAGCTGAAAGAACACCTATACAGGGTTGGGATAGAAGACAGTCCAGCGTGCGATTACTGTGAACCCGAAACAGTAGAACATTATGTGATGAGTTGTCCTGGCTATAACACTCATAGAGAAGAGATGAACCTACAGCTATTCAATGAAATAGGAGTGAGACACACAGAGATCTCACCAGCCTTCTTCTTCTCCTGTGACAAGGAAGCACCCTGGATTGAATTCAAGTCAACCATAAATAACCATTTGGGTGCTTTTATTGTTAAAACTAAAATATTCTAGAAACAAAGTTAACTTTTTTTTTAATTTTCATTATTAAATATTATATTTTCAAATACCCAACTTCACTTTAAAATGTATTGAAACGCTACCTGTGTGCCATTATGAGAAAACGTTTACCTGCGTAGACCGTACTAGCGACGGATATTCGGGCTCTATAGCCGTCAACAACAACGTCCATTGGTCAGAATATGCTATACTCATCACAAAAGATATTTATTTAATATTTAGCGCGCATTGTGTCTGAAAAAAAAACTGTAGACGGGACTTAAAATACCTCAAATTAACGTCGAAATTGTAGACAAAAACAAAATGGGAAAAAAGAAAATTAGAAAAAATAGGCTGATGTAGGATTTGAAATCGAGACCCTCTGCTCACAAAATGATATGTTGGAGACGAACGCACTACGAATGTAATTCCGATACTAACTTTACTTGCGCTGAATTACTATTATAAATGACCCGGATCACATTAAGGTCAAACAGTTAAAAATAGAATTAATAAGAAATACACTACGCACTTAGAGAAACGCGAATAACAGATCTCTGTATGTATCTACCGTACTTTTGGTTACAAATTTAACAGAAATGTAACTTTTTTCGCGGTATCTTTTGTGATGAGTATAGCATATTCTGACCAATGGACGTAAATAAAATCGTTTCTTCTATTATTTTTACAAACATTTTATTGGTTTTTAAAGTAGGGCAAATACCAAGCTAGACAGCTAACGCTGAAAAAAAGTATACGTGTGGAATTGTCTTCTTGAATAGGGGACGTAACTCTGATTTTATACGTAATTTATTTGATTCACAGTGGACTCCCTTTACAATTTTACAGAGGCGAAATTCAAAAATACACTCGCTCTAGACAAAGACCTAAATATACATCTTTGCTCTAAATAAAGAAAAAAACTAACGTTTAAATTTAAATTCGTTATAACTCTTTACCAGGTACAAATTGTGATAAAATGGTTGTTCAATATCATGCCAGCCATGGTTCAGTCAAGGAACTCATCCAATCCTTATCTTTCCCCCATCGTATAGGTTTTAAATCATACTTAAGAATTTGAATTTGGTTAGTGTTTTGATAAAACAGTTCCCAGCGCCAAATGGTTTGCAAGATACCGGGCCAAAAATAGCAGAACATTATCCGAGCGCCACGTAGATGTTTTATGGACGTCGCCTCATATACATACAGGCGAGGCCGTTGTTTAATGTTTTAATCTGCCAAAGGTCGTTAAATTCCATTAATTATGCATCATTTAGACTGTTGTCATTTTCATTTAGAGCTAACAACATGTACATTGTTCTTCTTGTGTGTTACTGCGCTCTGCTATTTTTCAGTCAGCGCTTAATTCCACTGTCCGATTTTTATTATCTTTTGACAAGCCCACGCTGGAAGAACAAGTCAATAGTAATGACCAACAGCACGGTAGCAATCCCCATACACCGCTTCTAAGTTCCATCAGTGAAGTATTCACTTTCATAATGGTTCTGTGGGAACTGAAAACCGACGTAACGCTCGGACGGAACTCAGATGTAATGTATCCTAAGTTCCGTCAGAGCGTTACATCGGTTTAAAGTTCCGTCACAGCCATATGAAAACAAAACGATGCTCTGACGGAACTGAGAAGCGATGTATCGGGATACATACCGTTAATAGTAATTATTTAAAAAAAAACGAGCACGTGTATGACCATGATAAAGGGACAGCATCAGACTCGCGTAATTGTGACAACGTTTGCATTTTGATAGAAATGTAGAAATCTACGCGATTAATTTCTCTGGCAATATGAGGTCGTTGGTAGACCTAATCACTTAACATCCATAATGGACTCAACAAGATTGTGTGTTTTGCCCAAAACTATATTATTCATTGTTATTGTTTCATTTATAGATCCCTTTTTTCTCTTCTTTTTTTGTACACAAAAAACAAACACAAACTACTCCAGACATCACACAGTGGATCAATCGAACATTGTACATTTCGAAGCTATGTGTAAAACATATTCATCGCGAGTCACTGATATATAGTTGGACTTTTTTCCCCTTCGATCGAGTACTATCAAAATTGTTCAAATTTTTGTGTGAGTATAGTTGCTGTTGCACCTGATCATTTACAACAGAACAATCTCCAATATTTTAGTTTTTTCCTTAACAACAAAAATGTAGATCGTACAATCCTGTCCTAACAACAATGTCTGACGTCGACATATGTCAAGTTGGACAAGCATACACAGGGTTTGTATTGTAATCTTGAAATGTTAAGCGCCATCATCTTGATGGCCTTGAAACTAAACGTTGTTCGATAAAATATACATTTCAAGTGCGTTTCACGTTGTCATTTCCTTTTTACACAGACAGTTATTTTTACTGTTCAAACGGGTACAGTTTAAAAAACGCCATGAAAATGGATTTTATATAGAAAAGTAACCGGATACACAATTTTGGTCGATTCTATCCGTGACGAAAATCATGTTTTTTTTCGCTTGTATGTCGGGGCGCGTGATCAAACACCGGACCTCTTGCAACAAAGCGAGCACCCTACCACTGCGCCATCAATGTTAAAATTATGATAATCCCCATGCCAATAATTATGGTAAAAGTGTACATCAAACTGCGACACATCGCCCATATTCTGATCACATTGGTTTTTATACATTGCAATAGAGATATTTACCGGAGACAAACGGAAATGGCCGAGCTTTCACGATTGGCATAGCCCAATGAAACATCGGAGATAAATAAGCCAGTCGTGCTTTTTTTAAATTAAAACTGGTATCGGATATAAAAATTCTTAACTAAGTACATATATACACGAACAATTGATTTCTTGAACAGGTGAACTAATGAACTTAACTTAACTATATGAGTAATTCAAACAAAATGAAAGTAAAAAACCCAGATAATTACGTATCAGGACATAGTCTGTTAGTCTAGACCTTCATTACGCATTGTTTAAGTTGCACTGTATAAGTGAACATTTCATCAGGTCAAAAAGTTAGCGAATTTTGAACTCCAACCATTTCAGTATATCAATACCACGTGATTTTGGGCTACAGATTCAAGACGAATTTTGCTTCACTTCGAAAACAAAAATAGCCATAAGTATTTCATTTCTATACCGATTTCTATTAAATATTCGCCACCCTTAATGAAAATTATTTTCTTACCACGAAATATATTAAGATATTTCCAGTTGCTGGGCCGTTTTTTCCAGCACCCTATGAAACCTGTATGCGATCGAACTACAGTTTCAAGCATATTCTTTTCCAAGGTTTCTCAGAGTGCTGGACAAAACATACGACTAATGTTTAGTTTTCGAAGTGAATAAAATTTCGTCTTGGATTTGTAGCCTTTAGTGATGTCAAAGTCACGTGGTATTGCTACACTGCAATTGATGGGTGAAAATATCAGCGACTTTTTTAGTTCTTAGAACATTTCATTTTAGGCCAACTTTTACGCGAGATGAAATTTTGGTGAAATTTATAGATTCGCAGATTCGAATATTTCCTCGTCGCTTAACTTTACCACCACCGTGACAATTTTACATTGGTATTTTGACGTGGACTATTATTGAATGCTATGTATTGACAATTGTTATACTTATAACTATAATGTCGATTTGGGAAGTTTTTGTTCCATTAACGTTATTTAGCGACAACTTTGTAAACGTTGTCATTTAATACTTCGCTGACAAGACAAATGTACTTTATTTTCATTTTTTATTATGCGAACTTCACATAAAGTTCTCACCTTTAATTATGATTATATGTATGCAATGATTGTGTCCTTAAATACAGTTAATTGAAAATTAATTGACTTTGGGTTAATGAGAACTTCCTTGCATGGTAATTGATATTTTGTTAGACTTAATTAATAAATATGATAATTATTGTTAAGACATGTTGTTTGTAGAGAAAAAATGCGTACAGTAAGCACTCAATAAAAAGACCATCCTTGAAACCCTTAAAGGTGCTGCCTCACAGATCGGGCTAAAACTTTTGTATTACGTAATTTTCCTTCCTAACCGAGTATTTATATAATAGAAAGTCAATGGTGGTTGATTTATGAAATATTTATGGCATATAAGCAATTTAAATCACTCTTGATATTTGGCACTTGGTATTTTTCTGTTTAAAAATATCGCAGAGTTTCCTTCCAAAATGTTCTGTGAATTATGTAATTCACACATGATCAAACTGTAACTTCAACTAACTAAAGCCGAAACATCTGTAAGGTATTCGGTTCGTTTCGCAATTCGTTTTCAGGCAATTTAAGTGATAGTAGTGCTAATTCTATAGAGTATTAATACCCTATAGAATTTTGGGTGTAAAAATGCTAAATTACCACAAAATGCCGATGTTTCCCAAGTTATTTTTTATGTCAATGTGGTTGTTTATGGCATAATATTACACAGGCAACTATATCAAAATTACATGAATATTTGACAATTTAATTTTATTTTTGCAATACACCAATACGTGAGACAGTCCCTTTAAAACTGGTGTCGTTATTTAGTTGGTCTTGCCACGTTTAAATACATGTCAAAATTGAAACAGTGAAAATGAACCTGAAAAAACTTTTATTTTGATGTGATCTTTATTTTGAGGAAGTCTCAATTCTTAATTTGTGATGTGGTCTTAATTTCAAGGAAGTCTTAATTCTTAATTTTGATGTAATCTTAATTTTGAGGAAGTCTTTATTCTTAATTACAATGACGTGATCTAAATTTTGAGGAAGTCTTGATTCTTAAGTTTGATGTGACCTTAATTTTGAGGTGTTCTATTATGTGAAGTTATACTGTTATTGTCCACATTTAATAGTGTAACTGTATCACTGATAAAGATTAAAACAAATGTAAACTTTTTTGTGAAATTGACTGAAAACGCGGCCTTACATTTTATAACATACATGTAGCTCTTAAACTAGTCTAACATTTTCTTGAAAAAAAAACCCCTGAAGCTGAAAAAGTTTGTTTTTCAATAAGTAAAGAGTAGTTTTCAAACATTTTTTCTTGTTTTCTCAAAAACAGCGTTTTGTACTTACGACCTTCTTATCCAGTTAGGATCTGGTGGCAGTGACGTAGCTGTGTATGTGTACACAAAAGATTACAACCATTGTCTGAATGGGTAACGCGACTATAGTTTGTTAGTTTAGCACTGGAAAATATGGCTGTCTGTTTAAGCCTTTATAATTGGTTTTACACCGTAATAGTGGACCAGCCGGCTGCGTCACTGTATTCTAACCCAGACTGGATTATAAGCCAGGGCCGGTATTTATAAAGCATCTAAGTAGAAAACTAAGAATTTTCTTAAAATTTTAAAATTTCCTTCAGTGTATCAGCTAAATAACACAATTCTGATTATGAATTATTTACATCCATTCTATGCATTATGTAGAGAGCTACTATAATCACTTAGGAGGAAACATGAACTATTCTTCAGTTTGCAGGAAATATGTGCATTGTAAATTTTTTTACTTAAGTCAAAATATTTAAGTTTTCCACTAAGATGCTTTATAAATACCAACCCAGTTCGTTTTCTTCAGTTTCAAGCTTCTGTATCATTATTCATTTATTACATTGTAAAAACATGAGACGTTTGGTTGTCTTGTTCTAGTTAAATAATTAATGTCTTTGATCTAGTATGCATGTTTTGTCAATAAATCAATTAAACAAGACATTCATGGGCTACAGAGAATGTCGGTACCTGGATCTTAATATAACACCCGCTAACACATCGATTAGAAAGTTTGAACAAACGAAATGTTTCCTTACATGTTATGTGTTTTGTATAAAACAGTTTAAAACCCTGGTACTCTGCATTTCGGAAACTGGTCGGAATGCATCTATACTACTCAAAGTTTGTTGAGGGTCAAGAAATTAAAATGTATATACATGTGTATGTCCGTGTTACGTTAACGAAACAAAACCGATTCATAAAACATTGTACCAATATTAAACTAATATGTAACTAATCTTCTGATGAATTTCGAAGCTTTCAAGTGTTGCATTTGGTTTGCACTGGCATAATGTCGTATTTTTCTAGGTAACTGATAAGCCCTATTGACAGGGACCAAAGTGGCAATACTAATATGGATTATGGATATGAAATTTGTTGCTTTTCTAAGGCTAGAGTATAGCATTAACATGTTATTGTTATCAGCATTTAAGAAATAAAATTTTGAGCATTCTTTACTCGTTTACAATATTGCAGATGTAACATTTTTGCGAAAACTCCATCTGTTTATCTTATTCACCCTCATACATCAGTGGTAAGTCAAGTTCTCAGACCACTGTGATATCACAGGTGAAGAATACTCTGGTGAACGAGAATGCTGGAGACCATCCTAATATATCAGTGGTAAGTCAAGTTTCCAGACCACTGTGATATCACAGGTGAAGAATACTCGGGTGAACGAGAATGCTCGAGACCATCCTCATACATCAGTGGTAAGTCAAGTTCCCAGACCACTCTGATATCACAGGTGAAGAATACTCGGGTGAACGAGAATGCTCGAGACCATCCTAATATATCAGTGGTAAGTCAAGTTCCCAGACCACTGTGATATCACAGGTGAAGAATACTCGGGTGAACGAGAATGCTCGAGACCATCCTCATATATCAGTGGTAAGTCAAGTTCCCAGACCTCTGTGATATCACAGGTGAAGAATACTCTTGTGAACGAGAACGTTCTTATTCAATTTGTAAAATATTCACAAGGACATCTTGTTGACCCTTTTCAAATTTTGAGTACAAAATGTAGTATATTACTTCATCCACAAATATTTTAATTATTTAGACATTGGTCGCGGGTGTGTGGAGACCTTAAATATCTGTTTGTATTGTACTGGCCGGAATGCATGTATAATTTCATCCACATATATTTTAATTATTTAGACCTTGGTCGCGGGTGTGTGGAGACCTTAAATATCTGTTTGTATTGTACTAGCCGGAATGCATGTATAATTTCATCCACATATATTTTAATTATTTAGACCTTGGTCGCGGGTGTGGGATACCTTTAAAAATATCTGATTGTATTGTACTAGCCGGAATGCATGTAATATTTGAATTTATTTCATTCACATACATGTTATTCTCTAGACCTTGGTCGCAGGTGTGTGGGTACCTTAAATACCTCATTGTATTATTCGAGTACGGTATGCCACGAAAGAGGACACTAATGCTACTTGTAGAAGACGTTATCAGACTTATTTCTAATTCCTTTGTAGAAGAAAAAAAGACAAATTGCAAGGAACAGATCGATCATATACGACTTTTAAATCGATCAGCGGTTTTATTATTCCATACTACCATAGAACTATATATCCCCTTGTCAAACCAAAGTCGGCCGTATTCAGTATTCACTCTAAAATTTATGCTACATACCAAAGTACAATTAAACTCCCAAAATGTTAAACGTTGAAAAAAAACAATAGAGGTTATTGGCATAGACTTTATTCAACAGTGCCTTTGCCTTAATTAGTTGTGTATTACTAATCATAATACCATGTACTAAAGGGTATTGAAATGTATTGTAAAGCTATGTTCATCTAAGCTTTGTCTTTCTTCTGTACGTGGATCGAGTTAAACCCTTTGGTCGTATTTCGGTTTACGGTATTCGTTTGTAGGCCTATATTGACCGTACAACGTTTTAAACGCTCAGAGCGCTTATTGTGCACGGAGCGTTCGGACGCGATTGTTGGTTTGGCTGCAATTGCGTTGAGCGGTGAACGTTGTTTGATTGGTTTCGAATAAGAGAATTAAGCGCGAGAGTTGGAATATAAATCAGAACAAGTTTCAAACTATTGACTTATAGAAGGGGATAGAATTTTCGATTTAAGTTGATCCGTAAGGTGCGTTGTGACAGGACTAGGCAGAAAGAAGGGCGTGGTCAGCGAATTTGAACTACTGTGAAAAAATTCTTACTAAAATTGCGTTTAGTTCATTAACGTATTTTGGAAATATTAATCCAACAACAAAACTTTAATTTTATTCTAAAAGAAGGATTGTATTATACATTCAAGTTACGTCACCTTTTTCAAGGTTTTCGTTAGTGAAATATTTGAAGAACTTTATATTATTTTGTTAGAATATTCCTTTTTTGGACGTAAAGGAAAATAAACGTTATGCGATAAGGTGTAATAACTGTGAAATAAATCCTGGAAAAAAACTGTCACCATGGGAACGGATGTAAAGGGAATTGTGGGATTTTTCCTACTTTTGGGATTAATACAAGTTTCAGTTGCACGTAAGTTAAAAACTCTATATCTTACGGAGCGAATGTTCAAAATAGAATGTTTGTAAATTTCTGCAGGTACATTAGTTTTTATATAAAAAATATGCTTTGCATGGTAATTTGTTGGTTTCTGTTGATTTCGAAGAAAGAACATTCTCTTGTAACGTCATTTTGATGTTAATTATTCGAGGGAATTTATTTCCGCGAAATCAACGAAAATTAACCAACCGTGAATATTAAGGAATTTACTAAAGACGTTTACAAATGGATTATGGTGGTATTAATCGTATCTATATGAAAGGCATGTGTTTTGTGCTGTTTATATGGAGCTATAGCTGTAATTAAGAAGTTTTCATGCGTAAATCGAGAATGCAGCTGACCAAAGAAAGGATTTTACTTATTTTGTAAAACCTTGGAAATACTGAAAATAATCTTAACAGATGCGCTTGATAAACTACGACAAAAACCTTCGACAAACTTATGGGCGTAGCGTTCTAGATATACATTGACGCCTGATCAACTGGGACCATTTTCTCAAAAAGGAATATTAAATAGAGGATCTTGCATGAGTGCTCATTACATACGAGTTTTATTAAACGAGTGGACAAAATGATATGACACGAGACTTTGCCGAATGTCATATTGTTTTTGTCGACGAGTTTAATAAAACTCGTATGTAATAAGCACGAATGTAAGATTCTACTTATCACATAACCTTAGAAACGCTCAATATTAATCAGAAGAATGATGTGCGCTGCATATGTTTCAGCCAAAATTTAGCGGTACAATGAGCGCGACGTCATGGTGACGTTGATATTATTCTGACGTCAGTGACGGATCAATGCATGGATTGGCTAACGTCACGTCAAGCTAATTTAAATATTTATTGCACGGTCTGGGAGTGCCGAACGATATTTACGTCACGGCTTTACGGCACTCCTGGACCACAGGTTATGTGATAAATATGTTCAAATGTATATCAAAGCGATTGCTGGTGCAGTATTCCTCGCTACGACTTGATTTTATGAAAAATAACAGTGTCAAAGTTCAGACAAATAATCAGAAGTCATTAGAAAATCATACAGATATACTAAGTATTTTATTGCATGTTGATATATGCAAGTAAAATTCCCAGAAACCCAGTCTTATACCTGTAAACTTTACATTTATTGATAAAATTATTCATTGGACTTGAAAAATATACCCTCAATCACAACTGTATCGCTTCCTCGATAGCCTAGTGGTAGAGCGTCCGTTTCGAGAGAGGGAGGTGCCGGGTTCGATCCCAGCGGCCGCGTCAAAGACAATTTAAAAATGGTACCAGAAATACAAACAAGTCGACTCTGTGCAACATGGACTGTATGAAACTTGAATTAGTCTGGTTCTCGACATTCTTACAAAATCCTTTCTTTAATTTAAATTCGTAAGCCAGACCGGCACATTTGCCAGTTATAGCCGTTGATACATGGTCCTCCAGAGCCAAATCGCTTTATGCATCCAATTATAGCTACGGCTTCTAGGCCGCGGATAATGAATGTCGTGTAATTTGTATTATTATCGAATAAATGCTATGATAATGCGAGACTCTGATGAGCGTTAAAAAATAAACGCTATTCAACATGAACTGAATAATCTCAGTATAGTTAACGTGTATTGTTCGTCATTGAACGTTTTACATAATGATCAACCTACATGCACAGAAATGTATGTAGTAAAATCTTCCATTTTAGTCTTACTTATCAAACAATAGAAAAATGTTTTGTTGACAATACAATAGGTACACTTAGTCGAATTTCTAATTGGCCTCCTTTTAAAATATAATATCATGCAATATATTTAATAAATAAATCGAAAATCGTGTTATTTGTTCATTCCACGCACTAATAAATCGATTTTTAGAAAGAAATCACGTACTCATGTACAAAAGCATCAATGCGGAACGGTTGGTGCGAAATGGATTATATGCACGTGCTTCTCGTGCACAGTATGGACTCATGGATATATCTTGTTTTAGGAAGCACATACAATCACATAGTCAATGTATTACTGTGAGAAGTACCTATTTTGGATACATTCAGAATATCGATGAGCAAGACGTACAATTGATCGATCGTAAATTTGTCGTAAATATCTCATATAATACGATCGATATGAATACATATACGACCGTATAGTCATGCAACCATATGTTTGTTCATTTCTATTCCAATGAGCTTACCGCATGCATACTTATCCACCTGCGAACCGTTGTATCAAAGCACTTACGGAAATATTTAAGTTACGCTCAAACTTTAAATTCTTAATAATTCTTTTACAACTGCAATTTGGTGACGGATGTGGTTTGTTCATTAACTGAATTAGTATTAGTATTGCAATTCCATTTACCATTATAATACCAAATAATAGATCAGACGAATATATACGATTAGATGAATAGCGTACTGTCCTTACGATAAACGCTTTTAAGATGAATTAGCCATAAGTATTTACTAATCAGGCCTATGTACTGCCTTGTTGACCAATTATGTTTTTCGTGGGAACAAATTAGTTCCAATACTGTTTTAATATGAAAACGAGAAATCATTTTTTCGTAGACTTAGTGGTTTGTCGGCCAATACAAATGAGCCAGTCTCTGACAAAACATTTGATTTTGAGATTTTTTAATATCTAAAAGAGTAATCTTAAAGAAGCAAAATGCAAAAGAAATGTTGTTAATATCATGATTTTTAAGGAAGTTACAGCTGTTTAGTTGAGGTCCCATTCAGACCCTTTTTGCGTGACGTCGCAACCGTCATTCAAACGTTATTCGACGTCGTTGTAACACGTACTTTATAAGTACTGCATCAATTCTTGACGTTAGCTGGTCAAAATGGTATCAAGGTTTAGAATGGTGTTTTAAATTTTAAAATGTACATCCAAATTGTAATTGTTCACATTTAGAGAAAGACTACTACTGTTTTAAACAACTAACTCCTAGTTTTTCTCAATCAGAGTACTTTTCTGAAATTGGTCACCATAGCAACGAAGTAAATGATTTCGACATTATTCATAAGAAATTTTAAAGCTAAGATATAGTAATATATGGATAAATGACTTAAAATTGAATCTATTGATATGTCATTTTTCCTTATTTGAAAGCTTTTTTAAAAGCTTGTAACATGCAGTAATTACATAATGTCAATATAGCAGGTTTTCTGGGGACTGGCTCAAATGTACATATTTGTTTTGTCGTAAACTTCAAACAGTAGCAAAACATGGAACAAAAGGCTTATTGTAATGAACACGTAATAATGAAGTTATTTTGAAAACTGAAAAAAAAGAAAAACGAAAGATAGTGACAGAAATAGTTTCAATCAATGGTCCTCATGTCTGAGTGTATCTCTCGGCTTTTCAAGTTAAATACTCTCACCCACGTCGATATGTCAATTATAGAATACTTTCAGTGCAATTAGTTTTAAACTACAATATGACAATTCATATAGGCAAGTTATTGAAATATTACAGAATGAAATCACGTGTGTTTTTGCGATGGATCTGTCATCAGGAAAAAAATAACCGAACATCATTTTCAAGTACATTTATACAATGTTCATGTATGTTGGTTATTGTTTTTTAGGCGATCTTTTCTATTAGTGATTTCTTGTAGCTTCGCATGTGATTACGTAATCATACTAGCCGCCTCGATAGCCTAGTGGTAGAGTATCCGCTTCGAATACGGGAGGTCCCGGTTCGATCTCAGGCCGCCTCATACAAAAGATGAAATAAAACTGGTACCAATATTTCACTCGGCATAAGAGGGAATCTGGCATCTCATGGATAACATCAGGAACGAGGTGTCGAGAGTGATATATAGTTGGAAAAACTTTTGTCACAATCGACCTAATTACAGCAGTTTAGCAATTCAGCCACCCTTTGGCATTTTAACTTCCCCTGGTCATTGAGCTACCTATGGAATCCTGCGTTCGAGTCTCCCTGTGGAGACTTTTTCTCTCCTGGTTTGTGTGCAGCCAACATCGAGGTACGGGGCCCCGGAATAACGAACATATCCATACACCGCCCGCATTGGTACCAATTCACACCTTGGTCGAGTGGAAAATTCACGGTGGGATTTTCTTGCTTAGAGATATAAAGCAGTGGCATAGACGGGGATCGAACCCGGTACCCCTCGATACCGAACCCGGTACCCCTCGATACCGAACCCGGTACCCCTCGATACCGAAGCGCTCGTCCTATCTCTACCAATCGCTCCCCACGTACTTCCGGACTTCCCATAAAATTGGACGATTTCTTAGGTCCCGAATTTTCTTCTAATAAGTCAACTTTAAAGCTTCCTTAATACCAGACTATAAGAATTCCGGATTTCGGACGGAATGTTTGTCTCACAAAGTCACAAACAAAAGGTTCATGAAATATAGTTATAATGAAAAAAACACAAAAAATGGATGTAACTTGTTATGGATTTCGTATATATAGTATACTGATCTAAAGAGCTAGCTCACAACGTTACATACATTACAGTGACCCGCCTTATCCTTATTGCGGTCAAACACTTTTAATTGCATTTAACGGATTTGAAAGAATATATCCTTTTGAGTGGATTATATAGGATACACCCGGATCTATTTAAGTAATCCCAAAACAAGCATAGTGTTCGTTAATCAGTTAATCGGTCTTACAAGTTCTGTAATTTCCGCCAACCTCCGTTAATCGGTCGTACAAGTGCGGTAATTTCCGTCATCCCCCGGTCATAGGCTATAACGTAAATGACCGTTCAGTACCAGTCTGGTTTGAGTTCCGTAAATCTGCCTCTATTATATTACTAAAGTAAGGCAAGTGAACGCCCGTTCAATATACTAGAGTACTGCTCCGGTTTTAGTTTCAGACGGTAGCACGGTGGCTGAATTATGCCATGTCGTATTTTCGCTTTTCGCCACAAGACAAATTGAAAATACGACATGGCATAAACTAGCCACCATGGGGTAGCCTACCATCTGTGTCCCACGAGAAATTGGATGCATGTGGAATATCTTTAGAAGTAACTCGAATAATTTTGGACTCAAAACTCGGCTCGTTAGGCCTCATGATTATAAAACTTAATTCATGCTCAAACTTCAAATGGTTCTAGTAGCACCGTGTATAAACCAAATCACTGTACTAATAATTGTGATACTATACAATTCAATGTGTACTCATTATTCTGATTGAAACATCCGGTGATTTTCCATCACTGTACTCACTATTGCAATCCTATACAATTCAGCGTGTACTCATTATTGCGATAACCGGAAGTTGACTGGTTTATACTCTGCGAGTAGTGAATATGTTCGTGCTTTACTGAAACTTTTATATTAGATGGATAGCTTTGTATAAGGCAGTAGTATGTGTTTTCATGAAATAAAGCTAGCATAAGTGTTACGTCATATAGGAGCAAATCAACTTCTATGCTCAAATCGAGTTGACCATGAAATAAAGCTTTAAAATCATTAGGCCACTTATCCAGTTCTTGCGTGACCCTGTGCGTATGTGCCAAAAATGTTTGAACATACGGAATAATTTTTTCAAAGTCGAGGAAACGCCCATCTGTTATTTCCGCTGACGCATGCGCACGGCACTTGAACGATTAAATTCATTTCTAGTCTTCAAGCTAAAATATCAAAATCATGATCTAAATTTAGATATAATTATACAACATACACGTTTTTATGCTTGATTGTCAAACTATTGTCTCCTATCTGGAACCCATTCAACAATCGACTTAGTATACAAATCATTTTACATTATTATACTATTCGTCAGGCAAAACAAATTAATGTCGGGTTTTCGTATGCCTCAAAAGCTCAATGGTTATAGCGCTGAGCTTGTCGTCTTTTCTGGCGACCAGGGTTCAAATACGAGTGGAAGCACTCATATGCCTACCATATCTCAGCAGCAAGGTGACTGACTAATAAAGGCTACGCTCGGCATTTTTAAGCATTTCTAAGGTAAAATGCTGGAAATGAAAAGGGTAGTTAAGAAAAAAATAAAATTATTTTTTAAAATTATTTGATGGATTTTATATGCATTGGAAATTCAACGATTCGCAGTGACTTCCAGTAAAATGTCAATGCAATGTTTATAGGGGTAGGCGCAGGTCCATGAAAAGTGACCTAGCCCACCTATATATACACATTTAAATATGTATAAATATACGGTATTGGACACTTTTCATGGACCTGTGGGGGTAGGTGCCAAAAATGGGCCAGTAGTGTTTTTAGAACCACCATTTTATTTTCAATTAGTTTTGGCCTTATACTATTCGTCATACACATTTTATGGGCTTGTGAATTGTGAATTAAATAGTTAAATCAGGGCCATTGTAATACCAGAAGTTATAGGTCTTCTGACTTAACCATAATGTATTGTTTTAAAACATGTCTGTCGATATGTAATTCTATGACGATGTAATGCGATACATCCACGGGTCAAAGAACGAAGCCCAATTCCTCTATATGATCATATAAACAACGGGAAAGCATATACCAGTATCTGCTTTTCAATAGTTCACTACTTAATTGTCTTTTTTCTTTCAAAATTATTGAGGTTATAATTTTGTCATGTAATCGAATAATTACACTTGTGTAAGGGTAAGGGTACATTCGTACTGGCGAATATTTTTGAAGTGGAAATTGATTGTCATCTAATCATGAACAATGTCGGAATTTACCACACCTAATTAAAATATAGTTTTATAAAAATAGCTCCATAATTGCGTGTCTTCAATTGATAAGCATGAAATGCTTATTGTTCGCAATTTGTTCCATATAAATTGTAATGTTTCGAAACAAATAATACAATGCATTTACGTAGGATGAGCGATATACTAGTAGGTTTCGGTATATCATAATTGTAGAATGTGCACTAGGCTTATACGCAAGTATTTCTGGCGTGGAATGGTCAAACATGGTTCAGTTAGACAATCTCTATAAACAAAACTCATTTTGAAACTATTTTGAAGAAATTACCCCGTGTACATGTACACGGCGCAAATGTATTCTCTCGCAGACTGCGAAAATTGATATATGTACATTGATAATTCACTATTTATTTCAGCTTTTTTCATTTTGTATCAGGCGTCTCTGAACTTTTTGATTACCCCACGTATAACGTAGGAGCTATTGTATTGAGACAAATTGACACATAGGAACATGTACCTATGCACACTCTGAGATTTATTCTGTATTTTGAACCATGTATCCCTTGACCAGCAACCGGTTGCTCTACCAAACAAGCTGTCATTGACCAGTTTATACCCACCATACGAAACAAACAGAACATATGTAAAGAGTGTAGAGTGTATCTAATGAAAGTACCCGTTCATTCTCTTTGAAAAATTGCTAAAACATTAAATTAAAACAACGATAAAGGCAGAGTAAGAATCCAAATGAAATGGACCAATCAGGTTGCTTTATATACATGTAGTATTAAAGGCAGCCAACAATCAGATCTAAGTAACAGTGTTAAAACAGAATATTCCGAGTGAAAGAAGCAAACAGCGACAAAGGCAGAGTAATCCAAATGGAAAGGACCCATCATGTTTTAGAGAGTATCACTGAAGGCTAGACTGGTACTATAAAATGTTCGATTGTAGACCGTGTCGGAACACGAGACAAGCGGTACAGGAGCCCGCTAGGGGATACCAGTCTACTGGAGGTAGACCAACAAAAACATCGATGAAAACAATTCTTTTCGAAATGAATGGACCAATACGACAGAGGGAGATAACTCACTAACTCCATACTGTGTACACTGGACTATATCGGAAATATTTGTAATATTTCCCGCTGTATCTGACCGTTTGGAATGCAGAGTATCTGGATAAAGGTACTATACATCGGGCACATTATTAGAGAACCAGACTGTCTATTCGAAGCAATACTGCAGCGCCGGGCATGCCTGTGTCTACTGTGACAGTCTCTCTCTCCCTTCAGGGACTTCCTCTTAGTATGTCCCTCTGGTCAGATCATGCTGTATCTGCACTGGTAGAGGATGCACATGCGCCCTTGTGACTGCAACACAATAATGTAAAGTGCCTTTGAACGTGCGTTCGCATGAAAAGGCGCTATATAAATATGATACAAAATGTATATGATTTATTTTATTTTACACATGTACGTCAAATAATAAACCTGACCCATACACTCGTTTATCATATTGACAACAGAATGTCAAGTGAACATGTGTACTGTGGTATGTTACAATCATTAACACGACAGTTCACACCGCGATCTTTGCATGCTTCAACCTTCTGTAACATTATATCAAACATGTAGGACCTTTATCTTTTTTGGCAAATCGTTAATACATGTGAACATGCTAAAGTATTTGGTGTTTTGTGCTATGGTGATTGATAGATTTTCAAATATTCATGGCCAGTTAGTGGCAGTTACTGAAAAATAATTATGTTCCGTGTATGTTAAATTTTCTTTAACTCCACCATGAAATCTAATCCCCACTTATAATCGACCTCCGAAATAGGGAACAACTGTTTCCCCTACATTCTTTTACAATCCACGAGATTACATTTTCCTAAAATCCACGAAATGTAATATCCACGAAATCAAGGGATTTTATAGTAGTTAGGTAATGTCGTGATAGCAATGTGGTAAGTATTGTTTTTAGCTAATTAAATATTTTAATACTGAACATACACAAGGATGGCATTCGAAACAATATCATTTTCCAGAAAACACGAATTAAAACATTTGTATATAAAACATTTAGAACAGCAACTAGACGCTCTTGAGAGTATTAGGTAATAATTGTACATCGATCGATCGTAGTATGTGGGATAATATTAATGGCTAGTACAAGGTTCGAAAAGTTATAAAACTGCCGCCTATCCGTATAAGAACAATCACACGTGCAATTTAACCAACTGTACTAACCAACCCAAGTCTCATCACAAACCGTAATGATCGAGTAATCAAATAATTACCATATCATGTGTCACGTGACCAAATATCACGTGACCGACTTTGTACTGAGATTTTATGGCGGGTGGAGATAAATAATGTATGTGGACGATAAACAAATGTTCCAATAAGGATACGTTTCTGTACAGTCATATTGTGTTGTTAGTGGAAATTCGGGGAGTTATTCCCCTTTAATGCTTTCTTAAATATAGTTGGTCCTCTCATTTGGAATACTCTGTTTTTACCGATGATGTGTTTAAATAGGCCGTTTTCGACTGGGCTGTTTCGTGGAACAGGTTATTGTCTAGTTTCCGTTCCCAAGCTCACATCACTACTGCCAATATAGCCTACGACAGTACCAATTCTGTAATATTTGGGACGTGAAACAGATATCCTGCTCTACGACACAGTCCTGTCGTAAAAGCCAAGTGTGTCCCTTTAATACCCTCTAAAGATATTTCGTCCTCTCATTTGGAATTCTCTGTTTTTATTGATGTGTGTTTGTGTCCCTTTAATACTTACAAGTGTTACTCGGAGTTCTGTTTTGTTGTGTTCCCGTGAGTCGGTATCATGTTTTGAATTTACTGCTAAAACTTGAACATACCTAGAATCCCGAACGCTTCTAAAATTAGACATAACTATGACTTCTCTTTACAAGAAGTTTATGTTTGATAGTCCATGCACTTTACTTTCGCACTATTGCATGTTTCACATTAGTGTGTTCCTTGTTGGCGCCCCGATGGATCGGGGCGTCTGTATTGGAGGACTTTGTTATAATGAGCTGGAAGACAATTCCCCCATGGTGTCCCCGTGAGCCTCAACTTGTATGAAGTTTATGAACACTTCCCCGTGTTGAGCCTCAATTCGTAAGAAGTTCATAAATAATTTCCCGCGTGGAGCCTCAATTTAACTATATAATATAACTTTATTTGATTTACATACATAAATTCCCCTTACGAACCTCGCTGATCCGGCCGGCGAAATTACTTATTTGCATAAAGCTAATTGTGTCGCCCCGGCCAATATCTCATTAACATGAAGGTACCGGCTGACCAACAGACCTTACGTAATCTACTCCCCACAATTCATTGCTCTGCATTACACCCAGTGTCCACAGCAAATAAACAACCAATCAGCGTATCGCTTACGAACAGCGGCTTCATATCAGTAAATACACTGGGTACACCGTCTATTTTTAGAACAGGAAAAACCGTTACTCGGCACGGCTCTTGAATGGCGTATTAGAGTTTCTATAAATACATGTATCTACCACATTGTAACTATAAAACCCAAGAAGTGCAGCGTATGGATTAAGATGTGCCTGGTTTGGTTTAAACATATTTTATTGCCCAAACAAAATACACAAACAATTTATACAAATATTTCTATAAATACATTTTAAATACATGGGTAAAAGGGTCGAGCCACAAGTTCCAAAACTTAGTTACGGCTCTCCCCTTAAGATGTGCCACGTTCAGGTTTCTCTGAAAAGATTATTCAATGAAACAAAATAGTCGGTACCAATTTTGAAAACCACGTACAAAGTAACAAATGAAAAATTGATACCGACTATTTGTTTAATTGAGGGTCATTCAATATACAATGCGATATAAATTGAATGACCCGTACGTACTGCATATCAGCGACATTATAGCTATCCAGCTTTTTAATGCACAACTTTGACCGACCCTGCAGTCTACATTGAAATGCTATATCTTAAAACATTTCATGGTAAATGGATATGCCCTGGAAACTATTTTTGGAATAGCTAAAACTTGTCTTAGATATAGATTTCAGTCGTTCTGCCAATGGAGAGATGTGTCTATACAGATTTGAACGCATTTGCTTTTACAGGTATCTAGACACTTAAAATGGTTTCTATACAGATTTGAATTAGCTGGTAACTCACTGGTCCTCGGTAAAGTTTTTGAGTCTTGGTAGACTCATCTTCTACATCAATTGTTCTCGATTCTTGCTATACGTATTTGAATACATCTAAGCGTATAGACTCATGAATAAACTTGGCATCTGTATAGATTTAGTGTCTAGAAAGCAATTGATTCTAGTGTCTATAAAGATTTAAATAATGTTGCTTCTAAACAAATACATTTGGTTGTCTATACAGATTTGGCACGTTCTATGTGTCATGGTTATGCAACACATATGTCTTGTATTGTTAATAGTTTTCTGATTATAAATAAAACAAAGTTCATATACCTGTTGTATTTTATTCTTGTTTTTTTTAACTTATCATATGGAAACTTTCAAATTGATAGCAATGCCTTTACACTCAGCTTTGTTTGTTAAATTTATACAACCAATGAAATAGTATGCACCAAATATGGAATTTGCACATACTGAATTGCTATCGGATATATAGCTATACAAACTTTACACACAATACACCATTTGACTATTACATTATACTAATTGCCAATAAACTGAAATTAGCATTATGAAGTTACTACACATCACATCACACTGAAATGAGTTATAAATGATGTGAATCTGCATTGTTTGCCATTTGACAAAATTAAATGAATAGCATGCGTATATTTATAAAACATGCTTGTACAAGAGGATTAAGGTACAAACTAAGATCCTTAATATTCAAGATGAAAATATATTTTTTGTATTTCACTTTTGCCATTATATTTTGAAAAATACAACACCTGCTGTTTCTTATAAAGATCAATCATATATGCCTTTACAGTTTTCAGAACTTCTTTTATGGCCCCCTTTGATGCTTTGCATCAATGGTTATCTTGTATTTATATAGAACAGCTCCTGGTTTCCTAGTTATTGATTCAAATACGTTATACTCTTCAGATATAAAGGCACACAAAGTATCTTTCAATCAAGATTACAGCAAGCTATAACATCTATGACTGATGAAAAACAACAAAGTTAAAGCCCGCCAAAACTGCACACGCAATTATGAGCATCTGTTAGGCAAATTGATGTTGAAAATAAGGTTTAAGAAATCGAAAGGATTTGTTTTCTTGGCTCACTTAGTCTTTCGTGACTGATTACATGGTTATACTATCAAAATATTGTAGACGGTGTCGGAAAAATGAGACAAGTGGTACAAATCTAAGGCAAAATGAAAGCGATTCGGAAATGATAAAAACATGTTTTGTAATATTTCGTAGGCAAATCGAAAGTGAATAGGACATGATAATTAAGAACAAAACGAAATGGGATTTTCGTGGTATTTCGCTCATACCCGAGTCCATTTGACACAACTTATTATGCTTGACGTTATGTTTAAATAATTAAAGCATCGAACAGACATGCCAACATGTGAACATGCTCAAATTAATAAGTACCATACAACTTTGTCGTCATATAAAATTTATTTGCTCTCAAAATACAAAATATCGAATCAGTTCGGTTGACTTGTACTATAGTTGATCTACATAATACCGAGTAGTCTAAAATTCCTCATCCATTTCAAGTAATGTCAAACAATCGGAGCGGAAAGTCAGAAGGCACGATCTTGCTGATAAAATCTTTATTTGTTTTGAACGACAGCACAATAAGGGTAAATGATCTAATACAGATAGCTGATTGGCGAAAAATGTCATTGTGTAAATGTCATGGCGTGTAAATTTAACGACCACCGACAAGATGGAAAATCTTTCAAGATCAACGCGTCCGTTTTGTTCATAGTAATTTAATTATCGCTTAACGTTGAAACTATGTGATATTGACCCCTTTTTGTACCACTGTTTCAATGTGATTATCATCAGCTTACAAGACCAGAAGTCACATTGAGTACAGCAAAACATGTATGGTTACATGATTTTAAAAACAACTACATGTACATGTATCTGCCTTAAATGTATACTTCGTCCATCTAAAGCTGGGTTCACACTCTAGAGTTTGGACCGACGTTTACCGACGTTTGGACAAACGTTCAGCTCCGCTGGTCAAAGTTACTTAACGTTTTCAAAAGTTGACGATCGTTGGTAAACGCTGAAGAACGTTGTATTCGTTGAAAATTTTTAACATGCAAAGACTTTGCCGACGTTTGGAAATAAACGCTGATGTAAGTTGTGCTCCGTTTATAAACGTTCCTGAACGCTGAATTAAGTTGGTCAAAGTTTGTTTAAGTTAAACTCCGTTGGCAAACGTCTGCTGAAACGCTGGTGGTGATAATGAATTTACTCGAACGTTTATCTAGCGGAGGCCAACGGGTATCCAGCGCAATGAACGCGGTAGTAACGCAAGGGCTGGCGTAAGCCAACTTTCCCCAGCGCAAAAGAACGTTTGTCCAACGTAGACCAACGCAAGTGGTTAGCGCAGACGAACTTTCAAAAACGTTTCAGTAACTAAGGTAAACTTTGTTCAACGGATTCTGGCGTTTGGCACCTCGTTTGTCTAAGTCGGACTTAGTTAGAGACCGCTACACATACGCTAACCTACGTTGGCAAAAGTTCACCTACGCCGATTAAAAAGCAACAACGCAGGCAAACGTTGTTAAGCGCTTGTAACCGCTGTCAAACGCAGTTGAGCGCTGAGAAACGTTCCCAAAACGTTAGCGTGCGTTAGATGGTCACACAACGTTCGCAGTGTGAACCAAATTATTCCTCCTCACGAGCGTAATTTCACTGACGTTTGGGCTCATTTTTCTGACTTTTGAAACGCTGATCAATAATGGTACAAACGTTCATAGTGTGAACCCAGCTTAAGCAAGCAACAACAAATGTTTGAACAAAGTCTAGTTTTGTCGTATCTGTGATCGTAAATGTGTAATATATGAGTAAATTTATCCAAATGATAAATTGAAATGTTTATGAAGACACTGCATGCAATATAGAATCATCATAAAACTTATTTACGCACTAATGTTTGTCAATTGAAAATGAATGGTATTCCGACAGCTTAAAATCAGAAATTCGTTAATTACACTCAATGTTTCTAATAGAGGATGAGTGCTCATTACATACGAGTTTTAATAAACGCGTGGACAAAATGATATGACAAAAAAATACATTTCATTAGTGGTACGTTTTAAATCGTTTGAGTGTATTTATTGCACAGTCTGGGAGTGCCGATCGATATTTACGGCACGGCTTTACGGCAAAGGTGTTCGACACATAAACCTACAATGATTAAAAACTGTTTTTCAAAAAATAAATTTCCATTTAAATACAGCTGTAAATCTTGATCGATCCACTTTGAATGGTGTTTGTAACACCAATGTTTCTATGTATATATCGTCATGTTTGTTAATATTGATATGTCACTCTTCAGACAATGGAGGAATAAAAGTTATATATAATTATGTTCTCATTTAGCGAAGAAATGACCGTTTGAACGAGATGCAGTGTGTTATTTGTTCAGACTTTCTTCAATCCCTTGGTATGAAATATAGAACAATGTACAAGGACAATTTTTTTAAACAGTTTCTAATCATTGTATGTTTATGTGTCGAACCCCTTTGCTTTACGGCACTCCTGGACCGCAGGCTATGTGATTAACATATGTATTAAACGACCATTCCGTTAAGCGACCGTTCTCAGACCTTCCCACTGGTGGTCGCTTAATACAGGTTAGAGTGTATATATATAAACAAAAATATAACCATATAAAGCAGTAGCATAACACCATACAAGTTAAAATGTAGAAGTGTGTGTATCTTTCAGTATTACAAGCTATTGTCCCGCCCAAACAGCCGTACACATTGATTAAAAAATACTTCAAAGGTAACATAATCTTGCTTTTACGTTTACAAACATTACGAATATGGAACGCTGGGCGGACAAATCGGAAGTGGTAACGACACTACCACCATTTTTATTTCTTAGCGAACAATTTCAAGGTGTTGTTTATTCCATGTTCATTATCATACAGAAATGGTTCAAAACATGTAATCATTGAATTAAATAAGACAATACATGACAGACACAAGAATAGCTTTCAACAAGCATGACAAAATATGTGTCAGTATGCACATTTATAGGAGGTATACATAACTCGCCAAAGATAACTCTAGACGCACCAATAAAGAAACATGCATGATATAAACACTAGACGATCGACTGATCGCTTGTTATCAGTGTAGATTGAAAGCGCATATGTATTTAAGTGCATATGCACAATATTGAAAAAATGGACATTGAAAATAAAATACATTTTATTGTAAACAAAGGCTAGTGTTATCATCGGCGGGCTATGTTTTAATTATAGAATAGTAATCGGTAGGGGGGGGGGCGTGTTATAAGGTTTCCTGGAATTAATTTTTAATTTACGAGTACTACCTTACCCATGAGTACCAAGTAAGTTCTTCTAAACAATGGAATAAGATCGAGCATCGTCCTTCTGACAACTAGAGACATGTTATATAACAACAATACCACAACCAGTTTATGTTAGGTCGATTGCTTGCATGTACAGTCATACTTCGTTATGACGAGCATATACATGTATATTACAATCACCTGGTCTATCTCGAGTTTCAAAGTCTCGGCGAATTTGATCTTTATCAATTTACACCTCTATGTCGAGCATCAGTATTACGAGGACCCGGTTTATGTCGATCATCAGTATGACGATGACCCGGTTTATGTCGAGCATCAGTATAACGAGGACCCGGTTTATGCCAATCATCAGTATAACGAGGACCCGGTTTATGCCGAGCATCAGTATAACGAGGAGCCGGTTTATGTCGAGCATCAGTATAACGAGGACCTGGTTTATGTCGAGCATCAGTATAACGAGGACCCGGTTTATGCCGAGCATCAGTATAACGAGGACCCGGTTTATGTGGAGCATCAGTATAACGAGGACCTGGTTTATGTCGAGCATCAGTATAACGAGGACCTGGTTTATGTCGAGCATCAGTATAACGAGGACCCGGTTTATGTGGAGCATCGGTATAACGAGGACCCGGTTTATGTGGAGCATAAGTATAACGAGGACCTGGTTTATGTCGAGCATCAGTATAACGAGGACCCGGTTTATGCCGAGCATCAGTATAACGAGGACCCGGTTTATGTCGAGCATCAGTATAACGAGGACCCGGTTTATGTCGAGCATCAGTATAACGAGGACCCGGTTAATGCCGAGCATCAGTATAACGAGGACCCGGTTTATGTCGAGCATCAGTATAACGAGGACCCGGTTTATGTCGAGCATCAGTATAAAGAGGACCCGGTTTATGTCGAGCATTAGTATAACGAGGACCCGGTTTATGTCGAGCATCAGTATAACGAGGACCCGGTTTATGCCGAGCATCAGTATAACGAGGACCCGGTTTATGTCGAGCATCGGTATAACGAGGACCCGGTTTATGCCGAGCATCGGTATAACGAGGACCGTGTTTATGCCGAGCATCAGTATAACGATGACCCGGTTTATGTCGAGCATCATTATTACGAGGACCCGGTTTATGTCGAGCATCATTATTACGAGGACTCGGTTTATGTCGAGCATCATTATTACGAGGACCCGGTTTATGTCGAGCATCAGTATTACGAGGACCCGGTTTATGTCGAGGATCAGTATTACGAGGACCCGGTTTATTTCGAGCATCAGTATAACGAGGACCCGGTTTATGTCGAGCATCAGTATTACGAGGACCCGGTTTATGTCGAGCATCAGTATTACGAGTACCCGGTTTATGTCGAGCATCAGTATTACGAGGACCCGGTTTATGTCGAGCATCATTATAACGAGGACCCGGTTTATGTCGAGCATCAGTATTACGAGGACCCGGTTTATGTCGAGCAACAGTATTACGAGGACCCGGTTTATGTCGAGCACAGGATACGTCTCATTTGACTAATTTTAATACAATTGTATAGTTTCGTTCATTACATGTACATTTATTGTCGCAAACATTGGCCGATTTTCGTTCCCGGTCTGCAAAGTTGCTGAAACTGTCTGATGGTAAAAGCCGACGGATATTGTTTCCGGGGGGGGGGGGGGGTGTAAATGGCACGTTCAGATTGGATGAGTGGGCGGGGCTTGTAACCACGTTGACCCTTTTGATGGTGATGTTTCATCTCATGTTATTGGTCTTAAAATGACCAATTAGTGAGCAATTTATTCGAATTTCGCGATCAGCCTTCGTACTTGGATTGTACACTAATTTATTTACAAAATATACATGCATTAATGATTTAGTACGTACCATCCTATGGGAACTAACAAAAATCACAGGCATTCGTCATGTTATGCCGAATGCCTATGACAGAAATTACAATGTAATTAGAATATTACACACGGATCGAATTACCAATGATCGTATTAATATCTACATTTTGTAAAATGATATAACCTCCTATTGTTTTTTTATTAACTATTTTAACTGAGATTGTATAAACCTTGTAGAACTGGTTTTATGTGATTGTTTGTAGTATATAACGAGTTGATTAAGGTTTACGCTTACCGGTTCTGTACATTATAAAACGGAACCCCATTGATATAAATTATACAGAAAACACACATTTTTAAAGCCCCATTATTTATCCCAAAACAATAAATGCAACGAACCAACTGGAGGCTGTATTTCGTTTTTCAAGTTCCATCTTATGGTGTTTTTCATCTTTGGGACTCAAATAAAGTGATCAAAATTCATCATTCCACATAAAGGATTACCAAGTTATTGCTTTTTGAAAATAGCCGTTTAAACTTTAAAGTTTAACGGGGTTTTAAGAAATGTTATAAACCGAGAACTGAAACACGAGAATGGCTGAAGAAGGTAATAACCAGCTGACATCCACGAATCACTAAGCAGCACAAAAACAGAACTACATTTTGAAATACAAGAAGCAGTATTACGCTGAACTTCAAAATTTCAAAAGAGTAACGACAAAACCAGTTTGAAAATAAACGAACAAGCAAATAATCAGTATGCTCAGCTTCAAAATTGCCAAAAAGACACGAACAACACATAAAGCCATATTGAAATAACACCGAAGCAGCAAATGAACGGTGTGCTTAGCTTAAAATTGCAAAAGCTAAGCGGGGAACAATACCAAAATCAGTTTGAAAATAAACGAAGCAGCCTTGTGATGAACTTAAAAATTTCAAAAAGGCAAAATATATTACGTATATTTAGGTACTAAGGTCAGAGTTTTTTTTGTTACTCGGACATTTTTGAGCAAAAAGTCCCCAGGAGGAGGGAACAGATAAACATAAAAACTCCCAAAATGTAGTTACCTCATTGTTGATGATGGACTGTAGTCAATGACGGTCCATTATTGAAAGCATTCCACATCTGCCAACAGTGTTAGTTATAACAGCAAATTTATCTTAAAATAAATACGGTGCACATGTATCGGTATTATTGATAAAGAATTGTATTTACATTTTATCTAAAAATAAATTTCTGTCTGTTAATGTTTATGTATTGAAAAAACGGCTATTTTCAAAAAGCAATAACTTGGTAACCTTTATGTGGAATGATGAATTTTGATCACTTTATTTGAGTCCCAAAGATGAAAAACACCATTAGATGGAACTTGAAAAACGAAATACAGCCTCCAGTTTGTTCGTTGCATTTATTGTTTGGGGATAAATATTAGATAACAGGACTTTAATAATGAGAGTACAATTAAACAAGCAATATACCAACTTATCATAAGTAAAATACCATGAACATGATATACATTTATTACATTGGAGATGAAGACATATATTTGTGCCCGCATGAAGCTAAAACCTAAGTCCTTGTCCTATAGATATAATAATTAAATAAATTATTCAGTTGCACACTGATCATTCACCGTTTCTCTGGGGTCGAACGTTAAGACAAGTTTCTTGAAAATATTTGCCAATATGACAGAAAGACACCTGCATGTTATAGACAAAGTCCCCATCAGGGAGAAACTACAATGTACCACACCAATGTAACCATCATAAACCATGTGATCAAAAAGGCTGAAATTTCCATCTTATTATGACAAAGTTACCTTTCAAGCTAAATAAAGAAACTTAATATTTGGCACCTAGGGTACCTATCAATGTTTGGCCTTTACATTTCATGAACAAAAATATTCCTTGTCTTCGAAAGTATTGATGCCTCACTGTTGTGTCAATAGTGTAGCAACAGATGCGTAAATGTGGAACTATCCTCGGTATACTTATCGCTTGGTGGGCAGTGTATGGTTCGGTTTGTACTGTTTCATGAACTTCAACGTACTTATTGCGATATTGTGGTATTACATCGGATTTGAAGGACAACCTAGCTTAAAGGTTCACTAGTTTGATGGATGACTTCTCTAATAATATCGACAAAACTTGTCGGACATTCAACAAGATGAGTCTCACTTAATTCATCCAACATTCTGTCACGTGACGTTATCCCTGTCAGTCAAATACAGCATATGTAGTCCGTGAGTTATATCGGCATTTCCTGCACAAAATCAGTAAAATATCATAAAGAAATAACGCGGATCGGTGGTAATCGAGAAGCATCGCCTGTTTTCGAGTTCTCCCGTAAATAAACATGCATAGTTAATACACGTATGCCCAGGTGATCCAAAATGTGACAGTGACAATCGTGAAGCATCGCCTGTTTCCGTGTTCTCCCGTAAATTAACATACATAATTAATACACGTAGGCCCAGGTGATCCAAAATGTGACAGTGACAATCGTGAAGCATCGCCTGTTTCCGTGTTCTCCCGTAAATTAACATGCGTAATTAATACACGTAGGCCCAGGTGATCAAAATGTGACGGTGACAATCGTGAAGCATCGCCTGTGTCCGTGTTCTCCCGTAAATTAACACCCATAATTAATACACGTAGGACCAGGTGATCGAAATGTGACGGTGACAATCGTGAAGCATCGCCTGTTTCCGTGTTCTCCCGTAAATTAACATCCATAATTAATAAACGTAGGACCAGGTGATCAAAATGTGACGGTGACAATCGTGAACATCGCCTGTTTCCGTGTTCTTCCGTAAATATACACGCATAATAAATACATGTAAGCCCAGGTGATAAAAGTGTGACGGCGACAATCGTGAAGCATCGCCTGTTTCCGTGTTCTCCCGTAAATTAACATACATAATTAATACACGTAGGCCCAGGTGATCCAAAATGTGACAGTGACAATCGTGAAGCATCGCCTGTTTCCGTGTTCTCCCGTAAATTAACATGCGTAATTAATACACGTAGGCCCAGGTGATCAAAATGTGACGGTGACAATCGTGAAGCATCGCCTGTGTCCGTGTTCTCCCGTAAATTAACACCCATAATTAATACACGTAGGACCAGGTGATCGAAATGTGACGGTGACAATCGTGAAGCATCGCCTGTTTCCGTGTTCTCCCGTAAATTAACATCCATAATTAATAAACGTAGGACCAGGTGATCAAAATGTGACGGTGACAATCGTGAACATCGCCTGTTTCCGTGTTCTTCCGTAAATATACACGCATAATAAATACATGTAAGCCCAGGTGATAAAAGTGTGACGGCGACAATCGTGAAGCATCGCCTGTTTCCGTGTTCTCCCGTAAATAAACATACATAATTTAGGCCAAGACTACCAGAATGAGACAGCGAGTGTTTCGGAATCTTAAATATACTGACGAAATGAACAACGTTAATTGAACTCTGTACATCCTGTATTCAGCGTTCAAGCACCATTGTAGAACGCTCCACCCATTTGTTTGTCGAAGTATTTTTGCCGATGGTTGTCAGGCTATTGTTTGTGAGCATGCGCACTTAGTCAAACAAACTCACCGGATACAGTATCACTATGTAGCCTGTATCGTCTGAAACAGACTCACCGGATACAGTATCACTATGTAGCCTGTATCGTCTGAAACAGACTCACCGGATACAGTATCACTATGTAGCCTGTATCGTCTGAAACAGACTCACCGGATACAGTATCACTATGTAGCCTGTATCGTCTGAAACAGACTCACCGGATACAGTATCACTATGTAGCCTGTATCGTCTGAAACAGACTCACCGGATACAGTATCACTATGTAGCCTGTATCGTCTGAAACAGACTCACCGGATACAGTATCACTATGTAGCCTGTATCGTCTGAAACAAACTCACCGGATACAGTATCACTATGTAGCCTGTATCGTCTGAAATAAACTCACCGGATACAGTATCATTATGTAGCCTGTATCGTCTGAAACAGATTCACCGGATACAGTATCACTATGTAGCCTGTATCGTCTGAAATAAACTCACCGGATACAGTATCACTATGTAGCCTGTATCGTCTGAAATAAACTCACCGGATACAGTATCATTATGTAGCCTGTATCGTCTGAAACAAACTCACCGGATACAGTATCACTATGTAGCCTGTATCGTCTGAAATAAACTCACCGGATACAGTATCACTATGTAGCCTGTATCGTCTGAAATAAACTCACCGGATACAGTATCACTATGTAGCCTGTATCGTCTGAAATAAACTCACCGGATACAGTATCATTATGTAGCCTGTCCTGTATCGTCTGAAATAAAAAACAGCCACTTCGAGACACAGTTAACTGTATCATTAATTAAGATAAAAAAAATGTTTTTTTTATTTTTTTTCTAATTTATATATTCATAATCCTATATTAATAAATTTCAAAAACTTTTTTTTATTTTTATTTTGACTCTTTATCAATGATACAGTTACCTGTGCTTCGAGCCAGCAAGTCTGTGTACATGTGCACTATTTCTGGAGAATGTTGTTTACAAACAATATTAAATAGTAAAGGTTATTTTTATAGCTTTCGTTGCCTGGTCAACGTCAGAATTCTCGATTCACAATTTGGAACATACATGTATGGTGTATGGGAAAATTAATAGTAAACTTTTGTTTTAATGTTTTTCAGAGTCTTGTAACAGAAACTGCACAGCGTGTTCGGATGGTCAATGTCTGAGTTGTGCTGATGGTTACGCACAGAGTGAGAACAATGAGGGATGTTGCAGTAAAGGTATGGTGGTGCTTTTATTGATTTTAGCTCACCTGTCACAAAGTGTCAGAGAGAGAGAGAGCGTTTGTGATCACTCTCCGTCCGTCTGTCCGTCGTGTGTCCGTCAGTCGACCGTCAACGTTGCTTGTGTAGACACTAGAGGTCACGATTTTGCCTAATCTTTACGAAATTTACTGCTTCGCCTCGGGTGATGAGACTATTTCGGGGTTGGTATTATTTACTGTCACCCGAGCAGCCATGTGTTATTTATTTTAATATTACGAACAAAATAACAAGCATTTTCAAAACAAAATATCAACAAATGTAAGCAGCACTTAGATTGTCGCTATGATAATTTAAATGTACAATCTCAGTCCGTATAAGCTTCTATTGATTTGATGGTTGAAATTGACAAGATTTACAAAAACTATAATGTGAAATATACACAATTATATAAAAAGCATACGGATACTCTCTAGAAGGGTGTTTTTCCGGACTCAAATAATACAACTTTCTATAAATAGCCCAGCCTCGAACAAAATATCACCCGGCTGGTCTATGGGGAAAATACATTGAGAGGTCACGTCAGGAATAATAAATAGAGGATCTTGCATGAGTGCTCATTACATACGAGTTTTATTAAACGAGTGGACAAAATGATATGACACGAGGCTTTGCCGAGTGTTATATCGTTTTTGTCGACGAGTTTAATAAAACTCGTATGTAATGAGCACGAATGTAAGATTCTATTTTATCACATAACATTAGAGAACGCTCCTATTCGTTCAAAATGATGTTGTACGCTGCATAGGTTTCAGCCAAAATTTAGCGGTACAACGAACGCGACGTCATGACGACGTTGGTATTATCCTGACGTCATGTGTCAATCAATGCATGGATTGGCTTACGTCGCGTCAGGCTAATTTGCATATCTATTGCACACTCTGGGAGTGCCGGACGATATTTACGGCACGGCTTTACGGCACTGCTGGACCGCGGGTTATGTAATAAAAGTAATTATTTGATGCTAACGGATGAGATATTGAGTTCTATCAGTAAAATAAAACTGGTTATTACTCTCTGCAGTGACTTATATAAGCTCCGTCCCTACAGGGACTACTTTGGTTTTATCAAAAAATCAACACGGAGCTGTCTGTAACCTTTTTATTACTGAACGTAAACATGTCAGGTGGGGAGGGGGTGATTTTCATACAATAATGCAAAATTCTCAAACAAGTCAATTTGACATATTCACCATAATCCAAGAGGGTGGATTTTGAATTAAGGCTTTCTGGGATTACCCTTAATGTTTTTCCCTTCTCCAAATACTGGGCTAGGTCCCATCACCAAAAGTAAGAAAAACCTTGAGCACTATACATGTACGTAATACAAGAAAAATAAACATTTTTCTTTTTGTTTTAGGGTGTCCCTTTGATGTCAATGGCTTCCATGCCTGCAATATCGACACTGGGGTATGTAGTTATACAAACTGTATAGCAGGGTACTTTGGACAAACGTGTGAATCGTGTCCACTTAGAGTCAGGGTATGTTCACCTACGTTTTTTTTAGTTTAATTTTATTTTACAAATGTATGAAAAATGTTGTCTGCAATAGCAATTAGCAGGGGAGACCGGGGCAAGTCGGAACAAAATTTGTATTTACCAAATAGTTCTCACAAATTGTACCCTTGTACAAATTAATTACGTATATTTCATCAAGCATGGAATCTGCTCACAGAATATCGACTCCCTTCATATATTGAGTGAACGATTATCAAAATATGAGCGCCCAAAGTAATGAGGTGCAATGTTCCGATTTGCCCCATCGATTGTGCAAATTGGAACATAGCCAGGGGTAAGATTGACCACAAACTAATACATACTCTGTCCTGAACTGTATTCACATCCACTGAGTACGTAGTAATTTAAGGCCATGGTACTCACCAAACAAGTTGCAGCCATGCAATGCCATAATGGGTACTCATCACGGCACCAATTACACCCATACCCATGCATTATGGGGTACTCAACAACACTAATCACAAGTAAACTGACCCTATCCCTCATTAGTTACTCGCCACAATCAATTACAGCCATACCCGATCCTATGGGGTACTCACAACCATTAAATCCAGCCATAGTAGACCCTATCTGGTACTTAGCACCATTAAAAACAGCATACTAGGCCCTAAAGTATATTCAAAACCTCTAAGTACAGTCTACCAGGCCGCGTACGGTACTCAACACCATAAAATACAGTCGTCCAAGTCCCTAATTTCAGTTGCTTGTACTTACTAGTACCACAGCCGCATTAGCCACCCTAGCCATATGCTTGACTACCCCATCGAGTTCAGCCATCCAAGGTCCTATTGGGTACCTTACAAACATGAACTACAGTCATGTCAAGTACATAGAGTTCTCACCGCCCCCCCCCAATCACAGTCATGCAATGCCCAAACTACTCACCAACACCAACTACAGCTATGCCAGACACTCGGGGGTTTTAACCACCATTGTATACAGCCATAACAGGATTAAGGAGCGTGTCTTCGACATACTACAGTCATAAAGGGTTATCGACCATCACCAGCTACAGCCATATACGATACCCACCAAACAAGTTGCAGCTATGCAATGCCCTTAGGAGCACTCATCACCACTGAGAACATAATATCATGCAGTAGCCAACCACCATGTGTGCGGTACCTAACAGAGCTGGGCACATGCAGCCTTTTGAGTGTTATGGGTAACAACGCAGCTATCCATAGTTCATTACTTTATGCAGTACCTAACGCAGTTTGCCACAGCGATTGCATAATATGTAAGTAGGCCTACCTAATAATGCCGATCACATCCATGCCTTACTGAATGGGAAGATTCTACATGAGTTTTATTATTCAATTAAGATCCTTATAAATGTTTTGCATGTCTAATCATGTGTATAAAGATAACCAAAGAGTATGTTATGTTGGTCAGGTCAAATTGGAACACTGTTCCAACATGTCCCACGCACATTGTTCCAATTTGCCCCGACCACAAGTGACCTTTGACCTTTAGCGACAGAAATCATTCTAATGACAAAGAAACATATTCAAGAGTTCCAAATGACAGCACAAGCATATTGCTTGAATATTATGCATAGGGGTCATCGAAATTTCGGAGCTTAAAATAGAACATTCCTCAATAACGCAAACGTTAACAGTAACCCTGCCATTTCAACTTTCTCAGATAGTTGACAAGGCTCATGCAGCTCTTACACGCAATACCCTAGTGTGAGAAATAAACATTTTAGCGAGTTATCGCCCTTGTTCCGACTTACCCCGTGTTCCAACCTACCCGGACCCCCCAATAGCTAGAAAAACAGTGTGGACTTATACAGATTATTTGCATGAAGAATGTTCAATGAAGTCATGGAACTACTTGTTTGCGTAAACATATTTAATCATTCTCATACGAGGGTCAGTCAAGAAAAACTGAGAGTTGGTAATGTAAGCCTTCAAAGTCTGTTTGCAGTTTCTTCTTCTACTTCGTAAAATATTATCCCCTTTTGTCTTTGGCCGAATTTTGTCATCTGATATATAGGCTTATAAATATAGTTGCCAAGCAACCAAAGAATCTCACTAAGTGGTGTGTGTTCGCGCCAGCGACATGAAGATTGAATTTGTTGTAAAAAGGTTGATTTCATTATGGAACAACATTAGATAATGACCACACAATTACAATTAGTATTTTGCTTCTTTTTATGGTTACTTCAGAACTGCGACGTCTGTGCCTTGGTGACCGGGAACGAAAGTGTCATCCATTGTACACAGTGCTTTCCATCGTTTTTCGTAACTTCAGACAGGAGGAACTGTTGTCCTGAATTCTGTGATTCCTGTGAAGGTACTAATGGTATGTATCAATATCCTCGTTACCCAAATAAACTAGCATGATTGGATAATCATAGCATGATTACAATGTATCAATACCATCGTTACCCAGATAAACCAACATGGTTGGATAATCACAGCATGATTATCAAACACATATTGCCCAGATAAACCATCATGATCGGATAATTACAGCATGATTACAATGTATCAATACCCTCTTTACCCAGATAAACCGGCATGATTGGATAATTACATCATGATTACAATGTATTGGACCACTTTTACCCAGATAAACCAACATGGTTGGATAATCACAGCATGGTTACAATGTATCAATACCCTTGTTACCAAGATAAACATGCATGGTTGGATAATCACAGCACGATTACAACATGACGGGTGTATGTTTTGGAATATACATCCCATTTTCGGCCAATTTGTCTAATTTCTACTGGTTAAATCTGGGTAAAAATGGTTGATCAAGTCAATTGTCAAGGTCACCATGATATTGAACATATTGGGTCAAATGGTAAGGTTACCACGGTATTAAACAAATAAAATGTCAAGTGTCAAGGTCATTATGACATTGAACATAAAACGTCAATTGTCAAGATCACCATGACGTTGAACTTAATTGACTATAATTTGGTAGCTATGGGTGGATAGATCTAAGGTACATTTCTTTGTTTTTCTCACACAGGAGAAACGTGCACGTCGTGTAAACCAGAGTACTATCTGTACAATGATCGCTGTGATAGTTGTGGTGACTACTGCTTACCTCCATCAGATCAGTCCGCAAGGTATGGCACACTCTTGTCTCCAGTTACTTCCTTTTATTGACTGTCATTCATTGACTTTCATTTATTTGTAAAGGGATGAGACTGTCATTTATTTGTAAAGGGGCTTGACTGTCATTTATTTGTAAAGGAAAGTATCTGTCATCTATTTGTAAAGGGGTGTGACTGTCATTTATTTGTAAAGGGGCTTGACTGTCATTTATTTGTAAAGGAAAGTATCTGTCATTTATTTGTAAAAGGGGCGTGACTGTCATTTATTTGAAAAGAGAAGCAACTGTTATTTATTTGTAAAGGGGCTTGACTGTCATTTTTTTGTGAAGGGGAAGTAACTGTTATTTATTTGTAAAGTGGCTTGACTGTCATTTATTTGTAAACGGACGTGACTGTCATTGATTTGTAAAGGGAAGTAACTGTCATTCATTTGTTTGTATAGTGGAGTAAGTTATTATCCACATACTTTATGAAAGGTAGTATAGTTCAATTACATTGTACTGTATATGTCAAGTAACTGTCATTTATTTCCTCTTTTCATCACAGGGTTAGGATTGACACTGTACAAAAGAAGTCATGTACAATGTATTATGAAAGAATACTCCAATACTTTATATAATCACAGGAACTTGCATAATTTGAAGAAAAAAATCACTACTGTAGAGCCTGTATATTAATTTACTGTGGTGAATTTTTTTTCATTTTTTTTTTTAAATTATGCAAGTTCCTGTGATATAATCTTTGGTATGATGTATATTATTCAGGTGCGATGCTGTGACTGGGGCGTGTTTGTACGGATGTCTCAACAACTGGCATGGAAGTAAATGTAACGTCAACTGTTCTGTGAGGAGGTACAAATTAACATATTACTAGAATTAATGCACCAGTCAATTGAAACCATGCGCTCCAACCCAGGAATAGCAGGGATTTATTTGTGCTTTTTCAAACCCGGGTAAAATCCCTGGCCCTGGGGTACCTTGAATCTCAAGTTTTATAAAAAAAAAATTGGGACAACCCTGACGCCTGAGGGTACTATTAAGTATGAGTATTAGTATTGGTATAACTATAAGTATTTTAGTATGAGGATTTTAGTATGAGTACGGGTATAAGTATGAGTAAGATTACTAGTATAAGTAATAGTATTAGTATAAGTATTAATATTAGTATTAATATTTTAGTGTAAGTATTTTATTAACATTAGTAACAGCATAAGTATGAGTATAAGTATGAATATTTAAGTATGAGTATTATTTAAGATAGTAAAGTATGAGTATTTTAGTATCAGTAATAGTATGAGTATTTGTATGAATATTTTAGTATGAGTATTAGTATAAATATTTTAGTATGAGTATTTGTATGAATATTTTAGTATGAGTATTAGTAGAAATATTTTAGAATGAGTATCAGTATGAATGTATTAGTATGAGTATTAGTATGAATTATTTTAATATTCATATGAGTAACTTAGTAGGAGTAGGAGTATAAGTATTATTATTAGTATGAATATGAAGTATTTTTGTATGAGTATCATTATTAGTATAAGTGTAAGTATTAGTATGAATATTTAGTATGAGTATGAGTATTTTAGTATGAGTATGAGTATTTAAGTATGAGTATTTTAGTATGAGTATTAGTTTTTAGCTGGAAAAGAATATTAAATTCATGACTACAACATTCAAATTATAAAAATTGTTGGAAAAGGTTTACTATATCAGGCAAAAAAATGAAATATCTACATTAAACATATTGTAACATATTGCATTAATTTTGTGGCTTCTAGAACTCTATAATTATGTATCATTTTTCCTTCATTTCTTGCTGATGAACAGAAGCACTCTTCATCACCAAGAATAATGTAACAATTGTTAAAGTACTCTTAATCAAAGCTCACACTTGCCATCAAGGGAATGCATGTTTCCCGTATTATCTACTTTCTGTGGAACAATAACCTCTAAACAACGGGCAATATTTGCAGCTCCCAAAGGATGTTGCTCTATGGAGGTTGTATTATAATCACAGAGCATAAACCAAATCACTGTTTGACTTATTTTGATACTATACAATTCAACTTGTATGACTTATTGTGAGCAAAGCATCTATGATTTCCGATCACTGAATGACTTATTATGAGCAAAGCATCTGTGATTTCCGATTACTGTATGACTTATTGTGAGCAAAGCATCTGTGATTTCCGATCACTGTATGACTTTTTGGAAGATTATACAATTCAACGTGTATGCATTATTGTGATAACCAGACTTGTTTATACACTGTGTTTCTAATCTTGTTTCTATTTGATCTATTAGATGTGATCAATGTACATACAATGAACCGACGAATAATCTCACGTGCGCTGATTGTATAGATGGATTCTACGGCCCTTATTGTATCCCGTGTAATGACCACTGTCTGCCATCACCAATAGGAAGTGATCCTAATACATGCTTTCAAGACGGTAAGTGCAGGGGTTTTTTCGTTTAAAAAAATGCTGAGCGTAGCCTATATTTGCCTGAGCGCTTTTTTGCTGAAATAGGGCAGGCATAAAAGTGCCTCCACCGGTATTTAAACCTAGGTTGCCAGATTCGCCTACAAGTGCCCTAACCATTGTGCAACAGAGGCCCATTGTTGGCAAGTGTTATTTGTTGCTGATAAGTCAAATTTACTTACCAACAAACCACAGTAAGCATATTTTCATTGTTTGTTTAAACATTTGCTAAAATTAAAAAAATTAAAAGTAAGTATAAAAATTGAAAGTAAGTATAAAAATTGAAAGTAAGTATAAAAATTGAAAAAAAATTGAAAGTAAGTATAAAAATTGAAAGTAAGTATAAAAATTGAAAGTAAGTATAAAAATTGAAAGTAAGTATAGTCCAATCATCCGGGGTGGTATTCAAGAAGCATCTTAAGGGTAAACATAAACATAAACATAAACATAAACATAAACATAAAGACTTGTCTTCAAATCTTAAAATTTCCTTATTAAAGTGTATCAGCTAAACAGGAAAAGCAAGATTATCTATTTTTAATTTTTTATTGTAGCTCTTTACATAATGCTTCCTTTATACAGGTATAATGCTTCTAAAGCATTATGTAAAGAGCTGCAATAACTACAAAGAATACACGGAAATAACAACAGCTCAATCTTTTAATTTTAGTAAAAATATTTAAGTTTTCCCTTAAGATGCTTTGTGAATATCAACCCTGGACTTGAGTAATTTTTACCACTATTATCTGATAATTTGCAGGAAGTTGTAGGTATGGATGTGAGGATGGTTACCGTGGTGATAGATGTGATATATTCTGTGAGGCTACAACCAGTCTACAGAACTGTGCAGTCTGTGACAGATATCTGTTTACGTAAGTCAACATTCATATATACTGGGCATCACTGAAATGTTATAGTTCGCCGGGGATAACTCTAGCCTTATCAATAAACAAACAAAGCAAACTATAAACACTGCACGGACGAATGGCCGCCAGTTATAATTGTAGATTTAAAGAGTATATCATTAAAAGTGTATATGCACAAGATTGAACAAAAATGAATATCGAAAATGTAATTAATTTTCATTTTTATTTGTAAACAAAGGCTAGTGTTATCTCCGGCAAACTATAACACTTATACATGTATACACCACTGTATTTTGTATATAATATGACTTATCCGTACAAAAGTTTTTTAGTGTGTGCATTTGAATATTGTTAAATAGGATAGCTGTGACTACACTGTAAGGTCAAAACATAGTCATGTTCGACTTTTAACACAGTGTAACGTGAATTTAAAATAAAAGAGTCACTGGAGTGGTAACTTTTTATTGACGCTGAGTATACATTGTATGGTCATTTTGTACAAAGAAGTACAAATTATCTCCCTTTGTGTTATCACAGGAGTATAAGATGAAAGCTCCTAAGATAACAAATATGAACGTAGTGAGTAGAAATTGACATACACAGTTGATTTTGACTGCCACATGTTTTTATAGACTGACAGAGACTATAAATAACAGAGAAAAACAACTGCCTCTATAACCTAGCTACTAAATGTCACCTGTGTGACTTTAATTTTTCGAAATAGACCATTTTGTGAAAAAAACCCAGTTTAATCCTACCTACTTGTGAAAGCTGTACATGTGCTTAATATCTGTTCTTATTTGTATTTATTTATTTTGTCTGTAACTTACTAAAAACAAAGGTTGAAGCAACCCATTATTCAACTACATGTAATTGCTATTTATCACATAACCTGCGGTCCATGAGTGCCATAAAGCCGTGCCGTAAATATCGTTAGGCACTCCCAGACTGTGCAATAAATATTCAAATTAGCTTGACGTGACGTTAGCCAATCCATGCATTGATCCGTCAATGACGTCAGGATAATATCAACGTCTCCATGACGTCGCGCTCAATGTACCGCTGAATTTTGGCTGAAACGTATGCAGCGTACATCATCCTTTTGAGCAATAATGAGCGTTTTCTAAGGTTATGTGATAAATAGAATCTTACATTCGTGTTCATTACATACGAGTTTTATTAAACCGGTCGTCAAAAACAATATGACACTTGGCAAAGGCTCGTGTCATATCATTTTGTCCACTCGTTTAATAAAACTCGTATGTAATGAGCACTCATGCAAGATCCTCTATTTTTCGAATTTTATGCAAATACTACGGTTAAGAAATTACGAAATATCATGTTCTTGAAGTTCTGATATTATGTACTATTGTAGTTGTTCAGCGTGCAAGGAAGGCTATTGGGGTGAAAAATGTGAGTTTGGATGTAGTGATACGTGCGTACGACGTACCGAGAGACCGACATGTTCCATCAATCAGGGATCATGTGACTTTGGTTGTATTGGTGGTTATTACAAACATGATTGCCTCGGACAATGTCCTAACTGTGGCCTCGATACATGCAATAGAACTACAGGTATAGTAATTGTACATTTACTGATTTCTGATTGGTCAAAATATGAAGGTGTGCCAAATTTACTGCTTTATGATTGGTCATAATTTGACTGTTTTGCCAATTTACCGCTTTATGATTGGTCAAGTTCTGAGGTGTTTCACAGTAACTGCTGTCTGATTGGTTGAAATGTGAAGGTGTGGCACATTTACTGCTTTCTGATTGGGCCATATTATTTGTCATTTCAAATTGAAATTGAATAGTAAAAATAAAAGTATCATTAATGATACCAAACATACAGCAAGCTAGGCACACAGCACTTAACAATGCCCCCCCCCCTTCATTGATGAGGGGGTATATTGCTTTGCACATGCCAGTTGGTCTGACTGTCTGTCTGTGTGTAAGTACACCAAATGGTTTCTGTTTAATAACTTAAGAATGATTTCCACTAGTGTCTTCAAACTTTACATGGAGGTTGGTCATCAACAGTAGTTGACCCCTATTGATTTTGAGGTCAAAGGTCATTGTCACGATGACCTTTACCATATTTGACTTTTGGGCTGCCATGGGGGCATATTCGTTTTACAAACATCTCTTGTCTAGATTTGATCAACAGTAGACCATCTGTATATTAAAAGGATTGATTTTAGCTGAAACTAGGTAATTCAGCTTCTTTATTGTGAAAACTAGGTCATTCAGCTGATTATTGCTAAAATTAGGTCATTCAGGATTTTTATTGCTGAAACTAGGTAATTCAGCATTTTTATTGCATGAAACTGGGGCATTCAGCTTTTTATGGCTGAAACTTGGTCATTCAGACAGCTCACACTTCAATTGGCTATTAATGTTTTGACAGGTTAAACTTGGGCTTTCAGTGGTTAAGTTCATATTCTCGTGGTATGTGATATTTTTATGATTTCTGTGCTCAGCTAGTTAAGTTGAGTTCTGCGTTCCCTGTCTGATTTTCTATAATCTGTTTCAATTTCACCTTAAATGTTTTTCCAGGAGATTGTTTAAGTGCTTTATGTAACCCGGGCTTCTATGGACCGAGCTGTAACCTTACCTGTCCCTTCAACTGTGCACCAGATCCCCTCAATGGTCAGCCATTCTGTGATTTCACCACCGGAAGTTGCACATACGGATGTACGGATGGAAAATTTGGTACTTACTGTACACAAGGATGTAGTGTGAACTGTGCCTGGAGTCCCAGTCGCTCAGAATCTGGTAAGTTGTTTTTTCTCTTTTTATATTTTATTTCAATTTTCTTTTATACATATAGTACATGTACGAGGGGTGATCAATGTATTCGATGATTTTTGGCACTTTTATTACACGCATGCAGAATGTACATTGGTATACTTGTATAATGTGTTTTTTTTATATGCTTTTATTTATCCTCGCCACCGGAAATCGATGTGAGAGGTTAGTCACTTTAGTTTTTGAGTGATAGTGCATGATACCGAAGATGCCCAAGCTCCTGAAGCATCCCTGGTTCTTTTACGTGCCAATGTAAAGCATCATACACTTGCCCTCAGTTGTAAAGTCTCGTCCGAAAGACTGTTAGTAATTTTAATGTAAGGTCACAGGGAAACACTGACATTCATCTATTGCTTTTATACACTACAGGTCCCCTATGCGCTCAAACTGATGGAAAGTGTGAATACCAATGTCAAGCTGGTTACTATAGAAACAACTGTACAAGTCCCTGTGAGTCACAATGTGTGGATAATACATGTGATCTATCACAAGGAACGTGTCTCGAATGTGCCAAAGATGAGCCCGGATTTCTGTGTCCGTTCGGAAGTAAGTGCTCTTGTTGTGTTTAAAAACAGGAACTTTTCAGCAAATTCTGTGATTCTGAATTGGGCAAACTATGTCATTTTGAATGCGGCAAACTCTTGTCATTCTGAATGCGGCAAACTCTTTCATCCTGAATTCTCTGTCATTCTAATAGGGCAAACTCTGTCATTCTGAATGCGGCAAACTCTGTCATTCTGAATGTGGCAAACTCTGTCATTCTGAATGCGGCAAACTCTGTCATTCTGAATTCTCTGTCATTCTGAATGCGGCAAACTCTGTCATTCTGAATTCTCTGTCATTCTGAATGAAGCAAACTCTGTCATTCAAAATGTGGCAAACTCTGTCATTCTGAATGCGGCAAACTCTGTCATTCTGAATGCGGCAAACTCTGTCATTCTGAATGCGGCAAACTGTCATTCTGAATGCGGCAAACTCTGTCATTCGGAATGCGGCAAACGCTTTCATTCTGAATGCGGCAAACTCTGTCATTCGGAATGCATGTGTATGACAGAACTCAGGTCAGCTGTTAACCTATTTTAGGTTTCTATTTCGTTTGCTGAAGAGTTCCTGTTTGTTTTTACTGAATTTTATTAAGTTACATGAAAATGGCAGTACTAGAGATCCATATTAAAAACAAGGACTGGTTTGATATTGATTAGCTTTGAAACAACCCTCATTACATATAAACAATTACTGGTTTAAATCTAGTTAGATCTGAAATTATTTTATATTAATTTATTTAAGGTACTTTTATTAATTTATTTAAGGTGCTTTGTGAAACAAGTTTTTCCAACTTATATGAATTACTCTCAACACCTCATGCCACAAGGGTATAAGAGACATTAAAAATACATCCTCATTTGAAAGGTAGCCTTAATTTCGGAGTGCGTCTTAATACACAGTTTTTACGGCATTAGTCTTAATGTTTTTCATCCATGTTATAATGTTTTATAACATAACTTACATAAATTACCTAAATTGAATGATGTTTTTTTTAATTAAAAAAAATGAAATTGAGAAAAACAATAATCTTCTGATTATACCATTTTCTACCATATTTATCCAAGTATAATTTCCATATTACAACAACATAGGAATTGTACCAAAAAATTGGACACTTCTTGTAAACAGCTTCAAAAAAAGTATGTAGATATTTTTCCAAGTCTGTGATGGACAAATTCAGAACAACTATAATGTTCTTTTGCATTTTTTCAAGATTTTTGCATAGAACTTTTTATTTGACTTTTCAACCGATTTTTACCTGCGTCTTATACACAGCTGCATGCAATACTTCGTCAAATACGGTAATTCCTTGAATTATATAGCCAGTTCTTGTTTCTATTACTGCCATAAAAGTAATTCAAACTTATTCAAAAGTCCAATATTTAAACATATTTTATTACTCAAATAAAATATACAATTACTTTCATACAAATAATTGTACATGTATATTCTATTTGGGTAATAAAATATGTTTAAACACAAGCCCTATGTACTACCATAGTCAGGAAAACACATATGTGTCCCTGTGCCAAAGAAAAAACTATTGATGCTTTTTACAGTACAGTTGTCCATTTCTGCTATTGCTAGTACGTAAATCAGGGTACTGTTTTCTATTATAATTATGTTTATTCTATGACAATATTCATGTTTTTGAGGAACAATTATTATGATTATTATTTGCTATCTGTATAAATTGCTGTTTCACTTTTACAAATCATTAAAATATTGTAGAAATATTTTACAAACTATCGCCCCACCCCTCTCTATTCAAATCTTCACTAACTCCAAGCACAACATTCAAAACATTTTATTTGTGTTGATGATTTGACAAGAATTATGATATTGTTTCTAAAGAGAGTTCCATTTTCTGTTCGGTCCATATATCTGTGTGGCACATGACTGCTTTCTGATTGGCCAAAATCTAAAGGTGTGATCCGTAAAAACTGCCTTCTGATTGGTCCATACTCTGAAGGTGTGGTCCATTTACTGTTCTTGGATTGGCCAATATCTAAAAGTACATGTACATTTTGTATTTACCTTGAATCCAATCCTTATTGACATGAAAAGGGTGTAATTTATAAGACAGCCATCCACACCACCAAACGTTTCTCCTAGCAAAAATAGTTTCTAAGTTTGAATTAGTGCATTCTCTTTGAAACCATAATTTTGTCACATCATTGACATGTTATAATTATGTATTTGTTATAATACATGCATGTAAACTCTGACCTCATTGATCTGGCAACCAATTTTATACATTTTGTACATTTTGTTGGTCACTTATTGAGGTTCACTGTGATACTAGAACAAATAATGCATGGTGAAAGCCTGAATAAAATATCCACCTATATGATTGGTTGATAGCTAAAGGTGTGTCATATATACTGCCTTATGATTGGCTGATTGCTAAAGGTGTAACACATTTACTGCTTTATGATTGGACAATATCTTAAGGTGTGCCAGTCATACTGCTTTATGATTGGTCAATATCTAAAGGTGTGCCATACATATTGCTTTATGATTAGTCAATTTCTAATGGTGTAAACAATAATTTTTATAAATGTGCAAAGGGGCTTTTGATCAATGATGACTGACAAAATTGTACAAATACTATGGATGCTAGGTCTATGTTGTCAGACTCTATACTAACAGTCTTGCATGTGATAACTTAGCTGACACCACTAATAGCACTGTGTGATTGGTTGTTGCATGTCTTGAGCTCTATGTCTTGGCGTTCTGTTGCTTTACAAGGCATGGATAATATGCACAAACAATTCAATTGGCTTTATAAGTCTATTTTCTCCGAGTTTTGTAAATAATGTGTCCTTCCTTTTGCTGAATTAATATCAAATTTCTAAGCTTATAGGGTGAGCTGTAACTAAGTTTTGGAACTTTCGGCATAACCCATTTGCATTTGCTTTATTAGTATGTATTGGCAATGAAATATGTAAAATCTTAAAGTTCAATGCTTCTGTCAATGATTACAAAGTAGAATAAATAAAAAGAAGGTGTTATTTATTTATTCTATAATATTCTTTCCTATTGAAGGACGATACATAATTTATATTGATTACAAAGTAGTTTTGTTAAAATGCTTGAGCAGTGAAGAGACAAGACAGCTTAGTGTGTTTTGAGAGAATAGTTACTGCAAATTGAATTGTTTGTACTTGTTGGTGTATCTTGCCTGTTTTATTGCTGCTACCATGGTCACTGTGGCAACCTCATTCTGTTGTACACTGCTTAGATGCTGGCACATTTCTCAAATCATAGCTTGCAAACAGTAACTTGCATCATTTATTATAATCTTACCATACAGGTAAAACTTGTAAAGAAATGGTTTTGTCTTTCAAATCATCATTGTTACTCCACCTCTTCTGTTACTAAGGTAAAAACAAGTCATCTTCCATATTAATTTTATTCATTATTCACTCCTTTCTGATTGGTCAATATTTGAAGGTGTGTCACATTAACTGCTTTCTGATTGGTCAATATATTAATTAACTGTTTTCTGATTCTTTTGTATTTCATCAGTGTAACCTCAAAATACAATTTACCTTTTGTCAATAGCTATTTCATCTCTATTTCCAAATACAATTCGCCTTTTGTCAATAGCTATTTCATGTCCATTTTTCCACTTTCACTGTGCAATAATCATCTGCAAGCAGTGTCAATGGTGAGCGGTTGCTACAGTGACTTTATCTCATTTGCTAAATGCTAGTTAGCATCTTTTCACGTAGACTAGATTTTCCTTCTTATTCTGTTGTCAAATTTTGTGTTCTTCTTTTAAAAGACATGTTACAATAAGATAAAGTAACTTAAAATAGTCAATGTAGTGATGTTACAATGCACTAGACAATAAATTATCATATATAGAGTGTTTCTTTGATGTATGAATTGAATTCCATGAAAAAAAAAATGTTTTATGTTCAATTTTAAGAATGTACATTTGAAAGGTGATTTTAATTCATGATGTAGTATATGCAAACTCATTATCATATATCCGGCTTGGGATAAAGAAAAGCTTTGCCATTTTTTTCTTATTTTATTTTTTACATTGCTTATCTCTGTACAAGAGAAATCACAAGCTCTATTTGTATACCCCATACACACTGTATAAGTTTAGTTGTTTCGATACATATAATTCAATAAAACCTTCACAAATACCCAAGTTGTTTTGGGTTTGCGGACTCAGTTTGTGACGCCACCGGACAACCATGTCGAGATTTTAAACAGGTAGGCAATATTTTGATATTTTACTTCATGATTGTAAACAATTAATGATTTCTCACCCAAATTAGAGTTATGAAAGGTACAGTAACCTTAGGTTTAGTCTCGATTTATAGTGGGTATACATTTCCTATCATAATGACCACAACGACTGTTGGATGGTTACCAACGTTGTACTAATGTTTAAAGCATGCACTCATCTGCAAAATATGAGTAAACTTTCTTTGAACAATTGATGTTTGTTTGATCATTAAAAAAGTATTTTCAATGAATATGCATTGACAATAAAAAAATTGTTTTAATGAATTTTTGCATCAATTGTCGATTGCAAAATAAAATTATTGTCAAACTTAAAGTTGAAGGTGTGTGTATCATTTTTATGGTACTATTTTTTGTAAATTTGAATAAATGCAATTGTTTGTTTTGTTTTTTGTGCCAATGAACAATAAATAAACAAATAAAAAACAGCAGAATTGATCAAGGGGTTGGTTATGTCTTGTTTGATACATTGTTGTTTATTTGAGTGTTGTTGAGTTTACGTGAAGAGATGTTTTTCCAACCACAATGTGTGTGACCCTAATGCAGCACAGACAAATTAATGATGCTTTGCTGCTATTAAAAATGTTGTCTGTCTATGTTGCTATGGCAACCATTAATGTTTATTAATTGAAGGCTACATGTAAATGTTGCTATGGCAATAATTAATGTTTATTAATTTGAATGCTACATGTAAATGTTGTTATGGCAACAAGTAATGTTTATTAATTTGAATGCTACATGTATGTTTATTACAAGCTGATGTATTTTATTACATGTATTGTTGTTTATGCTAAGAATTGTAATAAAACATAATTTTAAGCTTGCTAATACAAATGTAGAATAATTACCTTGTTATGTTATATTTCAAAATGTTGCTTTTTATTTTATAATTAAGTGTATTTTTACTGTATAAAATTGAATAAAACTTATGCAGCCTGGTGTCTGTATTCATGTTTGTTGTTTTTGTCCAATTTTGTGTATATGTTGTGAAAGCCCTATGAGTGCCAGAATGCTGTCAGACATTGGATCAGTAACTATGAAAACTACCAACCCAATATCATATAAAAATAACCATTTAATGTAACCATAGCAACGCCATTCTAACCTTAACAACGACCAAAGGCTTCCATGTTATGAAGACCAAGAGTCAATTTACGCATGTCAGATATTACATTGTTTGTGGTGGGTGGGTTAGTGAACATTTTCTTTGTCTTTCATTCACATTTGTGGAGCTTAGAACACCTCACTTGCAATCAAACCAAAAACAAATGTAGTGTTGCATTTTATATTTCCATTTGACGTACACTATCATGATTATTATCCCATCATAAGTTTGTACTCAACTGATGCTTTTATGAGAATCAAACCAGTTTAATGATTTGGTTCATTTGCCTTGTTAATATAGTTTGCTTGCTGAGTACCATAGATGCCTGTTTATAAAACAACCTCCATTATAAGACCCACCTGGATAATGGAACAACAAATATTGCGTATAGACTCTCCTATAAGTCACGTTGCCTTATAGGTGGGCGTGTACTGTAAGTTAACTTGCTTACAGCTTGAGATTGTTGTTGTTGTTATTTGACTGATATTGGACATTTTTTGTAGGGATTCTCCTATAATTCGGGTTGTCTTATAAGCGTGTATGTACTGTAAGTTAACTTGCTTATGGCTTGAGATTGTTGTTGTTGTTGCTATTTGACTGCTGCCAGACTGCTGTTGGAATAGTGTATTTACATTTACAGTTTGTGATACTGGACTACAGGGACAATTCTGCAATATCTCGTGTCCTGGACTGGATAAATGTTTGAACGGCTTCTGTGATAGAGAGAGCGGTCATTGTTTGGCTTGCGTCTCCGCTATGTGGGATATCTATTGTAACGCTTCATGTCCAAACTGCCTGGATAATTACTGTCGTCAAGGTGACGGGGTGTGTGAGATTGGATGCTCTGATGGTTACTATGGAGACACATGCAGAGAAGAATGTCATTCACGTTGTTATAGATGTGAGAGAAGTTCCGGTGAATGTCTTGTTTGCTCTCCTGGAGCGTACGGGGAAGTCTGCGAGTTAGATTGCAGCCCAAAATGTCAGCCAGATAGCGTAACCAGTCTAATAACGTGTTCTAAAGATGTCGGAAACTGTACAATAGGGGCTTGTATCCCAGGATACTATGACCCAACATGTACATTACAATGTAGCCAGCATTGTTACCCTGATGTCAATAGAGATATATTATGTGATGTCAACACTGGTAACTGTCTGTTCGGATGTGAGGTGGGGTATTTTGGACCGCATTGTACGGGGGTTTGTAGCAACACATGCACAAACTCTTCATGCTATGGAGATAGGAATAACTGCACCATCTCATGCATTGATACTTTCTTTGGCTTCCCGTCCTGTGATCGACCTTGTAATGATGAATGTATCGAGGACAGTTGTCATGATGATACTGGGACTTGCACGTACGGTTGTGAAGTCGGATCTTTTGGAGACACGTGTAATGAAACATGTTCTACGGAGGATAATACTTGTATTGACGGGTCATGTGACCGGATGCTGGGATACTGTGCTGAATGTGACGAGGCAGAACCCGGCTACCAGTGTCGAGATGCCGGTACTTGCTTACTAATCTTTATTATCTATTATGTTGAACAAGAATCCACCAGTTTTGAACTACAGTATAACCTCTCCAGAGCGACCACTGTAGAGCAACCACCTCCCTATAACAACACCTTCAGAATATCCCTTTACTGATATTTACTATTAATTTAACCTCTGTAGAGCAACAACCTCTGTACAACAGTCAATATTGCAGAGGGTGTTGCTCTACAGAAGTTGTACTGTATCTTTCCTACAGGTCAATTTATCACTCACAAACAAATGATTCCCAATTCTAAATTCTTCCGTCCCACAGAAGCCAGGCACATTGAGTTTAATGAAACTATAACCCCACCAAAAAATATGTCAATATATTAATTTATTGACAAAACAATATCCTTATTATAATAAACACCCGCGTTTTTTTCTCTAACTAGATCTATCTCTATGCTCTCGCATGTTTCTTTCACTGCATGTCTGATTTTATCATCAGGGGTTTTACTGAGGCATAAAGTCCAAGCCTGATAAAAGTCGCAAGTCTGTTTGTGCCATTAGCACACATCCCTACACCTTGACTAGCTTTCAAACATTGCTTTATTGTTTTAATTCAGATTATGGAACCTAAAATAACCATAACTTTGTGAATTCTTTGAATTATTTCTTCAAATAACTTTTATTTTGTGCAGAAAATATAATTCTTTCTAATGCAGCAAATTCGGATTTCCGGATTATTCCGTAATTGTAGGACCCCTGTTCCATGATGCAGCCCTACCATTAAATCAGAAATCTTTCATGAGAAATTGTGTTTGCTGTTTGCATGCTCGAGATCATTTAATAATAATATCGTTTGCCAAAATTAATCGACAACAAGCCAGTTAGTGCAAACAGAGACTCGGTAGATAACATGTCCCCTCACAGCTGATTTCCTGGTATGATATATGCTCTAATGCACAACTTCAAAATAAATAAATCACATGCCCGTATCTGATACTGATTCAAATCTGGGTCTGAATATAAAGTTAAAAAAAAATCCAAAAGGGCTAAACAAATTCTCGGTTGCTGCTTTTTAGACGGTAGGTCTGGAACAGCAAACATACTCTTTTTAAGGATAGCCCTATCTCTATACTTTCTCATGCTGCATGACTCAAAGATGTCTAATTTCACCATAAAGTAATATTTTGTTGTGTATAGTCTCTAGTAGAAACACATCATGAAACGATGATAAGGGAACTGAAGTTTGTGAAATAATTTGGCTTCTTGAATGTGTGATCATAGCAGTATTAATCCAACCTCTTTCTTTCTTAACTTTAACATTTAATGTTACAAACACAAATGCTTGACAATGTTGCAACATTAGGTACTCTGATTAGGTACTCTTGGGCTCTCAAAGTCCCATTACTGAGCTTTAATTGGCTATTTTCAAAAAGCAATAACTTAAGCAGTAACCCTGTCTGCAGAAGGATGCATTTTGAGCTCTTGAGTTGAGTCCCAATGGTTGAAAACACCCAAGATGGAAGAAAACGAACTACAGCCTCCAGTTGATTTGTTGACCAAATAACGACTTGCAAACAACAAATGCATAATTTATAGTCAAGGGGAAGCAACTCTTATAAAATAAGTATTTTGTCTTCCATACATTTTACTTAAAATTAATGTGATTTTGGCATACAGTATTTCTACAGATATAGTTAACATTCTGTTGTCAATTATAGGTCATGTGTGAAAAACATAATACCTTGTATTTACTGGATGATTGGAAAAAAATTGGGAGAGATAATCAGGCTTTAAGATAAAAAAGTCTTCAAATGGCAAATCCTTCCCTAGCTGAGGAATTTATGCACCTCAATGATATTTGGTTAGTGCTCATGTGGAGCCCATTGTCTGTCATTCGTGGAAGACTATTTGATATTATAATAGCATGTGAATTTAAATACCCATATAGACATAGTTATTTTCAGTCGATTAGGTGTGAAATATTGGACTTTTTTTAAATTTTCGCTTGTGTCTTTGATAATATTGCTAACCCTTTCTTGACTCTGTTTGTTTCTGATTTAAAAGTCTTTACTCATATCTTATGCAAATTCATCCATTTTGCATTAATGATGTGATTTCATAATTGATTAATAACACTTCTAACCTCTGAATATTAACCCCTGTCGGCCCCTCAAGTTGTCTTGTTTGATTGCTGCATTAATACATGTACACTTGACTTAAATGTTATGTTTGTAGTTGTGATGTGTGCTCCTATATACTTGTCTTTTTGAAAGGATACATAGTTGGCAGAATGGTTTGACTACATGGTTTCATCCAGGTTCAGTTGCCAGACTGGAGCCCCAGGTCATTATGTCCTTTCATGGCATTATAATACCATCATTCGTTCTCCACCACTGTTTTGTGTTTGTTTCTTACTAGTATTTGATTCATCTGTGACATTGGTCATGGTCTGATGCCTTACACATGTGGCAGTGTTGTTTGATGCCTTCCACATGTGGAAGTGTTGTCTGATGCCTTCCACATGTGGCAGTGTTGTCCGCAGCTTGTGGATGATTATTTTAGTAATGGTTAATAATGAATTCCTGGAAAACCGTTTAAGTGAACTGGTTGCCACATGTACAATCTGTAACAGTTACTGAAAAATTATAGAAAAAAAATGTTGTTGTTTTTTAAATCTGACTGGAAGAACTTCTCTTGCACACCTTCTGTAGGATGTCCTGATGGACAGTATGGATCATTTTGTAACCTAACCTGCACGGGAGAGGAACATTGTCTGAATGGTTTGTGTGACAGGACATCTGGGCATTGTATGGCATGCACCACCGGTCGCTATGGGGATTATTGCTCTCGTGAATGTGGAAGTTGCGCCGATGGAAACTGTTTCCAATCTAGCGGAGTTTGCCTTAGTGGATGTGTTGAGAGATTCTACGGACAGTTTTGTCACATACCATGCTTAGGGAGATGTCGGGAATGTGATCAACTGATTGCGACATGTAACACGTGTGAACCAGGAACATTTGGTGGAGATACATGTAATTCTGACTGTAGTCCGAATTGTGAACCATCCGAAAATGGAACAGTTTATTGCTCACGTTTGAATGGAGCATGTTTGGAACAAGCTTGCATTGAAGCGTTTTACGGGGATCAGTGCAATCTGGAGTGTAGTCCAAACTGCCAGACTGACACTGATGGTAATAGAGTTTGTGACTATACGACTGGAGACTGCTCAAATGGATGCATGTTGGGGTTCTATGGGGCGCACTGTGAAAAATTGTGTAGTATGCAGTGCAGGGATAGACATTGTGAGGAATTTTATAACACATGCGTAGAAGGCTGTGTGGAAGAATTTTGGGGACAAACTTGCGACACTGCGTGTGATACTGGATGCTTGCAGCGAGCTTGTGATGATGACACGGGTCACTGCACACTGGGATGTAATACAGGTCAGTTTGGATCACAGTGTGAGCATACATGTACTGTGTCGTGCATTGACGGGTCATGTGACCGGGACACGGGACAATGTGTAGAGTGTAGTAAGGCGGAACCTGGATACCTGTGCAGAACAGCCGGTAATGTTGCATGCCAGTTAAGTGTGTCTAATACGCATGGAATAACATGGATTGTTTTAACAGCATGTAGGAGTGATCTCTTCTAATATAGCAATAGAAATATGATATGAGTGTCTGCAATGCTGAATACGAATGGAATAACATGACACTGTTGACATATAGCTAAAACTGCTTTAACAGCATGTTTGTTTGACCACTAATAATAGTAAAGATAGGGAATGAATAACAAAAAAACATCCTGCCGAGCATAGCCTTTATTTTTTTCAGTCAGCTTTCTGCTGAAATATGGCAGGTCGCCAGTAAGATGGCAAGCGCGTTGGTGAGCTAACCATTGAGCTACGAGGCACATCTTGAGTAACAATTTTTGTTACATTGGCAGTTTGTTTGAATGAGGACTAACAAAGCAGTTAATCTCCAAATTTTCAACACATCTAGTATTTCCTGAATAACAAAAACATAATTGGATTGAATGATGACTTAACGAAGCAATGATCTCCAAAACCCTCGCTTGATGTGCCTGCATGCATGGCATTGTCAACATAATCGCATTGTGATGCCCTTGATTGCAGCATTTTTTCCTATGTACAGTATGGAAATTTCTTCGTATACAACATCCTGGACCTTCACAGCACCAAGCATCTTTGTACAGTATGTTACATCCTGGGTCTTGACAGCACCCAACGTCTATGTACCAGTAACTAATACTTAATGTAAGTCTAATGCTTGAGTTGATTTTGCTTATTTACAATATACTGTAAAGTCATTTAATTTCGTTTTTAACATTTTTTATTTTCATAAGACATATTATACAGCTATACACAATACATAATATACAAACAATTTTGTCAAAAAAAATGTGAAACTAATTCCTGAATCTTTATGATATTATTCATTAATGTCATTATGATTTTTGTAGTATATATATAGTGGAGGGGGGGAGTTATGAGGACAGTCGCTTAGAAGATATGTTGTGGTTGTAGAGAGTGAGAAAGGAAAGTAAGAGAAAGATAATAAGAAATGGTTATGGGTTCGGGGAATTTACACAATATCACTATTTGAGGTATACAAGTTATGAAAACTTCTGCCATTTTCTGTTACAGATTTGGAGTTTGTTTTTGAATAGTGCGATTGTTTGTTCCAGTTTTTTCGATAGTTAATGTATTCTTTAAATGACTGGATCGTCGGTGTGTGTTTATTGCATTTACATTTAAATATGAAATATTTTGCAAGCAGTATAATATAGTTGGTAACAAGCCCATCTTCTTCTGTATTCTTCATAGTGTTGCAAACTGAAATATTTTGAAATGTGATATTTAAGTCTTTTGAAAGTTTTTGTACTAGATATGACCTAACTTCAGCCCAAAAACTTTGTACAATATGACATTCCCAGAACATATGGTATATAGAGTCTGGTTGTCTATTGCAAAAATCACATAAGCTTGACTGGGTTATATGACACTTGTGTAAAAATGAATTGTCGGGTATTATATTCATGAGGTATTTATACTGAAATTCTCTAAGTTTAGTGTCTATTGTAATAGTATTCGTTTGTTGGAAAATTTTAACCCATTCTGTGTCTTCTATGGTGAACCTGAGATTCCATTTTTGTTTGTATTTTTGGTTCTGTTGATAGTTTAGTCTTGATTAGTGAATTATATGCAATCTTACTTAATTTGCTTTTTCCATTTAGTCTATCGATTAGGTAGTTTGGTGGGTTGTATGTTATAATTTCGTTTTGCATTTGTGTCTTCCATTCTTTCGGTATGTTTTTAATGAGGGTATAGTATTTCAAGTAGTCTCCATTAGGGATATCATATAGAAATTTCATCTGCTCGAAGCTGTGGAATATTTTGTGTCTGAAGTCAAATATATGTTCTACATACTGGATTCCTTTACTGAACCAGGTGTTATAGTAAAATAACTCATTTTTATTTATATGTTTTATACTTGAATTATTCCAGATGATTTGTTTGGATGTTTGGATTTCAGTGTTTAGGGTGTTGACCTTAGACCATGAAATCAATATATCCTTTAAAAATTTTGATTTTATATTGAGACTTTTACAGTCTTTTTCAGTAATATAACATTTAAATAGTAATAATCCTCCATACTTTTCTAATTCGGTCTTGTAATGAAAACTCCAGTTGGCGTTTGAATTAAAAATTCTTTTTATCCAGCTTATATTTAATGAATCTAGAAAACATTCCATGTCTATCATTTTTAGACCCCCGTCTTTGTATTCTTGAATTATTTGTTTACGTGATATTTTATCAGGTTTTGAATTCCACAAGAAATCAAAGAAAATTGTATTGATCAATTTTATAAAATGTGCTGGTGGGTTTTGTAACACAGTAAGGGGATAAATTAACTTTGGAAGAACAAATGTTTTTAGAACTTCTATTTTTCCAATGAGTGTTAAGTTCCATTTTTTCCATTGTTTTAGGACATTTTTACATTCTATTATCTTATTTGCTACATTTAGATCATACATTGAAGATAACTTATTACTGAAGGTAATTCCTAACGTAGTTGCCTCCGACGAAGTCCATTCAAATTCGTTGTCAAAGACAATATCTGTATTTTTTAGACTTCCAATGCGCAGGACTGAGCATTTGTTTCTATTAAGTTTAAGCCCAGATGTTTTACCAAAATCGTCAAGGGTTTTTATAAGATTTTCGAAAGACGTTCGATTTCCTTTAAGTAGAAAGCTAGCATCGTCTGCAAAAAGAGTTTGTTTTGTGCTTTTATTGTTTAAATTAATACCTTCTATAGCATCGTTGTTTTCTATAGAAATAGATAAAAACTCAATACATAGGATAAAAAGATACGGTGATAGAGGACATCCTTGTCGTACACCACTCTTAATGTTAAAAAAGTCAGAAAAATGACCATTATTAGTTATACAGCCCTTCGCATTTGCATAAAAAACTTCAACCCATTGTATGAGCGAATCGCTAAAATTTAGTTCTTTTAAACATTTATACATGAATTCATGATTTAAACTATCAAATGCTTTTTGGAAATCAGAAAAGAATATGAGACCTGGTTCATTGTTAAGTTGCATTTTTTCTATTGTTTCAATAATTGTTCTCACATTCTCTCCTATATATCTTCCCTTGATGAACCCAGTTTGGTTTTCGTTAACTATACTATCTACAACCATTTTTATTCTATTAGCAATAACTTTTGAGGCAATTTTATAATCGACATTTAATAGTGATATTGGTCTCCAGTTATTAATTGACAAGGGATCTTTATTCTTCTTTGGTATTAATGTTATGATACTCTGGGTTTGAAGTTCTGTTAACTTCCCTATGTCGTAAGAGTAATTTAGTGAGTTAACTAGGAATGTTTTAATATCGTTCCAAAATATCTTATAGAATTCGACAGATAACCCGTCTGAACCAGGGCTTTTGTTATTATTCATTTCTCTTAGTGCGATGGAACATTCATATTCTGAAATTATTCCACTAGTGAGTGTTTTATTATCTTCTGATAGGGTATTGTGTCCATTTGAGAAAAAAGTATTATTGCGGGTTAGACTTTCGTTAATTTTATATAAATCAGCATAAAAGTTTTTACAGTATGATAAAATATCATTGCTGTTTGTAACTATCGTGTCATTATCAGTTTTCAATTGGTGCATGGTTTTACTTTCAGCTCTTTTGCGCTCTAGATTCGCAAAATATTTAGTATTTTTTTCCGCCCCTTCAATCCATTCGGCACGTGATCTTAAAATAATGCCTTTAATCTTTTCTTCAGTTATATCTTTTAATATTTTTTGTTGGTTAAGTAGTTCGTTATGTAGGTTTTCATTACTTGGTTCAGAGCAGATTTTACGTTCTAAGTCATTTAATTTCAATGGGAAAAAACTTTGTGGTTTTTGGTGAAAAATACCATTTTGTGGGGGACGTAATTTTCAAGGATTTCAGATTTCATGAAAAAATGGCAAAGTCAGATTTGACACAAATTATCACTATCATTAAAAAATAAAACCGATATTGTTTTATTACATGTTGATATATTATATGCAAAAATAACTTCCCAAAAACCAAGCCTTATACCTGAGTGAACTTGAAAGCAAGTATGATAGCCACTGTAAACTTGACTAATTATTGATTGGGGATTTAATTTCGTGGTCACGGTCATCAACGATTAAATCACCCACGAATATTCAAGATTTTACAGTAAACATTCTGAATTAATGATGGGACATTAATAACCATTAATGTTTTGTAATAAATTATTGCAAGCCGATTTGCTGAGTGTGCTACAATAACCATAACAACATTTTGAATGAAATGATGGTCACATTAGAATTAACTTTTTGCATCTAAATTTATAGATATACCAAGGGACTGTTGTTTTACTTGACAACATTTTTGAATGACCTGATTGTCACATTAGAATTAACTGTTTGCACCTAAAATGCCATGAGACTCTTGTTTTACTTGAAGAATACTACATTGTATATCTTCACTGCGTAAAGCACATGTAAACATTGATAAGAACAAAATATTCTTCTCTGAATTAAGGAAATTTAAGAACCTTTGAGCTTCAAAAATGTTAAATTTTAAATATAATGAAACACTTCAGGTGTATGACACCAGTTTCAAAATATGTGCAGACAAATGCTCTGACTCCTGTTTTCATGTAAAAAATCCTGAAGTTTGTTTCATAATATTATTAATAATTGTAGATCAATTTACCTCACAAATGCTCTTGGGCAACCCCTGCAATCTATAAATAGAATTTTGAGTTTCCAATATGGCATAATGTATGCTTGATTCAATGTTAAACTGTTTTAACCATGTTCAAACATAATTCTGGCGTATTGTTTTGTTGATGTTAATATTTCAAGTTCGATCGCTTGTAGTTGTAAATAACTGAGTTACAAGCTAAATTTAACTTCATGTAAATTAATCATCGTTTGCGTCCATCTTTTTAAGAAAACCCTCCTTTGTCCTGTGTCGTTTATTAGTGATAGTTACACACAATTATATAAACACCTTTGCTTTGCCCACTATTAGTTCTTCAATTGTCTTGATGCATTGATGCAAACTGATGTCATTTTCTTATTGTCCCTCAATGTCATTTTCTTATTGTCCCCCAATGTCATTTTCTAAATTTCCCTCAATGTCATTTTCTTAGTGTCCCTCAATGTCATTTCCTTATTTTCCCTCAATGTCATTTTCTTATTGTCCCTCAATGTCATTTTCTTATTGTACCTTAATTTCATTTTCTTATTGTCCCTCAATGTCATTTTCTTATTGTACCTTAATTTCATTTCCTTATTGTCCCTCAATCTTTCACTTTCATCTTTGATTTCCATGACAACAGAATGTGATGATGGTAACTACGGTCTCTATTGCAACGTGACATGCCCAGGCGGATTCCATTGCCAAGATAACCTCTGTGATCGGTTCACAGCATTATGTTTGGGATGTACTAGCTATCGCTACGGACCTCACTGTGAGAAAGAATGTTTGAGCTGCGTGAACGGAACATGCGCGCAGGATACTGGTGTATGCGAGGCCAACTGTACGCAAGGATATTTCGGTACCAAATGTGACCAGACATGTCAAGATCGTTGCACCATTTGTAACCAGCTGACAGGCTCGTGTGAAATATGCCACCTTGGTACGTATGGTGCTGCTTGTGAATATGATTGCAGTAGGAATTGCTATACAACTGGTAGTCGGCCAATAACCTGTAGTAAGGTGGGAGGAGTTTGTGACGAAGGACAATGTGTTATAGGGTACTATACACCAACATGCAATGAAACATGCAGTCAGTACTGTAACACTTTCCAGTGTGACATTAACTCTGCAGAGTGCATATTTGGCTGCAATGTCGGGAAGTACGGCTCAATCTGTGACGGAGACTGCAGCACGACATGTTTTAACAACAACTGTCGGGACTCGGCAAATAACTGCCTGGATGGCTGCGTAGCTGAGTATTACGGTGAACTGTGTGATACACTGTGTAATGAGAACTGTGAGACGGAGAATTGCGATGATTCTGGGTATTGTCTAGATGGGTGTATGAGTGCTTGGTGCGGTGACATGTGTAACTATGCGTGTAATACAACGTGTACTGATGATCACTGTGACCGGTTGACCGGTGTCTGTGCCGAGTGTTCCAAGATCGATCCCTCACCACTCTGTCGTACTGCCAGTAAGTATCAAATGTTGGTTCCATGTTGTATTCACATTTACACCCTGCTCACCTTAATGTTCGTCCAATCAAATTTAGCCTGCAATTTCCAAAATAGTTGGATGATTTTCTTTACCGGTGATTAATTTGGCATGATTGCGCACAATTAAATGTTACATAATAAACACGAATTTAACAAAGGAATTATGAAAATATCAAGTAAAGATGTCAATTATTATGTAACATTCAGATATGTTTGCTGTGCTCTAATATATAGTAAGAATATAACTGTCATTATTTTCAACTTAGGAATTTTGGACAGAAACTGGGAATTACCCATAATTAGTTGGCATTCATCTATTTTGTCAAATTCCTGCATATCGACCTTTGAAATACAGCATGAGAGATGTCTCTAAAAAATTTGAACTTCACAAACAAGTTACCTCACGAGTTGCTTTTAGCGAAATTACATAAAATTTAATGCCGATGATAATTACGAATTTTACACCAAAAAAATTATTTTATCAATGCAATGCGCATGTTGTTACTTCAAAAACCTGCTCTAATTTTATAAATTGTGGTTTTTATCACTAATCTGGAAATTGTGGACTTGTTTTTCTAAAAGTTCATTTGCTGTGTTAACTGTAAATTTGCTGTGTTAACTGTAAATTTGCTGTGTCCAATTAAATTCCAATTTCTTTGAAGTGCTTTATATTAAACATTTATCCAATATAATACAAGATAAATTTAAATCTCATTAAGAAGGTGATGGTTCCTAGATGACTTCATTCAAGTCATACTCATTTCATCATGAAATTGAGATTTGATTAAAAAAAATATTACTTTCGCTTTGCATATATATTACATTGCAATAAGGTTTACTTTCACTTTGATTGATAAATGTTTTAACAACTGATGTAAAATGTGTATAAAAATGTTCAAACATTGTAATTAGATAAAGTGTCAAAATGTGAGATTATAAGTTAGGTTGGTGTATGGCTAACATAATGTTAACAGAATTGAAATAACATTAAATTTTGTAATATAAATTAATTAATTACTGGTATTATGTATGTATTTTATTGATGCAAATCTGATCCGGAATTCTGTCAAATCAATATCTTCTCTGTCATTTGCTGTAGTCCCGTTCTCTGCATGTGGAGAAGTTGCTTGAAGAAGTGGAAGTTAGTACTGGTTGATTCCAGGAATACTGTATAATGTAAGGAATCATGGTGACAGTTTAATTTCTGGCAAAACACTTAAATTCTCTTTTAATTCTAATTCCTTGACTATTGCAAAATGTCTTGACCTTTCTTTGTTAAGTGACCAATGCCTGAACGGATCTCCCCATTTTGTTTTGTGACTGTACATGGTGTTGAACATGATCCGCATTTTCTATATTACAGTATTTATTTGTAACAAGGTGATAACATTGTGACGTTATTTATTATTTCAGCGTGTACCACTGGTTACCATGGGTTACACTGTGACATCACATGTCCTAGCGATGCTTGTAAAGCCAACACATGTGACCGTGATACCGGGAATTGTCTCGGTTGTATCGCTGGTCGCTATGGAGACACATGTGGCGAGGAATGTGAGACCTGTCGTGCTGGAAGTACATGTCAACAATTGGATGGTAAATGTGATGACGGGTGTGAGGAAGGATACTATGGGCTGTACTGTCAACAAACCTGTCCGACATGTACAACATGCCATCAGGATACCGGGCTGTGCTCCTCATGTCCAGTAGGAAAACATGGTGACCTTTGCACGCTCGACTGCAGTGAATTCTGCTTGCCTGAGGATGGTGTCATCGCTTGCGAGTTACGTCTCGGCACTTGTAGGTCTGGACAATGCCAGGCTGGACACTGGGGATATAATTGTATCTACTCCTGCAATGCCAACTGTGATTCTGACACCACGTCGGAGCTCGTCACATGTGACCACGATACAGGACGATGCGACGGAACATGTATACCTCGTTTCTATGGTGACCATTGTGATCTGTCATGTGATTCCTATTGCTACGATTTTACATGCGACCGAAATGATGGCGTGTGCGCAGAGTGCTACAAAGAAAATCCAAACTATCTGTGTCCAGATGCAGGTGAACAATGCTTTCCTTGATCTTTTTGTCCAAGACGCAGTTCCTTGAAATGTATCCTAGACCATCAGTACAATTAACAATATAAGATTAGCTCTTATTGTACAGTGCAACCTCTCCAGAGCAGCTCCTTCAAAAAGCAACAACCTCTCTTTTAAATAGGCAACATCATCATTTTGTTCCAGAAGTAACAATTACTATACATTTTACCACAGGTCACTGTATCATTGAAAAAGAATTAAAAAAAATTGTAAAATTTATATATCTTAACCCTCATTCACTGCCATACGGATGGGTATACCTGTCCACGTAACGTTCCTGCTATTTGCCATTATTAAGGACGGGTACCCGTCCTGATATTACCCAACATTCCACTGTGCCTAATGTACAAATTATGTTTTTAGTTTTTCTCTTTAAGTGTTGTTCCCATATCTGATTAGGTATATACATAGGTTGAGATGGTATTGTAGGATAATTTTCAAGGACCTGTTGTTCTAATAACCTCAAATAACGGTCATAGCAAAATTATATTTTTAAACGCAGAATTTACTGTGTTTAAATTGGTTCTTGGCGGACAGAGGCGCCTTATCATCGTAATATTATACAATGTCATGTGTCACGGTACTTAAATCCCGATACACTGCTTGAAGCCTTCTTAGTTCCATCAGAGGATTGTACTGTTTCTATATGGCTCTGAAGGAACTGAAAATCGATATGTTACACTTGGAACGGAACTCAGATGTCCTGTATCCTGAGTTTGTCCGAGCATTATATGGGTTTTCAGTTCTGATCCATATGAAAACAGTACGATTCTCACCTAATTGAAGGTCGAGAGTCATGTCAAATTCTCCGTACTATACTTGGGTTTGACCATGAGTTGGTTCTGGTGGTCACCTTGTACTACAGACCTTGTCATATTTGTCACCTGACTGGACTTGTCCATGCTGAGACAGAAAACTGAAAAGGAAAGCTGATAAAGAAATCATGTTGAGGGGTCTTCTCATTATTAAACACATTTGTCCACTAACTACTAGGTTTAAGTAGGTGTGTGTCTGGAATGACATTTCTGAATGTAGATTGTTTGAAAGTTTGTATTTATGTTTCTAGTCAGAACTAAATGTGATCCTTTTATGTCTAGATGTACTATATAGAATTCTATGTTAGCATTTCTGTTTTAGTTACCATAGCACTGTGACCCTCCATGTTTAGAAATGTTATTTTCATATCCTTGCATATTTCTTCTGTAGAATAGAAACATTCAAAGTTTGTTCCTTATTGCTGTCCTACATTTACAAGTATGCAAATATGCGTAATAACTTCAATGTTTTCATTACCAAAATTAAATACATGACTGTAAAGGACGATGCTTTCAACCTGTCGCAAGTATTTTGACATTGAAAAATAATAGGTCAATGAGATAAAGTACATATTAGGGCACAGCCCTGATTGCTAAAATGTTAATAAATAGCTTAAAATTACATTTTTGTGAAATTAGTAATGATCAAGTAGATTGCTTGGGACAGGTCAGAAATACTCAACTATATATTCTTTTGTCAGCTAAATTCTTGATTTATACGGTGTAATTTGATCACTTCTTTTGACCTGTATTTCATTGTTAATATTATTAATTATTTTGCTATGATATTTCAGTGTGTGAAGTTGGGAAGTACGGTCAGGAATGTTCGATAGATTGCTCCGCTGGATGTGTGTCCATCTGTGAGAGGTACACTGGGAAATGTTCCAGGTGCATGCTGGGATTCTGGGGCGACAAATGTGACACGGAATGTAGCGGCACCGGATGTATGGAATGTGATCAGACGACGGGAGATTGTACGAAGTGCAACCAAGGAAAGCATGGTGACAGCTGTGAGTTGGACTGTGGGTTCTGCATTGCCTCGGACGATGGGAAGGTTTACTGCGATAAGGATGACGGGAAGTGTGTGACAGGCGAATGTATCCCGGGATACCATGGAAATACGTGCAAAAAAACATGCGGTGCCACGTGCTATGACTCTGGTGATGGAGTAAACGTTTGCCAGATCGGGACTGGTATTTGTACTCATGGTTGCGATGTCGGGTATTTCGGCCATTATTGTGAGAATGAGTGTAGCTCCACGTGCGCGAATAACGATTGTGTCGGTTCGGCAACAGAATGTCGTCAAGGATGTGCATTTGGTTACTATGGTAGATTTTGTAACACCCCTTGTCCGTCAAATTGTGTTGGTGGTGACTGTAACGGTACAACAGGGGCTTGTATCGGAGCTTGCATAGCAGGTTATTACGGTGAACAGTGTTCAAAGGTGTGCGCGTCCACGTGTATAGACTCACAATGTGACAGATCACGCGGCGACTGTTTGGAATGTCAGCCTACTGCTAACACTGGTCGACCAAACTACTACTGTCGAGATGCCGGTATGCTTTCCTTTAGTCTCATTTTTTCAACTCTTAAAAATTGTTTGGTGAAAGAATGTCCAACCTCTCAGCATAGTATAATGTCAAATCATTAATTTTCGAGGGGTTTGAATATTAGTTGATTACGTTGCTTACCTTGACCACAAAATCTAATGTCCAGGATTAATCAAACTCCTAGATACTAAACATGGTTTTGCCCTTCCATGTTTTGTAATTCAAGAATTTACAACTCTGCGAAAATGGATTTTTATCCAAATCCACGAAATTCAATACCCACGAAAATATGTGATTTTACAGACTCCATGGGCATCTCTTTTGCCACAAAAATGACAAAATATTGGAAATTTTACATATACTATACATGTGTATATACATTTCAATATGACGTAATTAATATGACATAAGTTATGAATCTTTTGTACTTGTAATTTGGTTATCATATAATTATGGTTTTGGTATTTTATGTTGTAGTCCTTTTGTAATGCACATAGAGTAGTATTAGGTATCGGGGTATAGAGTATAGGGTATATTAATGCAATATGAACTACACTGCATGATAGGAAGACTGTTTGGGTTGATGTGCAAGCACATGTTATGTTTCAAAATTAAAACCCAAACGACTATAGTGCACCCATGATAATAAGAACGGCAGGAACATTTGGTACAAAGTAACCTCAGAGGTACTAAGATTAATCACATGTGCACGATTTATCTATGTTATTTAATTGACCATATATGTTTACATTTACTAACCAATTTTGCAACTGTAGGCTATGGCACCAGTCAATTGAAACAATGGCCTCCAATCTAAGGGGAATGGTGGGGATTTTTAACTTTGCTTTTTCAAACCCCTGGTCAATTCCCTGCCCCCCCCCCCCAGGGCTGTACAGCAAATTACCCCACCCTATACTTCATATAGTCATTGCAATATTTCCCTACTAGTTTTTGCGTGAAACAGAAGCCCCGCAGTCACTTGGCATAGCGGGGACATCGGAAGGGTAAAAACACGGGATAGTGCCCCGCAGCCCTCCGTAGATCAACAACCTCTCTAAAACAAGCAGCCCTCTGTAGATCAACAACCTCTCTAACACAAGCAGCCCTCCGTAGATCAACAACCTCTCTAAAACAAGCAGCCCTCTGTAGATCAACAACCTCTCTAAAACAAGCAGCCCTCCGTAGATCAACAACCTCTCTAAAACAAGCAGCCCTCTGTAGATCAACAACCTCTCTAAAACAAGCAGCCCTCCGTAGATCAACAACCTCTCTAAAACAAGCAGCCCTCCGTAGATCAACAACCTCTCTAACACAAGCAGCCCTCCGTAGATCAACAACCTCTCTAAAACAAGCAGCCCTCTGTAGATCAACAACCTCTCTAAAACAAGCAGATATTTACTGTAAATATAACCTCTGTGGTGCAACATTTTACGTCTACAAATGAGAATATTGTTAGCTTCCAAAAGGTGTGGCTATACAGATTGCTATACAGATGTTATACTGCACATGTATTCTTTTTTATAAAGTCTAAATTCTGGGACTGAAATCATCTATACTAGATCACCGAGAACACAATAATAGTTGCATGATACTAGTCTGATTATAAAAGCTCCCAGTAGTTGATTTAACACATTAAATAGCATCAATCAGCCACATGCTAAAAATGGAAGTATCTGATTGGTTGTTTTTAAACACTGTTTTTAAAATTAACCAATGAGAACGCTGCTTTCTGGTTTGAATATTAAAATGAATAGCTAAAGACACTGGTCAACTCATTAATTACCCATTAGCGTACTATTACATCTGATAATTAAAACATGTAGCTACAGTTATACAAAATGTCATTGAAATATATCGAGAAATATAAATTTTACGGCACATGTTTGAACACCCCTTGTACATAAAACTGAATGAGATATAGTATGTAGTACACTGTAATAGAATTATTAATTGCATGTATAGTCTGTAGGTAGATAGATTTTCCTGCCAGCTGTTACCCCATTTATCTCTGATTTTTTTCTTACCATATTACCTCCCCTTGCTGTACCCTCCCCTTGCACATCTAACTGTCGATGTATAATAAACCTCTGTGTGAAACCCTAACAATGTACATAAAATTTACAAAAAGGAGTCATTAAAAATGCATAGATTTGTACTCATCAAAATATTCACTCAAAACTAATGAACCTGTCGTGTTGGCAATCTTGAGCTTAACAGTCTACATGTGTATGCATATGCCTCATCATTGTTTTTATGATTTTGTTAAAAAAGAAAACTGAATATTATTTTCCTATTTCTTGTTTGACAGATTGTTGACCAGTCTGAAGTCCTAAGTATTTGATTGGTTGTTCTTAAAAACTGTTTTAAAATGAACCAATGAGAAGGCTGTATTTTTAGACTGGTCTAAAGTCCTAAGTGTTCGATTGGATGTTCTAAAACACTGTTTAAAAATTGACCAATGAGAAGGCTGTATTTTTAGACTGGTCTAAAGTCCTAAACATCTGATTGGTTGTTCTAAAACACTGGTTAAAAATTGACCAATGAGAAGGCTGTATTTTTAAACTGGTCTACTCAGATTTTAAAATGGTTCTAAAAGATTTGTTTTTCTTGTTTCACAGCTTGTTCCCTGGGACTTTATGGACAAGAATGTCAGGTAACATGTGTTTCCAACTGTGAGCTAACATGTGGAAGGTATGATGGAATATGTACGGCTTGTGATCCTGGTTACCATGGCAACCTGTGCAATCAACCATGTGGACAATGTACTTCTGGTACATGTGTTCAACAGTCAGGGTTATGTACCACGGAGTGTAATAAAGGGTATTGGGGAAGTTTCTGTAACCTGACCTGTAACTATGAAGGATGTGATACGTGTTTCCAACAAAATGGTGAATGCACCACATGTAAAACTGGCCTGTTTGGACAGAGGTGTTCACAGACATGTAGCCAGTACTGCTCCATGAACGTCTTCAATCAAATCACGTGTGATAAGAATTCTGGTGATTGTGACAAGGGAAGCTGTCGACCAGGCTACTGGAGCAGTGATTGTCTGCTAGCCTGTAATCCGAACTGTCTGCGGGACATAAGCAGAGCCAGGGTGTGCTACTTTGAGAACGGTGAATGCGCACTAGGATGTGAGAACACGTATTATGGAACACGTTGTGACAGTCGTTGTAGTAACCGCTGTATCAGCCAATTATGTAACAGAGATGGTTCCTGTAGTGTCGGATGTATCAACGGAGCCTACGGGGACAAGTGTCAGTACGCGTGCCAAGAGACGTGTAACAATGACCAGTGTGGACGGGATTCAGGTATCTGTGATGAATGCAACAAGCTGACGGAACTACAGACTCCATTATGTCGGACGGCCGGTAAGTGTCATAGCCTTAGCTAGCATTGCTATAATAACCTAATACGGTAGCGTCGATATTTTACCACAGGATAACATTATACATTTTTGTACCATCAATTTGCTGGTACTATTGTAACGGCCATATACATTATGATACAAATTACTCATGCTACATTAATGGTACATTAGTACCAGATCATGTGAGCTAGGTTCATGATAATCCAATCAAAATAATGAATAAAATAAATAAAAAAACACCTGATGATTGCTTTACAAACAAGGCAGTTTTGTCTCATTTTAATTACAATTATAATAGTTTTAGGAATGACTATTGACATACTTAAGGTATTGATAGTTCAAGGAATGACTATTGACATACTTAAGGTATTGATAGTTCAAGGAATGACTATTGACATACTTAAGGTATTGATAGTTCAAGGAATGACTATAGACATACTTAAGGTATTGATAGTTCAAGGAATGACTATTGACATACTTAAGGTATTGATAGTTCAAGGAATGACTATAGACATACTTAAGGTATTGATAGTTCAAGGAATAACTATTGACATACTTAAGGTATTGATAGTTCAAGGAATGACTATTGACATACTTAAGGTATTGATAGTTCAAGGAATGACTATAGACATACTTAAGGTATTGATAGTTCAAGGAATGACTATTGACATACTTAAGGTATTGATAGTTCAAGGAATAACTATTGACATACTTAAGGTATTGATAGTTCAAGGAATGACTATAGACATACTTAAGGTATTGATAGTTCAAGGAATGACTATTGACATACTTAAGGTATTGATAGTTCAAGGAATGACTATAGACATACTTAAGGTATTGCTTAATAAACCTTAATAATAAATACAGTAAGTTAAAGTAATTACCTTTTATTAAGTGGGTATTGAAGTGGGGTTTTTATGTGTGATGTTAAACACACATAGTATACATGCATCATTGTATATATCCACATGGATTTATACTAGACACATATTCTTTGATATCCAGATTTGAATAACTCACTACTGAACATACATGTATATACGCATATCTATGACAAAGTATTCTCCAGTATTGCACTTGTGCTTTGGCTTAATTGCTTTTGTTTTGGGTACTGTAGTCACATCTAATGTGTGTGTAAGCTTGGTTGATGGTCTTATCACATTCCATCTATTTCATAAATCAGTCTATAAATACAGCCTTCTGATTGGTCTGTTTAAAAAACTTCACAAGAAGCAACCAATCAGAGACTGAAGCATTGTAGACTGGTCTATCCACTCTTTGAATCATCTCTATATTGGTCAGTGTTTCATGAAGCCCATGTTTGGGATTCAAAAGGGTATCAAATACTGTTCTTAGTTAAATTAAGCCTTATCAGTAAAACTTAGACGAATACAATATGATGATTTTAAGATAATTTCAGAGTTGACTTAACCAAAGAATACATGAGAATATCCGTGACTTAACTCAGTGTACTGATAAGCTTGCTATATTGACTGGTTCAATGATGAAGAATGCCAAAGGATTTTACCCTTAAAGGGATTCCAAGGCAACCAACTGAGTCATTCAGCACTCTAGTTGAGTCAGGATTCCATGGCAACCAACTGAGTCATACAGCACTCTAGTTGAGTCAGGATTCCATGGCAACCAACTGAGTCATTCAGCACTCTAGTTGAGTCAACCAGGAATCCATGGCAACCAACTGAGTCATTCAGCACTCTAGTTGAGTCAACCAGGATTCCATGGCAACCAACTGAGTCATTCAGCACTCTAGTTGAGTCAACCAGGATTCCATGGCAACCAACTGAGTCATTCAGCACTCTATATTTTGTAGTTGAGTTGGGATTCAATGGCTACCAATTGAGTCCTAATTCAGTCATTCAGCACTCTAGTTGAGTCTGCCATCCATTGTACCAATGTCAACTTTCCTCGGCATTATATAAAATGAAATCTTAGTATACTTGGAACTGAATATTAGTAGAAAATAACTCATTAACAAATTAGTTAGTTGTGATATAAAAGAGTCATATGTGTTTATTTGCATGCAATAGTTGAATTTGAAGACCTGTCTGAGAATAGAGCTATCTGATTGGTTAATTTGAAAACTTCAGTGAAAACAACCAATCAGGGGCTTGGATTTTAAGACTGGTTTCCCAATTGTGTATCCAATTGGTTAATTTGAAGACCAGTCTGAGAATACAGCTATCTGAAAACAACCAATCAGAGGCTTGTATTTTAGACTGGTTTCAAAATTCAGATGACTAATCAAACATAGTTCTAAGTTGAATTGAATTGTTGGTAGCTTAGTTAATAACTTTGAGGTAACATTTTTGATAAGACTCTTAAAATATCATATGCAGCTATGACAACCTATTGATACTCATAAAATCACATTCAACCCTTAGTAACTCTCTGTATTAATTATACTCAGATGGGGGATAAAATACACCAGTCTTTTTCACCACCATCTTCATAAGTATGCACAGGTTGAGACTAAAAAGACAAGAATTATGGCAATAATGAACATTATCTATTGATCGAATTAAAACACTTTTTCTATTTTTATCACTTTAAAAGCAAATTCACAGGCCATATTTTCAATGATTTCTTAAAATTGTTTCACCAACATGAATTTATTCACAAATATTATTTTTAGCATGTTACAAAGAATATGTTTTTTAGGTGGGCAAGAAGAGGCCTGGGGTGGGGGAAGAAGATGTCTGGGGTAGTAAAACTGGGGGGGGGGGATAAAGCTGACCGTTACACCATATATTTTATGGTCAACTGATATGATGTACATGTATTATATGATGTACATGTATTATATGATGTACATGAATTATATGATGTACATGAATTATATGATGTGATGTACATGTATTATATGATGTACATGTATTATATGATGTACATGTATTATATGATGTACATGTATTATATGATGTACATGAATTATATGTTATTGCTGCCTTATTTACAGCCTGTCCGAGTGGAACACATGGTGTATTTTGTGAGCTTGACTGCCCGCTGAATTGTCACGATCGTTGTGACAGAAATAACTCGGTGTGTGCTTCGTGTACCTCTGGTTTCCATGGTGATACGTGTGATATCGAGTGTGGCTCATGTTCCGAGATAGCTTGTAGCCAGGACAACGGTATTTGTTTCTCAGATTGCGCCGACGGCTACTACAACTTAGCTTGTGATCAGAATTGTCTCTTTGACGAGTGTAAGTCATGTGACAGAACTTCTGGCCAGTGTGTTGAATGCCGTCCTGGACTGTGGTCGGCAAACTGTAGTGAACCTTGTAGTGATGCTTGTCTTCTCTCAAGTGATGGAAATCGATATTGCAATAAAGAGACGGGAGTTTGCGAAGTAGGAGCTTGCGCACCTGGGTTCTTTTCCTCTGATTGTACGGCAATATGTAATCAAAATTGTCGTGTGGACCTGGATGGAAATAGTCACTGTAACTTTGTGACGGGCGTTTGTAGAGACGGGTGTGAGGACGGCTACTTTGGACATTTTTGTAATGAATCATGCAATGCTAACTGTGATGGTGGAGTGTGTGAAGTGAGCGGGGAGTGTTACAGAGATTTGGGGTGCGTGACGCAGTATTATGGATTTGACTGCAGTTCACCGTGTCTCAGCACATGTACTGATGACACGTGCCATCGGGATCACGGTGATTGTGACGAGTGTCGGAAAGCTCCGGAATTACAGAGCCCCCTATGTCGATCTGCAAGTATGTTCATTTTTCTAGAGATACGTGGTACATGGATTTTCCTCAGTTTTAATTAGTTTAGTGGAATTTACCATTGTAATTTAGTGAGGGCCCCTATGTTGATCTGCAAGAATGTTAGTTTTTCTTCACAAATATGGTAAACAGTTCAAACATAATTTAGATGGTTTTACTTCTTTTAGTGGGTTTACCCCTTTACTTTATTGGATTTTACCTTTTTGATTTAGTAGGTTTTACTTCTTTAACTCTGAGTGGCAGACTTGTTAATTGCAATGAAATTTTCCTCTTTAAATTAGTGAATTTTATTTAATCTTTGATCAGGTGATTTCATCTCCTCTTTTACTTTGGTGGATTTTACCGAAATAAATCATTGGATTAAAAAGTAACAGAATATCTATATTAAACTTTTTCACCTGTGATGTACACTTGACGAATGTTCTAAATACACACTTTTAGAACTAGAATAAATCAGGAACATAATTATCTAAACTCACTAAAACTGTATAGATATCATATGTTGGTGATTGTCTTTAATACAGAAGAAGAAAAATCAAGATCTACGTAAAAATCATTGATACGTGACGAAAATGATAAAATTACATTTTCTCGTGCACACATCTCAAATATGTGTAAATTTGTTCAAAGCATTTAATACACGATCAAAGTTCGACCCCCAAACATAAAGCCATAAAATTATTTCGTATTATATGACGTAAATGACGATTGAGGAGTGCGCAAGTGCGATAAGAATGCTTGAAACCGGCATGTCAATAAGACGGGTAAGATTTAATCCATTAATTGTCTGTTTTGGGGTTCTTAACTCATGCACATAATTATTATTATGGTAGCTGCATTGAATTCACGAAAAAAATTGTATGTTTATATTGACTCGATTAAAAATTGAGACGTCACATGACGTCATTTATATTTAGTCGTTGAATGCGTCAAAACATGATTATGACAACATCTGACTGATAGTTATATCACTTTAAGATCGTGAAATAAGGTGGAATCGTTGAATTGAACAGAATATGTCCATTCATTTGTATGGAGCAATTTGAGTTTGAGCATGGAAGTAACTTTCAATAGGCATTTATCATCTGAATTACTACTACAGTTTAACACAACTCACTTTTTTCTATCAATCATGTCTTTTGTAAGATACGAACACATTCTCAACACATGGACTTTGATTTTAATGCAATTTTTTAATTAGGCTGCACGATTGTAAGGCCGCCTAGTAGCCCGGACCTAAATCCGATAGAATACGTCTGCGATGAGTTTGGGCATCGCATCCGAGCACGACGATAACACCAGATGGTATAGGAACTCATAACGCACCCTTTACTTGAACTGAATGCACTCCCGCAGCAATTTGTACACATCTTTATCAATTCAAAGCTTCAGAGATGTCAGGCTATCAACAGGGCAGACTGTGGTCATACACGATATTGATGTGCGACTTTGTTGTTTTAAGCAGTGAACTAAATGGTCGTTTTCTAAAATGTTGTTATTATGTTTTAGAATGGTAATTAACTCAACGTGATAGAAAATAGTTTCCTGATTCCAATGGTATATTCGAATCACAAATAGGTCTAATATTTTTTCAGTTAAATGAAAAATACAAAGTGTGTACTTAGAACATTCGACTAGTGTATAGCTTGTGATATCAACAACATGTACCTTTAATACTTTCCTTTTGCATGACTGGTTTGGACTGATTTTTTTAAAAATTATATTCATATAAGTAAATATTTTTTTATTGAAAAAGCATGTTTTTAAACTTGCATGGTATGAAGTGTGTTTATATACAAATTAACATGTTTTTTGTCAAAATTTGTGAAAATTAAAAAAAAATCTAAAATATCTTAAAATCTTGTTGTGAGTAATAAAATGCATGACTTGAATTTTTTTTCTAATTGTAAATTTTTTAGTGAATTTTAATATAGTACTACATAGTTTGTTAACCTCAGGGAATATATCTGGATTTCAGGATGTCGACCAAACAGTGACGGTTTCTATCTGTATGGACTTGACTGTGACATTGTATGTCCAAACAACTGTCAGTCTTCCTGCGGCCGATATTCCGGCGTATGTAATACATGTATTGAAGGATTCTGGGAGATTGATTGCACGAAGGAATGCGGGAATTGTCTCATCAATAGCTGTCATCAGAACAACGGAACGTGCATTTCAGAATGTATACCTGGTTACTATGGTGACATGTGTGATCGGGAATGCTTGTATTCAACGTGCGGAACATGTGACCGTGTGGCAGGATACTGTGTCACATGCGAGCCTGGATACTGGGGTGTTAATTGCGAGTATGTTTGTAGTGCAGCATGTGTCCCACAAAGTGATGGTATCGTGCATTGTGACAAGGATACGAGTGATTGCCTGATACCACAATGTTTGTCTGGTTATTATTACACAAACTGTACTGAACGGTGCAATTCAAATTGCCTGGATTTAGAATTCTCTGATTTAGACCATGGATCATGTGACATTGATAGCGGTGTTTGTGATCATGGTTGCGAATCAGGCTGGTACGGTGACATGTGTGATCAGCCGTGCAGCTTGAACTGTTTTGGGAATGTTTGCGACAGAAACGGCCGATGTTCCGATAACCTTGGTTGCATGAACGGGTATTATGGATTCAATTGCTTGGACGTTTGCCTGCAGACATGTAATGTGAACACATGTGATAGAGAGATAGGTCTGTGTCTAGAGTGCCTTAAACCTCTACAAGAACAAACACCTTTGTGTCGATCAGCAGGTATAGTCACAGCACATGTTTAGACTGACCTTGCAGTGTGTCATGGTATTTGGGATCACTTCTCAGGACTTCAGTGATTATTGGCATCACATAACGGTGAACAGGGACTAACCTTGCAGCGTGTCATGGTATTTGGGATCACTTCTCAGGACTTCAGTGATTATTGGCATCACATAACGGTGAACAGGGACTAACCTTGCAGCATGTCATGGTTTTTGGGATCACTTCACAAGAGTTAACTGATGATTCAGTGATAATTGGTATCACATTATGGTCTACAGGGACTGTGACCTTGAAGCATTATATGTGGTTGTTGGGAGCACTTCACGAGAGTTAAATGATGATTCTATCACGTGTATAATGGTCTACAGGGGCTGTGACCTTGTAGCATTAGGGTTTTTGGAAGCACTGCACATGAACAAAGAGGTAGTTCAGATATAATGGGTACATGCTTTTTGAAGCACTTTCCGAATGCACTGTGAAAGGTTTTATGTTTTAATCAGCTTTCTGATGATTGTAGCCATTTTGGCCTTGGAGGTAAAGAATGCAAGCAGCATAAACCTTGTTGATGCACTTTTGGAAAGCACTGCGAATGGTTTTTGTGGTAATTGGCTTTATGATAATTGCAGCCATTTGGCACGCAAGGTAATGAAGGCTAGAAGCATAAACTAAACCTCTGGCATTGCCTTGTTGAAGCACGTTTGAAATGTACTGCAAAGAGTTTTTGGGGTAATAGCGGACTTTATGGTAATTGTAGCTACCTTGGAAAGGGAGAAGAGAACGTTGAAACATCAGAATACAGCAGAAATCATTCTGGAAGTGCAATGTTGAGTGTGAAACACATTTGAAACGACTTCAAGTTTTACAAACAAGTTTTGTTTTCAGTGTTAATGAATTTTTAATGGTGTGTGACCTGACATAAAAACATAACAAAATATGGATTGCTCTGACTTCCAGTGTTTCATTTGTTAAAGCCCCATTAAGCCCCACACGGCTATTATCAAAAAGCAATAACTTGGTTACCCTATATCCATTTTGAGCACTTTAGTCGAGTGGGTCCCAAAGGTTGAAAACACAATAAGATAGAAGAAAACCAAATACTGCCTCAAGTTGGTTTGTTGACAAAATAACGACTTGCAATACATAATTCATAGCCAAAGGGAGGCAACTATTGCAAAATAATTTTTTTGTCTTCCATACGTTTTTCTTCAATGTGGCATACTATTTCAACAGATATACATTGTAGTTGACATTCTGTCATCAATTATTGGTCCTTCGTGAAAAATGTCCTAATTGCTTGCATTTATTGGATGATTGGAAAAAAGTTTTGGGAGATATAATGGGGCTTTAAGTTTATTAGCATGTTTTACAGTATTTATATCATACATTTAAATTCATTTAGAATTCATCACCAAATTTTCTAACACCAATATTGTTTAATATAGAAATAATGTTTTGGAACTAATTTTTCATTGATTATTTTATACAATATCTGATTACAATCATTTTAAAATTATCATCCAATTTCTAATACCTGAATATCATGTAATTTTATGTAGTTAACAGTTTGTAACAATATTGTTTCGGAACTGATTTTAATTATCTTGTGTGAGTTATTAAAAATTCATTGTACTCTAATAATTATGCCCCCCCTCCCAATTCTTTGATGAGGGGGTATATTATTGCACATGTCAGTCGTTTCGGTCTAACAGTAACAACTCAGTCGGTTGGTAGACCAAATGGTTTCCACTCAGTAACTCTAGAACGCTTTGCGCTGGGATCAAACTTTACATGAAGGTTCAAGTCATCAACAGTAGACAACCCCTGTTGATTTTGAGATCAGTAGGTCAAAGGTCAAGGTCACTTTGACCTTTTCTATTTCTGACCATTGTGCTGTCATGGAGGCATATGTGTTTTACAAACATCTCTTGTTTAAAGTAACTGTGTCCAGAAATTTAGCCCTATAAATAAATATAGCCTAACATAAAGCGCCGGCATTTGAGACCCCGCCCCCTGAATTAGATAGTTACACCATCCTACTAGATGGTTCTCAAGTTGTAAGCTAGGGTTAAATTCATGAATCAATACTCATTTGGAATGAAGATTTTACATGCTGCAATCCAGGATCTGGGGCGAAATTCAATATTAATCTTATTTAATTGGAGAATAAGGATAGCCAATCATTTTGTTTAAAACTGACCAAAAGTTCAATATGGTGTGATCTGATTGGTTGTCCTTATCCTTAAGTCAAGCAAGATCAATATTGAATACCACCCCTGGGTGATTGTTTGATTTACCTAGGTTTATTTTGATAAAAAAGATAATAATTAGTTATGCTTGGTGAACATAATTGTAGATTGCCCTATCGGATATCACGGCTTGTTTTGTGCTCAGAATTGTTCAACAACTTGTGACAGACGATGCGACAGATCTACACAAGTCTGCAACACATGCTTGCAAGGTTACTATGGCGACACGTGCGACAAGTTTTGTGCTTACTGCGCAGTTGGGACTTGCGATCAGTTTACTGGGGAATGCGATGAGGCGTGTCTTGACGGATTTTACACGCCAACATGTACTGCCGAATGTTTGTATCCTGGATGTAAGTCGTGTAATCGGAATTCTGGGATATGTACGACATGTAGACCCGGACGCTATGGAGCTACGTGTGCTCTATCGTGCAGTGTCAACTGTTTCCCGGCTCAAAATGGTCTTGTTTACTGTCACATGGATACTGGTGACTGCTTGACAACAGATTGTTTACCTGGTTACTATGGAAGCACATGCTCAGATGTTTGCAGTGAAAGATGTCGGCAGCGTGATGCTGATGGACTTATTTATTGTAATGTAACCAATGGACAATGTAAAAATGGATGCATGGACGGTTGGTACGGACCGACCTGTGATAACGCATGTAGCACCACGTGTGCAGGTGATGTCATAGTGTGTTCACGTGATGGGTACTGCCTGAATGGGTGTGTCAACAACAAATTCGGTGACGCCTGTGAACTGGATTGTGATTCTACTTGTATAGATAATCAATGTGACCAGATGGAAGGATACTGCCTGGATTGTCTGGAGCCAAAGACGATCCAATGTCGTGATGCAGGTATAATGATGTCATATATTTTAGCACTATATTATTACATGGCTTGTGTTACGTTTTATGGTTCGACGTCATCTTGTGGATTGGATACATGTTGATAACAAAACATTGGAAAACATTGCTAATCATAGAGTGAAGTTATGTTGGTTCAAGTGTGTTAATTGCAACCGTTGCTAACCTTGAAGGATTGAAGTTATGTTGGTTTTTGTGTGTTAATTGCAACCATTGCTAACAGTCACTGTTGATTCAATTGTGTTGGTTTTTGTGTGAAAAAAAGTTGCTAACTGTGGATTTAATAAAAGAAATATGTATGTTTTTCGTTTGTTGTGGGTTTTTTTTAATGAAGAATGCACTAGCTTATACAGTGCCCACCAAAAATAAGTATACAGTTGCAAAATTAAACTTTGTTGAATTATGCAATACCTCAGCATGCTTATCAGATATCCTCAATTATACTTGTGTTTGAAACTAGATCTACTGTTACTAAATGAGTAAAAAAGAGATATAAGAAAAGATGAAGATGCTTTGATAAACATGTATAAAACAACCAATAGGCTCAATTCTTTCATTTTTTTTATGACAAAGTTAACTCTTGAGTGAAACAAAGAAACTTCATAATTTCATCTAGGGTACCAATTAACATCTTTACACTTAATAAGCAAAAATAGTCATTGTCTTCATAAACATTTATGCTTCACTTAATTGTTCCGCAAATAGTGTTAGACCACTATAAGCCGCAAGTAGCCAATCACAATGCAGTATTGCCATTGTCTTAATCCCGTATCAAACACTTTTGAGCTGAATAACCTGTGAGTTTGATCCTCTGTTGATTTGAGTAATAAGTGCATACAAGTAAATGAGGAAACAACCTCTGTATACTTATTTTTAGTGGGCAGTATATCTAATGTGATCAGAATTACGTGTTTCACAACATGATAGGTGCTTAGGTTGGGTGTGGTATTTCACCATGGTACACTATGTCATTGTATCTTCTTATTGGAACAACATAAATTAATTGCTATTATATCATTTAAAATGTTTCTTCAAAATGGGGTCTCGTGAAGGAGCTTATTTTTTAATCTTCCAAAAAGTGTTTCAAGATTTGATCTGGATTTGATTCTGTTTGCATCGACTGCGACTGTTGTAAGCGCATCTTTTTCACATTGATTGATTGACAAATAATAATTTGTTTCATTTAAATAGTGAATCATTAGCTTTTAAAGGTATTTTAAAAAAAAAAGGTTTCTTTTTTAAAAAAGGTTTCTTTCGTTTAAAATAAAGGTCAGGATTGCATGGGAATTATAAATTAGGAATTTATTCATGTTAGCCTTACTGTATAAATCAAAGCACTAAAATAACTACATAAATAAATAAACCTTTATTGGTTAGCAAATTACATCTGAAAAATCATAATTTTAGAAAGCAAAAACTTTGCAAATTTGTTATTTTGAAGTAGATTAATTGCAATTTGTTTATGTTACATGTTTGTGCATCTTAAACTGCTGAAAAAAACCATGGTATACCTCAATCATGTGCATAATCTTTTGCCAATTATTGAACTCATGAATATAGTGAAAATTAATCCTTCACAAAAAATTTCTGTTTAAAATACTGTTTAATGTGTACATCATTTTGATTGGTCAATATTTTGTGAAACCATCTTTTCATTGGTTGACCTTGTCACATGGCCGTTTTCTTGTAAATTTGAACTAATTACTGTAGAATCATTAATATTTGTTGGGGATTTAATTTCGTGGATGACCTCTACCATGAAATTAAATCTCCAATGAATAATTATACCAATAAATATATCAAGTTTACAGACAGCGGCCATACTTGCTTTCAAGTTCAGTAAAGTATAAGATTGCACTTTTTTAGGAAGGTTACTTGCATGATATCAACATGTAATAAACAATTATTATGTCTTCTTGATTTTTGAATGATTTCTGACAATTTGTGTGAATTTTAATTTTTCATGAAATCTGAATTCCTTGAAATAACATCTCCGCGAAATGGTCTTATTCACAAAATATATCACAAAATTTTGTCCCATTGAAATTAAATGATTTTACAGTATGCTGATAATAGTTCTGAATATGCTTTCTATTAAACTAACGAGGTGTTGGTTTAGCTTTCAACTAATATTTTTTACACATGCGACACAAGCTTACAACATGATTTTTTAATCTTGCTTAATCATTGCATGTGATTGGTTATTGTTAATTCAAGGCATGTTCAACATATTAATATTCACAACAGCTGATATTATTAGGTCTAATCTAGATGTAATAAAATAGTGTCTGTTTTCAGTAACAAATTGCCCCCTAAAAATAAGGTACATAGGATCGAATATTTGTAGAAATAAAAAAAATGCAAAAAGTTAAAAAAATGGTGGCAATATGGACTTTTAAATGCCATAAAACTTTACCTTTTATGATTGCGGGGAATTGTAAAGATGTTGGGATACTAAAATGTTGGGATACTAAAATGTTGGGATACTGAGATGTTAGGATACTAAGATGTTGGGATACTAAGATATTGGGATACTGAGATGTTGGGATACTAAGATGTTGGGATACTGAGATGTTGGGATACTGTAATGTTGGGATACTAAGATGTTGGGATACTGAGATTTTGGGATACTGAGATGTTGGGATACTATAATGTTGGGATACTAAGATGTTGGGATACTGAGATTTTGGGATACTGAGATTTTGGGATACTAAGATGTTGGGATACTAAGATATTGGGATACTAAGATGTTGGGATACTGAGATGTTGGGATACTGAGATGTTGGGATACTAAGATGTTGGGATACTGAGATTTTGGGATACTGAGATGTTGGGATACTAAGATGTTGGGATACTAAGATGTTGGGATACTGAGATGTTGGGATACTAAGATGTTGGGATACTAAGATGTTGAGATACTAAGATGTTGGGATACTAAGATGTTGGGATACTGAGATGTTGGGATACTGAGATGTTGGGATACTGAGATGTTGGGATACTAAGATGTTGGGATACTGAGATGTTGGGATACTGAGATGTTGGGATACTGAGATGTTGGGATACTGAGATTTTGGGATACTGAGATGTTGGGATACTATAATGTTGGGATACTAAGATGTTGGGATACTACGACAAACATTGTTTTACACATTAACTTGTATTCCCTCCCTGGCTGCATACTTCAGGTTATGCCTAAATATAGGGTCTGATATATATAAGGAGATATTTGCATGCTTAGTCACTGTTTGTCCGTCCGTATGTTAGTCTGTATGTTTGTATGTATAGTCTGTTTATTCAGGTCTGTCACTTGTATACAAACATTGCAATATTGGCAAAAAAGTCAGTGAAAACCAATACCTTTTTCTCTAAGCTACATACTAATACACATAATATCTATTTAAATAAGACATTAATACGAGAAATTGCAACATTTATGTACACAATGTTATGTAAAGAAGTGACTGACCTGATTAATCGATTTATATGTCTTTATTGTGCTATCATCATCTGTTAACAAACTATATTTTCAGCTTGCCCTGTACCGTATTACGGAGTTAAGTGTAATGTTTCATGTCCAATCAACTGTAACGGTGGAGTATGTGGGCGTTATGACTCGGTCTGTCAGTCCTGTGTTGACGACTATTGGGGCATGGAGTGTAGGGCGGAGTGCGGGGCGTGTCGAGGAGATAAATGTGATCAAACGTCCGGTGCGTGTGCAGCGGGGTGTGACGACGGATTTTACGGCCCAGGATGCACCAGGCAATGCAAGTACAATGGATGTCAGACGTGTGATCAAGCTAACGGGGAATGTACGGTGTGTAAGAACGGTCTGTATGGTACAAGGTGCGACTTCTCGTGCAGCGAGAACTGTTTACAAGATAACGGCATTACTTCGTGTGATAGATATACCGGAGTATGTGACACTGCTCAATGCCAGCCAGGATACTTCCAACCAGACTGCAGGGAGAGTTGTAACGACAAATGCGGAGTCAATATGTTTGGATACAAATCATGTCAGATCGACACTGGATACTGTGACATGGATTGTCAGCTGACGTGGTACGGACCTCGATGCTCGGAACAATGTGCATTTAACTGCATCAACCAGAATTGTAACAGAACCGGGGCGTGTAAAAACGGCTGTATGACAGGTACATGGGGAACCATGTGCCAAGCCGAGTGCCAGCTGGAATTGACTTGTAATAACGGAGCATGTGATCAGGTGACGGGTCTGTGCCTCGAGTGCCAGCTCCCTAACCCATCTCCTCTCTGCCGTACTGCAGGTACGACATGCCTCAATTTCATACAAAGTTTCATAAATTTCATACAAATTTTCATTGTTTCATAAAATACTAAATTCATACTTATTTTCATACAAGTTTTACATAAAAAATTCATACAAATTTTACGCACAAAAAATTCATTCAACTTCTCAATAAAAATTTCATACAAACATTGACTTTGAAAAACAAGATTTTATATGCGATTTTGAAAATTTTGAAATGTGATATCATCTCATGTGTGATTTCATAAAAATTCTTTTCAAAGATTTTATATAAATTAAAAAAAACTTAAATTTTCCAAAAGACTTCACCTAGTTTTCAAGTCAGAACTGTAGAACTACTGCTGTGCAACTCAAGCCCAGGGTTCTGATTTAAAAATCCAAGTAATCTACAGTATGTGATGAGCCTTTTTTACTTCCCACTTTTCAATCATTTTTGTGCATTTGAATTAGATCTTGCTTAATTTTTTTCAACCCATCATGAAATGGTTAAAATGGATATTACATATTTTTTTTCTTCTTCTTTTTTCTACTTTTTTTTTTTTACATATTGATGTGTAGATTTATACCATTCAGAGTTTATCTCTCACATGCATTTAGTGTTTATTTTAGGTACACATCTATTCTGATGGTTATATTTTTTTATTTATTATTTTTCTAGCTTGTTTGAGTAATGTTAGAATAGCGTTTGAAACTTGAAGCTTTTAAATTTGTTGTTTATTGTTGTGATTTTGTAGATAGACGTGTGTGCGCTTAGCTACTGTGCTTAAGATATTTAATTACCTCTAATCAATCTAATTAGCGGTAGATTTTTGTTTTAACAAATTCTTTGAAACATTATGAGTGGATCTTTCTTTCTTGTGTTCTTTCGCCTAGGTTTAGGGTTAACTGTGCTCTCTGTGTGTTCTTTACAGTCCCAGATTATTGTTTGAGGAACCAGTCTGATAACTAGACAATCTGATTAGTTGATTCTCTGTGCAGTTTTGAAATTGACCAATGACAAGGCTGCATTTTTAGACTGGTCTCCAAAATTATAATTTGTCAATATAATTTTATGACTTAACAGGGATCAGCAATATACAAAGATTATAACACCTAATTATTTACAACCAAAGACATAAACATATTTTTTATGAAACCAAACACCTGTTACAATACAGACATTTTTCTGATTTGTCAATTTTATTTTTAGACTGGTTTGTAATTTATTTCCTTCTATTCCACAAAGCTATTTTTCTGTTACTCTATTTTGCTACTTTTGCACCAATTTCAGTCTCTTTATATATATTTGCTATTTTTATGTGCATGTCTTTCCTCTATTATTTTGTCCTTTCACAATCTTTCACATTTTTCCCCAAAATTCAAAATACTGCCGTCTAAAAATAAAACTTGCAAATCAAGAGAATCACAAAATACCTTAATATATGCAAAACATGTAATATTGTTTTTCAATTCTTTTCGTACCGTCTATTTCAGCTTGTCAACCCTTTAATACATGGGGTCAGTTCTGTGAGAACGATTGTCCAGTAAATTGTGGGGACGGTACATGTTCACGTGACAACGGAGTCTGTAGCACATGCAAGGATGGTTACCACGGCGATTTCTGTGATCAAGAATGTCCGAATTGTGTTGGTAACAAATGTTACCAGACTGATGGTGCTTGTATTGACGGCTGTTTGGATGGTTGGTACACATTATCCTGTATGTCACGTTGTCTACACGACGGATGTTTGAACTGTGAACGGAATGACGGAAAGTGTCTATCATGCTTGACTGGGTTATTCGGTACCAACTGTTCACGTGACTGTGCCCGGACATGTGCGGCGAACTCAATCGGTCAGATCACGTGTAATCGTTTCTCCGGAGAGTGTGATACTAGTCAATGTAGGGCCGGGTACTATACTCCACAATGTACGGCTCAATGTAGCACCTACTGTGCCTCCACTGTCTGTGACATCCAAACAGGAACCTGTGATCCATGCAGTCTAGGTAAAACCACACCCCATCATTATAAACCACACCCCATCATTATAAACCACACCCCATCATTATAAACCACACCCCATCATTATAAACCACACACCCCATCATTATAAACCACACCCCATCATTATAAACCACACCCCACCCCATCATTATAAACCACACCCCATCATTATAAACCACACCCCATCATTATAAACCACAACCCCATCATTATAAACCACACCCCATCATTATAAACCACACCCCGTCATTATAAACCACACCCCATCATTATAAACCACACCCCATCATTATAAACCACACCCCATCATTATAAACCACACCCCATCATTATAAACCACAACCCCATCATTATAAACCACACCCAATCATTATAAACCACACCCCATCATTATAAACCACAACCCCATCATTATAAACCACACCCCATCATTATAAACCACACCCCATCATTATAAACCACACCCCATCATTATAAACCACACCCCATCATTATAAACCACACCCCATCATTATAATACTTCTCTTATTGCTCAAACTTCAAATGTATTTATCAGTAAAAAGTCTCATGTTTTTCTGAAATTTTATTTTAGACGGATTATGCCTAACAGAAAGTAATATTACCTGATAAAGTAAAGATGGTACATGTACATATAATTTATGCACTGTTAAGGAGCAATCAAGTTTCATTCTCAAATTAAGTTGTTTTAAAAAGTTTTTGGGGGGTATTTTTTTATTCTTTCAGTGCTGGTCTACACAAAACGAAATTATTAACATACATTTCACGTTACATTAAGCGGTGGGCACAGGGGAGTTTTTTAGCCTAATTCCCCACCCTTAAGCCAAGCATTTTGTCTAAATCACCCCAGTGGCAGATGCTTTTAAATGATTATCTGATTTTTTTGCGGCGTCTAAATTCCCCAATACCATGATCTAAAATCCTGCCAAAGTCTATTTCCTGGGACATGGTATGATATTCACATGTCAGATTTCCACCTGTTGGGAGTCGTCTTCTGTCTTAAGTCCCACCCTCCTGGGGCAAAATATTGATAGGTGCATTATTGTACAGTAGGTTTGCTTCTATTGATTGACAGGGATAGGGGCGTGAAGGTCATCTCTATGGAGTAAGGGGTGAATTCCTATTGTTGTTTTTTTGTGGAATATTTATAATCAGATAATTATAAAATAATTAGTGATGGGCATGTTATTAGAATGTGAAGTGAAGTGTGTATTAAGTAATGTGTATTACAAAATTCCTCTATTTTTGTTTCATGTGTATAGTACGGACAATTTGACTTGATCCTCGACCTTCTATTAGCGTAAATTAACAGCTGATATATTATCGATATTCATAATCCTGGTTGAATGTTTCATTAGCAGGAAGTATCATGTAGACCCTCGATGTGTAATGCAAACACAAATCTAAAGGACCGATATTTCCAATTTGCTCGCTGAAATTTATATATTCAAAGCAAGAATCTTGTAATATATTCATGCATTAAGCTCAGGATCACATCAAATTCTCCGTACTATATGTGTGTGTAACATTATAGGATGGTATGGACAGAAATGTGATGGTCAGTGTAGTGAGAGATGTAAGAACAAGGATTGTATCGTTTCTAAGGATAACTGTCAGCAGGTAAAGCCTAAAATTATTTTATTTCTTTCCCTTTCACAAGTGTCAACAGGTAAAACCTAAAATAATATCATTTCTTTCCCTTTCCACAACAGTTACTGTCGGCAGGTAAAGGCTTAAATAATATTATTTGTTTCCTTTTCCACAAATGTATGGCGGTCGATTTACCGGTTTGATTTGATTTCATACAAATGATTAACCGATTTTAGAATTTGGAAATCGTACCTGTCCTAACATAAAGTCTGTTTTTCTTTATTGTTCCTAAAAAGTGGTTAATTTTGTAGGCTTTTGGGTTTTTTAGAATTCAACTTTCACCCGTGAATTTAAACCAGGGGTTCCACTAGTTTCTGAATTTGAATGGTCATTTTGATACTTTTGACTAAATTTTACCATTGTATAGACAAAATACTCATAATTTTATGAGAAAATGACCCTTCAAACCAAAATCGTGAGGGTCAAAATGTATGTTTCTTTTTAGGAAATTTCAAGGGTAAAAACCTAATGGAACCCCATATTAAACAAACCTATGTATGTTTTTCAGGGTTGTACAGATGGGTACTGGGGAAGCAGGTGTGAAAGTTTCTGTAACAGTAACTGTGACCGTGAGTCATGTAACAAGAACACTGCTGAATGTACGTACGGGTGTACAGGAAGTTTGTTCTTCGGGCCGACATGTAGTGAACCGTGCAATGGTAATTGTGTTAACGCAATGTGCAACAGGTAAGAGACAATATAATTATAGTCTGAACAAAATCACCTCATCATAAAAAATTTCATTTAGCATAATGTTGCTTTCAGAATTAAGAGGCCTTAGTCACTATTCTCAAGACTTTGAAACTTTACAATATATGCAAACTGAGCATTTAGTTTTGAATTTGTGACAAAGGAACAAGTATTTTCACGAATTTTTATCAATATTGCATTTCCCCCAATTGACTGGCTATTTTATAAATGCCCAAGTCCTAACATACATGTATTCCAGAGTTTTAACTACAGTGTAGCAATACCACGTGGATTTTTACTACAGTTCCAAGTAGAAATTTGTAAACATTGGAACAGATATGTAGATAGATATTTTGTCGATTACCCTGTGAAACATGGGAACGTGTAGGTTTCACAGGGTAATGGAAAAATCGGTAAAGCTGCTTCAAAAGATCTTATATTTCATGAAAAGCAAATAATGTTCCCCTTAGCGTGGCGTATATTTCATAGAAATCGATGAAGAAATAAAATACTTATGGCTACATTTGTGTTCCAATGTTTACAAATTTCTACTTGGAACTGTAGCCAAAGGTCACGTGGTATTGCTACACTGAACTAGTTGCAATACTTTCATGCAGTCATTTTGTATTTGTTGTGTTGTAGGACTGGATTTTGTGAGGTTGGCTGTAAAGTGGGATGGTACGGTGAACAGTGCAAGTTTCAGTGTGATGCTGTAAGTCATTTATGAGTTACTTCCCTTTGTTGACAATCCATAGTTACTTCCCTTGGTTTGAAATCCGAAGATATGTATCCCTTTGTTAACAATTTAAAGTTACTTCCCTTTGTTGGCAATTCAGAGTGACCACCCTTTGTTGGCAATCCAGAGTGACAACACTTTGTTGGCAATCCAGAGTGACCACACTTTGTTGGCAATCCAGAGTGACCACACTTTGTTGGCAATCCAGAGTGACCACACTTTGTTGGCAATCCAGAGTGACCACCCTTTGTTGGCAATCCAGAGTGACCACCCTTTGTTGGCAATCCAGAGTGACCACCCTTTGTTGGCAATCCAGAGTGACCACCCTTTGTTGGCAATCCAGAGTGACCACACTTTGTTGGCAATCCAGAGTGACCACCCTTTGTTGGCAATCCAGAGTGACCACCCTTTGTTGACAATCCAGAGTGACCACACTTTGTTGGCAATCCAGCGTTACATCTGCTCTAAGACATAAATATACACAGATTGGACACTTAATTGAAAACGGAGAGAAAATGCAAACTAGCATGCAGCAGATTCTTATATTTTGAACACTTTTGTTTGTCATCCTTTTTTAATGACCAATATCTCATTTTGAAGAGCTTAGTTTCTTCTACTGCATCATGTTACTATCTTGTAGAGAATTCAGAAAATTATTGTTTGAATGAGGCAAATGGGGTATTTTCTGAAAAAATTGGAATTTTCCATTAAAATGAGAGTATGTCTGCTCTTTGAGGTCTATTGTTTTATTCCTTGACTGAAGAATAAATCTATTGCATAAACTTATTAGTTTTTTCCAATCTATATTACACGGGAGATATAAGGTATTAAAAAGAAACAAGATTTGGCGAGATTTCAGAAAACTGCCGCAAGATATTGTGAGATTTGGTAGATTTTTCCAATCTTTGTATATTTAGGTCTTTGATCTACTGGATGGTGATATTGTGAAGTTACAGGCCTTCTGTTGGGTAGTCACCATACAAAATATGTTACCACTTTCAACCCTGGCAAAAGCCATTTATTAGAAAACAATATATTTCCATGAAATCTTAAATTTTGACAGCCCAAGTTTACTATTCAGATTTACAACCAGTCTCAGAAGGAAACCTTCCAATTGGCTGGTTGATATCAAACTGTTATCAAAAACAACCGATCCATGGCTTGTGTCTGTTTGAACTAACCAATCAGGTGCTTCAGTTTGGTCTGTTAATGCTTATTTTTTGACTGTAATAAACAGTCTATAAAATCCATTGCTAATTTTCAAACTGGTTTATGTAATTCAATGCTAATTTTCAGACTGGTCTATGAAATTCAGTGCTAATTTTCAGACTCGACTATAAAATCCAATTCTAATTTTCAGACTGGTCTATGAAATTTAAAGCTAATTTTCAGACTGGTCTATGAAAGTTAAAGCTAATTTTCAGACTGGTCTATGAAATCCAATGCTAACTTTCAGACTGGTCTATGAAATTTAAAGCTAATTTTCAGACTGGTCTATGAAATCCAAAGCTAATTGTTAGACTGGATTATGAAATACAATGCTAATTTTCAGACTGGTCTGTGACTGCTAATTTATTACCTCACACCCACCTTGTCATGGACATGTATATTCAATGATTTCAGATATCAAGATGTACCGATGGTTCGTGCAATCGTCTGACAGGACTGTGTAATGCATGTTTTGATGAAGTGCCAGATGATAGATGCCCCACTGCTGAATGTCCCAGTGGACGGAGAGGAACGTCGTGTACTGATCTATGTACTAGTGAGAACTGCCTATACAGTACGTGTGGTCGCTATGATGATAAATGTAAAGGATGTCCAAATGGATACTATGGAAACCTATGTGCCAAAACATGCCCCAATTGTAAAGAAGGTGAGTAGATGAAAAAACTAGAAAAAAAAGATAATAAAAAGTTGGACTGGGAAGGCAGCAAGTTTTTATTATTCTTGTTCATGATTTAATTTAGGCCTTTTTTTCAGAAGCCTTTTTGCTCCAGTCGAAGTCATTGTACGAGTTAACAGATTTTATTGTGTCTGTGATTTCCTCGTATTTTTAAGAAAGTTCTGCAAACATAAAGTTCTCTCCATGTTTGGCTTTCTTGCTGATGTCTGTGATTTCAAGCGTTAATGTGTTGTTTTAAGCAACAGACAAAATGAGACAAAATCAGTTTGAGATACATTTTTGCTTTGTTTTTGCGCTGGTCAACGTCATGGTACGGTTAAAACAGGTTTTTATCTTGTCCTGAATTTCCTTGTATTTTTAATTATGTTTTTAGCTCACCTGTCACAAAGTGACAGAGTGAGCTTTTGTGATCACTCTTCGTCCGTCGTCCGTCGTCCGTCCTTCCGTCCACAATTACTTGTGTAGACACTAGAGGTCACAGTTTTAGCTTAATCATTATGAAACTTGGTCACAATGATCATCTCAACAAAATCTAGGTCAAGTTCGATATTGGGTCATTCGGGGTCAAAATCTAGGTCACTAGGTCAAATCATAGAAAAACCTTTTGTAGTCACTAGAGTTCACAATTTTGGCCTAATCTTTATGAAACTTGGTTAAAATGATCATCTTAACAAAATCTAGGTCAAGTTCGATATTGGGTCATCCGGGGTCAAAAACTAGGTCACAAGGTCAAATCATAGAAAAACCTCGTGTAGTCACTAGAGGTCACAATTTTGGCCTAATCTTTATGAAACTTGGTTACAATGATCATCTCAACAAAATCTAGGTCAAGTTTGATATTGGGTCATCCAGGGTCAAAAACTAGGTCACAAGGTCAAATCATAGAAAAACCTTGTGTAGTCACTAGAGGTCACAATTTTGACCTAATCTTTATGAAACTTGGTCACAATGATCATCTCAACAAAATCTAGGTCAAGTTTGATATTGGGTCATCCGGGGTCAAAAACTAGGTCACAAGGTCAAATCATAGAAAAATCTTGTGTAGTCACTAGAGGTCACAATTTTGACCTAATCTTTATGAAACTTGGTCACAATGATCATGTTAACAAAATCAAGGTCAAATTCGATATTGGGCCATCCAGGGTCAAAAACTAGGTCACAAGGTCAAATCATAGAAAAACCTTGTGTAGTCACTAGAGGTCACAATTTTAACTTAATCTTTATGAAACTTGGTCACTATGATCATGTCAACAAAATCTAGGTCAAGATCGATATGGGGTCATCCGGCGTCAAAAACTAGGTCACAAGGTCAAATCATAGAAAAACCTTGTGTAGTCACTAGAGGTCACAATTTTGGCCTAATCTTTATAAAATTTGGTCACAATTATCTTGTCAACAAAATCTAGGTCAAATTCGATATTGGGCCATCCGGGGTAAAAAACTAGGTCACAAGGTCAAATAATAGAAAAACCTTGTGTAGTCACTAGAGGTCACAATTTTGGCCTAATCTTTATGAAACTTGGTCACAATGATCATCTCAACAAAATCTACGTCAAGTCTGATACTGGGTCATCCGGGGTCAAAAACTAGGTCACTAGGTCAAATCATAGAAAAACCTTTTGTAGTCACTAGAGGTCACTTTTTCAGCGTTATCTTTATGAAAGTTGGTCACAATAATCTTCTTAACTAAATCTAGGTCAAGTTCGATATTGGGTCATCCGGGGTCAAAAACTAGGTCACAAGGTCAAATCACTTTAATAAGTCATTGGGTCTAAATGTGATGTAAATTTTAAAGCATAAGACAATATGAAAACCTTGTACATGCAATAGAGGCTACCATTAGGGGTGCATGAACGACTAGGACAGGTGAGCGACCTATGGCCCTTTGGGCCCTCTTGTATAATTTAGTAGCGTTTGATAGCATCTTGCATGGGACATATTTGTGCAAATTGATGTGCAGACTTAATTGATCAACAACGTGAAAATTACATTAAATCAAAGATTTCATATGGGCGAGGTGTGAAAATATTGGACCCCAGCTGATTATAACCAGACTGCTAGTTGAACAGTGGATTTTAGGTGCCAATTAGTTTATCAGGTCCTTGAAAAAAACTTTGTCGTAACGAAAACTTTGATGAAAACTTTGATGAAAACTTCAATATAAGCAAGTTTGAGACAACAAGAGTTGAGAACCAGTGCCTGATCTCCCAAAAGATCTCAATTTGAGCTAAATCTCATCTCACATTTTCTCATTCATTTCATCTTTGAAGTCATTTCCATAGGAGATTGGACTCAAAATGGGCATCACAAAACAGACACATTATTCTGAGTTTATTACAGTAAAATTTCTGATACATCTAAAATTCAGACTCTTTCTTTAGCCAAATCTCAATTTAAGATGAGATTTCTACTTGAGATGCTTCGGGAGATCGGGGCCAGGTTAATCTGTTTGCACTATACTTAATGTTAAAACTCCACTGTATATTACAGGATGTGAGCACTATATACTTAATGTTTAAATTTCACTGTATATTACAGGATGTGAGCACTATATACTTAATGTTTAAATTTCACTGTATGTTACAGGCACAGGGTGTGAGCACTATACTTAATGTTAAAACTCCACTGTATATTACAGGATGTTAGCACTATATACTTAATGTTAAAACTCCACTGTATATTACAGGATGTGAGCACTATATACTTAATGTTAAAACTCCACTGTATATTACAGGATGTGAGCACTATATACTTAATGTTTAAATTTCACTGTATATTACAGGATGTGAGCACTATATACTTAATGTTTAAATTTCACTGTATATTACAGGATGTGAGCACTATATACTTAATGTTAAAACTCCACTGTATATTACAGGATGTGAGCACTATATACTTAATGTTAAAACTCAACTGTATATTACAGGATGTGAGCACTATATACTTAATGTTTAAATTTCACTGTATATTACAGGATGTGAGCACTATATACTTAATGTTTAAATTTCACTGTATATTACAGGATGTGAGCACTATATACTTAATGTTAAAACTCCACTGTATATTACAGGATGTGAGCACTATATACTTAATGTTAAAACTCAACTGTATATTACAGGATGTGAGCACTATATACTTAATGTTTAAATTTCACTGTATGTTACAGGATGTGAGCACTATATACTTAATGTTAAAACTCCACTGTATATTACAGGATGTGAGCACTATATACTTAATGTTAAAACTCAACTGTATATTACAGGATGTGAGCACTATATACTTAATGTTTAAATTTCACTGTATGTTACAGGATGTGAGCACTATATACTTAATGTTTAAATTTCACTGTATGTTACAGGCACAGGGTGTGAGCACTATACTTAATGTTAAAACTCCACTGTATATTACAGGATGTGAGCACTATATACTTAATGTTAAAACTCCACTGTATATTACAGGATTTGAGCACTATATACTTAATGTTAAAACTCCACTGTATATTACAGGATGTGAGCACTATATACTTAATGTTTAAATTTCACTGTATATTACAGGATGTGAGCACTATATACTTAATGTTAAAACTCCACTGTATATTACAGGATGTGAGCACTATATACTTAATGTTAAAACTCCACTGTATATTACAGGATGTGAGCACTATATACTTAATGTTTAAATTTCACTGTATATTACAGGATGTGAGCACTATATACTTAATGTTTAAATTTCACTGTATGTTACAGGCACTAGATGTGAGCACTATATACTTAATGTTAAAACTCAACTGTATATTACAGGATGTGAGCACTATATACTTAATGTTTAAATTTCACTGTATATTACAGGATGTGAGCACTATATACTTAATGTTTAAATTTCACTGTATGTTACAGGCACAGGATGTGAGCAGGACTCTGGTGTTTGTCTAGAAGGATGTAAGGATGGTTGGTATACAGAGACCTGTACCACACAGTGTAGTCCAGTATGTGGATCTTGTGAGCGATCAAGCGGAGAATGTGTGACGTGCGCTGCTGGTCGCTGGGGTAACAACTGTGAACAGATCTGTAGCTCTAACTGTGCCGCAACACAAGGTATCAGCTCGGAGCAGCTCATCTTCTGTGATAAACAGACCGGTGCGTGCTCCAAGAAGGCGTGCAAGGTTGGATTCTGGCGTACTGACTGTACTCAGGTATGCAGCTCAAACTGTCTACCAGACGAGAACAATAACCGTGTTTGTGCGTACCTTGATGGCGAGTGCTCCAATGGGTGCAAGGATACGTTCTTTGGCAAAGTTTGTGATCAGCTATGCAGCATTAGATGTCGTGACCAGCTGTGCACAGGGTTCGCGAACACATGTGACATAAGCTGTGCCGATGGTTACTATGGCGGCACATGTAGCGGAACATGTAGCACACATTGTGCCGGTAACGGAAAGTGTGATCCTTCAACGGGCGAATGTTTTGAAGGTTGTGAGTTAGGTTACTATGGACCGCGTTGTGATGATCCGTGTAAGAACACGTGTGTGGACAGTACATGTGATAGTGAGGGAGGTTGTCCGGACTGCAAACTGGTTCCTGTCGGCCCAAATTGTCGCGTACAAGGTAACATCTGTCTTTGTTTGAGATTTCCTTTGTTAAAATCTATTTTTGCTTATTATAATCGTCAATTCATTTCTGTCTTGCTAGATCATAGGAATCCAAAGGTTGTAGGATTAGTCCAAGGCTGTGACATTATAACATCGTTAATTGCTTGAGGTTTAGCATATGAGGGTAATTCCAGGTAACTGCTGGTTGGCCCCGGTGTTAGGATAATGAGACTGGGTAATTCCAGGTTATTTCTGGTTTGACCCAGTGTTAGGATAATGTGACTGGGTAATTCCAGGTTATTTCTGGTTTGACCCAGTGTTAGGATAATGTGACTGGGTAATCGCAGGTTATTTCTGGTTTGACCCAGTGTTAGGATAATGTGACTGGGTAATTCCAGGTTATTTCTGGTTGGCCCCAGTGTTAGGATAATGTGACTGGGTAGTCTCGGTATGACTTAAATACTGTTGACCAATCAGGGACTTAAAACAAATATTTAAAAAAAACAATCTGCTTCAACAGTGACCTCCCTTTACAAAGTGTCAAACCCCGAGGTACTTCCTAATTCTACAGGAATGGTTCACAAACTACATTTTTTTATAAGTATAGTGTTTACAGTACCATATTTGCAGAATACTGATACTAAACTTTAAATTAGAGTTGTCAACTAAACTTTGAATTTTTATATAATGTTTCTAACTAACTACACTGGTTGCAGCTACTAAGATAATAAATAGTCTATTAGATGAGCATGATTATCACATAGAAATAATTATCATAGAAATAATTATCACATAGGAAAAATTATCATGTAGAAATAATTATCACATAGGAAAATTTATCACATAGGAAAAATTATCACATAGAAATATTTATCACATAGAAATAATTATCACATAGAAATCACATAGAAATAATTATCACACAGAAATAATTATCACATAGAAAAAATTATCACATAGAAAAAATTATCACATAGAAAAAATGGCACTAGCAGTGTATAATATAAAGTTACGACCAAACACTATGGTGCTGCTGACAGCCTGGAGCCACATGCTCCTAAATCAGCTAATTTCGGGGTGAAAGTTACTCCATTATTAGTCTGAGTCGTAATTTTGAGTAAATATATAGAAAATAAAACTGTTCCATGAAAATTTTGGATGAGGCCTTTAATTTGGAGGTGGTTTTTATGCATATTAAATGCTTTTATCTTTTCATGCATTGCTTTCTCAACATTGCTTTACAGGATCATTTTTATGCACCGGCATCTATTGATGAGGAGGCATATAGTGATTGTCCTGTCCGTCCGTTCATTCGTCTGCCGATTTGAAAATGTTAACCAAAACTTTCAAGTTGTTGAAACTCAAAAATATTTTTGAAGTCCATCAAGCCATTGCTTTCAAACTTGGCACACTTGTTAACCATCATTAACACATAACATTGTCATTGTCTTGTAACACTATCCAACATTTCAACAGAATTATGGCCCCTGATTGACTTAGCTATTTTTATAGACAAGGCTTCCACCGGGGCATAAGCTTTTACTGAACGCAGTCTTGTTTACGTAGTTAGTTACACTGACATTTATCTTCACCACCATTCTCCTAGTCTGTACTATACTTCTATAATTTCTTCTTTCTATACTTTAATGTGTATGGGTTCTTGTCTTATACTAGTAGTCTGGAATATTCACTCATATTAATTGTCCTGAAGAACACTTTGTTACACCTAGGTCTTATCTTGTCCTGAAGAACACTTTGTTACACCTAGGTCTTATATTATATGTTTCAGGTTAACTACCCACATCAATTAAATCTTAAAAAGTTCTTATTCCTGATTAATTTTTAGGTGGTCTTATTATTGAGGTGGTCTTATTATTGAGGTGGTCTTATTATTGAGATGGTCTTATTATTGAGGTGGTCTTATTATTGAGGTGGTCTTATTATTGAGGTGTTATTATTATTGAGATGGTCTTATTATTGAGGTGGTCTTATTATTGAGGTGGTCTTATTATTGAGGTGGTCTTATTATTGAGGTGGTCTTATTATTGAGGTGTTATTATTATTGAGATGGTCTTATTATTGAGGTGGTCTTATTATTGAGGTGTTATTATTATTGAGGTGTTATTTTTATTGAGATGGTCTTATTATTGAGGTGGTCTTTAGGTGTAGTTTTACTGTTAATTTTGACGATAATTTGTTACAATTTCTGTGTTTTAGTGTGCAACCCTGGATTTTATGGACCTACATGTGAAACAAACTGTCCCGGACAATATTGCTACGAGAACCGTTGTCATCGTAACCAAGGAACTTGTGAGAATGGTTGCCGTGATAACAACAATTACTATGGTAACGATTACACAATCTTGTTTGTAAAATTATGATCCTGTCCATAGCAGCTTGTTATAGTGCACCCAGGATAATGAGAAAGCTGGGAAAACTTTTTATATTCCACATAGGTGGATTAATCAGATGTGCACGAGTTATCTGTGATGTTTTGAGTACCTTATCTGTTTATTTTGGTAATTTGTAAATCAACAGTTGACCAAACCTATTAATGTTTGTAAATACAGTTGAAACTCGTTGTGTCGACATCGGTTGTATCGACACTTCGGTTATGTCAACATACTTTCAAATCCCTGATTTGGGTTGCTCTATATTCTATCTTAAATATGATGGTTTAGTCGACATGCCTGTGTCGACACTCCGCTTATATCGAAACGACTTTTCTGGCCCAAATGATATTTTCGCACCTTATTGTCATTGTTTGTGTCGACATCATGTCGACGCTATTGAAATTGAAAAGTTGTTAATTGACCGGGAAAATACTTGTTTCTAACCATTGTTAAAATTAATTTGTTCACAGTTTGCAAATGCAATTGAATGATGTTAAATTGAGGTTTGTAAACAAATTGTGACCTATTTCAGCATATGAAATTAAAAAATCTGCTGAACTAGCGTGCTTCTGATGAGGTGAACAAAAATACGTTTTTGTATGCCTTCACAATTTATGTCAACATGCTTGTTATTTTCCTACAGTTAAAACAAAGATAAGAAATGCCATCGTTGCTTCCAGGTGTCTGGCATGCTGATTAAATATTTTATTGACAATTAAAATGTTGCGTAAGCGAAACTGGTAAGGGCTAAAAGCCGTACTTGTGGTGCTGATCCCGTACTGTACTTGTTTCAAAACGAGGCTATGAACTAGATCCTCGCGTAAACACTTGGTCAAATGTTTCGGTGATAACTAAGTCTGCTAGATTTGATATTTCACCATTTTAGTCGCATATATGTTATTATAGTTCATCTTTAAACTCACGTAACAACGGTACCGACAGAAAGGCTTGAAGATTTTGTCAGGGTTGTTGGCACCTGTTGTGTTGACATTCGGATATGTCAACATAATTTTGACGGTCCCAAAAATGTCGACATAACGAGTTTCAACTGTATCACATTATCCTTGGGACGCACTATAAATAAAGCAGTACAGTGTCATACATGGCCTTTTAAGATGGTGGATTTATACCATTACAGGTTCTTTAAGTATTGACATCCATTATCCTTGGCTGTTTGACTTGAAATCAGTAGGTTGTTGATTCCAGCCAAGTGTGTCAGGTGTCTCGTTTTCTCTACCACTGTAAAATCACATTTTATGTGGGTAGTAAATTTTGTGGATTTTGATTAAAATCCATTTTCATTGGGTCGTAAATTCGTGGAGTATATAACATGGAGTATATAACATGGAGTGGAGTATATAACATGGAGTATATAGGAGTGGAGTATATAACATGGAGTATATAACATGGAGTATATAACATGGAGTATATAACATGGAGTATATAACATGGAGTATATAACATGGAGTATATAACATGGAGTATATAACATGGAGTATATAACATGGAGTATATAACATGGAGTATATAACATGGAGTATATAACATGGAGTATATAACATGGAGTATATAACATGGAGTATATAACATGGAGTATATAACATGGAGTATATAACATGGAGTATATAGGAGTGGAGTATATAACATGGAGTATATAACATGGAGTATATAACATGGAGTATATAACATGGAGTATATAACATGGAGTATATAACATGGAGTATATAACATGGAGTATATAACATGGAGTATATAGGAGTGGAGTATATAACATGGAGTATATAACATGGAGTGGAGTATATAACATGGAGTATATAACATGGAGTGGAGTATATAACATGGAGTATATAACATGGAGTGGAGTATATAACATAGAAGGGTAGAACCATGTTCTGTATTTGGGAGGTTGATAAATTGTTGACATTAAGATTTCGAGGTCGAGATTAACAACGAAATCAACCAAAATTCAACTCCCTCGAAAAATAATGATTTTACAGTATTGTACATAATTATTGTCACCTTTTGATGCCTGACTTCTTTGTAAGGTAGCATCAAACACATATTTACTGAAATACAAGTTTTCCCTAATGATTTACAAATATTCGGATGCCATTTTGTGATCTGGATATATGGACCAGAATATGGATCTCTGAATAGTCTGTGCATATTCATGTTTTTCTAGACATGTTTGCAAAGGTTCTACTGAGGTATAATGCCCAACCCCGAAAACAAGTTGCAAGTCTGTTTCAGGTGCCATTAGCACGTATCCCTACACCTTAACTACATGTAGGTTTCAAACATTGTTTTTAGCTCACCTGAAAAAAGTGACAGGGTGAGCTTTTGTGATTACTCTTCGTCCGACGTCCGTCGTCCTTTCTTAATTTCTTGTGAACGCAATAGAGGCCACACTTATGGCTCAATCTTCATGAAACTTGGTCAGAATGTTTGTCTCTATGAAATCTAAGACGACGTTGAAACTGGGTCAAATGGGGTAAAAACTAGGTCACTAGGTCAAATCTTATCAAAAGCTTGTGAACTCATTAGAGGACACAGTTATATAAAAAAAATCAGGAAACTTTGTCAGAATGTTTGTCTCTTTGAAACCTAGGTCATGTGGGTTTAACAACTAGGTCACTTTGTCAAATCTCAGAAAAATATGTGAACACATTAATTAGAGGACACACTTATGATCCTATATTCTTGAAACTTGGTCAGAATGTTTGTCTCTATGAAATCTAGGATAATTCGAAACTTGGTCATGTGTTGCATCTCAGAAAAAGCTTGTGAACACATTAGAGAACACAATTACGGCCCAATCTTCACGAAACTTTGCGTTCCAAACTGGGTCATCTTGGGTAAAAAAACTAGGTCACAAGGTCAAATCATAAAAACACTTGCAATAGAGGCTGAATTTTCCTGAATCCTGAAAATAAAATATCAATTATAACTTAGGTCACCATAGGGTCTTGCATGCACTATGACATGTGAGCAACCTAGGGTCCCTACCTAGGGCCCAAGGGGCCCTCTTGTATTATTTAAATATAGATTATTTTTATAGATAAAATAAGATTATGACACTTCAAATGACCATAACAATGTCAATTCTTTGGAGTTTTTCATCAAATAACTTTTATTTTGTGCAGGATAATTCTTCCTAATGCAACAAATCAGGATTTCCGGTTTATTCCACAATTGTAGAACCCCCGAATTGTTTTAATGGATGTACATGTTGTATTGTAGGTGCGTACTGTACTGAGGTGTGTCAATGTGATAAGGACGGAACTTTGGAGTGTGAACAGAGCAGAGGGACATGTAATTGTAAACCTGGACGATATGGAACTTTATGTGACCAGACATGTAATGAGGGTTGTTTTGCGTAAGTTTATTTGAATTTTGACTGAATGGTTTGTTACAGTGGCTCTATTAATGGATTCATAATTCCTTATTCTTTACTGAAATATAAGATTTTTTTAGCAGCTGTGCCGTTTTGTCCAGCACCCTGTGAAACCTAGTAAAAGAAGAGGCTTGAAACTGTAGTCCGATCGCATTCAGGTTCCACAGGGTGCTTGAAAAATTTATTTAGTGATGTAAAAGTCATATCGCTGGCTTAAAATAATAATAATAATAGCGTCTTTATTAGGGCCCCGCAAAAAAATGTTTGCGTGCCCTATAGTAATCACCCTGTCTGTCCGTCCGTCCACATTTTTCAACTTTTTTCTTAATAACTTGAAAACCATCATAGGTATTGACTTCAAACTTCAAACATAAGCTCACAACAACAGTATGCTATTTTAAGGCGAGTTACATTACTCTTGCTATAATATTGGAAGAGTTATGGCCCATTGTGAAATTCTTAGGAAAGGGCAATAACTCTAGCTTTGATAAATTTTGACTTATGCCCCTTTTCAGCTTCAAAAACTTTAAAATTGGTCAAAGTTCAAAAATGGTTCAAGAAATTCAAATGAAACTTGCTATACTTACTGATAATGACTTTTACAATAAGTACATGTATGTGGAGCAAAAACAATATACACATTTTTAGCAAAGGGCAACAACTCTTTAAAACTATAATAATTTTTGACCGATTCCCCTTAACACTTGCACACAAACAAACATATTAATGTAGTTCTGTTTTGTGTATTTCCATCTTGCAAATAATATTGGCCAATCAGGAACAGGACAATGTCAATGAAACCAATGTCATGATTTCCTGAATTCAGTGTGCAATTTTAGTTTGTCAAAGATAACTCCAAACTTTATAAAAGTCAAAGTTCATCATGATTTCTATCTATAAAATTAAACCTGCACTTGTCAAACAACTTTTATTGAATTTTAGAAGGGAGTGAATTACTTTATTTCAGGCATCAACACATGAAAGTTTGAGATATGACTTTGTTATTGTGTTTAAGTACAGAAACTTATAGCGCTGACAATAAAGCAACCACATTATACTTCTACACTCCTCCCCTCCCACTCTTACGACATGCTACCACGGGGCCCTGTTCACGACAGTAATACTTCTAGTTTTCTGTGGATAACATAATAATAAATTGGCAAATCAATTTTCATTATGGTCCACATAATTAGAATAAGAAGGTCGTAAACTTTTACAAAATCAATATTATGAGAAAACATGATATTCCAAATCACTAGGACTGAATGGTGCTATTTTTAGACATGAAATAATGCAGACACATCCCTTTAAAAAATCGATTATAAAAATCCGACAGGGAAAGCAGCACTCAACTTAAACAGCATAGAAAACATAAAAACAACACAGACCACAATTATACGGCACAATGCCAAATACACACCTGAACGAAAAAATGAACTTAACCGCTGAAAGTCCATTTTAGTTTCAGCTGTCAGGTAATAGTTCTAATCAGGGGACCACTAGGGGTGTAACGAAACGCTCACAATACAATATGTACCGTTTAATTTACTTATGGTTTGGCGTATTTCGGTTTAATGTGATACTCTTTAACAAAAGCTATAAGTAGCTTCATTTTTTAAGGGATAGATGGTAGACATTCTAGACAATAACTTTGTTGCTATTGTTACAGCAAGTTTTGCAAACCGTAATGTGTCTATTAACTTTATAAAATGAATTTTACCAATATATCTTAAGCCAATCAAAACGACTGATGCACAGGCTGTGATCATTCCACAGTAACCCAGGATGTGATCATTTTCAGGTTGGATTGTGAGAGAGATGGTAAATGTACATCAGGATGTAATGTTGGACAATACGGCGTATTCTGTGATCAGACGTGTAAAAACTGCTTCAACCTGGATTGTGGTCCTAGCACAGGAACATGTCTACAAGGTACACATTTTCCTACTCTACAATTAGAGATGAGACCAATCACCCAAATATTCGGAAACCAGTCGAATATTCGAATCTAAGCTCAGATTCGAAAATTAAAATTTTGTTATCCAACAAGTTGGTTTTATCATGAACGGGGAAATAAAAATGGTTGTTAGTTTTGGAGAGTATGAAAGTGGACAAATAAATAAGATTTGGAACGAATATCGAATGTTCAGCATTTAAAATATTCAAATACTGATTTTTAGCTCACCTGTCACAAAGAGACAGAGTGAGCTTTTGTGATCACTCTTCGCCCGTCGTCCGTCCGTACGTACGCACCCACTGCGGGGTGTGGAACAATAGGCTATATTTAGATTCTATTCATTCCTATGCTTACAGGGTGCAAAATGTTGCTTATGGGGTTTTACAAAAGAAAAGAAAACCCCACAATGTCAAGTCAGTGAGAACGTCCGTCCGTCAATAATTTGCTTGTGTAGACACTAGAGGTCACAATTTTGGCCTAATCTTTATGACACCTGGTCGCAATGATCATCTCAACAAAATCTAGGTCAAGTTTTGATATTGGGGACAAAAACTAGGTCACAAGGTCAAATCATAAAAAAAACCTTGTGTAGTCACTAATAGTCATAATTTTGACATAATCTTTATTAAACATGGTCACAATGATCATCTCAACAAATTCTAGGGCAAGATTGATATTGGGTCATCCGGGGTCAAAACTAGGTCACAAGGTCAAAGCATAGAAAAACCTTGTGTAGTCACTAGAGGTCACAATTTTGGCCTAATCTTTATGAAACTTGGTCACAATGATCATCTCAATAAAATTTAGGTCAAGTTTGATATTGGGGTCAAAAACTAGGTCACAAGGTCAAATCATAGAAAAACCTTGTGTAGTCACTAGAGGTCACAATTTTGACATAATCTTTATAAAACTTGGTCACAATGATCATCTCAACATATTCTAGGTCAAGTTCGATATTGGGTCATCCGGGGTTAAAAACTAGGTCACAAAGTCAATTCATAGAAAAAGTCTTGTGTAGTCACTAGAGGTCACAATTTTGGCCTAATCTTTATGAAACTTGGTCACAATGATCATCTCAATAAAATCTAGGTCAGGTTTGATATTGGGGTCAAAACCTAGGTCACAAGGTCAAATCATAGAAAAACCTTGTGTAGTCACTAGAGGTCACAATTTTGACATAATCTTTATAAAACTTGGTCACAATGATCATCTCAACATATTCTAGGTCAAGTTCGATATTGATTCATCCGGGGTTAAAAACTAGGTCACAAAGTCAATTCATAGGAAAAATCTTGTGCAGTCACTAGAGGTAACAATTTTGACCTAATCTAGATGACACTTGGTCACAATGATCTTTTCAACAAAATCTAGGGCAAGATTGATATTGGGTCATCCGGGTCAAAAACTAGGTCACAAGGTAAAATCATAGAAAAGCCTTGTGTAGTCACTAGAGGTCACAATTTTGACTTAATCTTTATAAAAACTTGGGGACAATGATCATCTCAACAAATTCTAGGTCAAGTTTGATATTGGGTAATTTGGGGTAAATTTTGTTGTTACTAGAGGTAATAATTTTAACCTATTCTCTATGAAACTAGTCACAATGATCATCTCAGCAAGATCCAGGTCAAGATTTATATTGGGTCATCTGGGGTCATCCCAACAAAATCTAGGTAAAGTGCGAGGTCACAAGGTCAAATCACAAGGCTTGCATGCACTACTATGACAGGTGAGAGACCTAGGGCCCTTTGGGCCTTCTTGTTTTATGTACCCGGTATTTGTAAAGTTATGAAATCTAATTTCCTTAGCATTTACAATATACGTATCTTCTAGATAACAGATTATGAACCTTCAAACAATTTATTTTCTTAATAAAAAAGGGATTTATTGAAACTGATCTTAAACATCCAGGATCAAGCTCGAAAACCCAAACTCAATTTATTAAGCACAATATTTCTGTAACTTTGTATTAAAACTTATTTACTTGTCTTTGAAATTTAAGGATATATCAATATTGTTTCATCTACGTAAAAGAAATTTATTTTTCTATAAACATATTTTCTGTATCATGAAATAAAATATACAGTAAAACTTTGATGCCTTCAGACCATGTCCAATCAGTTTGAGTGTTCAACCTATAAATATTGTTTGATTCATCTATTGTTTTACAAAATGAATAAAGAAGGGATTTTTCCGGTACCAAAGAAACAGTTCAAGGCATATAGGGTGTTTGAGGCAAATACTGTTCTACTGTAATTTTGCTTGAGCCTGATGCTGGGAATGAATTCTTTGTGAACACAAGGCCAGGTGTCTGGATAATGTGACTGGGTAGTGTCTATATGACTGAAATACTGTTGACCAACGCATACATGCCAGATCTCCTGCATCATGAAGCTCTTCCCACGCATGATCAGAGGCAAATTGATTAAATTGCACGCATTTCTTGGACATAATTTAAGTTTAAAGTTTGAGCAAGGAAAATCTCCTTTGTTTTAATCAAATCTTCTGCATTTCCATCACCAGTCTCACACAAACGGGTTAGCAAAACATGGCATGTATGCCAGCTGTAACCATCCCTCATCTCACCTTACAATTCTGCTTAATATTTCTTATGTGTGGCCTCCGTAGCTCAATGGTTAGCACGCTTGCCGTCTAATCTGGCGACCCGGGTTCAAATCCGGGTAGAGGCACACATATATGCCTGCCATATTTCAGCAGAAAGCTGACTGGCAAATAAAAGCTATGCTCGGCATTTTTAAAAAAAAAATATTGTGATTTTCAATAACAATAAAATCTTTGTTTTTCTTCTATAAGGTTGCAAGGAAGGTTGGTATGGACCACAGTGTAATAACGAATGCGATGAGAAATGTAGAACATGTCACATAGATACTGGGGTATGCTTATCGTGTGCTGACCGTTACTATGGACTTCCTAATTGTGAAGCAGTCTGCAGCAATAATTGTCTACAAGAAAGCTTTGGACGGACATGTAGCCAGACAACAGGAGAATGCTTCAGTGGATGCCAGTCTGGTTACTATGGTGGCAAGTGTAGTGAAACATGCGGGCGTTGCACACCGGGGGAAACATGTGATGCTAGAACTGGTTTATGTATGGCCTGTACCGATGGATGGTGGAGTCAAACGTGTAAGAATGAATGTAACCCTCGATGTGCGACATCTGTCGGACGTAATGATCGATGTCGACAATCAGATGGCAGCTGTAACTATGGTTGCGTACCTGGCTTCTATTCCGACGATTGCGACCTGTCGTGTGAAAGCACATACTGCACCAACAGTGAATGTGACAGGAACAGCGGGCTGTGTCTGGATGGTTGTGTAGCGTACCACTACGGTGTCAACTGTGAACTTAGTTGTTCAGAGTGTAAGAATGGAGAATGTGATCAGACGTCGGGCTACTGTCTGGCTGGCTGCCTTCCAGGTCGCTATGGCGACAGATGTGATAGCACATGTCTGTCATTATGTCGTGATAACACGTGCGAGAGCTCCGGCTATTGTCTAGATTGTCAGCTGTCCCCTAAAGGTCCAAGATGTCTGGAACTAGGTAGGGTGATTTATAATCTTATACCTGTAGCGTGCTGTGGGTGTTTCTTGTTTGTTGGTGTTGGTAAAAGCAGATTTAAAAGGTAAGATTTTTACGATAATCATGACTAGGACTTGGACAACATGATGTCAATAGTTTCCTTCAATACAATAACACACTCAGCCTGATTACTCAGGTAAGCTCATGTAATGCACTGGTAAGCTTAGGTAAGTTCAGATAAGCTCAGGTAAGCTAAGCTAAGCTCATGTCATGCACTGGTAAGCTTAGGTAAGTTCAGGTAAGCTCAGGTTAGCTCATGTATAGCACTGGTTAGCTTAGGTAAGCTCAGGTTAGCTCATGTATAGCACTGGTTAGCTTAGGTAAGCTCAGGTTAGCTCATGTATAGCACTGGTTAGCTTAGGTAAGCTCAGGTAAGCTCATGTAATGCACTGGTTAGCTTAGGTAAGCTCAGGTTAGCTCAGTAAATGCACTGGTTAGCTTAGGTAAGCTCAGGTTAGCTCAGTAAATGCACTGGTTAGCTTAGGTAAGCTCATGTAATGCACTGGTTAGCTTAGGTAAGCTCATGTAATGCACCGGTTAGCTTAGGTAAGCTAAGGTAAACTCAGGTAATGCACTGGTAAGCTTAGGTAAGCTGCAAAGTAGGATATGTTTCTTCCAGATGTATTAACTTTGACACATGTGAAAAATTCCTTTTAGTCTTCAAGCATAGTGTGCAATATGTAGCCTTGTATTACTTTCTTTCTGATGTTGCATTCACAGTTTGTTGTCATAGTCACATTTCACATATGCATGAGCTGTTAAATGTTTGGCAGACTAAACTGGGTAATTCCTAGTCCCCTTGGAAGATGTAGGAGTTTATTGCTTGACATATAATATTTCTATTATGTCAGTAGGTCAGTCTGGCACATAAACTTGGTATGCATGTTAGTCGAAGACCTGATCCATATCTATCATAATGTTGGTAGATCAAAGGTCATGGTCATAATGACCTTGAACACAAGATTTCATGATTAATCTACTGCCATTGAGGCAAAAATGTTTTTGGAACATCTTTTGTTGTTTCTTTTTAAGTTGTCTTAAATAACTACCTTCAGAATGTTGTTCATCATGGGTTACCAGTAACCATTTCTCCCTAGTGTCAGTCTCATGGGGTTACTGTTTCTCCCTGGTGTCAGTCTCATGGGGTAACTGTTTCTCCCTGGTGTCAGTCTCATGGGGTAACCGTTTCTCCCTGGTGTCAGTCTCATGGGGTAACTGTTTCTCCCTGGTGTCAGTCTCATGGGTTACCAGTATCTGTTTCTCCCTGGTGTCAGTCTCATGGGTACCAGTAACCGTTTCTCCCTGGTGTCAGTCTCATGGGTACCAGTGACTGTTTCTCCCTGGTGTCAGTCTCATGGTTTACCCGTAACCTTTTCTCCCTGGTGTCAGTCTCATGGGTTACCAGCAACTGTTTCTCCCTGGTGTCAGTCTCATGGGTTACCAGTATCTGTTTCTCCCTGGTGTCAGTCTCATGGGTTACCAGTAACTGTTTCTCCCTGGTGTCAGTCTCATGGGTTACCAGTATCTGTTTCTCCCTGGTGTCAGTCTCATGGGTTACCAGTAACTGTTTCTCCCTGGTGTCAGTCTCATGGGATACCAGTAACTGTTTCTCCCTGGTGTCAGTCTCATGGGTTACCAGTATTTGTTTCTCCCTGGTGTCAGTCTCATGGGTTACCAGTAACTGTTTCTCCCTGGTGTCAGTCTCATGGGTTACCAGTATCTGTTTCTCCCTGGTGTCAGTCTCATGGGTTACCAGTAACTGTTTCTCCCTGGTGTCAGTCTCATGGGTTACCAGTAACTGTTTCTCCCTGTTGTCAGTTCCATGGGTTACCAGTATCTGTTTCTCCCTGGTGTCAGTCTCATGGGTTACCAGTAACTGTTTCTCCCTGGTGTCAGTCTCATGGGTTACCCGTAACCTTTTCTCCCTGGTGTCAGTCTCATGGGTTACCAGTAACTGTTTCTCCCTGGTGTCAGTCTCATGGGTTACCAGTAACTGTTTCTCCCTGTTGTCAGTTCCATGGGTTACCAGTATCTGTTTCTCCCTGGTGTCAGTTTCATGGGTTACCAGTAACTGTTTCTCCCTGGTGTCAGTCTCATGGGTTACCCGTAACCTTTTCTCCCTGGTGTCAGTCTCATGGGTACCAGTAACCGTTTCTCTCTGGTGTCAGTCTCATGGGTTACCAGTAACCGTTTCTCCCTGGTGTCAGTCTCATGGGTTACCAGTATCTGTTTCTCCCTGGTGTCAGTCTCATGGGTTACCCGTAACCTTTTCTCCCTGGTGTCAGTCTCATGGGTACCAGTAACCGTTTCTCTCTGGTGTCAGTCTCATGGGTTACCAGTAACCGTTTCTCCCTGGTGTCAGTCTCATGGGTTACCAGTATCTGTTTCTCCCTGGTGTCAGTCTCATGGGTTACCAGTATCTGCTTCTCCCTGGTGTCAGTCTCATGGGTAACCAGTAACCATTTCTCCCTGGTGTCAGTCTCATGGGTTACCAGTAACTGTTTCTCCCTGGGGTCAGTCTCATGGGTTACCAGTATCTGTTTCTCCCTGGTGTCAGTCTCATGGGTTACCAGTATCTGTTTCTCCCTGGTGTCAGTCTCATGGGTTACTAGTAACCTTTCTCCCTGGTGTCAGTCTCATGGGTTACCAGTAACTGTTTCTCCCTGGTGTCAGTCTCATGGGTTACCCGTAACCTTTTCTCCCTGGTGTCAGTCTCATGGGTTACCAGTATCTGTTTCTCCCTGGTGTCAGTCTCATGGGTTACCAGTATCTGCTTCTCCCTGGTGTCAGTCTCATGGGTAACCAGTAACCATTTCTCCCTGGTGTCAGTCTCATGGGTTACCAGTAACTGTTTCTCCCTGGGGTCAGTCTCATGGGTTACCAGTATCTGTTTCTCCCTGGTGACAGTCTCATGGGTTACCCGTAACCTTTTCTCCCTGGTGTCAGTCTCATGGGTACCAGTAACCGTTTCTCTCTGGTGTCAGTCTCATGGGTTACCAGTAACCGTTTCTCTCTGGTGTCAGTCTCATGGGTTACCAGTATCTGTTTCTCCCTGGTGTCAGTCTCATGGGTTACCAGTAACTGTTTCTCCCTGGTGCCAGTCTCATGGGTTACCAGTAACTGTTTCTCCCTGGTGTCAGTCTCATGGGTTACCAGTAACTGTTTTTCCTGGTGTCAGTCTCATGGGTTACCCGTAACCTTTTCTCCCTGGTGTCAGTCTTATGGGTACTAGTAACCGTTTCTCTCTGGTGTCAGTCTCATGGGTTACCAGTAACCGTTTCTCCCTGGTGTCAGTCTCATGGGTTACCAGTATCTGTTTCTCCCTGGTGTCAGTCTCATGGGTTACCAGTATCTGTTTCTCCCTGGTGTCAGTCTCATGGGTTACCAATAACCTTTCTCCCTGGTGCCAGTCTCATGGGTTACCAGTAACTGTTTCTCCCTGGTGTCAGTCTCATGGGTTACCAGTATCTGTTTCTCCCTGGTGTCAGTCTCATGGGTTTCCAGTATCTGTTTCTCCCTGGTGTCAGTCTCATGGGTTACCAGTATCTGTTTCTCCCTGGTGCCAGTCTCATGGGTTACCAGTATCTGTTTCTCCCTGGTGCCAGTCTCATGGGTTACCAGTAACTGTTTCTCCCTGGTGTCAGTCTCATGGGTTACCAGTATCTGTTTCTCCCTGGTGTCAGTCTCATGGGTTACCAGTAACTGTTTCTCCCTGGTGTCAGTCTCATGGGTTACCAGTATCTGTTTCTCCCTGGTGTCAGTCAGTCCTCCTGATTACTGTACTTGGTATGGGATTAAGATATGATCATATCATATGAGCAATGTCATTGGTTGATTTTCAGACACATGTCCTACCGGTAGTTCATTAGCTGATTTTAGTCATATGACCTATGTCATTGGCTGCTTTTAATCACATGACCTATATCATTGGCTGATTTCTGTCACATGACCTATACCATTGGCTGATTTCTGTCACATGACCTATATCATTGGCTGCTTTTAATCACATGATCTATATCATTGGCTGATTTCTGTCACATGACCTATATCATTGGCTTATTTCTGTCACATGACCTATATCATTGGCTGATTTCTGTCACATTACCTATACCATTTGCTGATTTCTGTCACATGACCTATATCATTGGCTGATTTCTGTCACATGACCTATACCATTGGATGATTTCTGTCACATGACCTATATCATTGGCTGATTTCAGTCACATGACCTATATCATTGGCTTATTTCTGTCACATGACCTATATCATTGGCTGATTTCTGTCACATGACCTATATCATTGGCTGATTTCTGTCACATGACCTATATCATTGGCTGATTTCTGTCACATGACCTATATCATTGGCTTATTTCTGTCACATGACCTATATCATTGGCTGATTTCTGTCACATGACCTATATCATTGGCTTATTTCTGTCACATTACCTATATCATTGGCTTATTTCTGTCACATGACCTATATCATTGGCTGATTTCTGTCACATGACCTATATCATTGGCTGATTTCTGTCACATGACCTATATCATTGGCTGATTTCTGTCACATTACCTATATCATTGGCTGATTCTCAAGGATTATTTTAGTTACCAGTGTTTACCAAATGTAGTACGTGGGCCCTTTATGCACTGGTATGTTGTCAGGTAAGATATGGAAAAAAATACCAAATAGATGTTTCTGATTAGTTAAAGGATTACAACCTGAACATATTTGTTCCCACATTTGACACATACCTTTGAGCCTATATATTCAGGTAGGGTTGTGCTTTCTAGAAGTTGCTATGGTTGAGGGTGTGCAGCTGGCCGGTTTCCATATAAACATATCCAGGCTTTCGGAAACTTAAAAAATATTTAGTTGATGTAAGGAATGTCAGTAACAGTGCCTGAAGGTTTGGTCTTCCTTATAATGCACAGCATGTAATGTTTGCTTGGAATTCACGAAACTTGTACATGCACCCAAAGACCTAAATATACTCAGATTGGACACTTTATTGAAGACGGGGAGAAAAAGCAAAATGGCATGCAGCAGATGCTGATATTTTGCATGAACGCTTTTGTTTGTCATCCTTTTTTAATGACCAATATCTCATTTTGAAGAGCTAGGTTTCTTCTACTGCATGATGTAACTTATTTTTTCTATCTCTTATAGAATTCAGAAAATATTTGTTTGAATGAGGCAAATTGGGTATTTTCTGATAAAATTGGAATTTCCATTAAAATGAGAGTAGGTCTGGCTCTTTGAGGTCTAATGTTTTATTTCTCGACTGATTTCAATAAATTTTGTTTCATTTTAAAGCAGAATAATAAATTTATTGCATAAACTTATTAGTTTTTTCCTACGTACACGAAAACAGGAGATATAAGGAATTAAAAACAAACGAGATTTCGCGAGATTTCAGAAGACTGCCGCGAGATATTGCGAGATTTGGTAGATTTTTTCAATCTTTGTATATTTAGGTATTTGACGCACCACAACATTTTTTAGTTATTGTGTATTTATATAATTATGTGCATGCATTCATCAGTCATGTTTTCCCTCAAATTGTCTCACTTTTCTCAATTTGTTCACATTTATATTTAAGGTGGAACAAATTCTATTTCATTTCTTTGTTTAAATAGAACAATGTCTTTAAACACCATGTACCACTGTACATAAATTGTTACATACAGGTTTCAAGTAGAGTTGGTTAGATAAGATTAACCGGAAATAAAGTCAGTAATACTGGTCAGTAAAATATGTGGCCGCATAAACTATTTGACTTGTTCAGACCTGGTTTTTATACATGTATTTCATGATGTTCTAATTCAGACCCCAGCACATTGAAACCAGCAGTAGAGACTGTAACATCTGCATTGACACTAGCTGAGATTATTGGTATATCTGTGGGATGTGTCATCTTCGTCATCATCTTCGTCATCGTGTTTGTCTGCTGTATGAACTACAAGCGGTATGTATCAACATCTTCACCATCACATAGTTATAATAATACACATGTAGTTGTATTAAAGCCCCATTAAGTTATAATAATACACATGTAATTGTATTAAAGCCCCATTAAGTTATAATAATACACATGGAATTGTATTAAAGCCCCATTAAGTTATAATAATACACATGGAATTGTATTAAAGCCCCATTAAGTTATAATACTGTATTCCTAGAAATGGTTTCGCGCATTTTAAGTTAGCGACTTTCGCGGGAGGTATCGTTTCGCGAAGTTTAATAGCCGCGAAAATGTTACCTCCAACGAATCCGCGAACGTTTCTAGCTTTTTCATACTAAAATCGCAATATAATTCGACGAAGGATAATTGTACTTGCGCATACATGACGTGGGACTTCTGTCAATAAATCCATCTTTATAAAATCTAAGATTAATTGCGTTAATTATCTCAATTTAAACATCATTTTCGATCCTGTAAGAATTGCGCATATTTTAGGCTTTGTAGACATAAACACTGATGACGTAGCGTGTAATGTGCTCAATGTAAACATGCACGGTGGTACATTCAGTTTGCCTCGACATACGAAAGTTTGTTTTTGTCATGTGTAAAGTCAATGTATTCCTGTAATAAAGATATGTTATGTTATGTACAGGTATTTACAATTATCATTTAACATTTATTTGTTTAACATATGTTTGGTGGTTAATTTATAATAATAACTATTTACTGGTTTATGTTGATAACACCTAGTGAAAACACTTTATGAAATCCTTTGTTATGAAGAGATTAATTGATCATCGTAATTGTTATCAGGTCAGTTAAGGTCACAATCAATTGAATTTGATCGTGTATACACCGATGGTGATGACAAACAGTCCAATTAAAATTGAGAGATGTGTCAAACATACCTTTATGCTGTAGCGACTTTAGTTTCGCGGAATTCGCGGGCCTTATGATTCCGTGAAAATTTGTAGCCGCGAATATGCCGACGGTATGAAAAACGCGAAATATTGTATCCGCGAAAGTATCTAGGAATACAGTACAGTGGAACCCCTCTAATCCGGACTCGTCCGGACCAGACAAAAAGTCCGGATTAGAGAGGTGTCTGGATTAGAGGGGTTTCTAATTTTAGATACTTGTATGTTACTCTTAGTTGAAGGCATTGCTAAACACCACAAAAAAATGAGATGTAAAACAGCAACAATTGATTACACACCTTCATTGTTGGTTTTGGTACAGAAAAATATTCTCTGATCAATTTTACTTTAGCTTTAAGGTCGACTTCAACCATACGACGTTTTGACGGAGGTTCAGACATGATTATCATATGAAATTCTGTAAAAGAATGACTATCCGTCAAATGCATTTTGATGGATTTTTATAGCATTTACTCGTAGATTTATCCAAACTGAGAACGTCCGAATTGTTTTCCTTTGATGTCGATAACGACCTTCTCAAAATTAAACATTAAGAGGACCTGTATTCGATTCAACTGACCTCCGTGTAGACAAAACAACGCAGCAATAGTCTTTTAATTAATTAAATAGGCCAATAAACGCTGTCAATTAGCGTTTTTAAAATGATAATATTTAATTGTCCCAAATTGTGATTTTCACACCCGTGTCGATAACACGTACACACCGACACTGCGTATTGTTGATGTTACAACCGTTAAATGGTTGGACTATTTTAATTGCATATACGATGGTGCGAATATACAACACATTGACACCTGTCAAAACATTGGCCTGGGCAATGTTCAAATCGATTGTCCGGATCCGAGGGGTCAATTTTAGAGCAAATATGTGATAAATCCTCGTAATTTTGTCCGGTGTCCGGAGTGGAGGGGTTCCGGATCCGAGGGGTAAAAATGTATTAAAACATGAATAAGAATATTCGGGACCAACAAATCCGCCCGGATTAGAGGGAAATCCGGATAAGAGGGGTCCGGATTAGCGGGGTTCCACTGTAATACACATGTAATTGTATTCAAGCCCCATTAAGTTATAATAATACACATGTAATTTTATTAAAGCCCCATTAAGTTATAATAATACACATGTAATTTTATTAAAGCCCCATTAAGTTATAATAATACACATGTAATTGTATTAAAGCCCCATTAAGTTATAATAATACACATGTAATTTTAAATGGCTAATTTCAAAAGACAATAACTTGCTAACCATATCTGCAGAATGATGCATTTTGAGCTCGTTAGTTGAGTCCCAAAGGCTGAAAAAAACATAAGATGAAAAAAAAAATTATGACAAACAGTAAATGGATAATTTATAATCAAAGGGGAGTAAGTCTTGCAAAATAAGTATTTTGTCTTCCATACATTTTACTTAAATGTGATTTTAGCATACTGTTTTGACAGATACAGTTAACATTTTGTCGTCAAGTATTGGTCATTTGTGAAAACATAATTCCTTGTATTTACTTGATGATTGAAAAAATGTTTGGGGAGAGATAATGGGGCTTTAAAGCTCACAATAATCATCATTTCCCCCATCTTAGTCATTGATCATCAATCATCATTAATATAAAATTAAATTGTTATTATCATCATCATTATTCCATTATCATCATCATTATTATCATAATTATTATTAACATCATAGTTATTATTTCCATTAGTACTACGAGATGAACAATAGATTTAAAGTGCAAATTAGTTAATTGGGACCAAAAAATAATTCGACATAACGAAACATTCGAGCCGAATTCAAGCTGAAACTTCGAGATAGGTCTCAAGATTTCATATAGACAAAGAAGGAGAAAAATCGGGATTTGAAAAAAACTTCGACATAACGGAAAATTCAATATAAGCGAGTTAGAGATAACGAGAGTTGACTTATCATTACTAATACATGTATTATGATCCTTATTATCACAGTCATTACCATCATAATTCTTATTATTGTGCCCCCACACTTATTTATAAGTGGGGGCATATAACATTGGTGCTGTCCGTCCGTCCGTACGTCCGTCCGTACGTAACACAAATCTTGTGTGTTCAACTCCTCATAAACTACTGGGTGGAATTTCTTCAAACTTTCACAGATGAACAACCTCAATGTATAGATGATTGTAAAGGATGGAATTTTCGCTGCATAAATTTTGACCAAAGTTATGGCCCTTTGTTACTTTTACTATATACCCTATTGTGAAAAATCTTGTGTGTTCAACTCCTCATAAACTACTGGTTGGAATTTCTTCAAACTTTCAAAGATGAACAACCTCAATGTATAGATGACAGTAAAGGATGGAAATATTGCTGCGTAAATTTTGACTAGAGTTATGGTCCTTTGTTACTTTTACTATATGCCCTATAGTGAAAATCTTGTGTGTTCAACTCCTCATAAACTGCTGGTTGGAATTTATTCAAACTTTCACAGATGAACCACTTCAATGTATAGATGAGCGTAAAGGATGGAATTTTGCTGCGTAAATTCTGACCAGAGTTATGGCCCTTTGTTACTTTTACTATATACCCTATAGTGAAAAGAACTTGTGTGTTGAACTCCTCATAAACTACTGGTTGGAATTTCTTCAAACTTTCACAGATGAACAACCTCAATGTATAGATGACCGTAAAGGATGGAAGTTTCTCTGCGTAAATTTTGACCAGAGTTATGGCCCTTTGTTACTTTTACTATTTACCCTATAGTGAAAGTCTTGTGTGTTGAACTCCTCATAAACTATTGGGTGTAACTATTTCTTCAAACTTTCACAGTTGAACAACCTCAATGTATAGGTGACCGTAAAGGATGGAATTTTTGTTGTGACGATTTTTACCAGAATTATGGACCGTTGTTACTTTTAATTTAATTATGATGGCCTTTGATATTTTAATAGAATTATAGTCCACAAGGCTAAGGAAATTGAATAATGATGTTACCTCAAACTGCTATTCTCCTCTCCTTCCCCATTTGAAAGAATATGTGCTATTATGGGGACACCCGTGTCTCATGGACACATTATTATCATCATTATTATTATCATTAAATTATTGGCAATGTAATCGTTATAATTGCTTCAAAACAATACTACATCATATGTTGTATATTATTTTTATGAAATTATGCACAATGTATGCATTTATATTGAACATCCCCGCCTACAAGGAAAAGGGAGGTAACTAGGTCACGCCCACCACCTGTGACACACCTTAGTACATACACTATAAATCCAATATGACTAGGCAGACAGATGTATCTACCAGATGCTGATACATCACCAGATACTGACTCATCCTCGTAACTATGTAAACTGATTGTTAAACACCATCTCTGCTCAAGTAATTTGTATGTGTGCACCACAGTGAATCATTAGTACACCTTACACCACAGTTAAGCATTCGTACACCTTATACCACAGTGAATCATTTGTACGCCTTACACCACAGTGAATCATTTGTACGCCTTATACCACAGTGAATCAGTACAAGCAATCTTAATGTGTACACCTTACATCACAGTGAATCAATACAGGCAATCTTTGTGTTCACCTTACACCACAGTAAATCAATACAAGCAATCTTAATGTGTACACCTTACACCACGGTAAATCAGTATAGGCAATCTTTATGTGTACACCTTACACCACAGTGAATCAGTACAGGCAATATTTATGTGTACACCATACACCACAGTAAATCAGTAAAGGCAATCTTTATGTGTACACCTTACACCACAGTGAATCAGTACAATCAATTTTTATGTGTTTACCTTACACCACAGTGAATCAGTACAAGAAATTTTTATGTGTACATCTTATACCACAGGGAATCTGTACAAATAATATTTACGTGTACACCTTACACCTCAGTGAATCAGTACAAGCAATATTTATGTTTACACCTAACACCACAGTGAGCAAGTATGTTCAAGCAATGTGCATGTGTACACCTAACACGACAAATAATGTGTACATGTGCACATTCACCTTATGCAACAGTGAATGTTCACCTAAAATGACAAGTAATATATATGCATGTGTTCATTTTATGCAACAGTAACGTAATGTATATCATCTTTTCTGTATGACTTTGTGGAATTTTATTTATGTTAAAAGGTTCACTTATTCACAAAGTCATGCACTCCTAGGTTTCAGAAGATACAGTATTTACTTTTCACATAAATGTCTGTTAACCCTGATCTTATACCATTCACTGTTTATTCAAACCTCGACTGTCCAACCTCTGGTATACAGCAAGTCATATAACAATCAATTTTGCCCTTTTAAAAGGATGACTGTTAACTATAAGTTCATCCACTTACTTCACTCTGTACAATAATGGCACACTTGCGCTGACATTATAAAAATGAATTCAGTAAAATATTGAGATACATGACCAGGTTTTAAAGGATTTGATTCATAAAACTAATAATTCTTGATTTCTATTTCATTTGGTTGTTTAACACAGGTGGTTAAAAACGATCTTGCAACCATTCTTTGCAACAATGCCTATTTTAGCTGCAATGCCAGACAGTCTATATTTAGCCACAATGTTAGACATTCTATTTATAGCCACAATGTTACACATTGTATTTATAGTCTATGCCAGACATTCTATTTTTAGCCACAATGTTAGACATTCTATTTATAGTCTTTGTCAGATATTCTATTTATAGCCACAATGTTAGATATTCTATTTATAGTCTATGTCAAACATTCTAGTTATAGCCACAATGTTCGAAATTCTACTTATAGCCACAATACAGACATTCAATATTTAGCCACAATGTTAGATATTAGCTACAATGCCAACTTCTATATATAACCTTTTAGCACTATACTCTATTCATAGACCTAAAGTATTAAATTTTTATTTCAGTCGTTATGATGATGCTAAAACTGAAATCCACCTACCATCAGATGTACTGGAACGGCTCTCCACTCACCGCTCTCTACACAGCACTGTATCCACCAACTACCCAGTCGCTAGAGTGGTCGGTGATGAAGAGAAGGACTTTGTTCTGTTTTGATGACAGTTAAATCAACATTTTTCCTAACAAACATTCCATTGTGTGTTTATTGGATTTCATAGACATATCAAACTTGATGAAGAATGCTAGTTTAACTCCAGTTTTTAGTTTGTGTACTTCCATGTCATTTGTCTACTTTCAATTTGTCTATTCTCAAATCATTTTAATTATCAAGGGAGATCACTCTAATACGACATCATCAAATTATCTAATTAAATTACTTTTACATGATGGATCATAAAATACATTCAAGGGAGATTAATCTTACATGACTGATCATTAAAGGAGATCACTCTTATATGACTGATAATATCTCTGCAGGTCATCTAATTACAAGGGAGATCACTCTTACGTGGCTGACCATATATCTGCACTTCAGTTAATTTCAAGGGAGATCACTCTTACATGACTAATCATATCTCTGCACTTCATCTAATTACAAGGGCAATCACTTACATAACCTGTACCTTGCATACATTCTGGATAAAGTAGTGTTGAATTATTGTGTGTAGAATTTTCATAGAAAGCAGTGTGGTATCTTATATATTTGTGATTTTGTACAGTGGGAGAAAGAAATACAAAATGAATGTAACTATTTTTTAGGACTGGGACAATTTCAATATTTTGAAACCGGTTAATCGTTGGTATGAAATCGAATCGAACCGGTTAATCGGTCGTCACATTGAAAATGTTTTTTTTCTTTCATAATGACCATATCAAGGTACTTTCAGCAGCAGAATTCATGTGTATTCTTCCAGGTATACAATACCAAAATAAGATTAGTATACATTAAATATAATCATAGAAGGATTAATGTTTCACATGTTATCCAAACACACCCAGCTAGTTTGCTTGTTTATGTGTCAATTAATACATTCAGGCATATTGATGTCAAAGCTATACTGTATGCATGCAGTAACATACAAATTATTGGCATTATTGGGTGTGTATTGTTTTAGAACGATGAGCGGTTTTGCAAAATTTAAAACGGTTTCACCTTGTTATCGAATCGTATCCGATTAACCCAGTAATCGTCCCGGTCCTACTATTTTTACACTGTTACTATATTTAGACTTTTTGATACTTCATTTAGATGGCTTAAGTGGCATTTCCTACGATTTTGATCCTTCTAAAACGCGTCTATCCAATTAAAGTTGGAAATGCAAATCGAAAAAGTCTATTCCAGAAAAAAGTCAAAGGGAAGTGGAAAAAATAAATCATGAGTGCATGAAGGGTCTTAGGTCCCTTACCTGTAATTGTGTTAGCGATCTAGAACCATGTAGGGCCACTTGTTATAGTTCCATTTCCTCCCTCGGACAACAAAGTTAAAAAAAATCCTTGATTCATGAGCGTGGAAATAAACTTTCTCCCACTGTAGGCTTTTGGATAATGGTCATATAATCATGCTTAGTTGTGTTTTATTTACGGTTGTACTTGTAATTTATATAATATGACATATATGTCTTATATTGTGCAGTTGTATTGACCTGTCAAAAATACCGTTATATACATGTAACTACACATATGTGCATACTGTAGGTATTAGAGAAGTCATCACCAGAGAGGTGAGGTATATCTATGCAGAATGTAGCTACCATGTAATAATGTTCATTTTGACCAGAGACTATAGATAACAGAGATAAACAACTGCCTCTATAACCTACCAAATAACACCCGTGTGACTTAAATTCCTCAAAATGTACCATTTTGTAACAAATAACACTTAAACAGTTTTAGTCCTACAATCTCAAGCTTTGTTTTTTCTGAAAGCTATGTATGTACCTAATGGATGCCCTTATTTCTATTCATTTATTTTGTTTGTTACGTACAAAAATCGAAGTTTGACGCAACCCATTATTGAGTTAATTACTTTTTTCGATTTTTATGCAAATATGAACGGTAAGAAATTATATTTGAAAATATCCCTCCAGATAATTCAAAATTTGTAAATAGTTTTTACTGCAGCTGTAGAGGAATATTTATGCTTTCCAAAAATGTATAATTTAAGTCTGTGTGACCAGTAGTTACTGAGTTTTAGTTAACACAAGTTAGCACACACGTGCTATTTCAGTTCTCAGTCTAGTTGCCAATCTCTGTTATCTAAAGTCTCTGTTTTTACTGGTAAAAAACTCACAATACGTGATCCAAAAAATGTAGAGAATTTAATTGACCTATCTATTTCATTTCTAGAATAGTTATATCTGTACAGTAGTCTCTGGTAATGTGTGCCAAAACTAAGAATTTTTGTAAACTAATCTAAAAATAAAACAGTTTGTTCAAAACATTTGCTTAATATATTGTATATCCTTTAGTAATCAGCATTAGTTTTTAATGAAGATGAATATATTATTGTTGTGCCATATATTATATACATGTACATTATGTGTTTGTGTCCTATTTCACTTCTCAGTGTTATGGTTAATTAATAATGAGGGATCTTGTTCTTTTTTGTGGTGAAATCAAATATAATGAGGGTTATCCATAAAGTATGATTTTGTTTAATAATGCGGATAGTTGATAAATTTATAGTTTGTTGTCTTTTCCGTCGTAAAATAATAATGATAGTTTTTCATAAAGAAGTAAGTGCTTTGACTGGTGTTGTAAAATCAACAATTAGGGTTATTCAGAAATTAACTTTTGGTATTTCATGGTAATTAGGGTTATTAAAAAAGTAAATCTTAAAAAAGATTGAATTTAATGGGTTGTTTCGTCTCAGAAATTATTTCTAGTTTTCTTTCTACATTATTCAATAACCAGCTTGCAGTCTTGTAACTCTTCGCCTTATTTATTCCAACAATCTTGCCAAATTTCTTTTATAAGCCTTCATTATGTATGCGTATTATTCACTAACTGAATATGTCAACTGTTATTTCTGCTTTTTTCACATTTTCATGTTTAGTTTATTACTGCCAAACATTACTTCTCAGTGTTTGTCTTGTACTCCTGTATGAAGACCTCTTGTGCTCCTGTATGCAGACGTCTTGTGCTCCTGTATGCAGACGTCTTGTGCTCCTGTATGCAGACGTCTTGTGCTCCTGTATGAAGACGTCTTGTGCTCCTGTATGAAGACATCTTGTGCTCCTGTATGAAGACGACTTGTGCTCCTGTATGAAGACGTCAAATTTATAAATATAACATGTTTAGATGTCATATGTGTAAAGGTCAGCTGCGTCAACGTCACATGTTATGAAAGAGGTCAATTTTGTTAAGGTCACAAGTACAAAGGTCATAGATGACAAGGTCACATGTGTAAATCCTCATGTGTGTCAAGATTTTAAGATGTCAGGTGTGTCAAGGTCATATGTGGAGCTGACCTCCATTTATCGAGATATTTATGTTGACTATTTTCTTAAAATTTTGAAGTCTTAAAAGTGGTGTTTGGTTTAAAAGCTGGTGTGAACCAATACTTGTCTCAACACATATTAAGGTCACAGTTTTGTATATATTTTAGCTTTGCGGGAAGTGTTTCATAATTTTGCAGTCTGGAGGGCATGGTAAAATAACAATTTGCCATTAAATTTCCATTCTCTCCTCTCCACAGCAAAATGTTAAAAGTCCCATTAAGCTTTAAACGGCTAATTTCAAAAGACAATAACTTGGTAACCATATCTGCAGAATGATGCATTTTGAGCTTTTTAGTTGAGTCCCAAAGGCTGAAAAAAACCAAAAGATGGAAAAAACGAAATACAGTCTCCAGATGGTTTTTTGACAAAATAACGACTTGCAAACAACAAATGCATACTTTGTATTCAAAGGGAAGCAATTCTTGCGAAATAAGTATTTGTTTCTCCCTTACAATTTACTTTACATTTTATTTAAATGTGATTTTGGCATACTCTTTCGACAGATATAGTTAACATGCTGTCGTCAATTATTGGTCATTTGTGAAAACAGCATTGTTCCTTGTATTTACCGAAAATAAGTTTTGGGAGAGTTAATAGGGCTTTAAAAACTTCTCATGAACTTAAATAATAAAACAAAACTGTGACCTTTATAAGTCTGCATGTGTATAAAAATGTTACATATCCTATACACAGAACGTTTCTTGTTATAACTATATATATATATATATTTGTAGAAGTGTCAGTTTGCATTACATATCATAATTATGAAAAATAAATTAACTATATTTACTTATGAACTGTGTGTTTCTTGAGTTGTTTTATTGTTATATTATTTGGCTTTAAAGCAATCAAATTAACCTGATCCTGGAACCTTCTATTAGCATAATTTAACAGTTGATTCATCGTCTATAATTCAAATAAGGGGAGAGCATAACGAATTTGTAATAGATGTACTACACACACATATCTAAATCACCGTCAAGACACAAATTGCTTGCTGAAATTGATGTATTCTGCACAAGAAACTTGTATCTATCCCTGCATAAAGGCTGAGATCAGGATACAGCAGGTATCAAGGGTGGAACGTGCAAGTTCACACATATATGACTTGAATTCACGAATGTTTCCACATAATCACCACTGCTTGTCGACCAGGGTGTTCCGAGTATAGGGGCTAGACGCTTTATGACATATGGATCCACGGCTGATGAGGTCTACATGTATGTTTAGCAGAGAGTTCTGTATTTAGTCAACAACATAGACATTTGAAAATATCTGGTAATTGGCAGCTATTAGTCTGTTACTAGACATCCGTACCAAAAACCTGACCAGTTAAATACTTCTTTGTTTGGAGTTAAGTACCAAACCCAAAAATATTTAGATTGGTAGGAAGCGAAAACTCTTTGGTAGATACATGTAGGTGGGTCGGTAGAGAGGGATGGTTGTTTTACATTGTACAATCATTGTGTGAGTAAAGAAATAAATTAATGTTTCCTGTAAGACTCAAACAAAGTTATGGCTAGGGATTTTGGTGAGAAGGTAAGATAACAACCAACAAAGAATAACTTAAGACTAGCCTATCAGTAATGGACTGATGTATCTTCATCGAAACCAGGTATTGACAGGCGTCCATCGGTACCAACTACTTTAATGCAGAAGATGCATCAATATGGGTTGTGATGAAGTTAAGACTTTAACTTATTTATATTATGATTATTATCTTTCCAAAGACGATAATTTAAAGATGCACATGTAGATATGGTGTATACATCTCCCAGCTTTCATTGACATATTACATAATTCAATTAATGTCAGTAGATTAAATTATGTGAGTAAATATGATTTAACTGAAGAAAGAAATAAAGGCATTATATTAAGGTCGTGTGCGGAGTGGTTAGAATGGGGCTGAAAAGAACACAAAACCTAGAACACAAGAGATTCGAAAGTAAAACTATTCACCAACTTAAAACTGAAAATGGTATAGTGATAAAAAATTCGAAAGAAATTATATCATATTGTAAACAACTTTCATACAGTTACACAGTGACGTCATATGTAATAGTTTTTTATGACTGAATATACTATACTTTCTGAGGATGATAAAAACATAACCAGCGGAATAATTTCAGAATATGAAGGATATAATAGATTGAAAGAAATGGACAATAACAAATTAAAGTCCTGGTTCAGACGGCCTGTCTGTCTAATTCTACAATATCTTCTGGAACTTTATTAAAACATTCTTAATAAATTCATTAAACTACTCATATGACACATGTAATTCAATAGAGTTTCATACCCAGTATTATTACATTAATACCAAAAAAGAACAAGGATCCTTTTATCTATCATTAACTGGAGACCAATATCATTATTAAACGTTGGCCTCTAAAGTAATCGCTAATAGATTAAGTTATAGTTAGAACATATTAAGTAAATTTTAATGATTAAAAAGGGCGGAGCGAGCGAAGCGAAGCGAGTCCTTTTTAGTCATTAAAATTTACTTAATATGTTCTAACTAACTTAGAATATAACATTCTGCATTCTGATTGGCCGATAGAAAGTAGCGCCAGCGCATGACGTAAAGTCTGTGAAGAGAACATTTTAATGATTAAATTTTCAGTGGCTAGTTTTTTACGATAATGCAAAAGGGTGTATAGCTAATACTGGTCATTTTTCTGACTTTTTGGGCCCCCTTACTTATTTATAAGTGGGGGCATATAGCATTGGTGCTGTCCTTCCGTCCGTCCGTCTGTACGTAACGCAAATCTTGTGTGTTGAACTCCTCAAAAACTGTTGGGTGGAATTTCTTCAAACTTTCACAGATGAACAACCCAAATGTACAGATGTGCGTAAAGGATGGACTTTTTGCTGCGTACATTTTGACCAGAGTTATGACCCTTTGTTACTTTTACTATATACCCGATAGGGAAATATCTTGTGTGTTCAACTCCTCATAAGCTACTGGATGGAATTGAATCTAACTTTCACAGATGAACGACCCAAATGTATAGATGTGCGTAAAGGATGGAATTTTTGCTGCGTAAATTTTGACCAGAGTTATGGCCCTTTGTTACTTTTACTATATACCCTATAGGGAAAAATCTTGTGTGTTGAACTCCTCATAAGCTACTGGATGGAATTGAATCTAACTTTCACAGATGAACGACCCAAATGTATAGATGTGCGTAAAGGGTGGAATTTTGCTGCGTAAATTTTGAGCAGAGTTATGGCCCTTTGTTACTTTTACTATATACCCTATAGGGAAAAATCTTGTGTATTTAACTCCTCATAAACTACTTGATGGAATGTCTTAAAACTTTCACAGATGAACAACCACAATGTATAGATGTGCGTAAAGGATGGAATTTTTGCTGCGTAAATTTTGAGCAGAGTTATGGCCCTTTGTTACTTTTACTATATACCCTATAGGGAAAAATATTGTGTGTTGAACTCCTCATAAACTACTTGATGGAATGTCTTAAAACTTTCACAGATGAACAACCACAATGTATAGATGTGCGTAAAGGATGGAATTTTTGCTGCGTAAATTTTGACCAGAGTTATGGCCCTTTGTTACTTTCACTTTATACCCTATAGGGAAAAATCTTGTGTTTTGAACTCCTCATAAACTACTGAGTGGAATTTCGTCTAACTTTCACAGATTAACAATCTCAATGTATAGATGTGCTTAAAGGATGGGATTTTTGTTGTGCCAATCTTTACCAGAATTATGGCCTGTTGTTACTTTCACTATATGATGGACCTTTGATATTTTTTATAGAATTGTAGTCCACAAGGCAAAAGAAATTGAATAATGATGTTACCTCAATCTGCTATTCCCTAGACTCCTTCCCCATTTGAAAGGATATGTGCTATAATGGGGGCACCCGTGTCAATGGACACATTTCTAGTTTATATTAAGAATGGAATACGACAAGTTTTTCACCTTGTGTACCTATTTATACCGAGTACTGAAGTTTTGTCTACTAGTATATCGATAGAAAACAACGAGGGAATTCAAGGTATTTCTCTAATAAAACAACTTTACCAAAAAAAATTTATTCGCAGACGATGCTCGCTTTCTAAACGGATCTCAGAAGTCATTTGAAACTCTAATAAAACGTGACCCTCGATGATTTTGTGAACACTTCGGAACTTAAACTGAACAGAAGCAGATGTTCGGTTATGCGCATTGGTAACTTGAAAAACACAGATACAGCCACGAGAACGAATTCAAATGGACTTCATCAGATACCACAACCTTGGAAATTATTTTAGCAATCAATTAACTATGAACAATGAAGCAAATTTAGCAAACAAGATAACAGAATGCAAACACGTTTTGAAACGATGGAAAAAATGGAATTTAACACTTACAGGAAAAATAACGGTCCTAAAAACGTTTGTCCTTTCGAAATTTATTTATTCTTTAACTATTCTTGCAAATCCACCATCAGTTTTTGTAAAATCAATTAACGATATATTCTTTAATTTCTATGGAATTCCAATCCTGATAAAGTAGCACGTAAATTAATAATTCAAGAATACAAAGACGGTGGCCTAAAACGATTGACATTGAATGTTTTTTAGATTCAATAATATTAGTTGGATAAAAAGATTAATTGATTCAAAAGCTAATTGGAGTTCTCAGTATAAGAATGAATTAGATAAAATATGGGGGAATATTATTATTTAATATAACAGAACAAGACTGCAAAGGGGTTGATATAAAATCTAAAATTTAACTATATATTAATTTCATGGTCTAAGGTTAACACATTAAACACGGAAATCCAAAAACAAATCATTTGGAACAATTCGAATATAAAAAATGAGTAATAACAGTTAATTCTATTACAAATATGGGTACAGAAAAGGAATTCTCTTTTTAGAGCACATTTTTTACTTCAGAGATAAAACATTCTATAGCTTCGAGCAAATTTCAACGTGTATATGAGATCCCAAACGGCGATTATTTGAACTACTACACTCTCATTAAAAATGTACCAAAAGAATGGAAAAGACAATTGGATAATTGTAATATCACGTATACACTCCCCAAAAGTTCTAACCCGCCATTTTTTATTTCATTCCCGTTTTGTGAAAAATGCGTGTATTCACCTGAAATTTCGCATACCGATACATGATTAGGAGATGCAGCTGAGTTTTGGTTTATTTTGACCGTTTTCGAGTTAATTTCAGTGCATTCGGTGTATTGCGTAAAAAATACTAAAAATGCATTTTTGCACGTGCAATGCATGTGGACCAGAAATCACGCACCCATAAACAAAATCGGCATTACTGATGACTGTTCATCTTGAAAAACACATAAAATGCCGAAACTGACTCAAGAGGAACACTCATGAGATTACGAAAAACCACTGTGAACACAATTTCTAGTTGACATTTTTTTATTTTATTAATATTTTTTTAATAATGCATCTATTAACACGACATTTCACATAATGACATATGAATATCCAATGAAGCCAACTAAGTTGTTTTTTTTTGGCCTACTTACGGTCTAATTCACCGTTTTAGACTTGTTACGTAATCTAGAATAATTTACACGTGTAATGTATGCGCGTCGAAAAGCACGTGTTTATGTGCGGTTTTGGAATTAGTGAAGACTATACTACGCGTAAAACACCTAACATGTTGAATTTGGCACGAACAGAACGCGGTTGACCTGTTCGGAAATCATCAGTTTTGATAAAGTTGCGGCTCTTAGTTTTGCTTTTTATTACAAAAATGATTTTCTATTTCGTTTGTAATTGTTATTTTAATGATTATTTTCATTTTTTATTCACAGGAACCTTCAATTTTTTAAATCAACACTCAAGCAAAATTTGCAAAATAATCATTTCATTGAAATAGCCTTTGTGAAATTTTGTTGTAAAATTCTTTTACTTCATCCAAGTTAGTTTTGCGTCAATCTTGGCATGTAACGTGTTTTTCTGGGAGGGCAGACATCGGTTGTGCTAAATGTTATTGAATACGTGTTTGTTGCGTTGCAATATGCACGTGTTCAAGAACAATTTGGGTGCAATATGTTGTGACTTTGTAAAATCGACTTCATTACGTAACGCGCCTGTAACGAGTTACATGGCCGTTTGTCTGCAAAAATGAATCAACAATTGAATGCAAGTATTATTCAAGTATAGGTATGCAAAATTTCATGAGGGAACGAGCAGTATTAACAAAATTATAACACATTATATACGAAGGCGCGTTAGAACTTTTGGGTAGTGTACGTTGCACATAACTACTTGAATGATAAAGTAAATGGCAAAACCAAAATAAAGAGTCTACCAAACAAACAATATTTAAAGGAATAATACCAAGAGAACCAAAATACATAAGAAAACGGTGTATAATCTCGCAATTGAAGGTATAGAATGGGATAAAAGCCTCACACAATCATATATCATTACAATAGATACGAAACTAAGATAATTCCAGTACAAATATCTCATGAATATAATACCAGACAACCCATTCCTACATAAATGCCATTTAATTCAATAAAATATGTGTGATCTTGCAACATGCATCCAGATTGATTCAATATATCGTATGTACTGGGAATATCATATTGTGCAAGGCTTTTGGTCTGAGGTAAAGTTATTTCTAGAAGACACATTTTCAAAAACTGTCAATCTTACATTTCAAAACATTCCATTTTGCAACGTTGTTAACAATAAAGAGGAAGATAGCTTATTGCATTGTTTTGCTTTCGAAATATTTTATATTTAAAAACAAATGCAACTAAAGTGTTCCGATAATCCGCCAATTTAAGGAATATGTTAGCAGTAAACTAACTATAGGAAACAACTTGAACACACTATAGCTCTTTTCAAAGAGTACTCTCGATACACTATTAAACCTCAAAAAGTTATGCGATAACATGTAACCAATTTATATCGTTGTATAAATCGATTAATGGGGTAGGTAACATTGTGTATATAAAACATTACACTTTCTCTTATTAATGTATTATTTTAATTGACATTATGTGTATCCACTGTCTTTATTCTCCAATTGGAATGTTTAAACAATAAAAATACAATGTCATGTTATTGCAATGTTTGTATACAAGTGACAGACCTGATTGAACTATATGTGAATGTGTTATTGTATGTTTTTTGTTTTATTGTATGTATCATGTTGTATCGTTAAACGTGCTTCTTAACAGTTTCATCGGCGATTGCGCACTTGTGCAACCAAGTTCAAAATATTTCTACACCATTTGTGAAAGAAAAAAACTAATAAAAGCAATAAACTATGACAAATGTATATGAAAATACGTAAAATTATAGCTTTTATTTGTCTAGGTCGGTGTTCTGAATATTGTTGACGGGTAACCAAATGAAATCCGTGCCTGCCTAAAAGCTTGTCTGTATTGGGGCCCAATGTGGTGAAATTTTAATTTGTTTTAATATCAAGTAAATTTTGAGTAGTACTTATCAAAATATGTTTTCAGGCATTAAAGTGGTAATAAATAAAATGCGTAATAAAAATGGCATGCAGAAATAATTAACAGCAGTTGAAGAATACCATTTGAAATAATGACTACCCGTATTTACCTCGTCGTCAAGAGGACAACTATGATGAGTCGTCCAAAATGACTTCTTCAATGGATACCTACTATTTGTGTGATTATTATTTTGAGTAATTTTATTATAATAACAATGCAGCGCATATGTTTGAGCTTAATTAAACCAAGCACGGATATCGATTTCAGGAGAAGGAACGAAAATAAGAGACAGAGATAGCTATATATGTCTTATGAAAATAAAAACGTTAAAACCATAAAATTGATGTATATAATATTATTTCTGAATGGAAACCTATTCAACATCAACACGTGTCACTGGTTCACTAAAAAATAATGTTTTATTAATAGCGGACTATACGTTGGGCGAAGCCCAAGGATAAGATCCGGTTTATGGTAACACCTGTGCACGTGGTTTGGTCAGAGTTTGAATTCACTAATGGATCTAAAAATGTGTGTTAAAATCCCGCACTGAAGCAAAGATACTAGAAAATTATCAGTCTTCCATGGTTGCTGCGCAACCAATCTTTTATATGGGGAGGGCTATTTCCTAAATGTTTGGACACAAAAAAAGCAGCAATTTTTTTGCCCGCTTCGGAAGGAAATTTTAACATGTTCAGTGCATAAACGATGCTATTGTTATGAGACACATGATTACTCTGAGATAACGAAGTAAGTCGAGGGGGAATCGTTCATATGCGCGAAATATCAACCAATCTTAAGAAAATCTAATAAAAAAGACACATGTTTCGGTTATTTCCCATCGCAAAGTTTGCAATACAATTAATTAAAGTCCGTTTCGGGTATTTACGTATCTGGACCGGACGGTGATAATCCACATCGTAGTTGTAGGTTATTGTAAAGAAAGTAAAACAAATGCATTTTCGTAATTCCTCCTGAGATGTAATAAAAAATCCCTCCAAAATCGTCAAAAAATATTCGCGGGATAAAGGTCGCGAAAACTAATTACATGTTGTTGTTGTCGTTCTTGGATACAATAAAACCCGTAATTGTCCGTCTAAAACTATTTTATGTTGTGACGATTTGCAGGGTTTATTTAACAAAAAAAGGTGATTAAGATTAAAGATGTTTGATATTTAATCGTAATACGATTAATTGAAATGAAAATAGCCTTTTCTTTTGAACAAAAGTACTATCTGGTATGCTCATGCAACCCGGTTACCCATTAAAAAAAGGGTAAAATTTCAAATAAGGTCTATTTGAAATCAGTTGTTATCTGTGTTTATATCTAATTATTCATTTTTAAATTAGTTACCCCTGAATTAAGTAGACCTAGAATTAAACAAATTGAAAACGTGTATTATCCACAGACATATATATTTTCATTTTGATCGGGCTGACAAATGTTCATTCGGACTGACAAACGATAGCAGGTTTGTATCACCTTTCGTTACTTTGTACCCAATATTTCGTATCAAACCGCTATCGAGCGTAGACGTAGAAAAGAGCTCAGTAGCGCCTTTTGGAAACAGCTTGCTCCAGATTCGTAACCAAACAATTTTTAGCTCACCTGTCACAAAGTGACAGAGTGAGCTTTTGTGATCACTCTTCGTCCGTCGTCCGTCCGTTCGTCCGTCCGTCCGTCAACAATTGGCTTGTGTAGACACTAGAGGTCACAATTTTAGCCTAATCCTTATGAAACTTGGTCACAATGATCATCTGAACAAAATCTAGGCCAAGTTCGATATTGGGTCATCTGGGGTCAAAAACTAGGTCACTAGGTCAAATTATAGAAAAACCTTGTGTAGTCACTAGAGGTCACAATTTTGACTTAATATTTATGAAACCTGGTCACAATGATCATCCTAACAAAATGTAGGTCAAGTTCGATATTGGGTCATCTGGGGTCAAAAACTAGGTCACAAGGTCAAATCATAGAAAAACCTTGTGTAGTCACTAGAGGTCACAATTTTGGCCTAATCTTTATGAAACTTGGTCACAATGATCATCTCAACAAAATCTAGGTCAAGTTCGATATTGGGTTATCCGGGATCAAAAAATAGGTCACAAGGTCAAATCATAGAAAAACCTTGTGTAGTCACTAGAGGTCACAGTTTTAGCATAATCTTTACGAAACTTGGTCACAATGATCAACACAACAAAATGTAGGTCAAGTTCGATATTGAGTCATCTGGGGTCAAAAACTAGGTCACAAGGTCAAATCATAGAAAAACCTTGCGTAGTCACTAGAGGTCACAGTTTTGACCTGATCGTTACGAAACTTGTTCACAATGATCATAACAACAAAATCTAGGTCAAGTTCGATATTAGGTCATCTTGGGTCAAAAACTAGGTCACATTGTCAAATCAAAAACCTTGCATAGTCGCTAGAGGTCACAATTTTGGTCTAATCTTTATGAAACTCGGTCACAATGATCATCTCAACAAAATCTAGATCAAGTTTGATATTGGGTCATCCGGGGTAAAAAACTAGGTTACAAGGTCAAATCATAGAAAAACCTTGTGTAGTCACTAGAGGTCACAGTTTTAGCATAATCTTTACGAAACTTTGTCACAATGATCATCTCAACAAAATCTAGGTCAAGTTTGATTTTGGGTCATCTGGGGTAAAAAAGTAGGTCATTAGGTCAATCATATAAAAACCTTGTGTAGTCACTAGAGGTCACAATATTGGCCTAATCTGTATAAAACTTGGTTACAGTGACCATCTCAACAAAATCTAGGTCAAGTTCGACAGTTGTGAAGTTATGCATCACCAAAAAATCCAGTACTAGATGAGCATGTTACAAATAATGTAGGACAACTGACATAGTCCGCTAAAAATATGCTGTGCATTAGTTCATATTATTTGTTTTGTTGTTGTTGTTGTTGTAGTTCTATTACGCTATTGCCGTAGAGAAATGTTCTCACTGTACTTCGGTAATATTCTCTTAGTGCTCTCTCTTTGTGCTTCAGCTCTTGGTACTTCGGTTTCTCTTTACAGTCGGTTGGTGCTTGTTAAGTATTGACTCATAGCACCGATGAGTTCGTTCCTTGCCTCGTCCGTAATGTCGTCGATCTCTCCAACCAATACGGATAGGGATAAAACCCCGCACGTTAACTGCTGTCCGTACAGTAACCCCTCTACTGTACGCTCTAGGAGATCTCTTTCTACCGCAAATCTTGCACATTCGTATATGTAGTGGTTTACTGTTTCTGGTACCTTGCAAGTGTCACATAGGTTATCATTATTGTTCATGATTTTGCTCCAGTGGTCCTTTAACTTCGTTTTCCCACTGATCAATTGATTGATAATGCTGAATGTAGGCCTATTATTTTCGCCACAGCAATTCCTTGAGCCAGGTTCTTTGTATATCTCTTGAAGCATGCCTGTTTTTTCTGAGTTTGAATAACTTGTGCTCCATTTTTTTATAATTAGAGTTTTCATGCTTTTAGTTATTTCTGATGCGTCTTTTTTTTCTGTTGTTTCCGTTTCCTCCGCGGAGCTCATTTCATGGGCTGCAGCCTTCGCCTGTCTGTCTGCCAGTTCATTTCCTTGAATGTCCTTGTGGCCTGGTACCCAATGTATGGTGATTGTATTATTTTTTGCTTCAAGTGATGCTGCTATTTCTTTGATATTGATGACATTTTCTATTCTGGCTTTTGGAATTTCATTGTTGAATACTGTAGTTATTGCTGATTGGCAGTCTGAGAAGATATGAACTTTTCTGTTTGTTATCGTGTCTAACTTGTTGATGAAGTCTAGAGCTAACTCTATTCCAACCACTTCTCCAGCGAAGTTATTACTTCATTTGGACACCCCCTGTTTCAAAAGAACTGGTGTAGAGTTATAGCCTTCCAGGTACACAGCTGCTCCTGCTCCGGTTGGGCCAGGATTCTGTAGGGTAGATCCATCTGTGAAAAGTAACACCTCATTGCTTGTACATGTTGACAGTATTTCTTTGATGTTTGTCACTTGGATGTTTTTTTCTTCATTAAACCCTTTAAAGCTGATGTATTCTTTTTTCCTTGAAAGTCCCATTGTTTTTTTACTGTATTCAAACTCTGTAGCTATGTTTTCAATTTGCAAATTGTCTTTGAATTCATTGAACCTGCTGATTAGTAGTGAGAAGGTTGTTGGTTTTCCAGTATGCTTTATGTCTCCTTTTATCCAGTTGTTCAATTCCATTTTTAAAGGGTCCTTGTTTGATTTTTGCAGTATTCTGACTGTGTCCTGTGCTTGTCTTAATCTCATGTGCAAGTGGAATGGTTCTGTGTTGGTGAGTATTTCTAGAGAGTCGGTGCTTGTGCTTTGTAGACATCCACTGGCTTTGAGCATAGCACTTCTTTGAATCTGGTCAAATTTCTTAGCCATTTTGTCTGTGACCGAGACAAGCACGGAAGCACCATAATCCATGATGGGTAATACCAGGGATCTGTACAGTTTCATGTATGTGGATTGTGAGCAGCCTCTATTCTGGATGATGAAGTTGTCTAGGCAGCTCAACGCTCGAAACCCTGCCGCACTTTTCTCATTTAAGTGTTCTTCGAATTTCAGTTTATCGTCTATGGTGATACCGAGTAACTTCATGCTCTTCACAATTTTTAACACCTCATTACCATACTTCAAGATTGGAGGACTGACTGTAATGTTGTTGCTTTTTGTTATGATCATCACATTGGTTTTTTCCGGAGCTACAGACATGTTCCATTTACTGCACCATGTGTTCATTTGGTCCAGGTCCTTGTTCATCTTTTCCACAGCCTTATCCATTGATGTGTCCCTGTTCCATATACTTGCATCATCTGCATATTCTGCATGGTTTTGTGTTCCTTTTCGCCATTTAATGCCACTTTGCGTACTTTGTGTACATTAACATAGTGCTTCAGACAGCCCGGTGGCGCTCTAATCATTTTATAGTTTATGAAAACTTGTCAAAATAAACATTTTAATACGTATCAAAGATACATAGGTTAATATAGAAGTAATTAACCACGATATTTATCTATTTCATGTTAATTTTTGGAAGCGTCGGCTCAGTTCATTTTCGCTTTGCGGTCGTTTCGCTCTGTAGGGTTCATTAGATTGAGTAACCAGTCAGTTAACTACTTCCGTTGACAAGTATGGCGGGCGGTGCGATGGTTCGTACACAATTATTTCGTATAACTTCTCTTTTCTTTTGACTGATTGGTCGACAACATCATTACCTGTTACAGTTTTTGTCAGATCATGTTTGGCTTCGATTCTAGAAACAAAGACTTACTTCACACACCTAAACGACTGAAAAAATCGCAATGTTATTGTTGTCCAATGGTCCTTTCTTAATCTGTTAATTTTAGGATTAAGCTTAGCTAGTTTTAGTTAATATTTTACTTAGTTTTAGTTGCTCATTACGCGCACCAGTCAATTGAAACCACAACCCCAACTACAGGGAAAGGTGGGGGACAGCTAGGAAACAGCCCAGTGTTGTACCTTTCTAATTTCATGCACTGCCGTGTGAGTGCAACACTGCAAGGCATTAGCCTCTATTCCTATAACTTCGTGCATTCCTACAAGTTCGTGCATTTTAGTAAAACGTAGATTGTTTTGCTAATAATCTCATTTCCGAGCCTGAATTAATTTTAAATTACCAACAAGACATTTATCCAGCCGAATAATGCAAAAAAATCGACAATAAACAGGGTTCGTTACGTTTACGGCGAGTTTTGTCCGAGGACAGATTTTACTGTTTACATAATCACCGGTTCCGGTCAAACTTTATGTTACAAAGCTTTTTATTATCAAAATCTTTCACGTGCGTTCTTAATGACGTCATCAGTTTATGTGCACCAACTTACAGGTCACCAATGTTTATATCAAGACTGCAGACTGCATCTTACATTGAGGCCGATTTTTCAAGTTTTTTGCAGTTTGGCATTCAATTTGTGTTTGAATTTTGTTAATAGACATATAATTGATATTGTTTATCACATGGTTGGTCCCAGTGTATTTGTTTTTGTGCAGATGCGCCCATTTCAAATCTAAGATGCACAAACTTGTAGGTGTAGAGGCTAATTAATTTGTTTCGCGTCAAAATAGCAGGGAAATATAGCAATGACTATACCTGTGAGTTATTGGTCTGGGCAATTTGGGGTGATTTTACCTTAACAAATGCGATCAATGAATTTGTCATAGGCCTATACATAATTTAAATATTCATGTCAAATTAATATTTTGGAATCAACACGGTTCACTCAAACCTGTGTCTGTGATAACATATCTCTATCTATTTATACTGCCTAACACCTCTTTTCGAGTATTATTGGCAGGTGTGTCTGTCAAGGGCAGACTTAAAATCAATGAAGAGAAAGAGGTGTGATACAAGGAATCCGGTTGCGTTACCCTAGTACTCCAAGACTCCCAGCTGAGATTCAAACCAGGGACCTCTCTATCAGTAGTCAAGTGCGTTACCACTCAACCACTGTGCAACCCTGACCTGAATTAAACAGCCACCTGTAGTAAACAGCCAATTAATGTAGTTGTGTGTATAGGATTAATTACTTATAGGGGAGAAACTTGTGTAGGCAGCGGGCTGGCTCAGTCGGTAGAGCATTCGCCCTGTAACCCAAGGGTCCCAGGTTCGAGCCCCGGCATGGTTGCACATTTTTCTCATCCTGTTACATTTAAGCATTGTAAAATAAGGAGGAAAAAATGCACCCAAACATTAGACTGGTACACTTTATTAACTGATCTAGCCAGGTGCATGTTGCAAGTAAATCTCCTCAGACACTACACTTGCTCATGTGCCCATAAAATTGGGAAATTTTAGCGCGAAAATTCGCAAAATTGGGAATTATTAAAAAGAATATTTCGGATATAAATTTTTCATATTTTGCTATTTTCTGCTGATAATACACAAGTTATATGTAGCAACTTCTTTTACAAGTTTAAAAATCTATTGTTTTGACTTTAAAACTGCCATATAGTTAGTGGCTTTTAAACCAGCAAGAACAACCGGGGGGAAATATGTATTTATTTTAGGGAAAAATGGAGGTTATTTTGCTTAGGGAAAGGGCCTGTATTCGGATCTAAATATAGCCAAAAAACTCACTTTGTGTTATATTTATCTATTATATTATATCTATATATATACATATAGTCATTCACTGAGAAGGTAGTATAATGTACCTGCACTGTGTGTTCATTTGTTGTCACAACTTTTCACTTTGCAGAGCTAAAATGTTTTCCATGCTATCCAAAAAGCTAACGAAAAATTGGTCATGAAACGTAACACTCAACTGAAACAGCTGAGCACAGAAAACAGAAGTAACACAGACCACACGCACAGCACAATAACAAACTCACAACTGAACAAGAACATGAAACTAAACCACTGACAGATCCAAGTTTCAGCTGTCAAAAAGCTGAAAGTTCAAGTTTCTTCTCCCATTCCATGACTGAGTAGTCACCTTTCACCTGTTTGCTCATATGAACAAATTAAACATCCCAAACTTTCTACATTAAAAACATTTGTTTTAACCCTTAGTTAATGATTCGCCATATTTCACATTTTGCATTACCAGCTTTAACTGTCTAACATGATAAACTATATGGTACAAACATTTGGTCACAAGTCAGACATTCGGAATATCAAAGGTAAAAAATGTGTCTGACCAAACAAACTGTCAAAGATAGATTTGTGTTTGGTGAGGTTTAAATCTCTATTTGCTGGAAATGTTGTGTTAGAATCTATATTATTAACACAGCTTGAAGGTACTAAACATACCCGCTGAATTATAAGATGCACCTGGACATAGCGTGTAATTAAATATTGACGTAAATTTTGGCTAAGTATGCAAGTAAAAATCTGTATAGATGGTATCTACTATGCCTTACACTTGTAAGACAATGTGGTTTTTCTTCAATTGCATGCTTGTTAGTTGGTTTTTACTAATGAGGGTTTAAACATAGGTGAAGAACATGACAGGTAAGTTCTAAATCTAAACAGAGTCCTGGAAAATGCATAGTTTAGCTGTAATATAAGGAAAATGTATGTTTTTCTGCATTGTCCTTCAACAGTGATACTTTTCGGTGCTGCTTGTCAAGTAATATGGAAAGATCAGAGGAAATGACCAAATCGGGCTTTGAAATAAACATTCCGCTGCTTAAATATGTTCGCTTCAAGTGGATCATAATTATAGATATTTACAGAATAATTATTAAAAACTTACAGTTGTCCAAAAAGGCTATCCACTTTTACTTTCGTGTGGTGTAGGGAGCTATATCTGATGTACGGTGTCTACCTGTGATAATCATGTTGTGTGGAGTGTGAAGTAGGGCAAGAAGTGTAATTAAGGCTGTCCTTAAAAAAATGTTTGTTTGTGGTAACGCTACCTACCCATCGAAATGGCCCCCTACTCAATTTTTTTCAAGCCCATTTCCTTATTTAACTATATTGACCCAATTGTTTTTAAAGGTTTCCCAAAAAATATTCGACCTACCTACCCACCTTTAAAATCTTGGGTCGCGTTACCGCAAACAAACATTTTTTTAAGGACGGCCTAATGAGTGTATGCTGTTTTTCAAATGCTGACATCACAAAGAATTATTGAAAGTTTTATAAGTTAAAATAAGTGAAGTTGTTTCCTACACGTGTTAAACTTATGTTTTATTCTGATATGATAATGTTGAGAACATTGATTACCTTCCTTTGATTGGTTGTATCTAAAAAATTCTTGGGCCTAAACAAAAAAGGGGTTTGTTTCCAGTTACCCGACTGACCGTAAGTTTTAACCGCCTACTCGAAAAATTTTATGTTTGAAAATCGGCATCCAAATTTTTTGTCCAAATTGAGTGCGCGCACCAGACAGAAATCGTCTGTATCATTCAGATGCTCATTATCATAAAGATCATCGCATATGCGTCTACAGACGATAGAGACTACCGGAAATTGTGTACGGTAGTTTTTACCATGTAAACAAATGATGAAAAAATGCCAAGTTCATTGATTGCCGTTAGATGGAACAAATGCCGACATAAAGCAAATGGAGTCAATGCAATCATACATGGCTACACCCATGGCGATTTCAAGTTGAAGCAAAAAAAACCTACCTACTGACCCATGTTTTTTTGGGCATGTAACCAGAAACAAACCTCTTTTTTAGGCCTTATCTGTGTTTAAATTATATCCGTTTTTGACCGGAGGGGCTAGAGGTTTGCCCTACGTCAGTCTGTCATTAAAAAATCTGGATTTTGACATAACTCAAACAGTTACTAAGCTAAGTTTATAAAACTTGGTATGTGGATAGGGGGCAATATCGGGATTATGCACGTCTAAAATTATTTTGATTCTGACAAAAATTATGGACAGAAAGAGTGAAAATATGCCCAAATCTGGATCCTGCCATAAATCGTTACAGTTTCCAAGCTAGGTTTATGAAACTTGATATGTGGATAGGGGACAAAAAATTGTGGATGCTATGGCAATAGAAACATTGAAAATGGCTTCAAACCAGTAGGGGACTTTTGTATTGCTTGCAATTTTCAATGACTTGTTTTTCTCTGTTTCAGTACTCCATTATTTGCAAGCAAGAAGCAGGTAAGTGTACTACTACTGCCAGTGCTACATGTAAACTTGTTCATCATACCTTAATTTCTTGGAGTGTTCATTTAGTTTAAAATGGTTCATACCCGCTGGTAAAGGTTTCGTTGATGAATATTTTTTATAGAAATTGATATAATTATAATCTATTGCTATTAGATGTACATGATTGTGTCAATTTTACAAAAAAAAATTAAATTCATACCTTAATGTTTACGGTATATCTTCGTTCTTAATTTATTTTTAAATTTGTTACAGTCATTTAAAATGCCTTAGTTGCTAACTGTTACATATCCTTTGTTGTGTTGTTAGTCAAAATCAAACATTTGTTATTTTATAATACTTCATGTACTTATTGCACAATGTTAATTATAACTTAATATCATAATTATAGGTCAGAAAAGGCTCATGAATGGAAAATAAATTCTATTCTCTTCATTATACTTTCAGTGCTTTGATTTTATGTTTTCAGCCCATGATGACAGTTTATGGAGTTGTGCGTGGGGTAGAAGTAACGTATCATCTACTGAAAATATAGTCACAGGAAGTATAGATGATAAAGTTAAGGTTTGGAAATGGTACGTTTCATTTTAGAATTAAGATATGAAAACTGTACTATACTGTCTGCTATACAACGGTTCCGAGTTCTGACACACAGGAACTAACCATGAATGGTGTATGCTGAGTGGTCGATTATAAAACAAAGCAGGCCCTTCCCCAGAATTTTTTTAAGGCGCTGGGGCATTGCTAGGATTTGAACTTGCACAGATCCATGAAAATGGCTAAAATATTCAAAAGTGATAACTGCATGGTTATCCTTAATTTAAAGGCTAATTTAAAAACTTTTTCACACAATACAAGCCATAATTACTCAAATAAAACAATACAGACCAAAATAGTAACACCCATACTGATTTAAAGACACCAATCCAGGATTTAAGGTGCTGGGGAAAAGCGCTTGGGTACCACAGCCCGTCTGCCCCTGGGGAAGGGCCTGCAAAGTGTCAGAATGAAAAACTGTTGTTAAACAAAATATATACTATGGCTTTTGAATATTTTATCTGTATTCTAACATGAATTAAACACGCAATTATATCTTAGTTATGCCAGCGTTACTTTGCGAGAGTACCGGTATGTGGTCAAGTTATTGTTGTTTAATTTACTTGTTTACATGTGTGACGTCGTAAATGGAACACCTGAAATGATATGACATCATTTTCATCGTACTGTCAAACGTTATACAACGCTATTCTTGTTCTTTGTCTATACAGGCAAAACCGTCGGTCATGTTAGAATAATACTCTGAAAATGTCTGTTTTAGAAAGAGATTTGCAGTAATTAAGAAATGGTATTAAAAACACTGTTCACTGAAAATGTCTTACATCAGGACCACAAACTCTGGAAAACAGGGAAAATGCCAAAAACAAATTCCCTGCAGGGAATTTCGAAAATTGGACAAAAATCAGGGAATTTTACAAAAATTGGAGGTAAAAATGTGTCTACTGGTAGCTTCTTTTTATGAGTTTATTTAATAGACTATTGGCTAGGCAAAATGTGTTTATTTTAAGCTCGTTATAAATAATGAGTTTGGTGGTGAAGGTATGAATAGTAGGGGAGGTTGAATGCCATATATTCAGCTGTATCTTGAGTTGCTAACTTCACAAACAATCATGGAGAACAAGCTTTCAGTCAGGGGAAAATCAGGGAATTATAAGAGAATTTAATTCTGCATTTTCTGTAGCCACCCTGTCCAGAAGTCTCTAATGTTGGATCTTACAATTGTTTTTGCAGGGTAGATGAGAAGTTAGAATTACGACATTTATTGGAAGGTCATCAATTAGGAGTGGTTTCAGTGGACATCAATGCAGATGGCACTTGTATCCTTTATTGATTCCATTTGAAACATATAGCAGGGCTGACGATAGAACACATGAATGAGTCATTATGAGTGATTACTATCATGTGAAACATATAGCAGAGCTGAAGATAGAATGAGTCATTATGAGTGATTACTATCATGGGAAACATATAGCAGAGCTGAAGATAGAATGAGTCATTATGAGTGATTACTATCATGTGAAACATATAGCAGAGCTGAAGATAGAATGAGTCATTATGAGTGATTACTATCATGTGAAACATATAGCAGAGCTGAAGATAGAATGAGTCATTATGAGTGATTACTATCATGGGAAATATGCATTTGAAATTATTCTGCAATAGTATTGAAAGCTTAGCTGACAAATTTTCATTGATTTCCTACATCTTAGAACTCTTGGTGATTTACTATTAAAATGTTCCTAAATAAATCTGCTACAACTTTCAGTGGTGTCAATATTCCTGATTAATCCGGAATTCCAGATTTATATTTCCTGAAAGAGCTATGATTTCTGACCAAAATGGAGGTTATTTGATAAAAATATCTCAAGAAATGGCAAAGTTAGGGCCAATTTAATCTGCTCTGAAGGATTTTATTCAATAAAAACTGAGTTAGATATGGAAACAATGTGGTTGAAGGTCTCTTGTTTGGCAAAACTGGTTGGCAGCATATGATTTTCAGGATTTTGAATTTAACACTGTTGACACCCCTGAACTTTTGAAATTCATTTATTATATCACATACATGTTTTGGGACATACCTCCCTACTTCAGTCTGATTAATATACTAACACGTATACGGTGTTAGCGACGTTATGACATCACAAATGCCAAATTAAAATGTGTAAAAGTTTGCTTTTCATTCACATCTAAAGAAATCTAATCTGAAGAAAACAACATTATCGAAAGCTCCAGTGTTTGTGAATGTCTCTTATAAGACTTATTGAAATATGCTTTTGAAATAAGTGTGTGTGTCATAGATTATAAAAAAGTAGCTGACAAATTTTCATTGATTTTCCATGTGTTGCTGTATGTAACTTTTACAATACTGATATCTCATGTTTGCTAGCTTATAAAATGCATCAACTAATTATAATAAAAAAACCCATTAGTTGTCCAATATGGCAAATCATCTTTGTTGGTTGGCAATGTCTGTATCTAGCGTTAACAAAAATCTAATTTATTGAAGTCTGACACTTGGTTAATTGTTAACAACAATTGTTAACAACTAAATAACCCAAAATTATTTAATTGATGCATTTTTGAAAAGGATTTGAACCTTGCCTAAAATAAAATTTTTGTTTACTGCGACCCAATTTAGGTTGGGTTGGAGGTGGAAAAAATCTCTTATTTACATGTGTATTTATAACTAAGTTTCGCTAATTTTGTCCTAAAAAACTGTCCTCTGATTTCTCAATAAAATTTTGGGGTTGTGCTATTTTGACGGGTATGTAGCAAGAACAGAAACATGTGAAATTGTATTTGAGTCCCCATAGAAATACTTTGTGTCCTTACACGCCTTGCTTATACTCGGCAATTAGATTTTCTGTGATTACTCCTTTTTGCAGGAGTGTGTGCTAATTTGTATTACAATATAAACTACATTTTGAGCTGATGAAAAAGCCGAAACTTGGCGGCTAAATGAAAATTTAATCATTAAAATTTTGCTCTTAATAGACGTGATGTCATGTGTTGGCGCGAATTTCTATTGGCCAATCAAAATGAATGATGTTATATTGTAAGTATATATTCACTTGCTCCGCCCTTTTTAATCATTAAAAATTTGCTTAATAATTATGTTCTAATTATTACATAAGTTTACAACAAATTGTATTTAAAAAACCTTAACAAATGTCGAGTGGCCGCGTCTAGCAGTTTGGATAGCCATGTACGTGTCTGGGATCTGGAGACAGGAAAATGTGCTAAAAGTATCGATGCCGGACCAGGTTTGTTGGTTTTAATTTCAACGTAATATTTATAGTGCAGTTTTATTGACCTATCAATAAAAACATCACTTCATGGTATATAACTCCCAACGCGATAAATTGCAGTACAAAAACAAACACAATTTCGCCTATATTTTTGTTACGGATTAAAATCAAGGACCGTAACACTTACCAATGAAAGCATTCACACATTTAGCACAACATGTAAAGTTTTCATGCTCCTAAATATTCAGAAACGATAAATATAGCGGATTTTGTGTTTGTTTTTGTATTGCAATTTATCGAGTTGGAGTTATAGTACAGAACATTTGACTTGGCGCTAATCAATCCTTGTGTGTTTTCGTTATTGTATCATCAGAATGTTTGGATTAGTTAAAATAACACCTTTGATTGGACAACGGGTAAGTGCGGATATTCAAGGATTCCATGTTAAATGTTCTGAGCTATATACACACCATAGATCTATAGGTTGGTGGTTGATTCCTGATACATAGTAAGCAGCTACAATGTTATTATGTTAATTAAGATACTCCAAAAATGGGACTTTACTGACTACAGCTGTCATTGATTCAATATGAGGCATATCAATGATTTCGTACAATCGGCTCATATAGGTGTAACAGCCCCAACAGTCATGATTTACTTATTTAGCCATTGTTTACTGTATAGTTATTGATTATAGTTTCAGTGTTTGAAAATAGCAGCTGCAATTCGAAAGTTTTTATCCATGAAAAGTTTTTTGTGCAGGAAAAATATGACTTTCCGTGGTTTCATTATGTTACCCACGAATCGATACTTCAAAATGTGAAATGATAATCAATCGTCTAAAAATATTGTCAATACATCAATATAGTTTCTATCGATGAAATCTAGAATACTTACATTGATTATAAAACAATTAATGTTTCTGATTTATTTAATCACTACTTACTGGGTTGCTATGTCAGTAGACCAAATTGTTTCCATTCACTAATTCAAGTACACTTGCCCCTAGGATCTTCACACTTTACATGGAAATTGGTCATCAACAGTAGATGACCCCTGTTTATTTTGAGGTCAGTTGTCAAAGGTCAATGTAACCTTTACCATTTCTGACTATTGGGCTGCAATGGGGGCATACATGTTTTACCAACATCCCTTGTTAATTCATAATTTCAGTTGATGCATGGACGGTAGCATTCTCTCCAGATTCACGATTCCTAGCATCTGGTAGTCATCATGGAAAAATTAATTTATTTGGTGTAGATACTGGCAGGAAGGAGTCATCGTTAGATACGAGAGGCAAGCTCACATTCAGCATAGCTTACGTATGTATTATCTATATGAACAGGGTGTTAAAATAGTTTGTTCTCAATGTTAAATTTTTATGCCCCCCTATCGATAGATGGGGAGGCATATAGTGATTCACCTGTCCGTCCGTTCGTTCGTTTGTTCGTCCGTCCGTCCTGGTTAACCCAAATTGACAGTTTCTTCTAGCATTATTATGGCTTGCTACAAAGCTTCCATACTTGCATGGATGTTGTATATGAACACTCTCCACACGCATGTATCACCTAACCTCATTTTGACCTTCACCTTGACCTAATTTTGGACTTAGACTTATTGAAAGGCTAAATTCTTGGTTAACCAAAATTGACCGTTTCTTCTAGCATCATTATGGTTTGCTACAAAGCTTTCATACTTGCATGGATGTTGTATATGAACACTCTCTACAGGCCTGTATCACCTGGCCCCATTTTGACCTTCACCTTGACTTAATTTTGGACTTAGACTTATTGAAGGGTCAAATTCCTGGTTAACCCAAATTGACCGTTTTTTCTAGCATTATTATGGCTTTCTACAAAGCTTCCATACTTGCATGGATGTTGTATATGAACACTCCACACACCTGTATCATTTGACGCCATTTTGACCTTCACCTTGACCTAATTTGGACTTAAACTTATTGGAGGGCCAAATTCTTGGTTAACCCAAATTGACCGTTTCTTCTAGCATTAATATGGCTTGCCACAAAGCTTTCATACTTGCATGGTTGTTGTATTTGAACATTCTCCACACACCTATATCACCCAACATCATTTTGACAGTCACATTGACCTAATTTTGGACTTAGACTTATTAAGCGTCTAATTCTTGGTTAACCCAAATTGACAGTTTCGTTTTACATCATGTCCATCATGGCATTGCCTTAAAACTTGGCATACTTGTTTACCATTATAAGCCCCTTACATTATCAAAGCCATGTAACACTATCCAACATTATTACAGAATTATGGCCCCTGATTGACTTAGCTTTTTATGGGCAAGGCTTCCATGGGGGCATAAGCGTTTATTGAACGCAGTCTTGTTTTTTTCTGATGTCAGAACAATGTAAAATTGTCAAGTCAAATTCCAGAATGTTCCACTTTTGTTCTAATCTTTCAAGTATTAAAGTTATTTGTGTACGAAATTAAAATTGTACACCGTTACAAAGCTCAGATAAAATTTAGTATGAATTTAAATTTTAAGATACGCTATACATCTCTTTGAATAGCTCAGAAATTGTTCTATTTTACCACTCATGTGATTTCCTGTTTGGTGGCATTATTTTAAAAATGGCTGACCACAATGCCTATATAATGTAGAGAAGAACTTTTGTTTGTGTTTTTGAAAAAGGCTCTGGCCGAAACGTCGATAAATAATGAGTTAAACCGTGAGTGGTTTTTATTAACAATTCCCTATGGAATAAAATCAGAGTTGTTCTATTTTAGCCAGAATATTATAAGTTACTAACTCTCCAGGGAGGCCTACTGTAGAGTATAAACCTCTGTATAACAACATATTCAAAATTTCCTTATGTGATATTTACTGTAAATTTTAACCTTTGCAGAGCAACAACCGCTACACAACAGCCAATGCTTGCAGCTTCCAAAGGGTGTTGCTCTGCAGAGGTTGTACTGTATATCTCTTTGAATAGCTCAGAAATGGTTCTATTTTAGCATGAAATGTATATGTTAAATTTCGATATGTTTAAACTATGCAGTGTTAAGAGTTATGTTGGTTTGAATCCCGCCTCATTAGCATAGTGATAGAGCATCCACTTTGAGCGCAGGAGGTCCCACCTGGCCCCGATCTCCCGTAACATCTCATGTAGAAATCTCATCTCAAATTGAGATTTTGCTTAATCAGAGTCAAAATTCGAGATCAAATTGAAGTTCGAGCTCTTAAAATTTTGATATTATAAACTAAGACTAATGTTTTCTGTTTTGTGATGCAAATTTTGAGTCCAGTCTCCCATGGAAATTATCTAGAAGACATATGGCTATATTTGAGATGAGATTTATCTCAGATTGAGATGCTTGGGAGATCGGAGTTTGGTTCAATTCCAGACTGCGAAATAAAAGTGGTACCAGTAATACCCTTGCTAGACACTCAGGGAAACATAGTGTCTCTCTCATTCAATGGATACCATCAATTATGAGGTGTAGAGAGTGATTAATCTTAGTTGTAAGAACTTATTTCCCAATCAAAGTAAATAAATTGAAATGCTACATGACCGTTAGTTGTTGATGCGCCATAAAACAAAAAGATAATAAAAAATCAGACAGGGAAGACACAGAGACAGAAGAGCATGAAACACACTGAAAGAAACTCACAAAAAATGACCACAAGCGTATGTAACAATGCCAGAAAATGACCACCAATTTTTTTATTATAGAGTCCAGATGGTAAATATATAGCATGCGGTGCTATAGATGGTATTGTGAATGTATTTGATATAGCTACAGGAAAACTCATACATACTCTAGAAGGTAAGGAAATAATAATGAAAACCTTATTTAACGATGATACACCCAATAAGCCTAGGGCTTATGTCCCTTTTATTAGCTCACCTGTCACAAAGTGACAGAGTGAGCTTTTGTGATCACTCTTCGTCTGTCGTCCGTAGACTGTAGAGGTCACAATTTTGACCTGACCTTAATGAAACTTGGTCACAATGATAATGTCAACAAAATCTAGGTCATGTTTGATATTGGGTCACCCGGGGTCAAAAACTAGGTCACAAGGTCAAATCATAGAAAAACCTTGTGTAGACTGTAGAGGTCACAATTTTGACCTACCTTTATGAAACTTGGTCACAATGATCATGTCAACCAAATCTAGGTCAAGTTTGATATTGGGTCATCTGGAGTCAAAAACTAGGTCACAAGGTAAAATCATAGGAAAACCTTGTGTAGTCACTAGAGGTCACAATTTTGGTCTAATCTTTATGAGACTTTGTCGAAATGATCATCTCAACAAAATCTAGGTCAAGTTCGATATTGGGTCATCCCGGGTCAAAAACTAGGTCACAAGGTCAAATCATAGACAAAACTTGGCTTAAACTTCAATATGCAATTTGGTCTATGTGATGTTAATTGCAACGTCGCTTTATAAGACAATATGTAAACCTTGTACATATGCAATAGAAGCTACCATCAAGGGGTCTGCATGAACTACTAGGACAGGTGAGCGACCTATGGCCCTTTGGGCCCTCTTGTTCATCTATACTCAGGGGTTCTATTTGACTCGGGAGTAAGGGTTTTGATCCTTGAAATTTCCAAAAAGCCTTGTCTTGACCTTACAGATTTAGTTTGAAGGGTCATTTTCTCCTATTAAATTTTAAAATTTAGACAAAGATATTAAAATGACCCTTTTGATTCAGAAGCTAGTGGAACTCCTGTATACTGTGAAATTATTTCTCAAGGGTTGATTTTGTAGTTAAACTTTACCTCATAATCAAATTCCCACGAGTTAACATGCGGATGGCATGGTGGTCGAGGGGATAACGCTTGTGACAACATGTCAAGAAGTCCCTGTTTCGATTCTCTGCTTGGGTACTTGGTCGTCTCTGAAACTTGTCTTTGTTTTTCACCCAACTGAGATGAACTGGCAGTGAAACCCAGAACATTTTTAGGGCCAAATGCAGGCACTTTCCCATAGCAAAATAACTTCCATTTTTCCCAAAACCGTAAATTTTTCGAAAAATAGAAGGCATATTTTCTCCCTATTGAAGGCTTAAAAAAATCTATATGACGGTTTTAATGTCAAAACAATATATTTTGAAACTTGCACTTGTAAGTCGTTGCTACATATGACTTGAGTATTATCAGTAGAAAATAGCAAAATATGAACAATTTATAACAAAACAAATCTTTTTTGATAATTCCCAATTTCGTGAATTGTCGTGCTAAAATTTCCCTATCTTATGGGCACAGGCTGTTTCATTTTTTACAAGAAAAATCGCTGAATATATATTTATATTTTTCAGGTCACGCTAAGCCAATCAGATCGCTATGTTTCTCACCGGATTCACAATTACTGGTCACAGGATCGGATGATAACCAGATTAAAATATACGATGTGTATGTTCCAATACTTCTTCCCTGTTCTCTTTCTAGTAAAATACAACTTCTAGCCATAAAATTTATTTAAAATATCAAATTTTATTAGCTTTTGAAAATAAATGTACTGGATGAATGATTACTGATATGGAGGGAGGATGTAGCTGTTGTCTATTTGTATGAAATGAGGAATGCTGAGTTATGTTAACTGTTTAAGAAGCTGGTTTCATTACCATACAGAGAGATATTTATTTGCACACTCTGGTTGTGCCAAACGATATTTCCGGCGGGGCTTTACGGCACTGCAGGGTCGCATATTATGTGATGAATGTAGTTTATTGATTCTGACACAAAACTTCGGCTAGAAATATGTATAGAGTGTAAAGGAAAATTATCCTGACAAAATTCTTCTGATTTAGACAAGTACTGGTAGTTTTAAATCCTGAATTCTTAGTTCTGTATGTAAAAATGTGCACTATACTGGAATTATAATGTCTGTATTATTCTCTTTCAGACAACATGCAAATTTGGCGGGAACATTATCAGGACATGCATCATGGGTACTAAGTGTCGCATTCTCCCCAGATAATACACATTTTGTTTCAAGGTAACACATTCTCACTTCTTATCTAAGATTTCAGACGTGAACTTGTTTCTCTCACACATAGTGGGGAGGGGGGAGATTGATTTTGTGTTGGATGTCCGTCTGTCATAGTGTTTTTCTGCGCTTGTCCTCCTCAACCCAGGGATGCCAATATTGATAATTTATTTGGAATTTTGGACTAATCTATCCTGAAAGGTCAAAATAAAAGTTATTTGATGAAAATAACTCAAGAAGTTGCAAAGTTATGGTTAATCAAATCTGCTCTGAAGGATTTTCTTAAATACAAACCAAGTTAAATATTGAAAAAATGTGGTTGAAGGCATACTTTTCGGAAAAAATGGTCAACCGTTTATGATTATCAGGAATTTTAATTAGGCTCTATTGACACCCCTGTTAACGGTTGGCCTTTAAAGACAATACTGAATTTGTGCCGGACGTCTGTCTGGATGGTAGGGGTGACTATTGAGTCCATTTTTGACTATTGCAATACTATTGCTATTGCTGAAAGTACTATTGCGATACTATTGTATTGCTGAAAACTATTGCGATAATATTGCAATAGTTATTGCCAAGATTTGAAAATCAGAGATTAACTTGTAAATGCAAATTTGCACTGTGTAAGATAACACATTGTTGTACAACATACTAAATTTCAGTATTTGTGGAAATGATTTAAAATGAATTGAACAGAAATAGATCAATAAAATTCTGCGAGATTGGTCATTTGTAGCAGTTTTGGTGCATGCGATTATTTAAAATTAGTTTTTTTAACGAGAACAGAAGTTGTTTTAAATTAATAATGAACTTTATTTATAAAAATGAAACTATCGTAACTATCGATAGTTGAGCTAACTATCGGCAATAGTTATTGGATCGAGACTTTTACTATCGATCCATACTATTGGGACACTCGGGATCGCAATGCATCGATATTTCGATGCATCGGCCCACCCCTACTGGATGGATATCATAAAGTATGTCAGCGCTTGTTCTCCTTAAAGACTTGTCTGATTGCAATGAAGCTTCACACAAGTAGTAAATACCAAGCTTAGTTGTCAGGAATGTTTTGTCTGATGAATATTGCCAGTAAGAAGTGGGGCCTTTTCGTGTCAGAAACCCTTCTTGTATCTGGAATATTGTACTTATTAGAGAGATTGTGAAATAAATGTGTACAAAATCATTGATATCAGGTCCCTCATTTCACCATTTTTGGAGCCAAATTTCGGCCCATTCCCCTCCTAAATGAATATACATTCTTTCCCTATTTTCTGAAGGTCAACAGAGCCTTCGTATATGCTATTCAGCTGTTGCTGTTGTTATTGCTGGAAATTGGCTTTTTTTGTTCATTTAATATGTATTGATTTTATAATAGTATTGATATTTATAAAAGACAAAAATCACCATTTTCTTCAAAACAACGCAAAATTCCTCTACCTGAGGGTCCCTGGCCCCAGTCCCAAAAGTGTAGTGAGAGCCCTGTATCTATACATACATGCATACCTCTGTGACATAGAACAAAAACAGTCCAAGTTCATCTGCCATGATGTAATTTACATGTAGAAACTTCAAACACCTGGATGAAATAACACATACTTTTCAAATAAATCACGTATATAATATTTTCGTGAGTATTAAATTTCATGAATTAGAAAAAAAATCCACTTTCGTGGGATCGTAAATTTGCGGATTACAAAGCATGTTAGGGTAAAACTATGTTACGTGTTTGGGAGTTCGATCAATTGTGGGCCTTATATTTCATGTTTGAGTTTAACAATTAAATCAACGAATATTCAGTTCCCTCGAAAAATACAGATTTTATAGTACTTGTACACATACTGAGCTAAGTTTATTCATCTGTATACGTTGACTTTTTTTTGTCTACCTGTTACATAATTCCGAAAATAATGGTTAGAATGAGGCCAATTGGGTATTTTCTGAAATACTTTAAATTTTCATTAAAATGATAGTAGGTCTGGCTCTTTGAAGTCTATTGTTTTAATCCTCGACTGATTTCCACAAATGAAGTATCATTGTAAAGCTGAATAAATATGAGCCAGTCTCCAGGAAAACCTGCTATAATGACATTATGTAATTACTATATATAACAATATTTTGATAAAGCTCTAAAATAAAGAAAAATACATATCTATTGATTCTATTTTAAGTAATTGACCCAGATAGTACTATTCCTTAGCTTTACATGTTCCTATGAATTTTGTCGAAAACACATACTCCATTGCTATGGTGGCCAATTTCAGAAAAGTACTCCGATTGAGAAAAATGAGGATGTAGTTTTTTAAAACAGAAGTAGCCTTTCTCTGAATGCAAACAATTTCGATTTTGATATATATTTTGAAAGGTGAAACATAATTAAAGAATTTGGAACTATTTTGAACAGTTTATGTCAAGAATTGATCAAATGGTGTAAAAATGAAATACTTATTTCAGTTACTTCGAATAACGTTTGTATGACATTTGCGACGTCACACAAAAAGCTCCGAATAGGGACTCTACAAAAACAGCTGTAACTTCCTTACAACTCAAGATATTAACATAATTTCTTTTGCAATTTGCTTATTTAACATTATCCTGTAATAATATGGAAAATCTTAAAGTCAATATTTTTGTCAGAATAGCAGGTTTTCCTGGAGACTGGCTCATATATATTTTGCACAGAATTATTAGTTTTTGCCTGTGTTTATTCAGGCTTTCTACTTGGCCCTACTATTCCTACTTTTCCCTACTATTTTGATCTGAGCCCTACTTTTTTCCAAAATGGCCCTATTATCCCTACTTTACTTTTTTCCAAAATGGCCCTATTATCCCTACTTTTTCATCTCAAAATGAAAATAAAGATTAAATTTAGTGCAAAATGATACTTAATACTTCGTCTTTTAGTTGAAATTTCAGTGGAAATATAAATCATACATTTTTTCAGGCTCCCTACGCTCGCACATTATCCTCTTTTCCTATGGTTTCAGCCACTTAAGAATCAACATCCTATGTTTGCCAAAATATGTTTTTGCAAGCTTAAAAAATGTTTAGAGTGTTATAGTTAGTCTTTAACTTAACAAATTGACCAAGTTATTTGGTCTGGGTAGTCTATTTGTAAAAATATAGCTACATGTATTTAACTGACCAGGGGTAGGTTTGTCTTAATTTTATAGTGTTTCCTATGGTTTCGGCCACTCTAGTTGAACGTCCAAGAAATTGTATTTTTTGAAGGATTCAAAGTGAAATATTTTTAGGTAATGTACATCAACATGTCAACTAATGTTTTACATAAATTTATTTACACCAAATGCCTGCAGCGAGTGAAGCACCCTTTTTTTTCAAGAGGCCCACAAAAAAGTCACATTTTTTCTACTTTTTGTTACAAAATCACTTAAAACGGCTTAATTTCATAAAAATTGATTCATGAACATTATTGGGAAGTGTATCCTAGTTTTTTCATGCAATCCACATACTGGAGTAAAAATTTCCACTCTTTGGGCTATATTTTTCAAAATAAGGGTGTGGCTGAAACCATAGGAAAGGATGAAACCATAGGAAAGAAGGATAAAGTAAATAATTTCTATAATTATTGTGTCGCTATATTATGTATTTTATGCCCCTCTAGTACCAAATCGTGTACCTGTCTCCTGGTAATATTGTACTCAAAGAGGTCAAAATTCCTTCTTTATCCCTACTTTGAAGTATCAGAAATTCCTACTTTGCCCTACTTTTTAGATAAAATATGCCCTACTTTTGCCCTACTATTTTTTGAAGAGGCAGTAGAAAGCCTGTTTATTAAAACAGGAGATACAAGGTTTCTAAAACAAACAAGGTTTTGCGAGATTTCAGAAGATTGCTGTGAGATTTGGTACATCATTCAAATCTTTGTATTTTTAGATCTTTGGTTTTACATACTTGTATTTATTGTGTTACAGTTCATCAGATAAAACAGTGAAGATTTGGGATGCTGGATCTCGACAGTGTGTACATACATTCTACGATCACACAGACCAGGTAGGTTCATCATAGAAGTGTAAGAGTGTTCATTTTGAGGCCATGAGGTTATGGTTCGAACCCTGGCCGTGTGACACCTTAGACGAAGAAATAGTTTAGAAGTTTAAAAGTCACCTATATTTTAACCTCACAAAACTAATTCAGAATAACAAATTCAGGGGTCCTACTATTCCGGAATAATCCGGAAATCCGGATTTGCTGCATTGGAAAGAAGGAACTTTTCTGCAGAAAATAAATTCAAAGTTATTTGATGAAAAACTAACAATTATTGACTGAGTTATGGTCATTTGAAATTTCATATGCTGAATTGTAACAATAGAACATTGTTTGGAACAGAGTTTTGGTGTAGGAATGTGTGCTAATTGGACTAGAAACAAAATTGCGTCAACTTTTCAGGATTGGGCATTGTGCCTCAGTAAAATCCCTGCAAATTTGTGAAATTTTGATCTCTCTAAAATATAAAGAGGATATTTGTTGATTTTCGTGTAAGATTGAATTGTATTTCACCGAGTGATCGCAGATAATCAATATTTTCACGAGTGGCGGGAGTGAAAACTTAATTTTTTATGATCACGATAAGTTCAAAATGTGTGGTAATTGGCTTAATTAGAAAAAATCATGTAGAAATTGGAACGTCACGAAGTGAGAATTATGACGTCATGATGAAATAATGCATATTTTAAAGCCTGGCGCCGTTGATGTTACATTTCTTTTTCTGCATGATACTGGAACCAGCTTCTAAAACAGTGAAAATAACAAAGTGGTAATTTCACTGTTATTTTTACTGCAAAAACTCTATAATCCATTGATAGCAAATAATATATGATGTTATAGTATGGTCCTAGATTATATATTGTTTTTAAATGCCGTGCATAGCCTTTATTTGCCAGTCAGCTTTCAGCTGAAATATGGCAGGCATATATGCCACCACCTGGATTTGAACCTGGGTCGCCAGATTAGACAACAAGCGCGCCTACCACTGAGCTGCGGAGGCCACAGTCCTAGATAAATTTGTTTGATGCTATTATAATTCTATCTGTATGTTTTCAGGTGTGGGCAGCTAAATATAACCCCAACGGTAATAGAATAGTGTCTGTGTCGGACGATAGAGCTATACATGTGTATGATATTCCACAGTGATGAGTGCTCATACAAACAGAACAATAACACTTCATTTTAAATTCTGATATCTTCATCATTGACATTGTCTTCAACATCGACATCGGTCTTCAAGGTTTTGAGAGCGTCTTGAAATTTCAAGGTTTTGAGAGCGTCTTGAAATTTCAAGGTTTTGAGAGTGTCTTGAAATTTCAAGGGGTTGAGAGTGTCTTGAAATTTCAAGGGTTTGAGAGTGTCTTGAAATTTCAAGGGTTTGAGAGTGTCTTGTGAAAATGTCTTGATATTTTGAGAGTAGCTGAAGATTCCAAGGTCTCGAGAGTGTCTTGAAATTGTGAGGTTCGAGAGTGTCATGAAAACATTGACGTTAAGTCTCAAAGGTCTCTGTGTGGACTGGAGTATTGAAATGTGAATCTCCAATATACGAGTTGTAAGGGGGGGGTATACTGGATTCAGCTTGTATGTCTGTCTGTCCGTTGACGCATTCTTGTGGACGCAACTCCTACAGTTTTTGCAGCATTTCCTTCAAACTTTAACAGATGAAAAATTAGCTGCAATGATTTAAGCCACATATTATTAGTCTGCCCAATGGCGACAGTTCTAGTTGATAATGTTAACATGCAAAAAATATGTCAGACAGATTGTCTCAGACCTATGACAGAAATAAATTGATAAAATACGAAAAACATAAAGTTTTGTGAGTTTGACCAGACAAGGTCATTCAGCTGTTTGACGGCTGGGACTTGGACTTCTGATATTTTGACAGCTGGGATTTCAGCGGTTAAGTTCATTTTCTAGTTCAGTTATGTGTTTGGCATTGTGGCTTGTGATATTTTTTATGTTTTCTCAAATTCTGTGCTCAGCTGGTAAAGTTGAGTGCTGTCTTCTCTGTCTGATTTTCTATTATCATTTGGTCAGACAATATCTGTTGGTTGAAACAATATGTTTATTGAAGACTGTTTGAATGCAATAGAATCACTTCAAGTTGATCAGTGAATGATCTATTAGTAGTCCACAAATCACTGCTCGATTAGGAGCTGCCCTTGAATTGGTTTTTTTTGGAGAAAAACATTAGTTTCAAGGAAAGACAACTCATAAACAATTTTGAAGACAAACCTATGATTATTTTTGTATTTTTCTGATTCTCACAAGATACGGTGTTCATATACAATGTTTGAACAAATTCTTTTATTGGGGATTTTTTTGCCCCATCACCCATACAAGAAAATGATGCAAACACCTTTAATAATATAGTACCGAGAATTTGACATGATTCTTGACTTTTTATAAGCCTAATTTAACAGCGGATATATTGTCTATATTTATAATCCTGGTTGTATGTTCTCATAAGCGGGAAGTAGCAAGAAGACCCTCAAGGTGTAATACCATCACAAATCTAAAAGGACCAATACTGCACGATTTGCTGGCAGAAATTTATATACATGGCAAGAACCTTGTAATATATTCATGCATAAAGGTCAGGATCAGGTCAAATTCTCCGTGCTAAGATAAGTCAGAAACTGTCATACTATTTACCACATTGAAAGTCGTCCATTGTTACATGGCAGTGATCTAAGTGATTACTGTGACAGAATTGTGTTGAATAAAATCATGTTATTTGTATATATTAAAGAAATGTGAAAATCATCTGGATTTTGTATTTCATTTATGTTCAAAATTGGTTGAAGAAATACTTTACTTAACAGCATCGAGGATCAACCTAGAAACCACTTGGCGACTTTGAAGATGCTCTGGAAACCCCTTCCAAAATTCTATTTCAAAGTTTTCTTTGATAGAACTGCAGCCCTTCAGCAAGTCAGCTGGGTATCTCATAAGGCCTCAATTCATATGTTACTAAATAATCATCCAAATTTTGTTTAAAGCCCCATTAAGCTCCAAATGGATATTTTCAAAAAGCATTAACTTGGTAACAACAAATGCTTTATCTACAGTCTAAGGGAAGCAACTCTTGCAACTCTTAAAAAATTAGTACACTGTGTTACAGTGCATCTTGTGGGGGTACCAACAACTTGAGAACAGATCAAAACGCCAACAAACAAACTAGGATATCCGTTTCGTGATATCCTAGTGCTATATCAGCACTTAACCAGCTTCAGCACCAATATTTCATTCGAACTACCAGGAAGATACTTTTAAAGGCATTTATCAATTAAGACAAACAAGTTGGCACAAGAACAATTTATGAAGAAACAGAAACTCAACAGACTACATGATGAACAATATAATCAAATACCTACAGCAATAAACAGACTACATGATGAACAATATAATCAAATACCTATAGCAATATCAACATCACCCTTGAGCATCAACGGGGACCCATCAACAACTGTGTAAAAAAACTATTGAACCAAACAGGATGACAACCTCGGGCAACTTTACCATTGATAAAAATAAAAAAATAATTGTTTTAATAAAATTCATATTATCTAAGATATTATAAATTTTATAAACGAAGTTGTTTTGTTTACTCTTTATTAATGATACAGTTACCTGTGCCTACAACAGCAGATAGATCTAATTTATAAATACTTATGGAACATCCAAAGAAGAAAGAAACTATTGATTCCATACAATACAATCTTTATTCTAAGTCAGATATATGTACAACAAAGAAACAGTAGCTATGTATAGCTATTGTCCGACATTTTTAACAAAAGTATAAAATTAACAAACATAATTATTAATATATGTAAGCAGAGGTTAAGACATTTAAGGTAGAAAATATATAACTGTTTATACATTAAAAATATTTTTTAAAATTGATACACATTGAGCAGAGAATAAGGAAGAAACATGCATTTAAATTAAAAATCAATATACACTGCCCACCAAAAAAACATTTAAATTCAGAGAAAGCAAGCATCACAAGTACAGTATAAACAATTACTTGCGACAGACAATCACAACATATTTTTATAGACAATAACTCTCATTCCTTTTTCATAAGGTTTTATTTATTATATTCTATATAAACATTGAACACTGAACTTAAAAAACACCAGATTCTATTTTTAGCTCATGGTCACATGACTAAAAGTACCGGATTTTCTTCCTTCCGTAAATTTTTTCTTAACATGTACCCTGATGAAGGCTTGGTAAAAGCCAACACAACGGTTTTTAATAAAATTATGATAACCTTAACCTCCCCTTTGATTGTGTAGCTACATTTGTACTTCGGTCTCTTTAGTGGATATGTATATTCAAGAACAAAAGAATGTATGTATCCATCATGCATATGCTTATATTTCAATGTTTCTCAACAAAAGAATCGTGTACAAACATTGTGGCTTTGTATAGTACAGAGAATTTGACACGATCCTTGACCATCTATTAGAATAATTTAACAGCTGATATCTTGTCTATACATGTATTTACAATCTTGGTTATATGTAAAAGTACAGATCTTGCATAATTTGCTCGCGGAAATTAATATATTCAATAATATTCGATGTAATATATTCATGCATAAAGGTTAGGACCAAGTTATCATCTCTGTACTTTAACTGTGTACACTCCAAGGTCAACAACCAATCCATGCAGAACACAAAGGGGAATAACCAATCTTGTTCAAAAAGCATTATTCAAACAACTGTAAAGTCCGAAAATATCCTGAGCAGTAAATGTTCGCCGTCTTTACAAAATTCATGTTAATAGAAAGCATTTAACCTTGAAAGCTACTTCAGAATAACAAATTTGCTAAATTTTGACCTCACTGCACAGTATCGGTTCATGATCTGATAAAATGTTACAATGGTATAATTCCAAAGTCAGCAAATCCCTGCATTCCGATTGGCTAAGACTTCACGTTATACATCAGTAAACCTCCGTCTACACTTGTGTAAGCGTCCTAGACACAAGTGGGTGGAGTAATTCTAACTGCAAAGGGCAATTACAGCTATACGCTCTTGCTCTTGTAGCTTAATTTTGACATAGAACATTACCTACAAGTCTGTTCATCCCCTGATTTTGTGTTTACGTAAAGAACAGTGCCTCTTAGATCTTAGCCACATTTTGTTTAGCTATTATCATTCACCAAAAATCATATTAATATGATTACGTAACGTGTATGATGTCATTAAATCAAGTTCATTTGTCAATTTTGTGGGAGTAAATTCAATGTTTCCATTGATAGTAAATAATTGAGTTAAAGTCAGTTTTGAATTACAATGTATAAGGATTAAACCACCATTTGTTGAAATTTACTGATGTGTAAACACCCGATCTGAAGGCACACATTTAACATAAAGGGGCATTACTCAATGTGTTCCTTCAGATCAGGTGTTAACACATCAGTAAACGTCTACAAATGGTTGTTTAATCCTAGAGCAGGGGTGTCATCAGGGCCAAATTAAAAATCAGGAAAATCATATACAGCCGAACATTTTTGCCAAAAAAGAGGCCTTCAATGGCATTGTCTCCATAATTAACTCAGTTTGTATTAGAGATTCAATTTACCATAACTTTGCCATTTCTTGAGAAAAAAAAGTGTTTCTGTTTCATTTTTTTTACGCAGATGATGTGCAATTTTGGTAACATCCATGAACTTTTATATGGATATTCAAGGCTGTTCATCTGAATTCAAGGTTTATCAGTTAAATTTAAGTACCATTTAGGCATTTTTTCAAGGTAGCACTAAATTCAAGTACTTTTCAAGGTTTGAACCAAATTCAAGGACTTTTCAAGGCCTTTGCGAACCTTGCCTCTGCATACTTTGTAACGGAAGCAGAAGCTCATAACAAGAAATATGAACACAAGTTTCATACAAATATACAGCTAGAATCCCTTCAACCAACATCTGATGGTAAGTTCGGCCCTTTATCTAAATGTTTTGTTTCAACAAAGTCCATGTTTATGAAATGAAGTTCATAACATTTTGACCGATATTTTCCAGTAACAACGGAAGTGTACACGCAAAATGGATTAAAGCGGTAATTAAACTTCTTGAAGCCGGCTTCTTGTAGCGATTTAAGAACGACAAACTTTTCGATCAAATCGTCCATGGCGATAGACTGGTCCCCATTTACTGTAAGGGGTGGGACCAGAAGATGAATCTCCAATCCGATTTGTTTGACATTCTGCAGCACGTTCTCGCTGAGCAGACTTTGTATGACGTCCCACTCTTTGTACTCGATGTCGAACTTGAGATAATCTACTACAGTCTATAAAATATAACATAAAATCATTCATATCTACTATAAAGTTATTAATATTTGCGTTTCACAATGCAGTATTTCTATTGTTCAATTTGAAAAGGGATCGGTGAGCCAACCTGATTAGAATTTTAGACTAGTCTTCACACACATGATTCCAAACTAGAACCAGTCTCACATTGGTCATTAAAAAACTGATCCACTAACCAACCAAGTAAAAGTTTGAGTCTTTAAACTTAGGATTGCACTTTTGGGGACTGGGTCCTCATGTATGGGAATTTCGCGTCGTTTTGAAGAAATAGGAGAATTTTGTCTTTTTAAAGGTGCTGCCTCACAGATCGGGCTAAAATATTTGACGTAATTTTTCTACCTAACCAAGTATTTATATAATAGAAAGTCACTGGTGGTTGCTTTATGAAAGAATTATGGCATATAATCAATTTAAATCACTCTTGATATTTGGCACTCAGTATTTTTCTGTTTGAAAATATGGCTTCAACAAACTAAAGCCGAAACATCTGTGAGGTATTCGGTTCGTTTCGCAAATCGTTTTCATCGAACGGAAACAAATTTCAGGCAATTTAAGTGATAGTAGTGCTAATTCTATAGGGTATTAATACCCTTTAGATTTTGGGTGTAAAAATGCTACATTACTACAAAATGCCGATGTTTCCCAAGTTATTTTTTATGTCAATGTGGTTGTTTATGGCATATACAGGAAACTATTCCAAAATTACATGAATATTTGACAATTTAATTTTATTTACGCAATACACCAATACGTGAGGCAGTGCCTTTAAATATCAACTCTTTTTTAAACAGATTTTTTATCCAGAAAATGAGGGGAAAATGTATGTTCATTTAGGAGTGAAATGGGCCGAATTTTGACCCAAAAAATGGTGAAATGAGGGCTGTGAAACTACAGACCAACTAATTTGAAACAATTGCAGGACAAAAAATCTCACCTTTAGATGACCTTCATGTTTCAAATGTTCACGGAATGTTTTAAACACTGAGTCAGGTGACGTCATATCATCTCTGGTGCCAAGACCGTATGGCTTAAAATGTATTTGTTCTGTTCTGTTGTGTTCCTTTCTTGCAATACTGTAAACAAAAAGTGTAATAATATTGTAATATTGAAATAGGTTAATGACACAGGAAGTTTAATATAAACCATCTATGACAAACAGTAAAACCTCAATTATAAGACTGGGTGGCTAAGTGGTAAATGCTCTCGACTACCAATCCAGTGAGGTCCATGATTCGAAACTAGGCCTGGATATTTTAGAAACGCTTTTCAGTGTTTCCCACCCAACTACAGATGAACTGATTGGAAACCCAGTGGTAGTCTTGCATGTATAGATGCTATACACCGGGCTTTTAAAGAACCAAGGAATCTGTTCGGAAAGTGTTAGGGCAACCAGATCCCTTGTATCATACAAACTGGGCAACCAGTTCCCCTGTATCATACACACTGGGCAACCTGATCCCTTGTATCATACAAACTGGGCACCCAGATCCCTTGTATCATACAAACTGGGCAACCAGATCCCTTGTATCATACAAACTGGGCAATCAGATCCCTTGTATCATACACACTGGGCAACCTGAACCCTTGTATCATACAAACTGGGCAACCTGATCCCTTGTATCATACAAACTGGGCAATCAGATCCCTTGTATCATACAAACTGGGCAACCTGATCCCTTGTATCATACAAACTGGGCAACCAGATCCCTTGTATCATACAAACTGGGCAACCTGATCCCTTGTATCATACAAACTGGGCAATCAGATCCCTTGTATCATACAAACTGGGCAACCTGATCCCTTGTATCATACAAACTGGGCAACCAGATCCCCTGTATCATACAAACTGGGCAACCAGATCCCTTGTATCATTCAAACTGCGCAATCAGATCCCTTGTATCATACAAACTGGGCAACCAGATCCCTTGTATCATACAAACTGGGCAACCTGATCCCTTGTATCATACAAACTGGGCAACCAGATCCCTTGTATCATACAAACTGGGCAACAAGATCCCCTGTATCATACAAACTGGACAACCAGATCCCTTGTATCATACAATCTGGGCAACCAGATCCCCTGTATCATACAAACTGGGCAACCAGATCCCTTGTATCATACAAACTGGGCAACCTGATCCCTTGTATCATACACACTGGGCAACCTGATCCCTTGTATCATACAAACTGGGCAACCTGATCCCTTGTATCATACAAACTGGGCAACCAGATCCCTTGTATCATACAAACTGGGCAACAAGATCCCCTGTATCATACAAACTGGGCAACCAGATCCCCTGTATCATACAAACTGGGCAACAAGATCCCCTGTATCATACAATCTGGGCAACCAGATCCCCTGTATCATACAAACTGGGCAACCAGATCCCTTGTATCATACAAACTGGGCAACCTGATCCCTTGTATCATACACACTGGGCAACCTGATCCCTTGTATCATACAAACTGGGCAACCTGATCCCTTGTATCATACAAACTGGGCAACCAGATCCCTTGTATCATACAAACTGGGCAACAAGATCCCCTGTATCATACAAACTGGGCAACCAGATCCCCTGTATCATACAAACTGGGCAACCAGATCCCTTGTATCATACAAACTGGGCAACCAGATCCCTTGTATCATACAAACTGGGCAACCAGATCCCTTGTATCATACAAACTTTCTGTCTCTTCCCTCGAAGATCAACGAATTTCAGATAAGATATTGAGAACACTTAAGTCTTAAAACCTCATGCATTTTTGTCATTTGATAATTAATTTATTTGTATTACAGTGGAACCCCTCTAATCCGGACCTCTCTAATCTGGAAAACCCTCTAATCCAGACAAATCAGTTGGTCCGAAATTTAGTCCTTCATGTTTCAATGCAATTTTACTCCTCCAATCCGGAACCCCTCTACTTCAAATTCTCTGGAACTAGTTACAGATTTGCTCTAAAATTCACCCCTTGGATCTGGACAGTCAATGTAAACAATCTTCGTGTTGAAGTTTTGACAGGTGTAAGTGAACATCTTGTATATTCTCAATATCTTGGGGACAATAAAAGGTGTGAAAATTGACAATAGGCTTTATACTCCAACCCACTGGGAGACAAACAGACATACAATGTAGTCTTTAAAATTTGCAATTAACCATACAGAGTCATGCAGCTTGCTTTTTCGTATTTTTTTATGTAGTTAGATGAGTAAAATAACAAAGTTTAATGATATTTTTTACTTAATTAATTAATATTTAATTTCTGAAACATATTTTGGGTTAAATGTATTCAAAATGTTACCAGTTTCTTCACTAGAGCATTTTATTTAACTTGTGTAGTATCCGAACAACTTGAAATTTGGACCCATATTACTAGAATCTCTCAAAATAAAATGAAACTTTTTTGTCTAATACAAATTAAATTTTGGTGAATAAATATGTTAGAACAATCTGAAGCATCTAGTTAGTGTCTGTTGTTAATAAGTGTGTGTGTTATATGCAAAATGTAATCCCTTGCAAGTATGAGATTATCAAAATAAAATAGGTTGAAGAGTTTTTATGTATAAAAATAGAAACCCCTCTAATCCAGAAACCTATCCAGACTTTTTGTCTGGTCCGGACAGGTCCGGATTAGAGGGGTTTCACTGTATACTAATTTATTTAAGGTCAATTGTGAAACAAGTTTTTCCAACTTATATTAATTACTCTTGACACCTCATTCCTGATGTTTTCCATTGCCACGAGGGTATGAGAGAAGCCAGTTTCCCCTTTTTGCCGAAGTTCAAGCAAAGGAATTTCTGGAACCATTTTTATTTTGTCTTTGGTATGCAAGGCCAGGGGTCGAACACGAAACCCCCCACACTCGAAGCGGACACTCAACCAATAGGCTATCGAGGATGTGGTTGTATAAAAACAAAGAAAAGAAGTTACTTTGGATCATAGGCCATCACCGTACATCCGTAGAAGTCATAAACGTCATCCTCAAACCTCCAGTCATCTCCAATACTGAAATGTACCATTATTATTTCACAATTTTACATGACAATTGTATGGTCTTGACAAGCTTCAATTTGACCTTTGACCTCCAACTGTGACCTTGACCTTTAAGATAGGAGCCTGGGGTCTCATGGAGGTTAACATTCATGCCAAATATAAGCAAGATTGGTCAATGCATGACATAGTTATGGTCCAAACAAACTATGGTTTGACCTTAGTCAATTAAACTAGTACAAAAAAAGAATAGGTAAGTGGAACAAACTTTGTCAATTAAGTAAAATATTTATAATTTGCCAATTAGGCAATGAGAAGTAAGTCAATATGAACATACCCATATGAATAGACTAGGCAAGGCTTGGTCAACTTGAATGGAGGGGACATACAGACATTCCAACCGCCGTCATGTTGAGCTCCAAGTCGTACGTCATTAGCACACAATATGTCTTTATCCTCTAAAAACCTAAATATCAATCATAATATGATAATGTTAAACAGTTCAATATGTCTTAAGGAAAAAGATAATATTAAGTCAGACAGGGAAGGCAGCACTCAACCAGCCAAGTACAGAAAACATAAAAAAACATACAAGGCACTATGCCCAACTGAACAAGTAAATGATCTGCCCAAGTCCAAGCTGTTGAAAAGTTGAATGAACTTTTTTCAGCAATCAAAAAGCTGAATGCCGAAGCTGGCTTCTCTCTCTTACATTTATACCTTCCTGGTAATGGATGCCATCAGAAATGAGGTGTAAAGAGTGATGAATACAAGTTGTATAAATTAACTTGTTTAAATATTCAAACAAATATTCATTAGTCTTGGAATCTAACACTATCCAATTATTCCAACACCACATTATTGATTTAAGGCCCCATTAAGCCTTAAACTGCTATTTTCAAAAAGCTGTAACTTGGTAACCTATCTGCAGAATGATACATTTGTGCCCTTTAGATGGAAAACATAAAATGGAAGAAAACGAAATACAGCCTCCAGTTGATTAGTTGACAGACAGACCCACGGACAAGCTGAATCCAGTTTACCCCCCTTACAACTCTTTGCGCGGGGGTATAAAAATGAAGCAGCTATATTCAAAATCTGAATCCATACTCAATATAGTACAGCGTAGAATAGCTGAATAAGTGAATAATGACAGAAGGCCCTGTCACTGGTTCATCTTTATGCGCAAATCGACATATCAATGTATCGTTGACACCAGTCTTCAAATATATCGGAATCAACTAGATCAATAACAGCTCTAGAATTTACGTTCAATTTATTGATGATTAAATATCTGTACCTGAAGAATTCATTCTCAATAATAGCGTATGAAGCATTCGGTGGTACATTGTAGGGTTGGTTAGAAACAATAGTCAGTCCTCCAGTCTTTTCACTGTTCTTCTTCTAAAAGTATAAATAAACACTTTATATGCCCGGGTGGAAGCCTTGTCCATAATAACTAGGTTGAAGCTAAGTCTTATAAGTAGCTAAGTCAACCAGGGACCATAATTCTGTAGAAAGTTGGATAGTTGATAATGTAAGGTATCTATCTAGTTAACAAGTATGCCAAGTTTGAAAGCAATGCCTTGATGGCCTTTGAAAATATTTGAGTTTGAAGAATTTGAAAGTTTTGGTTAACATTTTCAATGGAATAGTCGGACAGGACAATCACTGTAACCTGTAAAACGATCTGTTAAACCACGGAACTTAAGTGACTACGTAATATACTAGACAGTAGAGTAACTAATAACACTAGGTCTTTAAGGCAGCTCTCCAGCAGGAATAAATCCACTCCACTATCGTGCACAGTAGTTTATATGCCAGCAGTGGCCCTTCTACGGGAAAAGAACAGATACAGATAAGAAGCACAGAGGTCTCTAAGACAACAGGATAATATGATGCAGTCAGGTAATGGTGGTCCTATGAGAAACAATCCAATGCACACTGTAGTACAGTGTTAACTAAATAACTGTGAGTTAACCCTGTACTAGCAGTATTACAGCCACTGGGAGACAACAAACCTGTGTAGTGGGATCCCTACCCATGCCTCCTGACCAGTCCAGAGACTGCTGTCTCAAAATGTATACTCACCCGAAAGTTGAGAACAACAGGATTTTCTGTTCGGGTTTTTGCCCTAGCCAAGTCTTGTTTCAACAATGCAATATACTTCTCGCTTTCAATGTGTCTTCTTGTACCAAACAATTTAGAGAGCAAGAAAAATGCACAAACAAAAACAATAGCAATAATGACGAATGATTTTGAACGTCCTTTTGACCATTTCATCATAAAAAATATTCGGGTTTCGTATATATATATCTACCTAAGAAAGAGAATAAATTTTGTCATCTTATTCCTAAAATTTCGAAATTAATAAAAATATAAAAATTCCAATTTTTCAATAAAGGGGAGGCTACTACGAGTTAAGTATAAAATCTCGTTGACCGTACCAATACGGTAATAACGACTTTGTGGTAAGGCCGAACTTAAAATATTCTTTGTTTCCCCATCCCGACCCTAGCAGATTTAGAATGAGTAGGTAGGTAGGGTAAATATTTTTTTTAATTGTTTCAGTATGATAGTTATTGGTTAAAGCATAAAAATAATGAAATTTAGAATTAACTCAAAGGTGAAAATCAACAATCCTAAATTTAATCGTAAGAAAGAAGCCAGTAAACAAACAAATAAAATTTTCACTTCCAATTTTTAATAAAAAAAATATTATTTTAATTTGGGCAATAATTTATTTTGGGTAGGGCCCTTTTTAATCGGGTAGGTAGGGGATGGGGAAACAAACAATATTTTATTTTAGGCCCAACCGTCAATTATTGTCGGACCCGGAAGTATACGAGGTTAGCTGACTTGTCTAGGGGATTAATTGTTTGTTATAGATAAGTGCCATCATCCTCGGGACTCGGGTGAGCAAAAATACAAAATAGCAAAATTAGTGTTGTTAGCAATGTATAATCAAATCACGCATGTTAATTTTAATTCACATGCGTGATCAAATTCAACCAGTAGGCCTACTTTCACAATAGAAGATTTTTAAAAAAAAGTAACCATGCCTTTTGATAAATACCGAGAGTGACCATAGTCTCACTGACAGACATGCTTTTTGACGAATCATGACTCACATGTTTTGTAAGAGTGTCTCACAACAACAATTTCTGTAGATTTCTGAATTGATTCTAAATCTGGTATGTGGGGATTTTACGTATGCCTTTTAAATACTTTCCAATCCGTTGCCATGTCGACCATAGCTCTGTCCAATCCGTTGCCATTTCGACCATAGCTCTTTCCAATTCGTTGCCATGCCGATCATAGCTCTTTCCAACCCGTTGCCATGTCGACCATAGCTCTTTCCAACCCGTTGCCATGTCGACTATAGCTCTTTCCAATGCGTTGCCATTTCGACCATAGCTCTTTCCAATCCGTTGCCATGTCGACCATAGCTCTTTCCAATCCGTTGCCATGTCGGCCATAGATCTTTCCAATCCGTGGCCATGTCGGCCATAGCTCTTGCCAACCCGTTGCCATGTCGGCCATAGATCTTTCCAATACGTTGCCAACTTGCCATGTCGACCATAGCTCTTTTCAATCCGTTGCCATGTCGACCATAGCTCTTTCCAATCCGTTGCCATGATGGCCATAGGTCTTTCCAATCCGTTGCCATGTCGACCATAGCTCTTTCCAACCCGTTGCCATGTCGACCATAGCTCTTTCAAATCCGTTGCCATGTCGACCATAGCTCTTTCCAATCCGTTGCCATGTCGGTCACAGCTCTTTCCAATCTGTTGTCATGTCGACCATTGATCTAAGTTTGTTACGCATGAAATGTCCTAAGAATTAGTAACAGAAGTGATATTATGGGGCATTTTTAGTCAGCTCGGCATGTTTTGTATTATTGATACGAGAACTACGCCTAATGCACACGGTATAGTGCGGGTAATGCACATGGTATAAATCAGGTAATGCACACGGTATAGTGCGGGTGATGCACACGGCATAGTGCAGTTAAAGCACATGGTATAAAGCATGTAATGCACACAGTATAAAGCAGATAATGCACACGGTATAGTGCGGGTAATGCACACGGTATAGTGCAGGTAACGTACACGGCATAAAGCAGGTAATGCACACGGTATATTGCGGGTAATGCACACGGTATAGTGCAGGTAATGCACACTGTATAGTCCGGGTAATCACACGGTATTGCGCGGGTAAGGCACACGGTATAGTGTGGGCAATGAACACGGCATAGTGCGGGTATTGCACACAATATAGTGCGGGTAATACACACAGTATAGTGCGGGTAATGCACACGGTAAAGTGCGGGTAATTCTCACGGTATTGTGCTTGTAACTAGAACGTATTGTATTGGGCGAAAGTGCAAACCGTGTTTAAAAAACACACACACCCAACGTACTGCTGAGGTGTTCTGTCCATCTTGTAATGATTTCCAATGTAATAAAATTAAGATTATGAAACTCTCCTATTGACATGATTGTAGCAATAGCAACAAATGGAACACCGCCGCAACAGTTCATAACTATGCATAGTTTGACGGAAACTGTGAAGAACGCTGAATCATTATGTACTGACGTGCAGACGTTATGTGTTTCGTGCGACTCAAGTATACAAGGAGTATTTAAGATAAAATACGACATACCTAAAGAGAGTAGACTGGAACCAATCACGTCCAAAGATTTAAAGCGGATGTGTGCACAGGTAACTGTATCATTAATAAAGAGTAAATAAAAAAAAATTTTTTTTTTATAATACTGGTATCTTAGATAACATAAATTTTGTAAAAGAAACTTTTTATCAATGATACAGTTACCTGTGGTTGTGTGTTGATGTGGTTGAACCATTCTATGTTGATTCAGATTTTCTTCCCGATGGTAGACTGGTAGTGATGGACAATAAGAATGGTAAATGTTTGCTTTATGATGAGAACCTGATATTAATGTCTGTATACAAATTACCACACAAACATCCTCGAGGTATAGTGGTTGTATCTGAAGACGAGGTTGTAATATTAACAGCAGGTCGTGACCGCAAACTTTACTTTCTTCATGTAAGTAAATCAAATCAAATATCATTGTTCATGCTGTGATATAAAAATGCATTCAACAAATATGATCCAGTCAAAACAACACCTACTGGTATACAAGTTAATCTATATAAATTTACATAATAACATATACATATTCAATGAAATAGATATAATATTAAAATACGATAACATACGATATTTGTAAAAAACATAATTGTAACGTGCTTTACATGTCTGAATGGTTGTGAGGGGAGAGGTGCATGTATCAAGTATGTCTGTATACATGACCATATCGAGTCAAATACATGAAGGTATGTATCAATTCCAAATACATCAACATTACAATCGCACGCCAAAACCTGTACATAGCAGACACAAATAGAAGATATACTGCGTTAAAGGAGAGTACATCATAACGGGAGACAACTGTGATATAAGAGAGTACTTCATAACGGGAGACAACTGTGATATAAGAGAGTACTTTGCGTTGTAAAATAATTCGATGAATAATTAAAGTTGCACCATTTCGGACGTTGTTACATTTCCATGCACAATTTCGGATATTTATTTGAACACTCCAAACTTCATTCAGACAACTGTGTGGCAAGTATATAAGCTGTGCCCACTCAGTAGTATTATAATAATGTTTATATACAAATGTGTATGTTGGTAATTCAAGTATATAAAATTAAAATGACACTTAGTCCTACATATGCCTAGCTCCAATAACTTAACTTAAAAGTAGAAGTCAATACACAATTAGACGCTTCTGCTTTTTAACTCAGGACATGGGACCCGACGATGGCGCAATAAATATAAATAATGTTTAAGTAATTTGTTATCATATAAAAAAACACCCAGTAACATCAGCTTTAGAAATATACTATATATATTAAAAAATAAATAATGGTGAGGAAAAGTAGGCCTACCAACAAATAATTGTAATCAGGGGCGGGTTCAGGCCTCACAAAATACATGAAGAGCGAGCGAAGTGAGTAGGAAAAACATGAATTAATTGTTTATATATGAGCAGCCTGTCCAGAACTTGTTTTGCGAATGATGCGAACTAGACAAAATGCATTCAGTTTTTCATCCGGAATAAAATACAAATTACGTATGCTGCGTTAGATAATTATGCACAACATTGAACTTGACTTGAAACCAATGTTGGTTGTACAGTTTCATGGAAATTCAACTTATAGGTGTCAAGGGATAATCCAACATATTACATCAAGCATGCTAGCTCCCAATATAAATCCCATATACGTGGGGTGATCAAAAAGAAATGTGACAAATGCCATAATTTGCCATAATATTTACGAAACTCAGCACACGGAGAGATGATATATTTTGTAATGCGCATACAACACTTCTTATTTATATCAGTATTCATTGTAATTTTACAGCGTTTGTCTATTTTCTTTTTGATCACACCACGAATATACTGGGTAAATGTTTTGCACATGCGCAGCCTCAGAAAAATCCTAAAGATTTCATGGCAGGACAAGGTCACAAACTTTGAGGTTCTAAAGAGGGCACACTCAACCACAATCTACTCCACGTCTTCGTTGACTGGGTCATGTGAGTCGTATGAGAACAGGCAGGATTCCAAAAGACCTCTAATACGGCCAACTACAATAAGGATCTCGTCCACACGGTCGTCCTAGTCTTCGGTACAAAGACACGTGCACGCGTGATCTGCAGAGCGCTCACATCAACTCTGAAAAAGGGGAGTACCTGGGCCAAGATAGAACAAGTTGGGGACGTGTCGTCCAAAAAGGAGTGAAAATGTATGAAAATGACAGAAGACAGGTAGTGGGGTAAAGACAGCTAGAAAAAGGCCACATCACAGAGCACAGACTCAGTATTCGTCTGCATCGACTGCCAAAGAGAATAGGTCTTAAATAGGCCTTCCTGATGCAACCTATCATCTTCCTAGAAAGACGGAGGCCAAAAAGAAGAAGATATACTGGGTTATTAAACAGTTCAAAATAGAAGGGTTTTACACAAAAAGTAGATCTCCCACGAATGGCCTACCTCCTGAAACAAACAAGCAAGCACGGAAAATTGATTTGAGGAAGCCGAGTCTGAAATACGATTAAGTATACAAATGTTTTAACTTTGATCTGAAGAACTAAATACTGTGTTTGAATATGCGTATGTATGCGTCTTTGTCAGTCTGGAAACGAACTTCAGGGGCCGGGATTACAACCAATACTTACACTCAGCACTCAAATATTGAAAATGTTATATAATGAGCTATTATTTGTCCTAGATTGCAAATTTAGATGGGGAAAATGTAAAATATAGTTAATGAGTGTTGAAAATATCATTTGATAAATTTTCTTTCCCACTTTGTACTATTTATGAGGTGTAAATGTAATTATTGAATATGAGTGCCACACTCAGCACTCAGACTGATGCATTGCAATTACAGCTTACAAATGCACTAAATCAAACTAGGAAGTAAGTCAAAAACAATGTTTAGTACCAATTTAACATTATAACAACATCTTGCTCTAAAAATATGCCACAATGAACCTCAAAAGGGTGACTTTCTATATTCGAGTATTGAGTGCTGAGTGTAAGTATTTGTTGTAATCCTGGCCCCTGGTCCCGGAAAATCAGGAATTATGACAACATAAGTATGGTTGGCCATCACAGTTATAACACAGTTGTGCCCTGGTCACACTATCCAGGGTCGACATCACCAATTACCACGGATTCGATACGGCATTGTCAATAACATTTCGTAGTCATATTAAATTCCCGAGTCTTAAAATATAGTCCTACCTAATTCAATTCGTTATTTATCCGTACCAATGTGTATTTATCTGTAGTAACCCGTTCTCAACAGACAATATTAAGTCAGACAGGGAAGTCAGCACTTAGCTTTACCAGCCGAGCACAAAAATCATAAAAACACACAAGCACAAAGCTCACATGAAACAGCCGAGCATAGAAAACATAAAAAACATACAAGGCACAATGCCCAACAAGTTATGATCCTCCCATGTCCAAGCTGTCGAAAATCTGAATGAATAAGTTAGCGGCTATTTAAAGTTACAAGTCACTCGTTTGGGGGATACATGCAGGTAATAATGCATGTATCATTTTATTATGCGACATCGTTTAAGTGTGAGGCCATCATATAAGAGTACAAGCGAGGAATTTGTACACTAACTGCCCGGTACCTTAATATATTGGTTGGACATATCATGCGAAGTTAGATACGCTAAAACATCTAATACAGACTATCCTTATTACGTAACATTTCATTAAGTCCGCTCTCAGTCAAAGCAACCCGTCGTAATACAAAACCTACCTCTCCGTAACAAACCATGATCATGAATAAGTCCCATAGTTCTACGATGCTAGATATCAATCTGTATTACCCTGTGGCATTCAGTACCAACCGATAGAAATTATTTTTATTTCCACATTAGTATGCCATACGGTCCGTACTCTCGAGTTGCTGACTCGTATTAGTTCCTTATAACCCGCTATCATCCGTAGTAACTACGGCCGGGTTTATTATCAGTGACTGAGTGACCAGGGCATAATAACACGGAACATACCAGTACATTCTCTGTATGATCTGTGATTATGTCGTATGTATTATAAATTATAAGTTAAAGTAATTCAGAGTTAAGTATTATATTCATAAGTAAATTAATTACCACTGGATTTATTTCGCATACTAGTAGATCTACATGTATTTAAATTACTCGATCTTTCAAACTACTCGGAAGTACCTATCATATTTTTTCAAATAGAATTACTATTCTATACTTTAAATTAAATGTACTGTTATTGTCAGATTTTTGTGCTTAAAATGTCTACACCCTTGTATGGGGGAAGATTGGTATAGTTTCAGTATACACGCACACATTGCATTGAAATACAAAAATGTTCTTATTATCTAGGGTGTATGTATAAAAACGCACATTAATTTATTCTACTTCGTGATATAAATGACATGTTTCCGTCTGATATTGATTTATAAGCAATCAAATTAAGTGGATGTACTTAGACAGTTGTTTTATATTATATATGAAAAATAAACATAACAAAATTACTATCCGAATTTTTAATGGACGCGTAACAACGTCCGAATTGGTGCAACTTCATTATTCGTGTCAAATTATCTGGACTATACATCATAGCCAAAAACGACTTTCGGCAATGTAACAATCCAGTGTCCCGTATACTACAGTAAAACCACAATATACGAAGGCCATTGAGGGTTATTTTTTATAAACTACTCTCATGATTAGATTGGTCTTAATATCGAGGTTAGCTAAAATCAATATAATGTAAACAGACTTGACTGTGAAATAATCTTAATAATGGGTTAGTATTGTGTATAAAGGCTGTATTTCTATGTGTTGTTGATTTCCTTTGACAAACATAATATCTCATCAATACCACCTCACTAGAGCGCACTCGGTAAAGTCACAACCTCTCTATGATAATACATTCAACATTTCATAAGGACGCTATGTACTACAATTTAGCCTCTGTGGAGCAACAACATCCAAACAACGACCAATTTATCAGTTCCAAAACGGGTGTTGCTCTACTGAGGTTGTACTGTAATGTACTAAGCTGTTTATGATGAACACATCAATGCGATGGCGTAACTGTCTAGAATTGGAATCCCTTCAAACAAAAATACATTCTACTAGTATTAGATACAGATGCACCATACTTAATGTATTATTTTTACACACAAACTTCAATGATTTACATTTTACATGCGTTAGAAGCCATCAAAGAATATAAAATGAATAGTTAGGCAAAATCTGTCTGTTAAGACCATCAATGTTAAACGCACACTATGACACTTAACTAAATTAAATCCAGCCTGTACATGACAAACCCTGTCTAAAAAGAAGACCATATTGAGTATGTTGTTGTTTTGAGTCAGAAAGGAAACGCAGATGGTCCAAATACATCACAATGAATATTATGTGTAATATTGAAAACAGTTTCCCTACACATCCTATATCCCAATAATTTCTACTAGAACTTGTCCAAGATTTTGGAACAATTTTTGACACACCAACGATGTTATATCAGAACTGCCAACAAACACGTGGTAATTTGAAAATATGAGAAATTCAGTATTCCAAATCCTCTACTTGAAACAAATTAAACATGTACCGGTATATGTATATACATGTATACACTTCCTCAACATAATGTTTAGTTTTAGTCGCCTTCTTATCATTGTCGCTCAAGGATTCAATACTACACAGTTTGTGTAGTATACGTTTATTCAGACTGTATTTTGTACAATTTTAACTGACGGGATCGACAAGTAGCATTAGAGACAGCAAGTCGTCTTCTATCCTTAGATACAGCAACATAACGAGGGTAATCCATATCAACCTGAAGTGATGACAATACACGACCAGTAGGAGTTATCTCTACTAACGACGATGTAGAGTTACTAACAACAAACACGTGATTATATCGACCAACTGCGGCTCCACACGGTTTCTTGATGCGTTCATCCTGGATAGAAACCTTCTCATCTGACTTTAGGTTGTAGATAAATACCGTATCTGCTTCCCTATCAGTCAGCACGACTTTATCCTGGTCGCGTATATACGTACAGGAGCTAGTGTCTATTGGATATTTCTTTGATGGAAACGCGATGTCCAAGTCCTTCTCTTCACCAGACATTGATACAATACGTACTGGTGGAGTGTGATCTATAGTACTGACAACAAAGTTCTCCCAATCTTTCATACTTATAGAATAGTATCGAACATTGACCTTACATGTTCTATTCAATGTTATTTCATTTGATTTACTCACATGGAGGAAGTCCAGTCTGTACCGACCACCCGTTGTTAAAGCAACCTCCTCATCAGATACAACAACTAAACTATAAGGATGTTGATATGGTAGTTTGTATGCAGACTTCAGGTTCAGATTTTCATCATAAAGCAAACATTTACTATTTATGACATCAACCGCCACCAATCTACCATCAGGTAAGAAGTCTATACCGCTGTACAGTGGCTCTCCCACATCATCACCGCACTGCTTCAAATCTACACAAGCGACCAGTACGAGCTTTGTCGTCTTCCTATGGACGCTTTATTTAAACTCAAAATCACCATGCTTCATTGCAGAAATAAGATGCGATCTCAATTTTTCAAATTGTTTATCAAAGTTACATGAAATATCTAATGTCCCCAAATCTGCGAATAACAAGTCAGCGTTCTTCGCGTCCTTTCGTATTGTTACTCCCAAAATGTACGAGGTTATGAATTGTTGCAATGGTGTTCCTTTTGTAACTACATTTTCTATCGTTTCCAAGGAGCTTTCCATTCTCCATTCTCCATTTTCGTCGCCCAGTCTGCAGTGGTTTTGTCTCTATACGAGTATGCGTCTTGTGTCACCTTCTCAGCAAATTCGTCAAACGTCTGAATAATATTTGCTCTCATTTCCGATAGCTTCTTTGGTATACTTACGATGTCGGCAGTTAAACGCGCCTCTGCTTCTGTTAAGTTCTCCACAATTTGCTTGTTGTAGTTGATCTCTCAGTATTTCACACTGACCATCTGTGGTGATGTGTTCAAGCTCCATCACATAATGGCATCGTTTGTGTCCAACGATAGCACACTTAATGCAAAATAATACTTTGTCATCTTTACAGAAGAACTCAAATGGTAGATTATGTTTCGTACAAACATCAAGTCCCTTCAAATCAAGTTCTTTAGTAACTTAGGACACACCTTCAAAAACTCTTAACATTTTGTGATATTTCATGGTAGCGTAAATTGTATGACCGCGTGTGCAATCAGTACAATGGAATTCATTACAAGTTGGACAGAATACGTTAGCTTCACGTTCAATGTTTTTAATTAAACACAGCTGACACATTTTACCAGCACGCCCACCTTCTTTCTGTGGATTGTCCGCCATATTTTATCAACGAAAAATATGTTTCAAACACTCAATGTCCGCAGTTTCAAAACATTTATTAGGATATATCCAAAGTTTACACAATGTAATATTTTGATTGTAATGAAACTATAATAGCGAGAGATCACGACAGGTTATCATTCATACAGGTCCGTATGCTGTTATACCCTTAAAACCACATCAAGCCTTCAAAATACAGTTGTAATTAATTTTGATAAACAAACTACCAAGGTCCAATTTCGAGATTACCAAGAACATCCACATAAAACTATCGTGCATAGATATTGATAAATAAAAAAGTTATACGACATTAACAGGAACACACTTACATTTGTTAAGTGTATCTTAGCTTCGAATCCTGGTTGAATAATAATGTATATGTACTAAAAAACTAAATGCTGACAATACCACGTCCTTGCGGATGCTATATCATTATGCTGGAGGCGGAGTTGGAATATTCTAAAATTGTAAGTATTACTAGAACAGTAACTGTATATTAGTAGTAATACAAGTAATGTGAACCAAAGTAAAACCGATAATTTGTTACGGGTACCTGTGGTATTTTGGTTACCATTACAACCCATATAACACGAAATCAAATCAACAATATTTTAAAATCAGGACGAAACAAAGTTAAACATGGTAAAAATACACCTCTGCATGACTGGTTTATATTTCAATGTACTATTATATAATTCATGGTATCCACACTTCTTACTTATCCTCTTTGATCTGATTCAGATTGTAAAGTCGTCACAAGGTTTCTGCATTTTTCTGTCATAGTAAATTACAGGGGAGGTCATACATAACCATATTCATAATGTTTAGGTTCCAAATACATATATCTGACATGGAAGACAATCTATGTGTCCCTTTGTTAATCCAAGTCCTAGAAAAACAGTGGATAATAAATTCGACCTTATGATTTCTGTAATACCTCAATCACACGAGAGTCGGAATGAGCCGGAATGCCGTAGGATTAGCGATTAGGAGTACCAAAATATATAATTTGAGGTGTATTCCTGCGTAATCGGAGTACATTCTTAACATATTCCGTCATATTTTGTTTGTATTCGTAGTACATTCCATATAGTCCGGCCTATTATTGCGGCCACTTCGAATGTTTTGCGCATGTTCAAAACTATCGAGATCGATTTGAAGTTGGCGAAATATCGAACGTCTATCGAAATGTATTCTTCCTACATTCTGATTACATTTTAAATATTCTTACGGCATTCTGACTACATTAGAAACATTACTTAAAACCACTATAAGTACTGTTATTAAACACACCACACGTGCCAGAGACAGTAGAAGAAGTAATTCTACTGTTGCTGCCCGCGCTAAATCACGTGCAAAACGAGTGTGTGTACCGTAGTGTGAAAACATACGAGTGTATGTTCTCCGCTATCATTCCAGACGGATTCGAAGTGTATTCGAGTTATATTCGAGGATTATTCGAATTGTGTTTGAATTGTATTCGAATCGTATTCGAAGTATTCCAACGGCCTTTTGACAAGGCTACAATAATTTTGGTCAATTCGAATTATCATTCGGAATGTGTTTCGAATTTTTATTCTTTCTCCATTCCGACTCATTCGGGCCCATTCCGGCTGATTCGAGAACCGTGTGATTGGGGTATAAGGAAGATGTCACTTCTGTTGTTCTTTCGTAGTATTTCGTAGTATCAAAATATCCAATATTTCTTGGTAACTATGAAATGGTTGCGTAATACCAAAGACGAAATACAATTGGTACCTGAGATTCCCTTGCTAAATGTTCAGCATAAAAGGGAAACTAATTTCTCTTACACTATCGTGGCGATAGATAATATCAAAATTGAGGTGTAAAAAGGTTAGAAAAAAATTGTAACAAAATCGACCTGAAATAAATCAGTATAAACTTACTATGTAAAGGGAGGAAACTAATCCAAATAAGTTTCGAGTATTGAAAAAGTTATATTTCCATAGCATAGCGTAATGTTAATAATATTGTATATGTAATAATATTGTATACCTATTATGTAACAAAGATTCTGATTGGCTAAGACGGCCAATAGAGGCCAAGAGGTGTATATATTTTAATATACACCTCCCGAAACCGAGGCTGGGGTGGATATAAATTTTTTATGACATGACGTCAAATCCTGCGACATAACAAACCAAACAACGTAACGTTATTTACCGTATTACCGGCCTACAGCTGCACATACATATGTATAGACTCTAACCTAGCCATTAATGATAAATGCCGTTAATAAATACGCGAATACTCTCTCATACAATTGTTACAGGGGCCCATCCGGGCTCCGCAAGTAACGTAATGTACACAGCACTGATTCATGATCGGGCGGAAGTGACGTAGGAGTAATACACGACAATCACACAGTTTCGTTTAACGATGACGATTTTTTAATGTTCAGTAAATAATAAAATGTCCACAGAGTATCGTGCAGTATATAAAGTCACAAAGTTCAATATCACAAAGTTAAGTTATAATAAGTCACAATATTAAGTTTCACAAAGTTATGTAACGTAGTAATGTAACGTAGTCACTAAGACTTATATCAACAAGAACTTTTCACTAAGAGTATGTCACAAAGACTGACTTGACCAAATTCACAATTTACTTTCAGTGAATACTTCTGAGTAATCACGTGATTTTAATTAACCAATGTAATAAAATATTTAACGATAAAAGCTAGGTAGGCGGGGTTTCATATATTAGCGGGTCACACAGATTTTTATCAAATTTATGAAAGCTTGCATATTACATAACACATTCGATTGTCATACGGCCTGGCTTTAATGTTGGCCCTGCAGCAATGAAATCATATTAGAATAACATTTATTACCTTAGGTGTCAAACAAAATGACCAAAAACGCTAGACCAGAGACAGCATTATAAAACACAAAAGATGTCAATTTTCTCGTTGTAATACATATACATAAGAAGAGCAGTGTTAGCTAGAACAAAGTGAAAAGCATGTTCGGATTAGATAAAACCTGACGCAAAAAACACAATATAACGATTGTACTTAGTCTAGTACTTGGAATGGAAACATTGAAAATTTACCCTTCAAATGTGAATACAGACACGTGCAATGTGTGATATCAAACACAGCTACGAAATTGACATCCCACTTCGACAGCCTCCGTTAGTATGTTGAACAAATCTGGATCTAGAACCAGGATACAAGAACAGATTACAATAACACAGATACAGTGTACATTTTGTTTTGTACGTAAACTTTTAAAAGAACCAATGCAGAATTATGCTGAAAATTGCAAAGGGTACATACAAAATAAACACAGTTTCACAAAAAGGCACAGTCATTGTAATTTTCTTTTTAACTATAGAGTGGATAATACATATTACATAAAAGAAGGTAGACTATAAGTCTTCCGATAAGACATACATTGTACTAAAAACAGGTTTCATAAAACATGACTTATCAGATTTAAAAATGAATGCTTAGTACAAAATGTATACAAAAAGTTGCGTTCAATATCAAATAAAATATACTGATTATCAATACTGGCAATATATTAAACTATCATTCCATTAGTATGTGAATGGTTTAACAAAACGTCACTTTGTCTTGTCTATTTGGGTCTAACGTAGTTTCTTAATAAGGGTTGAATTATACTAATAAACAGCGACCGATTCACATAACCATTGTTCCTGGACTGTATCCTAGCAAATACAAATACATACTTAGCCTTCCACAATGAGCCAATAACTTCTTCACATGTGGAGAAAATCTCGACATTGATGTCAATTTGTCAGGTACAAAACCAGCGCACTAACCACATGACCACTGCTAAGATGGCTGACTGTTTGGCTTAGTAGCCAACTTGTCAACCTCTCCAATGCTATAAACACATCGATTATAAGGGTACATGTAATCTAATAAGTAACAATGAAAACATATACATGTATTATACAACTCTAGTTCATGGGTTGATTTTCAGAAATGAAATAAAACAGTCCCATTTTCTTTTGTGGTTTTACATAACAATAAAGTGAGTTACATGTAGTATTTTAAGCGTCCATATGTGTTTGGGGGTTAGATCCATGAACGAATAGCAAAACATCTTTATAAAATGCCTTCGGATTTCGATTTATGAATATCTTTTGATTCGTGTTGTTTTTATGTTCGACTGTTTTAGTATAAGTGTACACATACAATTATGTTTTCACATAGTTATGTCCCATTGCTCTCCTTAATTCGTCTTTTTGCAATTCCAGCTAGTTTTCGCGAAATAAGGTCGCTACTTAAGGAAAGAATTGACGTGGCCTGAAATGTTTCCGAAATTTGTGTAAGGATTGGTCTGAAGATCATTTTCAGCAGTTGATATATGTTTGGAATACATGTATACTGTTTTAATAAATACCTTGAGATTAGTTCCACTTGTGAAACATTTTCAAAATACAGTCTCTATAAAAGCGTGATGATCATTTTTCCTTGTGATGTTTTTTACGCAATATATTGTCTCAATAAAAGAGCGATGTTCATTTTCTCTTGTGATGTTTTGTTTTCAATATATTGTCTCAAACAGGAGCGATGTTCATTTTCTCTTGTGATGTTGTTTTTCCAATATATTGTCTCAATAAAAAAAAATATAATGATCATTTCCCTTGTGATGTTGTTTTCCAATGTTGGCCACAATGAAATATTTATAGTGATCGTTTTCCCTTGTGATGCTTTATTCAACATATACACTGTTTTGATAAAAGAGTACGGATTATTCTCCCCGATCATGTTCTTTTGCAATATACTGTTTCAATAAAATAGTGGTGAGTTTAAATCCACCGATGGTCTTTGTGAAGGACGTCTAGACCCGCACCAGGAGCAAATACTGCCGTCACTACTACTGCTTGCAAGCTGAAATGACAAATACAGAAGTCAGTCATGCCAATAGTATTATGACAACGACTATTTACCAGATACGACCGTAACAAATTGATGTGCTCAATATAGAATTATGCAATATAAAAATTTTTATTACAATACTAACTGCTTAAGGCAGACTATTGACAGCTTATGCGTTAATGCCCAATAACTATACACGAGGTTGCATTATTAAGGTGACCGCTAATATAATGTACATTGCTTGTTGGTTATACATATACCTACATTATCGCTCTCTGACGAAGTAGAATTTTCTCTTGCTTCAAGCATATGTCGCAAGGCTAGGTTGTTTGACGCAGATGACAGCGACCGGGACAATAGTTCTTCCCTAGACAATTTTCTGTTTGGAATATTTAACACTTTCTCATGTTGAGCGTCTGATGGAATGTTCATTTCATCCGTATTACGAGCCTCGTTATGAACTGGTACGCCATCTTCAGGGACAGGGACATCTTCCTTCGTGAACAAATCAGGACCACATTCTATATTAGATGGCGATTGAGACGGTGTTCCGAGTGTAAAGATACACACACGTTCATCACTTAAATGTTCCCTAACAACATCACTGTCAACTTCAGCTACCTTACGTTCACCAACCATGTCTTTTAACTTGTCTGACGAAGCTGCTATTCCACTGTCAGATTTAACCCCGCTTGTGTCATATAGTCCCACTTTTGACATTTCTTTCTCTGAACCAAACACTGATGACATGGAGCTTGCTGAAACTTTGTTACTAGTATCTCGTTCTGTCATATCAGTGTGATTAGATTCTTCAGCGTCGGCTTTATGGGGAAGGTGTTCTCTTTCTTCACTTTGATCAGGTGCAGTGTGTTCTGCTTCACCAGAAAAGAATGAACTCGTTGATTCATTTGTGATGTTTGAAAGCCTCTGAAATAGAGCACACATCATTAACAACCAATCGGTACCCCTCGGACATTACTAATAAGATAACATCGCTGGCGGATATAACCGAGTAGTTACGATTGCATTACCGACTTGATTCACAACACCGCATACAATTCATCTAAGTTATTGATGAGTTCCGACTTTACTAATGGATGGAGACGGAAAGGTAAACGGGTGGAATGAAGGACCAATAGAACTGCAAAGGAATGCTTGAAACATGTGCATCGTCATTATAAGGTGGTTTCTTATACATCGGTACTTAAGGATGTGTTCTAGTTGTTTTGATCACACATACATAATTTGATGAAACTTTGCCCGGGAATAGACCATTCAGTTATCAAACACTGTATAAGGGATCACATAGCTCGGATTGTTCACCGCGTATGCGTAGTATGGAAAGACTAGATAATGTAAAGATCGATGTTCAATTTTTTAATTTTTATTCTTGTAAATAAATATCTAAGAAGACACTGTTTGAGTACACAGTCGAGTGCTGTCTTCCCTGTCCGATTTTTATCATCTGTGTGAGTAAAGCTTCACATTTGAATGTGCACAGTACACACTCATAACACAATAAGCACGATGAACAATGTTATTGCATATTTTTGTGATATTGCGTGCCAGTGTGGCAGTGCGTACGTGCGAGCGAGCGTTCATACACAAAGTGTGAACGAATTTACTCACTGGGAAACGTTTAGTAATACCACATTTAATATGCATGTCAATGCATGTGCCTTTAAACGTTATATTATCAAATAACTAGTAACTGGTTCTAGATTTACTAGGCATACTACATGTACTTACATTTTCTGACGTTCCAATACCACTGTCAACTGAAACATTTAATGGTAACAATACATGTATAAATAGAAACGGATAAAGGCCACAAGAGAAAACGTCTGCGTTTACAAATACAATAAGAACAACATAATTATTTTTAAAGATACACTCTATGTCCCATCAGAACATTTTGTTTTTAAATTATGATATCGCTGGTATCCGTAATGTGAACCATACATCGTGATGAAACTGCAGCTGAAAATGTATATACTTTCTATGTCGCATTTTTTCTTTCTTGACAAAACTAGTAAAATACTCTAAAAATAGAATCTATTAATTTCTTTAATGTTATTATTTTTTGCAGGTGCATGGTCAACATCAAGATTCTATTTACGGAACTTTTAGTCTGTTTTCTCACAAAAACGGTAAACAAATTATTTTCAGATAGGCATAGTATAAAACTCTAGGGCGATAAACTAATGACAATATACATAGTGCGTTCAAAGTCAAACGAGAACCGTTATCAATATAAACTCTTCCGACAGGTAAGCTTTCACTGGGTTTGATATCAAATTGTGTTCAAAGCGCATCCCATACATCAAAAGCGCTGTAGCGTAGTGGATACGCACACTTCCTACAAGTTTCAATTTTATTCTGAGTTGTAGGTTCGATCCCCACAATTTAATTGTTTTTTTATTAAGTATCCATGTTATAAAGTCTTATACTATACTACTGCTGAATCGATACCTCAAATGATATTTTTTATGTTTCAGTGAATATGTAATATAATTGTATGATTATTGTACGGTAGATAAAAAAATTGAATTGATACAACTTGCTAGATAACATTAAAACTTAACACACAATAAATCTACATACCTACTACGTGTCTCTTTTTATCATATTACTTACAAATGCAAAATTAGTTATTTGTAAAAAAAGAAAAAAAAACTTTAATATGTATATAACTTGGATGGGCGTCGAACCAGTGAGTGGCGAAATTGAACAAAATATCAACAAAATATCTGATATAATTTAGCGAAATGGTTACCCACTCGACTAACAAGACGATATAAAAACTGTTGTTGATTGAATGTATCTCTTCTATAATATAAAACATAAGCCCCACTATTCTTTTGAATGAGATAGTTCCCTCATTAGTATTACTTATTGAATCGACAGTAAAAACAAACATAAACTCCGCTTTATTTTATCATTTCTGACTATTTAGGAGCATGCGAACTCTACATGAATATGTTTGTCGAATGTGTAAATACTAGTAATTTGTAATTTTACGATCCATGATTTTAATCCTTAACACAAATAAAAGCAGTTTTGTGCTTGTTTTTGTACTGCCAGTTATATAGTACGACGGATTGGACACGATTCTCGGCCTTCTATTCGCATAATTAAACAGGTGATATGTTTTCTATATTTGTTATCCCTGTTGTATGTTTTCATTAGCGGGGAGTATCACGACACTCTAGGTGTAATACAAGCAAAAATCTAAAGGACAGATATTGCACGATTTGCTCGCGGAAATTGATATATTCAACGCACGAACCTTGTAATATATTCATGCATTAATGTCAGGATTATGTTTAATTATCAGTGCTATAAATGTTATTACATCTTTCAGATAAGGTTTGGCTGATTCTCACCTTTGTGGGTACCAATGTCATGTCGTCCGGGCTTCAAACGATCCATGGACTCATCCTAAAAGAGAAATTAAGTTTAACATGAAAAGGAATAGTTTAATTATAAATATAAAAATAATGGGGGGTTCATAAATGTTTAACGTAAAAATAATATTTTGTTCTTTTTGTTGAATGTATATACGTCAACTATATTTTATTCAGGTCAGTCATTTGTTTACATAACACTGTGTATACATACATTCAATTTTTTCTTATTTATTTAAAATTATGTACATGTACTATAAAGAAGTTTTATATCCTAATATAAGCTATTTACAATTCAATGATACATCTTATATGGCGTTGGCGTCATGAATAATTTTGTCATGATGTCGCGAACGTCATCACTTTGTGTTCTTTTTACGTCATTTTTACGGCTTTCAAAAATGATTGTAATCGATGAGTATATGGCTCATACGATTACTGCCCATAAATATCCGATTAAAATGTTTAAAACTATATAAATACCATGTCATTTTGTTTCATTGTTTGTATACTAGAGTCAACCCTTAATAAAGGAACTGTACTATACTAAAGTCTTATTTAAGAAATAAATATCTGTTCGCCTATTTTGTCGGTGAATAAAACACGGACAGGAGTTTGGATGCGGAAAAATTAAATTATTAATGATTTGGATTCTTAATACGATAATACCCCGTACTATTTAACTGTGCGCATTCCATTTTTACCCATTCGACATTGAACATAATTCTACGCTGAAATTGAGTGGCTTATTAGCTGGTACAATAACCTCCCTTATTAATGAAAACGACCTTCGTAATTTTCTGAAGGAAATAACACAACAATTTTAATAACACGAGTATAGAGTATCTATTTCAGGAAACGAAAAATATAAATGAATTGATTATCAGAAGTGTTTATGAAACTTAGTTTCGAGAGTATATAGGAGTTTCTAAAAATAGATTTGTCATAGCTGTACCACTGGATACTCGTGCAACTTGTCTTGTTTGCGACTCGTTGGAGATTTTACTATAAAGTTTACGTTTGTTCATTCATAAATATGTCACGTGATACGGGGCGTAAATAGTAACAGCTAATTTGACAGGTATATTTTATTGCGGTATTAATACATGCCCTGGTTTGCTCTATGCGTATACGGATTAATCCGCGGATCGGGTTAGAATTTAAAATATCATTATTCATTCCTTTAATTTTTATTTTTGTATTTAGAAATTGTACTCTTTTGAGTTGCTTTAAACCATTGCACTTTTGTGATTGTAAAGTGCTTGTGGACATGTGGTTGGCTATATTAAATTTGTATTTATTATAATTATGATATTATAATAGTTCAGATAAATGAGTGAGATAAACACATTGCAGACTGGAACCATATGTGATGTAGACCAGTCTAGCGATGACGCCGTGTTGTATAGGTTCGAGCCCAATTTTAGATATATTTATGAGTATTTACACATATTAACATTATAATTTTACTGTATTTTACAGTTATTGAATAGTACCAAACAAGTTCACAATACATAATCACAGCGAATAAACATAATCACTGCATGACTTAATTATTGGGGATATTAAACAATTCAAAGTGTAGGACTTATTGCGAGGTAAAGTATCCGTGATGTCAGGTCACTGTATGACTTATTGGCAGACTATACACTTCAAATTGTATGACTTATTGAGATATCTGGACGTTGACTTGTTGATACCCTGTAATAATAATACCTTGAGTTTGGAAGCTTCTAAATAGTCTGCAAGATTGCGAATGTTTTCTTCATTTTGTTTTACAAATGTTTGTATTACTTTCAACGTGACTTCTGACCTACTATCCAGTTTTACACCAGATTCTTTGTCCAACAAGCGCCCTATACAGAGTAGTGTTCTAAGAGCATCAACTGGTGGGACACTGTTGTAACTGTCTCTGTCCATTACTTTCTATAAATAGAACAGCAGATGATAAGAACAGCAGATGATATTTTCTATAAATAGAACAACATATTATATTTTCTATAAATAGAACAGTAGATTATATTTCTATAAAATGGGTGGACAAGTGGTCCTGGAACCGGACTTACTATATAACAGTCTCTCTGACGGGTCTTTTTAACCGATGTTCCGTGTATGATGCTTTACACCAGGCACATAAAAGAACCAGGGATGCTTCTGGAACTGGGACATTTACTTATCATGCATTATCCCCCAAATATTAAATGACTAACCTCTTCTGAAGCCTAGTCTATATGGATTTCGGCTGGCGAAAATAAATAAAAGCCTAGAAATCGAAATAAATCTAGATATAGAACAACATTAAATAGTTATTAACACTTGCACAAGTGCATTGTCTGCATCAACTAAAATAATTTTATTTATTTTTTATTAAGTATTTCAAAAATGCAATCTAGGAGGTTTAAAACAATTAAAAAGTCATTTTCGAAAATAAATAATATTTACAAATATTTACGTACTTAGCCAATGTATGCTTATCACAAATTCCTTTGTAAACAACCGCGTTAGATCTACATCGTCTAAAATCGCAGTTAAAAATCCCCGTAAAACTTCATGTTTGTGAGATAGGAAACCTTTGGATTTAAATATTTTGTAATACAATTACTCGATTTACGTTGAATAATGAGTGCATATAAGATACCTCACAAAATATCATACAAGAGCTTGTTTGTTTAAATATCATATTTCACCGCAAAAAAATATCTCTCGCTGAAAACGTTTAAATAATTTCCGTGCGTAAACGCTTTGAAAGAAAATCTGATATTTTCAAAGCTACATATAAATATTTCAATGCATGTTTATTTTTTTGGTAGACTCTTTAAAGAGGTAGATGTTCAAATAAATGTAAAAATGCAACGTAAAATATATAATTTGTCAACGATTGTGCGTAACGTATTAGACATTTAAATGATCGACCTTTTATGTTTATTATTTAGTGTCTGTATTGTACGTTTACACGTTTCTACAACAGGTAACAGTGTGATTGAAACCAAATGAAAACAAGTTTTTTGTAACATTTATACATCTTTTAAACTAAAATCGTCTTCAAATATTAACTTTTCATGTGTGTTTTTTACTCATTAGTACAGACAATTGACATCCTCACCCAACGTAGAATCACACACAGTTGGTTTCTGGTACAACATGCCGGGTTCCAGCTTAGACTACGTAGTATATCTGTGGTTTCCGGTACAACATGCCGGATTCCAGCTTAGACTAAGTAGCATATATCTGTGGTTTCCGGTACAACATGCCGGGTTCCAGCTTAGACTAAGAAGCATATATCTGTGGTTTCTGGTACAACATGCCGGATTCCAGCTTAGACTAAGTAGCATATATCTGTGGTTTCCGGTACAACATGCCGGGTTCCAGCTTAGACTAAGTAGCATATATCTGTGGTTTCTGTTACAACATGCCGGGTTCCAGCTTAGACTAAGTAGCATATATCTGTGGTTTCCGGTACAACATGCCGGGTTCCAGCTTAGACTAAGTAGCATATATCTGTGGTTTCTGTTACAACATGCCGGGTTCCAGCTTAGACTAAGTAGCATATATCTGTGGTTTCTGTTACAACATGCCGGGTTCCAGCTTAGACTAAGTAGCATATATCTGTGGTTTCCGGTACAACAAGCCGGGTTCCAGCTTAGACTAAGTAGCATATATATGTGGTTTCTGTTACAACATGCCGGGTTCCAGCTTAGACTAAGTAGCATATATCTTTGGTTTCCGGTACAACATGCCGGGTTCCAGCTTAGACTAAGTAGCATATATCTGTGGTTTCTGTTACAACATGCCGGGTTCCAGCTTAGACTAAGTAGCATATATCTGTGGTTTCCGGTACAACAAGCCGGGTTCCAGCTTAGACTAAGTAGCATATATCTGTGGTTTCTGTTACAACATGCCGGGTTCCAGCTTAGACTAAGTAGCATATATCTGTGGTTTCCGGTACAACAAGCCGGGTTCCAGCTTAGACTAAGTAGCATATATATGTGGTTTCTGTTACAACATGCCGGGTTCCAGCTTAGACTAAGTAGCATATATCTTTGGTTTCCGGTACAACATGCCGGGTTCCAGCTTAGACTAAGTAGCATATATCTTTGGTTTCCGGTACAACATGCCGGGTACCAGCTTAGACTAAGTAGCATATATCTGTGGTTTCCGGTACAACTTGCCGGGTTTCACCTTAGACTAAGTAGCATATATCTGTGGTTTCTGTTACAACATGCCGGGTTCCAGCTTAGACTAAGTAGCATATATCTGTGGTTTCTGTTACAACATGCAGGGTTCCACCTTAGACTACGTAGTATATATCTGTGGTTTCTGTTACAACATGCCGGGTTCCAGCTTAGACTAAGTAGCATATATCTGTGGTTTCCGGTACAACATGCCGGGTTCCAGCTTAGACTACGTAGCATATATCTGTGGTTTCTGGTACAACATGCCGGGTTCCACCTTAGACTACGTAGTATATATCTGTGGTTTCTGTTACAACATGCCGGGTTCCAGCTTAGACTAAGTAGTATATATCTGTGGTTTCCGGTACAACATGCCGGGTTCCAGCTTAGACTACGTAGCATATATCTGTGGTTTCCGGTACAACATGCCGGGTTCCACCTTAGACTACGTAGTATATATCTGTGGTTTCTGTTACAACATGCCGGGTTCCAGCTTAGACTAAGTAGTATATATCTGTGGTTTCCGGTACAACATGCCGGGTTCCAGCTTAGACTACGTAGCATATATCTGTGGTTTCCGGTACAACATGCCGGGTTCCACCTTAGACTACGTAGTATATATCTGTGGTTTCTGGTACAACATGCCGGGTTCCACCTTAGACTAAGTAGCATATATCTGTGGTTTCTGTTACATCATGCCGGGTTCCAGCTTAGACTAAGTACCATATATCTGTGGTTTCTGGTACAACATGCCGGGTACCAGCTTAGACTACGTAGCATATATCTGTGGTTTCTGGTACAACATGCCGTGTTCCAGCTTAGATTAAGTAGCATATATCTGTGGTTTCTGTTACATCATGCCGGGTTCCAGCTTAGACTAAGTACCATATATCTGTGATTTCTGGTACAACATGCCGGGTACCAGCTTAGACTACGTAGCATATATCTGTGGTTTCTGGTACAACATGCCGGGTTCCAGCTTAGACTAAGTAGCATATATCTGTGGTTTCTGTTACATCATGCCGGGTTCCAGCTTAGACTAAGTAGTATTTATCTGTGGTTTCTGGTACAACATGCCGGGTACCAGCTTAGACTACGTAGCATATATCTGTGGTTTCTGGTACAACATGCCGGGTTCCTGCTTAGACTAAGTAGCATATATCTGTGGTTTCTGTTACAATATGCCGGGTTCCAGCTTAGACAACGTAGTATATATCTGTGGTTTCTGGTACAACATGCCGGGTGCCAGCTTAGACTAAGTAACATTCTGTTGGTTTCTAATACAGCATCCTGGGTTCCAGCTTAGACTAAGTAACATTCCGTTGGTTTCTAATACAACATGCTAGGGCCAGCTTAGACTAATTAACATTCCGTTGGTTTCTAATACAGCATGCCGGGTTCAAGCTTAGACTAAGTAACATTCCGTTGGTTTCTAATACAGCATGCCGGGTTTTAGCTTAGACTAAGTAACATTCCTTTGGTTTCCAATACAGCATGCAGTGTACCAGCTTAGACTAAGTAGCAGTCCGTTGGTTTCTGTTACAACATGCCGGGTTCCAGCTTAGACTAACTAAAGTAACATTATGTTGGGTTCTGGTACAACATGCTAGGTTACAGCTTAGACTAAGTAACATTCCGTTGGTTTCTAATACAGCTTGCCGGGTTCCAGCTTAGATTAACTAAAGTAACATTCTGTTGGTTTCTGGTAGAACATGCTAGGTTCCAGCTAAGACTAAGTAACATTCCGTTGGTTTTAATACAACATGCCGGGTTCCAGCTTAGACTAACTAAAGTAACATTATGTTGGTTTCTGGTACAACATGCTAGGTTACAGCTTAGACTAAGTAACATTCCGTTGGTTTCTAATACAGCATGCCGGGTTCCAGCTTAGACTAACTAAAGTAACATTCTGTTGGTTTCTGGTACAACATGCTAGGTTCCAGCTAAGACTAAGTAACATTCCGTTGGTTTCTAATACAGGTTGCCGGGTTCCACCTTAGACTAACTTAAGTAACATTCTGTTGGTTTCTGGTACAACATGCTAGGTTCCAGCTTAGACTAAGTAACATTTCGTTGGTTTCTAATACAGCATGCCGGGTTCAAGCTTAGACTAAGTGACATTCCGTTGGTTTCTAATACAGCATGTCGGGTTCAAGCTTAGACTAAGTGACATTCCGTTTGTTTCTGGTACAGCATGCCGGGTTTTAGCTTAGACTAAGGAACACTCCGTTGGTTTCTAATACAGCATGTCGGGTTCCAGCTTAGACTAACTAAAGTAACATTATGTTGGTTTCTGGTACAGCATGCCGGGTTCCAGCTTAGACTAAGTAACAGTCCGTTGGTTTCTAATACAGCATGCCGGGTTCAAGCTTAGACTAAGTAACATTCCGTTGGTTTCTAATACAGCATGCCGGGTTTCAGCTTAGACTAAGTGACATTCCGTTGGTTTCTAATAGAGCATGCTGGGTTCCAGCTTAGACTAAGTAACATTCCGTTGGTTTCTAATACAACATGCCGGGTTCCAGTTTAGACTAAGTAGCATTCCGTTGGTTTCTTATACAGCATTCCGGGTTCCAGCTTAGACTAAGTAACATTCCGTTGGTTTGTTATTCAACATGCCGGGTTCCAGCTTAAACTAAGTAACATTCCGTTGGTTTCTAATACAGCATGCTTGGTTCCAGCTTAGACTAAGTAACTTTCCGATGGTTTCTTATACAACATGCCGGTTTCCAGCTTAGACTAAGTGACATTCCGTTGGTTTCTAATACAGCATACCGGGTTCCAGCTTAGACTAAGTAACATTCCGTTGGTTTCTAATACAGCATGCCGGGTCCAGCTTAGACTAAGTAACATTCCGTTTGTTTCTAATACAGCATACTGGGTTCCAGCTTAGACTAAGTAACATTCCGTTGGTTTCTTATTTAGCATACCGGGTTCCAGCTTAGACTAAGTAACATTCCGTTGGTTTCTAATACAGCATGCCGGGTTCCAGCTTAGACTCAGTAACATTCCGTTGGTTTCTAATACAGCATGCCGGGTTCCAGCTTAGACTCAGTAACATTCCGTTAGTTTCTAATACAGCATGCTGGGTTCCAGCTTAAACTAAGTAACATTCCGTTGGTTTCTAATACAGCATGCTGGGTTCCAGCTTAGACTAAGTAACATTCCGTTGGTTTCTGATACATGTCGAGTTTCTATTTAAACTAAGTAGCATAAGGTTATTGTATACGAGGGATGGTCAATATATAACGATAAAATGCTTATATCTTCGCTACTTTGCTATCATGTTACTTTCGAATAATATTTCATTTGGTGGCTGATCCATATATTAGAAAACGATCCGGTCGATCGAAGCAGTTTTCAAATATATTGGAAAATAAATTATTTGGAAGATTTTTGCCGCCCAATTAAACCGGTAGGCAGGGCTAAGTCATTTTCGCACATTCAATGTAAATCAAAATTGAACGATGATCAATTTGACGATCACGTTCCTTAGGCCCTACTGTATTATTTTATAAACACTTTGTATATTACATTCTTCGAATATGTAAACGTCCTCGCCAATGCGATACCAAGTTGATAGTCATGCTTTGGAATTTCGTTCTGAACATACAATTCATTCGTATGTGTTCTGACATCGACGTCACGTAACGAAAATTTGCGTTGTATCATTAGCTTTTAACCAATCCATATTTTAATATATTATTATGTACATTATAGCATAAAAACGGTGATTTTGCCCATACGTTAACGGGACGAAAACTATGCGTAAACATAAAGATGCACGCGCTGTTAACGTCCAGTTTTACGTATGCTCATTTCAGGGCCGCACCGGCGACTATAAAGGTTGTACAGCTTCATATGAACAGTTATTCCCATTTTATTTCTAAGTACTAATAAGTACTAATTAGTTTTCTATAATATTTAACTTATACATTTAAACAAACCCGCAGTATCCATGTTTTCTTGGTATTTGCCGATACCGGAAGTCGACGTGCATAACAATAACTGGTATGACGTTACGTTTGTTTTCGCGACGTCGTCACAAAATCTCCAGCCAAAATATCATTATTTTGAAATACAAACGCATTAATTGATGTTTTGTATGCTATAATAGCGTTTACGCATGTTTTTTTTCGCTTTATAACATATGCAGAGTCCCTGGCGGGCTTGGGCACCAACCGTCCCTCGGGACTCTGCAGATGTTATAGCCCGAAAAAGCATGCGTTAACCCTACACAAATCGAAGCTTTTGTCAAGGCATGATCACGTAATGATTTATGAATCTCACGCACAATTTCATTATAACTTCTTTTTTTCTAAACTAAATTATTTATTGATAATCTCTTGTAGCACGCAATTTTGTCTATCACGGAACGATAACACGTGCGTGACTTAACATATGACAACACAACACGTGTATGATGTCACTGTCTGTCAGTACGGCTAGTGTTAGGTGACCATATTTACCAGTTTCCGGCTTATGCTAAGTAGCATAACGGGTTGCAGCTTAGACTAAGTAGCATACCGTTGGTTTCTAGAACAACATGCCGGGTTCCAGCTTAGACTAAGTAACAAGTCGTTTGTCTCTGTTACAACGTGCCGGGTTCCAGCTTTGAATAAGTAGCATACCGTTATTTTCTGGTACAACATGCCGGGTTCAAGCTTAGACTAAGTACCATACCGTTATTTTCTGGTACAACATGCCGGGTTCCAGCTTAGACTAAGTACCATACCGTTATTTTCTGGTACAACATGCCGGGTTCCAGCTTAGACTAAGTACCATACCGTTATTTTCTGGTACAACATGCCGGGTTCCAGCTTAGACTAAGTACCATACCGTTGGTTTCTGGTACAACATGCCGGGTTCCAGCTTAGACTAAGTACCATACCGTTGGTTTCTGGTACAATTTGCCGGGTAACGGCTTAGACTAAGTAGCATACCGTTGGTTTCTGGTACAACATGCCGGATTCCGGCTTAGACTAAGTACCATACCGTTGGTTTCTGGTACAACATGCCGGGTTCCAGCTTAGACTAAGTACCATACCGTTGGTTTCTTTTACAACATTCCGAGTTCCAGCTTAGACTAAGTACCATACCGTTTGTTTTGTGCACTGGAGAGGTTGCATGCCCGATTCTAGACCGCAACAGATCTAAGCTATACAATGCTAGCGCAAGCCAAACAGTAGATAACTTTAAGCCAAATATTTTGAAATTATCAGCTAAATTGTGCAAAGACCTGTCTTTACACTAAATTACAGCCAAAACTATAACATTTTATACCATCGGTTTTTAGATTAAAATAGCTTAAATACACATGTCATATATGAATGTATATCCCTTTTGACTAGCTGTTTGAAACTGTTAAACTAACTTGCTATTATAGTGTAAAAATAGAAATTCACAAGGCTTTTATAATTTCCGCTATATTGGCGAAATCGATAAATTTGAAAAAGATATAATGATGCTCGTGGATTTTTAACTAGATTCTATTGCAAAAAAGGAAGTAAATTTGTTTTTGATATTTAAAATTTGAGAATGTTTAATCTCGTCAACTACCCCAGGATATTAAATTCGTGAATTTGTTGCATCGCGAAAATATATGATTTTACAAGTTAAGTAATGACATAACGTAAGACATGCTTACCTTATATGTACGTCTCGAAATGATAAGCTGCAAATACACTCTGATTTAGTTTCCTGTCAAAAACCGATGCGTAATAATCACCGAATTTCGACATACCGTATATGCACATGTACACTTATTGAAAGTTTTAAACTACCGGTTTCGTTCCAAATATTTGCTATCGCGATCACGGTTCCTCGTACTGTTTTAATATTTGAGCAAATAAACATTAAACTGTGCCACTAATGATTCGAACTACCGAATATTTTTATGATAACAATAGAAACTAAGATATCCCGTCCGCGTACAGGGTAGAATCTAACGACACATAGTGTATATATGTACGTGCACATATATTCACGAGAGCAATGCGCAATAATTGGTTTGTAATTTGTATGAAGAGCGTTTTCTATTCATCAATGCTAGCAAGGATAGAATAAGAGTCGAATTGCGTATGCGCACTAGCACCGTGATTGAATCGAACGCATGTTTACAATATGGAGAGTGGACTATGCGTTGCTTTTTAGAGCAAAAGTCCAAGTTATTTTGTCATCTCACGCAGTTAGGTTTACAGGTCTATTTCGAAATTTTGAACCAGAATAATTCATACATTATGCGTGCAATCTTTTAAACTTAGTTCAACCAAAATTTATTCAATTAATTATGAGTTCTGGGGTGGTATTCAATATCGATCTTATTCAATTGTAGAATAATGATATCAAATCATAGCGCCTGTTACTGATCAAGATTTTTATATTGTGTGATCTGATTGGTTGTCCTTATCCTTTCAAGTAAGATCAATATTGAATACCACCTCACGTTTGTTTGTGACGTACGTAAATAATATACTTTTACTTATTCAAATGCTTTGTTTTGTATTTTAATATATAAATAAACCATTCACTTTTCCAAAAGTCCACTATAATTGTTATACATCGTAATTGTATAGTGAGCTGTTGTATTCCCGTCCACCGCGGTGTATTTCTTCACTCAAATCATTATAACTGCAGGAGTTTTTTGTACCAAACCATTGTCCCTTTCCTCAATCGGTGGTTGTCTTGGAACTTGACTAACCGCAGGGAATGATGTTTGAAGATGACGTAATGAAGCTCCAAATTACCGAGAAGTTTCTGCTCACTATTAAGAAGTATATTTATAAGCGACTATGCGTATAACACAATGTCATGTATAGTCCAGTTAAGATATTGTGACAGTGACGTTGCAGTTTATTTGTACGCAAAAAATCACAACCATTGTGTAAACAGGTATAGTCCAGTTAGGATATTGTGACAGTGACGTTGCAGTTATATGTACGCAAAAAATCACAACCATTGTCTAAACAGGTAGAGTGAAGATTAGTATGTTAGTTTAGCATTGGAATTATAGTTGTTTGTGCAGTATAAGCCTTTTAATATAATTGGTTTTACACCGTTATAGTGGACTCCATGGCTGCGTCATTGGATTTTTATCCTGACTGGACTATAATTAAACGTACAGTATACCAGTATATGTAAATAAATGCAGTAATCTACTCACAGGGATGGTATAAAAAAAACTCCAACGCGATAAATTGCAGTACAAAAACAAACACAATACTGCCTATATTTTTGTTATGGATTAAAATCAAGGACCGTAACACTTACCAATGAAAGCATTTAAACATTTAGCACAACATGTAAAGTTTTCAGGTGGACTAGTGGTCTAGTGGTAAGGGCTACTGACTGCTGATCTGAAGGGTGTGGGTTCGATCCCTACTCCAGACGGTCAAAAAAGTGAAATGCTTTTCAGTGTTTCCCACCTAACATAACTAAACTCACTAACAGTCTTTCGGACGAGGCGTTAAGCGAGGTCCCGTGTTTGATGCTTTACATCGGCACGTAAAAGAACCAGGGATGCTTCTGGAACTGGAGCATCTTCTGTATCATGCACTATTCCCCAAACACTAAAGTAACTAGCCTCTTCTGGGGGCCTCGCCCATATGGATTATCCGGTGGCGAGGATAAATAAAAGCAAAATAAACATAAAGTTTTCATGCTCCTAAATATTCAGAAACGATAAATATAGCGGATTTTGTGTTTGTTTTTGTATTGCACTTTATCGCGCTAGAGTTACAACTTTAATGGACTGAAAAAGATACAGTCAGTAAAAAGCATGAGAAAATTGTAATAACATATGAAGGATCCACAATATAGCTCAAAACATTTTAATATTGACTCCTTGAATAGCCGTGGTTATCCGTTGTCCAATCAGAGTTGATATTTCAACTAATCAAAACATTCTTACGGCACAATAACGAAAACACACGAAGATTAATTAGTTCTAGGTCAAATGTTTCGTACTATAACAAAAGATAATTATAAAACGTTAATAAGAAAATAACACTTTTAGCTTGGTTTGAACCCTTGTATGACCTTATGAATGACCACCATTACGTATTTGCCTTACATTAGACGCCCTAAGCTAAGCAGTCAGCGGTCACGAAATATCAAATGATTAATTTTTTTATGTATGACTACGGTCATAACAAATACACAGTACGTGTATGTGTTGAATACGAAAGCTCGCTAATGTACGAATACCTGTTTAGAAACGGAAAATTAGAACTGTTTTTCATAGAAATTGTAAAACATACATGTATTAAGGTATTTCTCCATTGGTCACTTAAACAAACAATAGATGCCAAACAAAGGCAACTATAGCATGTATTAAGACAGGATATATATAGGAAATAACAATTAAAAGATAATAGAAAATCGGACAGGAAAGGCAGCACTCAACTTAACCAGTCGAGCATAAAACACATAAAACATTACATACCGTAATTACACGGCATTGAGATGGCCAATGGTAGACTCTATGTAGATAGAGAAAACGTGAGCCCTGAGATGCTTCCGACACAGTATGGCTGAAGAAGCAAACGCTAACCACTCTCGCGTTGTCCACAATCAACACCACGGCGATATTAACAATAAGCCCTATTATTGCTCCCAAATCCTTTTTCCGATCTCCCAAAAAAATACAATAAAATACGAAGATTTAGGATGTTTTTCACGAAAGGCCAATAACTGACAACTGAATGTTAACTTTTTATTTCGAAAAAGTATGCCAAAATCACATTAAAGTAATATGTATGTAAGACAAAATACTAATTTTGCAAGAGTTGCTTCGCTGCTTTTAATTATTATTTCTATGTTATGCTCTTTAGAACAGTCATGTTCTCCGAGGTAACATGGCAAATGTGGAGGCAATGAAGTTCATGTACGTAGTTAACTGTATACTACTAAAAAATTGTTCAACGTCAACATTTTACCTGTGGATATTTTGCAAATTAAATAAGATCGAACTTTCATAAAACTTACATCTGCAATGTAATACATTAACGAACCTTGCTTTAAAATATGATCTCTAAGTTTACCGATAAGCCCAACCTCGCTAAATTGCTTGTGCTGCATGCAAAAAGACAACAGAAAATCGGACAGGGAAGACAGCACCCAACCTAATCTGCCGAGCACAGAAAACATAAAAAACATCACACACCACCATTATACGGCACAATGCCCAACATTTAACTATACGAGACTATGCTAAGCCACACTACCCAGCTGTCAGTGATCCTACAATGCGGGTCGCAATTTTGCATTATGCAATACAGTTTTGTACAAGTTTGAGAATAGAATAGGGACAAAGATACCAATGCCATTTTTGTCACTTTGGTCCCTTACTTCCAATAAATCAAAACGGTGGCTTAAAATTAAATCGTTAGAACTTGAAATCTGCATCTCAATGCGCTTTTTATGCGCCTATTGTCATGATAATCGGAAATGGTCATGTTGACCAAACAGAAGTTTAAAAAGGTTGTTTTCCCATTATTAAAAAGTAGTTTTCAGACAATGTTTTCTTTTTTCTCTCAAAATATTGATTTTGTAGTTACGACCTTCTAATTCTAAGCCAGCGAATTTCAGATCAAATGGATAACGACAACCAAAATCATTTCGTGATGTTTTCGGCAACAGACTGGATGCTATTTTTATTTTAAATATTTTCACAACGGTTTCTTAATCGGGTTTGTGCAGGTAACGTAAGACGGAGAATATTGATTGTTTTGACCTTCTAACTACATTGTAGTTTGAATAGTATATACATATATTATGTAGATATAAAGTTACAATACAAGCCTTGTAATCATACCCAGAGGCAGTTTTGAAAATGCATCAACACATTATCACCCTTGTTACCCTGATAAACCTCCATGATTGGATAATCGCAACATGATTGCAAAATGGCCGACATGAAAAATGTGGTAAGTGCACTGTTTTTGCAATATTTTCCATATAAACTATCCAGATTGTTTATTTCAATATTACATATTCAACATATGAAGAAAATGTACTATTTGCACTAAACAATTTGCATATAGGTAATATTTTTCACTATGTAAAGCCTTAAAGAATGTGTGGATTTTGCATTTGAGAATGAGTTTTGTACTTAAAAACGTTGTCAAACTCATTTATTGGACTCTATGTAATGAATATCATTGCAGAAGTATCGGCAGTTGTATAAACTATGATTTGGACGTTTCAATTTTTAAAATCTCACCAACAATAATTCAAACATGTTTAGAATATAACCTACATTATGAGCCAATGAAAACGTCGCATTTTCGCGGTTAAATGAAAATTTAATCATTAAAATTTTCTCTTAACAGACTTGACGTCTTGCGTTGGCGCTAATTCCTATCGGCCAATCAGAATGCAGAATGTTATATTCTAAGTTAGTTAGAACATATTAAGTAAATTTTAATGACTAAAAAGGCCTCGCTTCACTTTGCTCGCTCCGCCCTTTTTAATCATTAAAATTTACTTAATATGTTCTAACTATAACATAGTATTTTTTGGATACTGACCGACGTGATTGTTAAATTGTTGAGGATACTGGCCAACATGATTGTGGATAAAAACCAACATTACCAATTGAAATATTGCCAATGGGATTCTCAAGGTACTAATAATTGTACATTAAAGAAGTGTGCTCATGAATTGTGGTAACAGGTTTATTAGCATACCCGATGTAAGGCATTTCACACCCAGTCTATAGCACATGCTTTTGGGACACTTAATATTCAAAGCACCGAGAGTGCTGATGGGAGGCGACCTGGTTGCTGCTACTAAAGCTTAAACGACTTTACACGTTTAGTGTTCGTTTTCTTACTGCCGATCTTGTCTTGAATGTCAAAATAGGCATATGTGACTATATAGCCATGTTGGGTATCTAAATAATTGTAAAAAGGGGCATATTGATTTATATGTAATACGTGTATTGAATGCGTATATCAAAAGTGGCTTTAAAATAATACTACGCGCCTATTTATCAGATTCTACAGTACCTTCTTGTAATCACTTCCCTCACAGCGTGAGATATCTCTAGAAAGCGGCTAGTATAGCCACAACATATGATTGCATAACATAACGATATACGATTCATTGATAAATGAAAACCATCACGTGACCCTGGTCTGAAGTTTCTATAAATAGCTATACAGCTGGGACATTTTCCAATAAATATTTCAAAGAGTTATCTACTCCTACGTATGTGTTGGGGTCATCCCATTATTCTTTCAATAGTTAAATAATAAATTCACACTGCAGTGTATCAATGAAAAATCAATGTAGTCAGTATCCACTTTAAAAGATCAATCATTTGCTCTTTATCCTCAATCATGTTGGTTTTTATCCATTTTTCACACATGGGTTAATTTAAATGGTTATCACGTAGAAACCGCAAACGTAAATAACTTACTCTAAACTAAGTCTGAGAGTGAAATGAATGAGCTGTATAAACAAAAGATCTTAACCCAAAATAAAAAAATATATATATGTTTTATAAACTGTCAAAAAAATCCAACACAGATTTTTCAAACTTTTTAACGTATTGTGTATCACATTCACAATGATACGGATAAATAGTTTTAGTTTTATGGAAGGAATTTACAAGTTTATCTTCATACAGCATCAGAAGGTGGTTAAACCCGTAGATTTTGAAGAATTGACCGAAAATGCGATGAATATGTAAACATACATCCGCCATTTTGCAATCATGTTGCGATTATCCACTCATGGTGGTTTATCAGGGTAACAAGGGTGATTATATTGAAAACCTTTCTTATAATAAGCATAACAAAATTAGCTCGATACACCTGTAATAATGGAATTTGAATGAATGTCATTCAATCTGTCGCTGATAATACAGATGATCTGACCTCAGCAACATATCATGTTCTCCTTGTGCTATCAGCGCTTTGATTTTTTTAAGAAAACACAATAATGTATACGCCACTTTTATCAGATTTGTATATCTTTATTTACAAACTCGGCACATACGTGACGATGTTTATCAATCAGGAAGTAGGTTAAAGGGATACATGTAATACATTCATGACTCAATCAACTTCGATATAAAAAGTAAAATCTTCAGAATGTGCTTGGTTTATAACCGATATTGAATTACATTGAAATGCATTATGTTTTTACTTTTGAATTAAACGCAATGGCAATATCATCATTAACGGCAGGTAATCAGAGTATTGTATGGCAATTATCCCTTAAAAGTATACATTTATCTCCCCTGTGTCACAAAATTATGCGCGTAATAGGTAGATACTTGTCACGGGTATGTCCAGAGAAATGCTCACTCTGCGATTATATTGTTGAGAATATTGTAATTCACTAAATATGTATATGTAGTGTAAACAATACATATAGGTATATCTTATGGGATGTGCTAATCAAGGAAGGGATTGTTCAGACTTTTACCTTGCTGAACATACATGATCAATGCTCAAAGTTGTTGTGCATAGCAATTGACCAACGGTTTTAAAAACATTGTGCCGTATGTAAAAGTTTTTCTGTGATTAATATACATGTTTGTCATTACAGATGTATATATCTCAATCGTATCATTGTATTGTTGCCATGTTATCTATATTATACTGTTGTACATAAATGTATATGATATGTATTATGCTCTTCAGAATTGGAGGAATAAAAGATAAAAGGTAGTGTATTGTAATGGAATTGACTTTCTCATTATATACCTATGTCTGACTATTTCTTGTAGATACTGTATATTCCAAGCTGTAAATGAACTACGAATATCCGTGTATTAATGTACATTAACGTTTTGTTACAAATTTAATAATCTCGTGGTATTGCTGACGAGATTTCTAAATTTTTTCTTATTGTAATTTATGATTCAACCTCCATCGTTCTCTTGTATTTCGTTTCGGCAAGACACGGACTCAAAACAGTACCCTGGTTCTTATGCAAATTAATTTATAATATTCGAATTTGTTCAATCCAGTTAAAACTATACACAAAACATTTACGGCCAGCAAAACATTGGAATTTGACGAAAACTTGTCTGAATTGTAGTGTTATTTATATTGCGTTTAAGTGAGAATTTCAGATACGCGTTCGTTCAGCTGATTTTACACGACCTTCTAAATCATTGAGTCACAAGTCGACACTCTACACTGTGGGCAGCCACAACACATGGACTTTTGTCTCCCCCATGTTACTACCTATTTCCTCACCCGAATAAAGTCGAGAATGGTGGATATTCCTGCTTAGATAAATTAAGCGTTGTCGCAGACTGGGATCGAGTCCGGATTCTCTCAATAGGTTAGTCTTAACTCTGTACCACTGTCTACTATTGGGGTAGAAACATGACAATACGCAATACAACAATTAAACAAGTGTTCACCAAAAATAATAACAATAAAAACAAGCTAAGAGGTATGTTTTGAAAACACCCATTTAAATGCTGTTGGTGCGTTTGTGCGACACCCTATGCTACTTACCACAGTATAAGGGCGAATTTATCGGCAACAAGTTTTAATTTGGTGGTTTCGAACAGGTTTCCATCTAGTTGTTTTAGTTTGAAGTTTAGCTGTAATCATGTGGTTTACTACAATTACAAAAGGACGGACACATATATCATATTTTCGCTATTGAAGGGCCGAAATACGGCCGTATTCCCTTATCCAAAAAGTATATTTCCATCCATTTTGTTGATTTTGAACAATTTCGGATAGTCACGAACCGACAAAAACTCATCCATGGGTGGTTCGGTCGGTTTGGCACATTTATTTAAAACCGCCAGGTAAACCTGGTTTGATGAGAACAAATGTCTGGTTTATAAAACCATCAATAACCCAAAAACCGGTAAGTCGCCGATACATTCACCCTAAGTGTACTGAACAGTATAGATTTTCACCTTCTATATACTATGTACGCTGCCCTCCAAAAGTTCCTCCACACCCTCCAAATAATATGATTTATTTCAATTGACTAACACCTAAGTACAATTTACCAATTTTCTTGCAGTAAGACAATTACATAATACCAACCAATTAAGAAAATGATAAAAAGCAATCATTTTCAAAGGTTTTGAATGAAATCATGAGGAAAACAACATTATCCATAAAACCATGAATATCAAGAGTAACGACAACCATGTTTGCGTGTATCCCCAACTGGATTGCATTTCCGTCACTATCAACTTAAGCATTGGCATTAACAGTTGTTTGAATCTTTCAAAACCATTATTCCGCAATGACGTCGACCCACCTCCCGCGGGTCTTGAGATTGGTACCATGCCATCTAGTCAACATGGTAAAGAGATTGAAATAGAAACATTAGTTTATGGGGTTAGAGGGGTAACCACAGTCACGAGACTTAAATTCCATAGATACTTTGTTGTTTGGCAATGAGTTTCTGCTTAAGCGCCAGAATTCTTGAAGCAGACAGACCAAGGAAGCCATTGTCCATGAAACTTGGAGTAATAACAGTTTGGCAAAATGCAAACAACTGGTAATGTCAATATGAAGATAGAGAGTGACAGAAATGTAATGCACTCGATGATCGAACCATTATTTATTGCTCAAACACTTGGGTGTTGGAACTTTTCATGGTTTGTGGGTAGTGTTGTTTCCCTAATGATTTTCATTCAAAACCTTTGGAAATGATTGATTTTCGTATTTGTTTGATACTATGTTATTATGCAACTGCAAGAAAATTGGTAAATTTTACATAGATGTTAGACAATTAAAGTAAATCTTGTAGTTTGAGGAGTGTGAAGGAACTTTTGGAGGGTGGTGTATATATTTGTCTCACTGTACAATGATATTTATTTTACAGTTTTGAAGTATTATTATAATAGTATGATATGATGACTAACCTATTTGTGAAAATATTGTGTTTGATATTCAAGCGATACATGTATTGATCTATGTTTTATCTTCCGTTAAAATAAAATAAATTCCCATTATGAAGATCAAAACAATCCTTTGATCGCGTTTGTGTAGATCTCGGAGTCACGTCAAAAATAAAATAAATTTGTTAAATTTTCGCGTAAGTTTGGTACAGTTGCTTGTATATCCCATAAACAACCACACTGACATCTAAAATAACTTGAGAAACTTCGGCATTTTGTAGTTATTTAGTATTTTTACATTAAAAATTCTAAAGGGTTTTAATATCCTATAGAATTTACACTACTATTACATAAATTGCCTGAAATTTGTTCGCGTTCGATAAAAACGAATCGAAACACGAACCAAGTACCTCACTGATGTTTACGCTGTAGTTAGTTCATGTTACAGTTCAATCATGCGTGAATAACGTGTTGGAAGGAAATTTAGAGATTTTTTTTCAAGAGTGGTTAAAAGTGCTTATCTGCGACCAATCTTTTATAAAGCAACTGTCAGTGGCTTTCTATTACATTAATACTTGGTTTGGTTGGACAATTACGATATACAAACTTTTTAGCCCAATCTGTGAGGCAGCACTTTTAACAAATAAACAGATAAACAAATAAACAAAGACACATAAATGATATTTATATCGCGATACATGATGAGTAATTATGTTTTTTATTTGTACGGAAGCGAATTAGAACAAACCGACGTACAGTGTAACATCCGCTGTATAGAGGTACTCCATAGAACAATAACCTCTCTTAAGCAATATGACAATTTGTTCAAGAAGAAACCATTTACTATACAGTTTACCTCTCCATAGCAACACCCTCTGTACAACAACCAAATAATTTAAAGCTTTTCCCCAGAAGTTAAACAAAATATAAAATTGTATATATTATAGTAAGTGAGTGAGTGAGTGAGTGAGTGAGTGAGGGAGGGAGGGAGGGAGTGGTGAGTGAGTGAGTGAGTGAGTGAGAGAGAGTGAGTGAGTGAGTGAGTGAGTGAGTGAGTGAGTGAGTGAGTGAGTGAGTGAGTGAGTGAGTGAGTGAGTGAGTGAGTGAGTGAGTGAGTGAGTGAGTGAGGGAGGGAGGGAGGGAGTGAGTGAGTGAGTGGTGAGTGAGTGAGTGAGTGAGTGAGTGAGTGAGTGAGTGAGTGAGTGAGTGAGTGAGTGAGTGAGTGAGAGAGAGAGAGAGAGAGTGAGTGAGAGAGAGAGTGAGTGAGTGAGTGAGTGGGTGAGCGAGCGAGCGAGCGAGCGATCGAGCGAGCGAGTTTGTAAGTAAGTAACGACTTTATATAGTAGATAGCATATTTGGTGAGTGAGTGAGTGAGTGAGTGAGTGAGTGAGCGAGCGAGCGAGCGAGCGAGCGAGCGAGTTTGTAAGTAAGTAACGACTTTATATAGTAGATAGCATATTTGGTGTTAAACCTTTTTTCAATATGGTATACGGAATATGGTCTATTATATAAACGGCATAATGAATTTCCCCTTTCAATTCAATTTATAGTTATGCTATTCCATTGCCCACACATAAACTGTATGCTATTCCGTTACTAAAAGTTGAAGGTCTTCCTTAATCTTAACGTGCATGAATGTGCACATGATATATTTATGTATAGAGCTCAATAAAGACAACAACAACCACAACAACAACAACATGTATTTGTCATAACTCTATAAACGATACAGTAACGGTCATACAATATTATCCGAGGTATGAAAAGTGGGCAGTTAGTTGTTAGTTTTTCATTCAGAAGTGAAGTCAAAATTTAAAAATTGAATTTTAAGCTGACAGAGGTGAACTTCACTTCTGAGCTCACTTCTGTCAGCTGTTCATATTTTTGACCTCACTTCTGAATGAACAACTAACAACTAACTACCAACTTCACAGATCTCATTATTCAACACATATTTACATATTTACACGCATTATACAAAACTTTATACATAGACAATAGAAAACAGTCATGTAATTACCAAAATCAACTTTTTTGTCTACTTTTTAGGCCTTCTGACAGCTTAAACCACGTATTTTAGCCATTTTACTTTTGGAACTAGGTCATTCATCTTGGGCATTCAGCTATTTGATTGCTGAAACTGGTTAATTTAGAATTTCGACAGCTGCTTGGAAATTGGAGGATTATAACTTGTTTAGTTGGGCATTGTGTATTTTATGTATTTTTTATGTTTTCTGTGCTCGACTGGTTCAGGTGGGCATTGTACATTGTGTGTTTTTAATGTTTTCTGTGCTCGACTGGTCAAGCTGAGTGCTGCCGTCCCTGTCGGACTTAATATTATCTTTTTTAATACAGCGTTGAATGTTTGTTTAGATGTTTCTTAGATACATGTCTTAAAAAATTATTTGGTTTCATTATTAATTTTCGGAAAACAACAAACTGAATTTTTTAGGAACAGAGCATATTTGCACTATGAACGTTTCTTATGCCCCGGCATCTACTGATGTAGGAGACATAATTATAGCGATTATTATATATGTCTGTTATATACCCCTGATTGACTTAACTATAGTTATTATTATTAATGCTTCCACCGGAGCATAAGCGTTTATTGAATGCAATATTGTTTGTGGCGGAGTAATAGATTACTACTTTCGTCAATAGTCGTGTCTGGGTCGAGGACATTCCAATACACAACAAGTCAAATAGTTCCTGCGAGCAAATAATGTACCGACTTCATTTTACAGAGAATTGACAGGATCATCGACCTTCTATCTGCATAATTCAACAGTTGATGTGTATAAAATTAAGCATGGAAATCTCAAAATTGTGAAAAAAATATGCGCGATAGGCAGGTAGCTTTCAAATTGGGAAAACTATATGCACAATAATTTGACATACGAAATTTATCAACAAATTGTTAAATAATTTCATGTATAACAAACCAATTTTCAAGACACATAATTGCATATTATGACTCCCTTGTTCCATGTAATATTTATATTCTTATAAATAAAACCTCGTATCAGTCCATTAAAGGTATTATCATAAGACATGTTTTCAGTGTTCAACAATATCAAAGATCATAAACCAATTCCGATAATTCCATGACAATAGACATTTAGAAGTATAAATCTCTGAATAGACATTGACACTGAATGGTAATTCTCCTTATATGACTCTGGAGACCTAAAGAAACTGTATATGTTGTTAATTTATCAAGGGAAACAACCAGCACTTATTTTACCCGCTGACCCTTAAAAAATCCGAAAAAAATAATTTACGGAGCGAAGTGCCGGGTACGAATTGTGTTGAGTACGAAAAAAATATTCAGGACGAACGATGGAAGTCGTACGAAAGTGTTGAGTATGAAACGTTAGCGAAGAAGTTATCCAACAATAAAACGATCTAAACTCGTGTTTTATACTCTTTTAAATCGAGTTGCGTGTATATTTTTTATCGTAGGGACGAGTTTTAAGGATAATTTTGTAGTTCTTTCTAAGAATTTCGACTTGCCTGGGCCGACATACGTCAGCCATCTTTTTGCGAAAGATAACCTATTTTCGTTCAAGAAAAAATTGAAATCTTGTAACGACCGGTTTGATTAGTCTGGTTCACGACATTCTTAAAAAATGCATCTTTTTTGGATTTTTTTTTTGAAATCGTAAACCATCGAGAACAGGTCACGTGCCCCTCCATGGACTTTTTACTTCAGGCTATCCAATATACCTGCTCGCTCAAGCTCGCAGGTAATGAGTTAGGGTACGTTTGGATTGGTACACATGGTAGTTCTAATATATGATATGTAGAAGAGAATTAGAGAATGTTACGTAATTGCATTATAACATAAATTATACAATTAAAAATGATTTATTCTATGTATGAATTATGATATTTATGTTTGTACATTACATATATTATATGTTCATGGGCAATATTGCCTTGCAACAAACTGTTTTCTATTCTATTATACGCACGGAAATACATTGTGTATATCCGTGATTCTACGTTACTTAAATGTATGCTTAATACTTGACTGCATTGCTATAGCTTGGTACATGTCCGTCATACAGGTAATAGCGTGAAGCTTGCTTCCTCTAAATTTAAATTGATATGTTTATTTAAAAGTATATATATTTTTTTAATTTAAATGCATGGTTCCTTCTTATTCTCTGCTCAATGTGTATCTATTTTAAAATAGTTTTAATGTAAAAACAGTTATATATAATTTGCTACCTTAAATATCTTAACCTCTGCTTATATGTATTTATAATTATGTCTGTTAATTTTATACTTTGTTAAAATGTCGGACGATAGCTATACATAGCTAATGTCTCCTCGTTGTAAATGTATCCGACTTAAAATAAATATTGTATTGTATTGTATTGTTACAGAGTTTCCTCTACAGTTCAACCTCTCCGCAGCGACCCCCTATAGAGCAACAGCACCAGTCTCTTAAACAACATATATTAATCAACTTGTTTCAGAAGTATCGATTTATCTTACTATGACGTTTACTTCTTTAGAGCAACAACCTCTGTATTTCCCAAAGGGTGTTGCTCCAAAGAAGTATACACATATAAAGAAGTAGAAAACTCTAGTACGTTTATAAATTGACTCAAACGTATACAACATAATTAAATACTGTACATACGCGGACAGTAACAAAATGAGATACTGATCCTAAGAACAATCTACAAACAATTATAAGGTTATGTTTATTGATAAGTAAATGGTTATCTAGGTAGTAGCGTAATATGAACAACAATGGTGATGTGATGAACAATGATTTTTTATGTACACAAATAAAGCCGTATTTAAACAATGAAACTCATAGACAAATTATCAAATTATCCTTTTGTCATTGAGATCGTATTCTTCTAAATAAATGTAGTTAACATGAATCGCTGACTAAGAAGAGTTAGGTCGCAAGTGCTACTTACGACCTTATCACGGACGCGCTTGAAAATATTTCCTTACCATTTTTCCTGACCAATTAAGTCCGCTTTTAAGACCCATACATATTTAAAATTTGCATCACAATGCGCTTCGTATGAACCAATTTTAAAGAGAATCGGAACAGGTCATGATGAACAAACTGTAGTAGAAAAGGCTCGTTTTTCCCATTAGTAAAGAGTAGTTTTCAAACAGTTTTGTCTTGGGTTCTCAAAATATACAGTTTGTACTTACTATCCATTTTCTTCTAAGCCATCGAAATATACAGTACGTTGCGTAATAATGCACAATAATGGCGATATTTGACAAACTTAATGACATGCTTACGTAGTACACATACATAACAAATATATGGTTATTACACAAGGGAATGTCAGCATAGGGCACACGATTCGTAGCATTACTTACAAAAAAGAAGTTACACTACATATTACTAAATGTGCTCAATGTTAGACAGTGTTGTAGATCTATACCAGAATGATTGACTTTAAAAACAAAATGATTGCGTAATACAGAAAGATAAGATCCGTCATGAGTTGTCTTTGGAGATCAACATTAATTTTCTTAAACGATTCTAGAAAACACAAGATCTCAAAGACAACGAGTGACGGATTCTTTCTATCACATTACTATAGTTACCGGGTCAAAACAACGTCAAAAATAACGAATTTTAGCCGGTGACGTAACGTGTTCACGTCAAAAAGCTTGTGACGTCACGCATTTGTTATCACGCACGTTGGAGAACATTGTTCCGTGATTTGTTCTCACATGGAAGATCAAGGTATTTATGTGATAAGAAATGTGACGTCATACACACACATTATCACAGCTATGTTCTAAGTCTCCGACACGTCTTCTGTCCCTGCGTTAAGTTCCAACACAGCTTGCTCGTTGTTCACCAATATCGTGCGATTCTCATTTCCATTAAATACAACACGGTCCTCACAGTGGTCTCCATCACATTCAAGTTCGTAAAATGTTGCAGTCACGTGACTTAAATTGGACATGCGCGGGTTGGATGCGCAGAGGACGGTTTGTGTTTCCTTGTTAACCAAACTAATACTGTTCATACTGCTTAAGCGGCTTTCATCTGAACTGTATACAGGCTGAAAATATAGTACATGTATAATTTGAATGACAAATGCTGTAGAATAGATGGAAGATATGTGTTGTGTGTTATGGTGTAAGATCGAATTTTGTTATATTCCTAGCCTTCTCGCGAGATAGGTGTTATACAAGCAACTCGATGTAACACGACCCAACGGATCAACACACTGCAGTGATATTCCGTATTTATTTCACCAAGTGATCAAAGAAAATCAGTATTTTCACGAATGGCAAAGCCGTGAGTGAAAATATAATTCAAGTGATCACGAGTGAAACTTGCACCAAAATGTTTTCAATTTGCATTAAAAAGGTACCGTAACACGTTAAAACTGAAACATCACGACGTGACGTCATGATGACGTCATGCATATTGAAAAGTACGGCTTTAGTAATATTTGCATTATTTGTTATTTGTAAATCGAACAATTGTATTCAGAGCCTGGCCGAAAGTTGATAATCCGCCCGGAATGAATAATCACCCTCGGGCTGAAGCCCTCGAGGTGATTATTCATTTCCCGGGCGGATTATCGCCTCCCTGCCCGGCTGTGTCGTGTATTAACCTCTAAATAATCCATTGATAGCAAATAATAATGACAGGTGTTACAGTAAGTTTTAATCTGGTTGAAAATGACATCTAAGACTACAGTATACCGTACGACCATTCCGCATGTACGACCACCCGGCTAATGGGGAAAGTTTATACCACTTTTTGATTTATTTCAACTAATGGTAGTTTTATTTACGGTGTAGATCAATTACTGTATGGATTTTCAAGAGTCGTGTTAAAATAATGTTTTGTCCTTTTATTATATATATTATAATATGAATAATAAAAAATAAAATTATGTCTAGGACAATGATTGTACTTTCAACAATCCTGTTATATTATTGTGGCCTTAGTTCGTATACATCACGAAGTTTCTTTATTTATGTTATTATTTTCCTATAACTGCACTAGGAAGGAAGATAATGAAAAGTGGGAATTTCAATTCTTTAAAAACCAAAATAGAGCAAGTACTAGAATTGTAAGTGGGTGACATCATCCTTTAAAATTCTTAGGAATGTGTGTTTGGTTTCCTATAGATACACCATGTCATCTAATCACCCAGAGGAAACCAGTACAATGTATCAATGGTCTACTTACTCACATTATCAGACTATGGATATCGTGTATTGCTATTCTGTCACAAACCCTCATTTTTAATGGTAGTATCACTTCCTGGATGATAACTTCCTAGTGACGTCACAAATATACGTGCATATTAAATATTGTTATGTTAAAATCATGAATTGCATGTTAACAATGTTACACAAAGGAGCAGGTACGATAATATAAGGGTCGTTTAAGGCCAAACAGTTTTGGAAAACAAACAATGTTATGAAAGTTTTCTATACAGATAATGATAATTTAAACAAATATCTTAACTTAATAAAACTGTTTAAACAAATTTATATGTGATTGATGACGTCATAAGGGCCTCGTTTTACCCCCCCCCCCCCCCGAAAAACCTCAATGATAAGACCGCACTAGCCTTGTTTTTATCGGGTTTAATACACTTGTTATTATATATAGTAACAACAAAGATTCTATTTGCAGTTGTTGTTACTACCATTTAATTATGAAATCGATCAATTGTATTAAACTTTAATACACTTCAGAGCGTTGCCGGGAGTTGATAATCCACCGGGAATCAATAATCACCCTCGGGCTGAAGCCCTCAAGGTGATTATTCATTTAACCTGACGGATTATCGCATCCCTGTTCGGCTTTGTCGTGTATTAACCTCTAAATATAGTGGGTACTAAAGTTTCGCACGTGTAAACCTAGTTATAGATTAGATATACTGCAATTGAATATTTCCTACTCGAGTAGGAAGACAACAATCTTAAAATCTTAATTTATACTAATTTATTTAAGGTCGATTGTGAAACAAGTTTTTCCAACTTATATTAATCACTCTCGACACCTCATTCCTGATGTTATCCATCGCCACGAGGGTATGAAAGAAGAGAAGCCAGTTTCCCTTTTTGCTGAGCGTCTAGCAAGGGAAATTTTGGTACCATTTTTATTTCGTCTTTGGTATGACGTGGCTAGGGATCGAACCCGAGACCTCCCGCACTCGAAGCGAACGCTCAACCACTAGCCTATCTTAAACTTGTATAATGTATCAGCACCTATAGTTGGATTCGAACCTGTACTTAACACACTAGTGCCATCAGCTAACAAGGCGAAATACGAACCTGTACTTAACACACTAGTGCCATCAGCTAACAAGGCGAAATACGAACCTGTACTTAACACACTAGTGCCATCAGCTAACAAGGCGAAATACGAACCTGTACTTAACACACTAGTGCCATCGGCTAACAAGGCGAAATACGAACCTGTACTTAACACACTAGTGCCATCAGCTAACAAGGCGAAATACGAACCTGTACTTAACACACTAGTGCCATCGGCTAACAAGGCGAAATACGAACCGGTACTTAACACACTAGTGTCATCGGCTAACAAGGCGAAATACGAACCTGTACTTAACACACTAGTGCCATCAGCTAACAAGGCGAAATACGAACCTGTACTTAACACACTAGTGCCATCAGCTAACAAGGCGAAATACGAACCTGTACTTAACACACTAGTGCCATCGGCTAACAAGGCGAACTACGAACCTGTACTTAACACACTAGTGTCATCAGCTAACAAGGCGAAATACGAACCTGTACTTAACACACTAGTACCATCGGCTAACAAGGCGAAATACGAACCTGTACTTAACACACTAGTACCATCGGCTAACAAGGCGAAATACGAACCTGTACTTAACACACTAGTGCCATCAGCTAACAAGGCGAAATACCAACCTGTACTTAACACACTAGTGCCATCAGCTAACAAGGCGAAATACCAACCTGTACTTAACACACTAGTGCCATCAGCTAACAAGGCGAAATACGAACCTGTACTTAACACACTAGTGTCATCGGCTAACAAGGCGAACTACGAACCTGTACCTAACACACTAGTGTCATCAGCTAACAAGGCGAAATACGAACCTGTACTTAACACACTAGTACCATCGGCTAACAATGCGAAATACGAACCTGTACTTAACACACTAGTGTCATCGGCTAACAAGGCGAAATACGAACCTGTACTTAACACACTAGTACCATCGGCTAACAAGGCGAAATACGAACCTGTACTTAACACACTAGTGTCATCGGCTAATAAGGCGAAATACGAACCTGTACTTAACACACTAGTGCCATCGGCTAACAAGGCGAAATACGAACCTGTACTTAACACACTAGTGCCATCGGCTAACAAGGCGAAATACGAACCTGTACTTAACACACTAGTGCCATCGGCTAACAAGGCGAACTACGAACCTGTACTTAACACACTAGTGTCATCAGCTAACAAGGCGAAATACGAACCTGTACTTAACACACTAGTGCCATCAGCTAACAAGGCGAAATACGAACCTGTACTTAACACACTAGTGCCATCAGCTAACAAGGCGAAATACGAACCTGTACTTAACACACTAGTGCCATCAGCTAACAAGGCGAAAGACGAACCTGTACTTAACACACTAGTGCCATCGGCTAACAAGGCGAAATACGAACCTGTACTTAACACACTAGTGTCATCAGCTAACAAGGCGAAATGCGAACCTGTACTTAACACACTAGTGCCATCGGCTAACAAGGCGAAATACGAACCCGTTCTTAACACACTAGTGCCATCAGCTAATAAGGCGAAATACGAACCTGTACTTAACACACTAGTACCATCGGCTAACAAGGCGAAATACGAACCTGTACTTAACACACTAGTGTCATAAGCTAACAAGGCGAAATACGAACCTGTACTTAACACACTAGTGCCATCGGCTAACAAGGCGAAATACGAACCTGTTCTTAACACACTAGTGCCATCAGCTAATAAGGCGAAATACGAACCTGTTCTTAACACACTAGTGCCATCAGCTAATAATGCGAAATACGAACCTGTACTTAACACACTAGTACCATCGGCTAACAAGGCGAAATACGACCTCATTACACTACTCGGCTAATGCAAAACCACCAAAAAGAGAACAATGAAAAATGTTGTTTACACAATTTTCAAAAACCTAATATCCTCACTATGGAAATCTAGGTCATTTGTCATTTTACCCAAGAGCATATGATTGGGTACATGGGACGGCCGAAAAGTCAGTGCTCATCGGTGCCGCGCGGTTTTGAAGTTTACAGTCGAGTGACAAGACAGCGTCATTTCTGTACTTTTGGCCAGACTTCTATGAATTTTCGTTACTAAGACCCTCCTTTTCAATTTGTCGTCATTTTAAAAAATTGAAAACCTGAAAACCCAAATTGCATATAAAGTTTTGATTGAAACGTACATACCCTGTCTTATTACTGCGTTAATTTGCTAATGATAAGCTTTGCTTCAGTGCAGTGTACACTGTATAAGTTGGCTGCTTTCTTAAAAACTAACACAGTGACTGCTTTAAATCGGACTACTAGACCACCACCAACAGAGTAGTAGCTATACATTGGGAGTTTGTATTTTTACTTTAAATCCTATTGCTTCATTGCAAATTAAACACACCTAATTGTTAAACTCTCATATATTTCTGACTCATGGCTGCATAAGACAGGCTTAACTGTATGTTATAAACTTTAGAAACCTGTAAGAGTACAAGGAAGAAAAATACCTGATGTAAAATGATATCACCCGATATAAACATAAACTAGTAATTTATAAACCACGTCTTATCTGGATCAGTGCGTGGGAGCGTATAGTAAAAGCTATTATAATCAATATAATACACGTAGCTGCGCATTTTAATGCCTGTTTAAATTTGCAAAAAAGTTATTTAAAGCGCCGCCTACCAGCTTGTATAGGTCAAACATGTTTGAAGAAATGTTCAACTTGATGTTGGCCTCGTCGTCATCATTATAGTCGTTACTGCTGTTGTTGATGACGGTAGTGTCTGAATATAGCTTATTTTAATGACAGTTTCAATATTTCTAAGTACATCGTCTATATGTAAACATTAATCAAGATATATTTTGTCGTAGTTGTTCAAGTGTATCGTCGTCGGCGTCGTTTATTGCTAGTTAGAATATAACCTACATGTTTAGCCAATGCCGACCTGTGCCGATTGAATCCCATATTCAATTTTTTTTCTCTTGACAAAAGTGACGCCATGTGTTGGCATTATTACTATTTTATCGGCCAATCGAAATGCAGGATATTTTATTATAAGTTCGCTTCGCTCGCTCTGCCCTTTTTAATCATTAAACATGTACTTAATATGTTCAAACTATTACGTGATTCAACCCTCTAGAGAATAATCGAAACTGAACAACAAATACACGGACATTCCACTTAATCAGACATACATGTATAGCGATGTTGACGAAATCTTCAAAACCACAAACATGTGGACTCCCAACAAACGAATTCGACATCTGAATGGTCGGATTTCAAGGACAATGCGACACAATAAAAGAACATAACATATTGGAGTGTGTTTGTTATTTCGGTCAAATTATGCTTAAAAACTACAAATCAAGATAGGGTAACGAAACATTAAATGACATAATAAATAGTTTTAGATACATTTGGTTACTCATGCACATAGAAATGCACTTCATGGTTTCACAAAATACGCACTCGTGATTTAATTTTCCGCATCCGAACGAGTGCCCGTGTTTAATTCACCGACAAAATACAGGAACAGATTTTTTAATTCGATTCTAAATACGATAATATCCCGCACTATTTATCTGCGCGCATTCCCTTTTCACCCATTTGACAATGAACATAATTCAACGCTGAAATTGAGTGGCTCTTTAGCTGGTACAATTACCTCCCTCGTTAATGAAAACGACCTTCGTTATTTTCTGAAGGAAATAACACATTTTAAACATTGAAAAAAAATCAATAACACGAGTATAGTGTTATGAATTGATTATCAGAAGTTTTTATGAATCCTTATTTCGAGACTATATTGGAGTTTCTAAAAATAGATGCGTCATAGCTGTAACACTGGATACTCGTGCAACTCGTGGTCCGTTGAAGATTTTACTATAAAGTTTACGTTCATTCATTCATAAATATGTCACGTGATACGGGGCGTAAATAGTAACAGCCAATTTGAAACCATGTTTTATTGCGGTAATAATACATGCCCTGGTTTTCTCTATGTGTATATGGATTAATCCGCGGATCGTGTTAGAATAAACGTTTTGGAGATATCTACGTATGTTAGAACGTATTGAATATTGTTTAATGATTAAAAAGGGTGGAAAAAGCAAAGCGACTATATACTTTATACATAATTATTCAGATACCATTGAAAAGAAATAAACCTGTTGTTATACTTATATAAATGTGTTGCCAGTGTTAAAATTTGGAAAAATTATTTACTTTAAATGCCTATCTTGGATTTTCGGTTGTGCTAAACATGAGTATATCTATTACATACATGTATAAGCGGATTTAGCTCAGTGGTAACGCACTGGGCTGTCAATCCAGAGGTCGTAGGTTTAATACCTGGCATCGGAACTTAACATTTATGAAATGTTTATGTGTACAATTTTATCCAAATACAGACGGTTTCACATCAAACAATTCACAAAACGACGAACACACAATCTGTCCAACCATACATTCATTAATAATCGCCAAAACAACGGACGGCAACCCGTCCACCCAGAATATGCATAAAACAATCCACATAAAGACGGACAATCTGTCCATCCAGTTATGCATAAAACAATGCACATAAAGACGGACGGACAATATCCGTCCAACCATATATACATCAAACATTCCACATAAAGACGGATGGACAATCCGTCCAACCTTATATACATCAAACATTCCACATAAAGACGGACGGACAATCCGTCCAACCATATATACATCAAACATTTCACATAAAGACGGATGGACAATCCGTCCAACCTTATATACATCAAACATTCCACATAAAGACGGACGGACAATCCGTCCAACCTTATATACATCAAACATTCCACATAAAGACGGACGGACAATCCGTCCAACCATATATACATCAAACATTTCACATAAAGACGGATGGACAATCCGTCCAACCTTATATACATCAAACATTCCACATAAAGACGGACGAACTATCCGTCCAACCATATATACATCAAACATTCCACATAAAGACGGATGGACAATCCGTCCAACCTTATATACATCAAACATTCCACATAAAGACGGACGGACAATCCGTCCAACCATATATACATCAAACATTTCACATAAAGACGGATGGTCAATCCGTCCAACCTTATATACATCAAACATTCCACATAAAGACGGACGAACTATCCGTCCAACCATATATACATCAAACATTGCACATAAAGACGGACGAACTATCCGTCCAACCATATATACATCAAACATTGCACATAAAGACGGACGAACTTTCCGTCCAACCATTTATACATCAAACATTGCACATAAAGGCGGACGAACTATACGTCCAACCTTATATACATCAAACATTGCACATAAAGACGGACGAACTATCCGCCCAACCTTATATACATCAAACATTGCACATAAAGACGGACGAACTATCCGTCCAACCATATATACATCAAACATTGCACATAAAGACGGACGAACTATCCGTCCAACCTTATATACATCAAACATTGCACATAAAGACGGACGAACTATACGTCCAACCTTATATACATCATACATTCCACATAAAGACGTACGGACAATCCATCCAACCTTATATACATCAAACATTCCACATAAAGACGGACGGACAATCCGTCCAACCTTATAATTATATCAAACATTGCACATAAAGACGGACGAACTATCCGTCCAACCTTATATACATCAAACATTCCACATAAAGACGGACGGACAATCCGTCCAACCATATACACATCAAACATTGCACATAAAGACGGACGAACTATCCGTCCAACCTTATATACATCAAACATTCCACATAAAGACGGACGGACAATCAGTCCAACCTTATATACATCAAACATTCCACATAAAGACGGACTGACAATCCGTCCAACCTTATATACATCAAACATTCCACATAAAGACGGACGGATTGTAAACCATCTAAATATACATCAAACAATCACCTGTTTCTCATTATCAGATTCCGATGACTCTGTATGTTCTTCGGCTGTTGGCTTTGACAAATCATTTTCGGACTTTGTTTTCTTTCCTTCTGGTTCGTATTCCTGTATTACTGTGGGGGTTATAAAGTCATTGGCCAGAATGAATTTCTCCACCTTTTCGTCGCTAGACTCTGGAATGTTTGGGATGAGATTGCTTGGTAGGGTGACTCCACTGTGGCGAGAACACGTCGGACACCGAAATGAAACCTGAAACCAAGTGAAAACTATTAAATTTATTTCCAATTCAGTAACGCGTCTTATAGTTTCGTGCATATTCACATCGGCGTGGAAATCAGTATGTTTAACTTTAAATGTAGTATTTATTTTTTATTATACATGTGTATGTCATATAAGTACATGTGTATATGTATTTCTTGTTTGCGTAGTGTGTATTTCCTTTCCTATTGACAGTTTGACTTATTATCGTATAACTGCCAATGTTTTTGTTCTCTGTAATTACTTAATGTTTCCTTTCATGGCGACCTATGTAAAAGAATTAATTATCTAGCAAGAAGCAATGTAACTTATAGTATATTGAGAATGGTCACAAAGTTGTAGATAAACTAGGACTCTTCTGTATGGTGGCAGTAAAGTCTTTATATAAATGTAATGTGTAACTTAAACACGTACCACTGAGCCAAAGGAGGAAGAACCAAGACCACTGTCACCTGTAATTAGACAATACATAATAAGACTACTTCAGTGAAGTTATCATTCAAAATTACCTCCCTTTAATGATGAATAATGCACGAAATTCGGAGTCTACACAATGTTAATCATTGGATGTTGAGTAAATAGGCTTATTTGAAATAGCTTTTTTTCCTGATATTGGTGGTTCGTTTTATATCTGACTCTTGCGTGGGTGACTTGGCGCTTCCGCCAGTTCTGTGTGACTTTTAACTATTAGTACGATACAGTATATACATAAGTTACTAATTTAGTTTTTCAGAACCTTGTGAGTTGTTCACAAAGAGCATTCATTTATATACAGAGCATCTTCAAGTATATATACTCAAACGCAAAAGAAACTGTGCATGGGGTTTTGACTTATTTTTCAGATATCCATAAAAGAAAGTTTATAGTGTTTGGTGTCAAATCTTAGCTTATTCAATTGCCTATAAAACAGAACACATCCTTTTAAATAGCTCTGTGAAAATAATCGTGTTCATCGTTTAAGCGTGATAAGGGTCAAAATAAAAATTGCATAAAATGTGATATCGGTGATTTTGTGAATAAAATTCATATGTAAGTTTCACTAAATGGTTTTATTGTGATAAAATCATTAATATCTGGTATGATCTCCGTTTTGACGTATATCCTGTACGATAAGACGTATCATGGAATTGACATCAAGTTGTACGACGCGCAGAGGAATTGCATTCCATTTGACATGGAGAGCTTCTGCAAATTGTTGGCATCATGGGCGTAGCAAGTTCTTATTTTACAGACATTATTTTGTGTTTTTCTTACTCCACGGAGTTGCGAAAAATGAAAGAGGGGTTATTTGGCTAATTTCACCTTTATCAAGCATCTGTACGCTCAAATCATGTTTTGTGACGTTACGTGACATTTAATCAGATACGGCCTACTTGTGTCCATTATTCGACAAAGTGACACACGTGCTTTACATGGTACAAAAATGAAATACATACGATAGATATTTCCATAGTTATCCCGACTTGAAACATGCACAGTTTCTTTTGCGTTTGAGTATAGTTTGAGTTTATTTCATTTCAAATCCCAAAGTGGTCCATAATGACACCGTCCAGGTTGTTTAATTATTTGAATGGTTAAAATAACAACACCGATAGAACGACGGATAAGAAGGAATATTAATGGATGACAGCCAAATAGAATCGAACCAAATATTATCAAATGGAATTTGGGTAATCCAAATAACGGAGACTTCTCCAAAGGGGAGGCATGCTTTCACGTTGGGGATCTATTACAACTGTAAAAATCAATGTCTTTTTGAAATATTCCTCCAATTTTGAAGATAAATTAAACCTTTATGTACACTCATATTTGTATAAACATAAATATAATTGGCAAATTTAAATTTAAGTTGTTGTGTTCGCAGTTAATACCCAGGTACACGTTGATACGAATTTGCGTGTTTACGCAATAATGTTTTTAATTTGTTTTAAAGCAAGTTTAGCTTTCTTTCTTCGGCATTTATTAAGGTGATTCCCACCTCTTCAGTTAAACGGAAGTTTAGAAATCGGTGTAAATAAGACCTATTGAAAGCGTCTGACTACCATGATGAAATAGTACGAAAAACTTAAAATTGATGTGTCAGCATGTTCTCATTTCTTAAAATCGCGAATTTACTGTAAAGTTATAACTATATTATACTATAATAAGCTTGCAGAATAAAGCTATAGCTGAAATTTTATGTGCCATTTATTCCAAACGTTGACACACCAACACTCGCGAATACTAGCTACAACGTATGTGAAACGTAATATAATGGGCCACAGAAAATTGAATCCAAGTTTTAATATTTGTTTAGCAAGCATCCCGACTACTTTAGAGGAATGTTCTTTTGCATTTATTTCGTAAGAATATAGACTAGCTAATGCAAAAGAGCATGGGCTCATCTTCAAATATTCTCATTTTTCAAAAACAAATTATCGCGAAAACTGGATGCAACGTATTCAAAACGTTAAATTAATGTATTTTGTAAACTCTCCTGGTTATCGCCATTTCCAAAATCATTAAAGTGTCAATTAAAAAAATCTAGCCGAGCAACTGCCATGAAATTTGGGATAAAACTTCTATAATAGTTACTCTACTGGTTGCATGTACGGAAACAGTATGTTGTTCAACTATTTTTTTCGTATAACTTAAAAATGATAAATCACATATTTTAAAATATCATTTAAAAATACATATAACATGCATAGTCTAAAACAAACGTTATCGTGTGATTCCGTATATACGAAATTCCGTGCATGCCAAGTTTCATGTAATTAAATGTCAAACTTTTTCGGTGAAATGCTAATATCAGTTTTTAGGGGGGGTTCACCAACATCTAAAAATATCTTGAAAACTAGGCGAGCAAAAATGTTATGGGTTTGCACAATCACTATCATGAGTGTGTTCTTCATAAAAATCAGGTGTTTGATACCTCTAGTACAGAAAGAAATAAGAGTTGGGAATTACCTTAAAATACAGATGTAATGGTATAGCTTAAAAAGTTGAACGTTATATCTAAAAAAATGCCAAGTTTGGGTTTTATGATTTTGAATGCAGACACTACGATGACCCTTAGGTTATGTAACCGCAAATGCAGGTTATAAGGTATAAATAACGCTAGCTAACACTTCGTGACGCACTTCGAATTTCAATTACCGACGTTTTAAATGATATCATATAATTTAATGTGTATCATATTAAACCATTACGGTCGAATTGTGGATTTAATGTCACACTTTGTGATAGGATGTGATATCTTAAGGGAACTTTATTATGTAATTAAAACGATTTTACAACAAAACTTGCTTTTTAACAGTATTATTATAAACATGTTTTAGGATATTAACCTTGATATATCATATACATGCATACTGTGCACATGTTCCAATTACACTCCTTAGTTGTTAGGTATAGTCCGTAATACCCCAATCACACGAATCTCGAATCAGCCGGAATGGGCCCGAATGAGTCGGAATGGAGAAAGAATAAAAATTCGAAACATATTCCGAATGATAATTCGAATTGACCAAAATTATCGAAGCCTTGTTAATAAGCCGTTGGAATACTTCGAATACGATTCAAATACAATTCAAACACAATTCGAATATACTTCGAATATAACTCGAATTCGTCTGGAATGATAGCGGAGAACGTACACGTGTATGTTTTCACACTGCGGTACACACATTTATCGGACCGTTTTGCACTGGATTAAGCACGTGCAGCAACAGTATAATTACTTCTTCTACTGTCTCTGGCACGATGGTGTGTCTAATAACAGTACGTATAGTGGTTATAAGTAATGTTTCGAATGTAGTCAGAATGCCGTAAGAATATTTAAAATGTAATCAGAATGTAGGAAGAATACATTTCGATAGCCGTTCGATTTTCCGCCGACTTCGAATCAATTTCGATAGTTTTGAACATGCGCAAAACATTCGAAGTGGCCGCAAGAATAGGCCGGACTTTATGGAATGTACTACGAATACAAACAGAATATGACGGAATATGTTAAGAATGTACTTCGATTACGCAGGAATACACCTCAAATTATACATTTTGGTGACATTCCGGCTATTCTGATGGCATGCGATCTGGAATATTTGAATTAATATTCCTTTTAGGTTTAGATCATTTGAAAACATTCGAAATGACCAGTATAAATTATTATCACATAAAATAGGCTCTGGGAGTTTAATAAACCCATTACATAAAAGTCATAATACACACGTGTAATAAACATGCAAATGAGGTATATACAAGGGCGAGTCACTTTATTTATGTATTCATACACGTTGTCAAAAAAGTAAAAGAATACATTTTTAGAATAGAATAAATTATATATCCGATTATGAGCATTCTAGGGCATGTTATAATCACACAATAACAGATGTACAAGAACTTAAGTGATATGACTGTAAGTAAACATGACGGTAGGTCCGTTAAACGTGGGTACGAATAAGATCGGGACGAAATGTACATACCAAATATCTGGCATCTTCACAAACACAGCATCGGATGTTGATTTCATTGTATAAATCCGTTAATTTTGAGTATTAAAGACGATTTTCCTTGCTTACCAAGTACTTGCATCGTGTACAATCAGTTATTTCGGCTATTCAGACGAGTCGCGAATAAATTCACGCGAAAACCCTAGTTACTTCCCCTGTCATTGGTTGTTACTAAAACCCGGAACGGAACACGGAACAGAACAGAATACGTGGTGTTGCTGCGGTCCTAGATTTAATTATTTACTTTGTTAAGCGTAGTTTTACATCTGCAGGATTTTAGATACCCTAAAAATATTAATTTCAAAGGCAGAAAAATTAACATATAACACGTTGTATTCAAAAAACAGCATTTATCCAGACTGCTCAATTTTATAAAGCAAATTAGCGATTTTTCGCTGGTTAAAATGCAATATAAAACAGATAATGAACACGATATTTTTATAACTAAATTTATTTTCAATATATTTTGCAAAATATAACGTGAAATGACATGAAAAATAATATAACATGCATGACTCTTAGAACGTTCTAAGAGAAATTGACCATATCATATCAAAAACTCTGATGAATAATGACCAGTCCTCTTAGAACGTTCTAAGAGAAAATTTTATAAAATTGATCTTAACTGTACAGCGTTTTAGACAAAATAAACAAATATCTTAGAACGTTCTAAGAGAAATTGACCAATACATTTATTACATTCTTAAAGAATATGACTGAATCTCTTAGAACGTTCTAAGAGAAAAAAGAACACAATTGGTCTTAATTCTAAAACGTTAAAAAACAAAATCAACGAATCTCTTAGAACATTCTAAGAGAAAAGTGAGCAAATAAGTGTTTACATTCTCCGCATAAATGACCAAATCTCTAAGAACGTTCTAAGAGAAAATTAAACAAAATTTGTCTTGAGTATAGACAGTTTTAACAGAAATTTAGCAAATCTCTTAGAACGTTCTAAGAGAAAATTTACCAATACATTATTCTCAAAGAAAATGGGTGAATCCCCTAGAACGTTCTAAGAGAATACTGAAGAGAAGTCTACTTAATTACAAAACGTTTGAGCAGAAATTTAACAAATATCTTAGAACGTTCTAAGAGAAATTGACCAATTCAATATGAATACATGTATTACATTCTTCAAGAATATGACTGAAAAAATGACCAAATAGTATTTACATTCTCCGCATAAATGACCAAATCTCTTAGAACGTACTAAGAGAAAATTGAACAAAATATGTCTCGAGCATAGACCGTTTTAACAGAAATTTAGCAAATCTCTTAGAACGTTCTAAGAGAAAATTGACCAATACATTTTTTACATTCTCAATCAAATGGGTGAATCCCTTAGAACGTTCTAAGAGAATATTGAACAAAATTCTACTTAATTACAAAACGTTTGAACAGAAATTCAAGAAATCTCTTAGAACGTTCTAAGAAAAATGATTAATTTTCCCAATGTGTTATAATATTAAAAATCTCTTAGAACGTTCTAAGAGAATGTGAAAAACGTAGATTGAAACATTTTACAGAAAATTACCAAATCGCTTAGAACGTTCTAAGAGAAAACGACCAAATCTGGTTGACAGTCATAATATAAACATGTACACATCTCTTAGAACGTTCTAAGAGAAAATTATATATTAATAGCTTGAAACATTTTAACAGAATTGATCGAATCTCTTTGAATAATCTTAGAGAACTTGACAAAATATGCAAAAATCTCTTAGAACGTTCTAAGAGAAAATGACCAAATCTGTTAGAATATTATAACAATAAAATGCACAAATCTCTTAGAACGTTCTAAGAGATTATGACACAATTTGATTGAACATATTTCTGATGAAAGTATCCAACATCTATTCTAATGTTATCATATAAATTAACCTATCTCTCTGAACGTTTTAAGGGAAAATGACAAACATTTCTTATCATGTCTTGAGAGAAAAAGATGAGATGTCGTAGAACGTTCTATTAGAAATTTAAAAAAGTAAGACAGAACTTTTTTATCTGTAACACAGTGGTAGTATGGTGAGTATCGTCGCTATACAACAAGAACATTTAAGACCCAATGTGTCTATTCGGATAGCGTTACTGTATCGTATGCGGTTCTCACGTATCAAACATTCTTTCTCAAGTTTTCTTCCATTGAAGCCGGAGGTCATTCGTAATTAAGAATGACCACGCACTTGCGACTGTCTGAGTCGGACGCAACAACGTTGTAATAGAAATTGACCAAATCTCTTAAAACGTTCTAAGTAAAAATACCAATAAGTTCATATTAAAGTGTTTTAAGACAAAATGGCGAAATGTCTTAGAGAATATTCTTAGAGAAGACGAATAAAAACGACCGGATCTCTTAGAATGTACTAGGAGAAGTCGAAATAAATGACAAAATCTCTATGTTTTTGAGAAATGAAGAGTCGAGCTAATAAATTTTATCTCAACAAAGTCATAGTATGTTTGATTACAATGTCCTTTCAAGTGATTATATTCCATTCCAGTCTTTTGTGATGGTTATCTCCCTGATTCGTCATAGTCTGCAATATAAAAAGTGACGTGGTAATACATAATAATAATAACATGTAATTTTCACTTTATCAAAGTCAAACGTTTATTTAGAAGACATTGGTCGTAAGACATTTATATGCGATCCATGCACATTCTTTACTTTCTTATAATAAAATACTTAATGTAATGTAAAAATGTAATACTTGTACCAGTAATACAATTATTTATATCCTTTCCGCTACCATAGCGTTCTAATGCAGACTGGCCGGGATGGCCATTTCGGCTTTCCATAGTTCACGGCCTAAATGCCCAAATTCGGGAATTGTGCTGTCATGGATACACACGCATCCTAGACTTAAGGATATCACGTGTCCAATGTCGCGCACAGGTTTTTGGTTCCGATGGTCCCCTTTAAAGAGGGATTCTAACGTAGGTCTTCTAAAACAGAAATTAATGCGGTACGAGTCCCTGTGGAATTACATTAACAGTTAGCGCCCAAATGTGTTTATCTTGGTATAAAAAGAGGCCAACCTAGCTTAAAAAAGAAGTTATTCACGCAAGGGTCACTGTCAAAAGTTTTTATAATTGGCTTACAACCTAATCATAGTTATAATAAATATACAATATTGATATAGCGCTTTTTTCATGCACACGTTCAAAGGCACTTTACGTTGTGATGCAGCCACAAGGGCGCATGTGCATTCTCTACCAGTGCAGATACAGCATGATCTGACCAGAGGGACAAACTGAGAGCAAGTCCCTGAAGGAAGAGAGAGACATTAGATACATGCATGTCGGGCGATCCAAAATGCGCCTAGCTCTTATTTCGAATAGACAGCCAGGTTCTTTAATGTGCCCCGTTTACAGCACCGATACACAGCTTCGTAGTACCTTTACCAAGATACTTTGCATTACACCCGGTACTGCGGGAAATATTATAAATATTTCAGAAATTCTCCGATGCCGAGAATTGAACCCTCGACATCTGAATTGACAGCCCAGTGCATTACCACATAGCTAAATCCGCTTATATTATTCTATAATGTTGATATCGAGGATTTATACTGGAATATACTGGAGTATGTATAGTCCAGAGAATTTAACACGACTCTCGAACTTCTATTAGCATAATTTCACAGCTGATTTAGTGTCTATATTATAATCCCGGTAGTGTGTTTTCATAAGCGGGGAGTATCACGATGACGCTCGATTAATATCAACACTAATCTAAAGGACCGATTTTGCACGATTTGCCCGCGGAAATTTATATATTCAACGCAAGGAGTCTGTAATATATACATGCATATAGGTCAGGATCATGTCAAATTCTCCGTGCTATATACTACTAGTATTTTCTATAAACATACTTTATTATTTTACGTAGCCGTCATCAATTTAAGCGGCGTTTTACGAATTTACTTAAATTATTAAAATTGCGATTTATTTCTTACTCATAACCCACCGTGCGTGCTTTTAGCAAGACTTAGTATTGAATCGTATGTAACATATATCAGCGACTATACTCTTTATGCCCATGATGAAAGCTCTTACCTTTCCTCAATAATTTAATTAATTGACAGGGTCAAGAATACAATTAGGTTTACACATATCATCAGTAAATTAACAAAGATCATCCACTGTATTCTTCAACTTTAACTTTTCAATATGCAATACTTCGATCCTGATTTATCAACGAGATCAGTAGGCGGTCTCTGTGGTTATCGCTAGTCAGCGTAGTTAGTTTAGTATTTTCAAGAGAACACAATGACAGAGGGGGTATACAAGTATTTTAATTGCTTGTACTTCCAAAAGTAACCGACTTAAGCGTTGATCACTTTGATAGGTATCTATTTAATAGGTACGATATTTGAATAACTACTATTCAGCTACATATTAATAGAATTGGAAGAATATCACATTTTGACAGCAAAATTACGCCTACGGTTGCTAGGGGTTTTAACAACCTTATAACATTATACATAGCAACAAAACTGACGGTAAATTGTGATATGTCGTATTATAATTATAATGCAATGTAGCTGTTACCGCTGTAATATATAAGAATCTTCCTACTCCAAGAACATTCAACTACTAATAAACTATCCATGTAGCGTAAAGTATTTAGGTATTTGACGTTACACGCAAAGTCTATGAAATAATATAGAACTTACCATGCGACCGCTGTAGATGATAACATGTCTTGCAACTCTCAACAGCACTCCTGTCACAATTAGTAATTATATTTTCTTTATAAAAATGTGTCCAATCGTCCAGCCCGCTATTTTCCATTGAACTACATAGCCGCCAAAATGTAATAAACTAAAGGTTTCCGAGTGTGCAGATATGTGTCACGTGACCAACAGCGGACAATGCAGCGAGATAACGAGACCACCGACAGTGATGAGAACACGTTTACAGTGGCTAACATATTTGTAAGTATATTTAAGGCCATTACAATTCACTACTAGATTATCATCTTTCTTAAATGGGGGTTTGTTTCAAATATTGATATAAGCCTGTATGCGTGTTATTTAAATTTGAATTGATACTTTTAAACCATGTTTAACTCTCTATGTACATCGCTGGTTTCAAATAAAACAAAATGTATGATTAGACGCAGCAGGCCTGAGACGCAGGAAAGTATGACGCGGACAATGATGGTGCTATTTTTTAAGTGTGGCCTTAAAAAATAATGTCTGCAGATCTATAACAAATGATAAGCACGCGTCATTTGCATACCAGGTTCCATTGAATTCACGAGAAGTATATACATGTATTTATCAAGGTAATGAATTCATTGGAAATAGGATATAGATCTTACGCTGGTTTAATAATACACGTTTACACGTAAGTTATCTTCTTAACCAGATTTGTAAAATACATATGTATATATTTTATGTAATTATTTGGTGTAATTATTTTGTAGTAGATTATATTTATTGAGATGATTTAAATTAGCAATGCAAGAATAATTATTGTTAAATTGATGTTACCAGTACATGTTTTAATTGCATGCTACAATAGTACAATATATAATATTTTATGTTATTATACAAAATAATTTTAGTTTTACAAACTCGGCATACATATTGCATTTGGTAAAATAACACAAAACAGCATTCAGACATAACTAATTTTAATACTAGTATATACATACTCACATACATGCACATTGAAAATAATCTTATGACGCGGGGTTTAAAAAGAATATATTTCGACTGATCGTTACTGATAAAAGGGCGTCCTTTTTAAAAGAAGCAATTTCATAGAAGTTTCTAAAATTTTGAAACCAGATAAGAAATTCAGACAACATACAATTAATATTAAAATATAGCAACAAACTTTGGCTGATCGGATGAATCGATTGGCAGTTTATGGTCAGTCGGTAATTTCCGTTAGTGGTCGTAAAATTTCCGATTTTTAACGATAACTGCCGGTACACGGTACATAAACTGCGTTGTCTCGTGCTATCGAATATTAAAATATACCGACAACAGTCAAATTTCGCGAAATGGAAGTTGTCATGTTTTAATTTCAGTATCATGTAATGTTGATATGCATATTATGAGGTTCTCGGTACACTATACAGGTGATTTTATATCCCGACGTAAAATAGAATAACGTTAGTGTTGTATTTTGTGAAACCTTCACAGAACATTTCAATGGAAATTTAAGAATTTCTAAAAAAATCACCACATTAAAATAGTACAAAAAAATCAACACATATAGTGTTTAATCGGATACAAAAGTTTGGTTAATAATGAATTTATACATTGTTCATGTAGTTATAAAGATACATTTAAGCCATCAGTGCACACTGAAATACATTACATATATCTGAATGTTATCACGTGGTCAAAGTAGTGAGATGTGTGGTCAATATCGAAGGGATTTTAGCGCAAAAAATCACACATTTCCGTGATTTACTACGGCATTTTAATATTCAAGAATATAGAAATTCAAAGCTGCAAATAAAATCCACAAGACAGAGGCGATCGCCGCCCCATTATTTCAGCGAGCAACGGAAAAAAATTCATACAAATATACAAAATCTCAATTTTAGCTGAACATTGGAGAGGCAAAACGGCGAAAAAAGGGTTAGGGGTTTCCTTCCTTCTAACATAGCATATGTCGATGATGACATCTTGTTAATTATGTATCAATTAGGTGTGAAAATGTACGCTATAGAATTACATGTATCTAACTGTCACAGTCCGTTAATCGTCGTGGTGATAATAGGATTACCGACAAACGCAAGTCATTAAAACAACTTTAACTTTATTTGTATTTACTCAAAATCGCAAAAAAAAGAAAATAATGAAAATTTAATTAATTCCGCGAAATAACTTGTAAATGTCAACATGACTAAAGCTAATCAGCCTTATAACTTCAATTTTCCTAGGCGTTATTTTGGCAAAAAGTCGCCTGAACTCGTTATTCAATGCTGGCTGGTTTACGGGCCACTCTTGGCTTCATAACGATGAGATATGTACTATGTCTTCGAAGTTTGAGTCTACATGGAATATTTATATCTATATCTCTTTTGTGTCAACGATTAAATTCATATACTGCACAACTACTAAAGAGCAACGCCCTTTGGGAGATGCAAGTATAGATCGTTGTTTAGAGGTTGTTACTCTTCAGAGGTTTTATTGATGATAAATATCGGCTTACGGAAAGATTGAATTGGATGCTGCAAATAGGCTGTAGCTGTTACGGAGAGGTGGTACTATATTAAGTTACTTTCATGATATATTTTGATAAAAGTAATATGTCCATATTTTGGTGCATTTAACTGACAACCACGCATTTGTTTATTTGGTTATCGTATTCATAAAGCATTAATTTATGTAACATATACATGTATGTAGTATCATAAAAGTTTAGACGACAGAAAACAGCAGTTATGGTTTATAACCGAGGTATATTCAAATATTTCTCCAGAACAATAGTCTACACACAACAATCCGAAGTTTTCATCATTCAGAATACACGATAAAAGTCATGGAAAGTCACGGAAATGGCCCCATTTATGCTTTAGTTTATAAAAAAAATCGTACATAAACGGAGGGGAATCCCCTCCCTTCAAACCCTCCCCCGCCTCCCCAATGTTCGGGAGCGCGCGACGCGCCTGCAAAAAAATTCATTCTCGAGAAGTTTTCTTTCATACAATGTCATGTCACGTGTTTCAGTAAACTGTTGATTTCTACATATTACATGTATAGTGATAAAGATCAGGGACAAACACTAGTGGTCACCTAAATCATGATCAACAGACGCTTTCGAAATTACAGGTGTGAAAGCGTCCGGCTGATTTAGATCAAACTGTAATCAGAGCCTAAAGCTACAGTTTATTGTACTCGCTTTCGCAATATGTAATAAACCGAGACCAATATCACAAATTATAGATCAATAGCCCAATATTTTAAGTAATATTTAAGGATGTATAACTAACTCCGAGACCAATATGGAAAGTACATCCCCTGTGCCGGTAGATCTGGGCCTGCAACTGGTTATTAAACTACATGTAAATACTTGCTTGGAAGTTTTATTTCAGGTTACGTTGTACATGCACATTATGCATTTTATTCATATAATTTCAGAGATGGCATACAATGGGTGATGCGCTGGATGGTCATTTTAAAAATTCACAGGGCTGTGTGGATGAAATCTGAGTTTCTGAGAACTTAGAAAAACTCCGCAAATCAGTATGTATCATACTTACCGCGAGGTTGTTTAAACTGAATATTTTTTATTTAATATAGCATGGGTTTACCAGCGTCGAGTAAATGTCATTTATTCTCATAAATAAAAAATGTTAAAGTATGTTTGCGACTTCCGATTTACACAGACATAGAGTGTAGCTCATAAAACCGAATAACTGTAATAAATAAATATTTATTGTATATATTTAGTTTCCAAAAGTCAGGCTATTTTGAAACCTTAGGTGACACTCAAGCCTGATTATTACGACTGATAACGCCATAGTTGTAGCGTAATTTACGCAGCGGGTGTCTGTCTAGTCTTGTTAAATGATGTAAATGATACATTTTATAAATATGAAAACAATGACCCCACATTGTGATGAAATGCAATCTTACATAATTTGATTGTTCGCTTTGTCGGCATTATACATCATAACATGTACTAGGATAAAACCCGTTAGTTTTTCGGAATTTCCGGATTAATTGTTGAAACAGATATTGTCATAGTGCAGAATGGTACAATATTCTCGATACTTTTGGCCAAAAATGGATGAAAATTCTTACTTGCACCTCTTACCCTAACTGTTTATAACAGACACGGAATGTTAACTTTAGAAATGCGGGCACATCGGCTTAAAGCCCGTTCACTGCATATTTCGGATATTTGAACTTGGTTTAATCGGGGTTAACTCAGTTTCTAAACAATTTCAAAACTAATAGCTCCAGCAACACAATAAATGTAGTAATTAATTACGAAGAGATCTTCTGGCATTGCACCGATGGGTTTGGACGTGGAGTACATGTTACACGTACTGCTTCGCGAACTTCCTAATACCTAATACGTACTACTAGTATTTATGTTATCTATGATTAACTACTTGGCGACATTCTCACATATCAGCCGGTGTCCGAAAAAACAAATGACATACTTAATAATATATCCCCGTGTTATATCTGGTTCAGACGTTTGATGGAAGGAGTATTGTGCCAGTGTGTCATTAGATGGATATATCTATTAGCTAGAGCTGATTTATTCAGTTGTGACTACCCGATGTCACAATATGCTCCATATACGCGATGACTTTGTGACAATACGTCAATATTTTCAATATAGCCTATACAAACGCGTTATCAATTTTGATCCATTATTGTATTGACGTTACGCACGAAACTGGTGTCTTTTCGATAAATCGAACGTAATGCCTGGAATTAGTGTGCCTAATTCATATAAATAACGTACTACTATAAAGTCCTGTATATCGACGGAAAGAGCATACATGGAGCTTCGTTCTTATGTACATATTTAAAGAATATCGTTTTTTATAAGAATTATATACTACATTTTAAAAAGAAAGTGACGTCAAAAAACGGTGTCACACGTTGCGTCCAAAGCAAGACAGCGGGATGCATAAACATGTTGTGTCGATATTTTTTATCAAAAATCGCCAAAACTTCGTCAATTTGTATCACGATGACCTAACGACGTGACATCATGTCCACAAACATCGTATGCAAATAATAAGCGTTTGGTCGTGATTTTAGGAAACTGTCATCAGATGTCACAAATAAGACCAATGCAAGAATAGGTATAGAATGAACACATTTTAGCTATCACTAATAAATACAATGACACTATTGTTTTAATGAATTTTTACCTCATATATATCCGCACAATAATGTACTAGTTATTTTAGGTATTGTCATCGCTGTGAATTTTATTTCATTTATAAACACGTAACTTGGAATTGTCCCACCGTTATAATGACGTCACAACGGACGGTATAACGCATTATTTTTTGAAAAAAATGTATATATAATTACAATTTCATACGGTAAAAATTCAATGAAGTAGATTTTGAATACATATGCATACATTCTGTGTTAAGCAACTAGTATAAATATTAACCGTATTGCTTGAAAGTGACAATTAAACGAAATGAAGACTAATGTCCCATGAACGTTTTTACGTCATTTTGGTGAGTGAAATACGGTGATCGTTTATTAAAATTTAAGATAATCAGGATCATGTGTTCGGGTGAGAAAAATTGTTAAAATGTGACAAAATGGTAACATATGTACGTGTTTACTGTGGTATTTTGTCCTAGAACTAATACGTATATGCATATTTTATATTACGTTATAATTGTCCAGTAAAATGTCCCATATAACGAAAATATTCATTTTCGTCGTTGTTTCGCGGTATACACATTGCATTACGCTTCGTGGTGAGCAAATATGCGCCGTTACATTCTTTTAATTATTTGAAGTATTAAATGGTAGACTATTACCTACCGTGTTGTGTAATTTTTTTTCACATGCTTTAAATTTTAATGCGATTTTTCAAGCGTCAGATTTGTCCAGTGGAATGTCCCATACGACGTTTTTTACTAGTACATGTACATGTATGACGAATTTATTGCATTACAAATAGCGTTTGTCAAAAATGTATGAGCCGCAATATATCTATTATCGATAATAATATTAACAATAATAATAGTTATTACTGTTTATATTATCGACAATTCTATAAAAAATATAGCTTTATTCGATACCGATTCCGTTTATTTGAAGTAATTCTGTAGATTTCTAATGATACGGGAATAGTCGGGTAGTGTCATAACATGCCGCCATTTTCAAAACAAAAATGTTGTCAGAGAGAGAGAGAGAGAGAGGGGGGGGGGGGGGGGAGAGAGCCCATGCGTATAGAATACCCTCAATATATAATTATCTTCTTATGCATGATCCATTGAATCAAAGTATAAACTTAACTGCTGGACGTCGTAAACAAACACGCAAAAGTCGACGTTTACGTCGTTTTTTGACGCAACGTTTTTATGTACCAGTTTCGTGCGTAACGTCACTGGATTATTCAACAAATGCATGACCAGTGGAATAGACGAAACATATACAATGCTTATTTATCACGTGTTCATATGCTAGTATCAACAACAAAGTGCACACGTGTTAGTTATCATGTACACACGTGGTTAGGTAAACTGTCACGTTCGAACGTATCACGTGTACCTGATAAATAAAGTATTTCCCATGTCCCCACCATACGCTATACTAAGCATTGGTACATGTAATAACATATCACGTGAACGATATTGTGTACACTTGTATGTTGATTGAGGTCGACATACATCGTCGTAACATTATTAAATGTATTAAAACTTAATTTTTTCCGCGTACTAGTGCTTTACTGTAATTTAGTACATGTAGTTGACATTATAATTTTCAGTTGCAGAACGTGATGTTAAAACACGCCTCATCATGAAGTGGAATGAGTCGGCGAAATCCTGATCACCGGAGCAAACAATCATGTGGCTAATGGTATATTTACATGAAACAATGTGCGGATCGTATATTATTGTGATGAGCCTTACTATATGAATTGTGAACTAAGTTAAAATGTAATTGATGTATTGGTAAATTTTCTCTTATAACGTTCTAAGAGATGTGTTTAATTTCGCTTAAAACGTTTTATAATTAGGACCAGTATCGTTTAATTTTGGTCAATTTTTCTATGAGGTAATCAATGTATTAGTCATTTTTTTACAAGTTTTGTAATGAAGTAGAATTTTGATCAATATTCTCTTAGAACTTTCTAAGAGATTCGACCATTTCCTTTGAGAATGTAAAAAATACATAGGTCAATTTCTCTTAGAACGTTCTAAGAGAATTGTCAAATTTATGTTACATGTTTTGTAATGAAGTAGAATTGTGTTCAATATTCTCTTAGAACGTTCTAAGAGATTCACCCATTTACTTTGAGAATGTAAAAAAATTATTCATCAATTTCTCTTAGAACGTTCTAAGAGATTTGCTAAATTTCTGTTAAAACGTTTCGTAATGAAGTAGAATTTTGTTAAATATTCTCTTAGAAAGTTCTAAGAGATTCGGCCATTTTCTTTAAGAATGTAAAATTGCATAGGTCAATTTCTCTTAGAACGTTCTAAGAGATTCACCCATTCACTTTGAGAATGTAAAAAATTGATTCATCAATTTCTCTTAGAACGTTCTAAGAGATTTGCTAAATTTCTGTTAAAACGTTTCGTAATGAAGTAGAATTTTGTTAAATATTCTCTTAGAACGTTCTAAGAGATTCGGCCATTTTCTTTAAGAATGTAAAATTGCATAGGTCAATTTCTCTTAGAACGTTCTAAGAGAATTGTCAAATTTCTGTTACATGTTTTGTGATGAAGTAGATTTTTGTTCAATATTCTCTTAGAACGTTCTAAGAGATTCACCCATTTACTTTGAGAATGTAAAAAATTGATTCATCAATTTCTCTTAGAACGTTCTAAGAAATTTGCTTAATTTCTGTTAAAACGTTTCGTAATGAAGTAGAATTTTGTTTAATATTCTCTTAGAACGTTCTAAGAGATTCGGCCATTTTCTTTAAGAATGTAAAATTGCGTAGGTCAATTTCTCTTAGAACGTTCTAAGAGAATTGTCAAATTTCTGTTACATGTTTTGTAATGAAGTAGAATTTTGTTCAATATTCTCTTAGAACGTTCTAAGAGATTCACCCATTTACTGTGAGAATGTAACACATTGATTCATCAATTTCTCTTAGAACGTTCTTAGAGATTTGCTAGATTTCTGTTAAAACGTTTCGTAATGAAGGCGAATTTGTTCAATATTCTCTTAGAACGTTCTAAGAGATTCGGCCATTTTCTATAATAATGTAAAATTGCATACGTCAATTTCTCTTAGAACGTTCTAAGAGATTTGTTTAATTTCGCTTAAAACGTTTTATAAATAAGACCACTTTCGTTTCATTTTCTCTTAGAATGTTCTAACAGATTTGCTGAATTCGTCTTAAAACGTTTCATAATAAAAAAATTGTAAAGGTTTCTCTTAGAACGTTCTAAGAGACTCAGCAATTTTCTTTTAGGATAAAAAATGCATTGGTCAATTCTTTGAGAATGTTATAAAATATAAATGTATGGGTGAATTTTCTCTTAGAACGTTCTAAGAGATTCGTTGAATTTCTCTTAAAACGGTCTATACTCGAGACAATTTGTTTTAATTTTCTGTTAGAACGTTCTAAGAGATTTGGCGGAGAATGTATAAATGCATTGGTCAATTTCTCTTAGAATGTTCTAAGAGATTTGTTAAATTTCTGTTAAAAGTTTGGTAATGTAGTAGAATCTTGTTCAATATTTTCTTAGAACGTTCTAGGAGATTCGCCCATTTTCTATGAGAATGTTAACAATGTATTGGTCACTTTTCTCTTAGAACGTTCTAAGAGATTTGTTGAATTTCTCTTAATACGGTTTATACTCAAGACAAATTTTGTTAAATTATCTTAGAACGTTCTAAGATTCATGCATGTTATACTATTTTTGCTTGTCATTTCATGTTATATTTTGCAAAATATATTGAAAATAAATTTAGTTATAAAAATATCGTGTTCAATTTCTCTTTTATATTGCATTTTAAACTGCGAATTTCGCTAATTTGCTTTATAAAATTGAGCACTCTGGATAAATGCTGTTTTTTGAATACAACGTGTTATATGTGAGTATACATTGTTGCACTATTTTCTTAGCTCTTTCAATGAACCGCTTTACGCCTATGGAGTTTATTTGCTAAAGGGGAAGTGTGTGCATTCTTGACAAACTTTTACTGTGTATTTAGTTTATGTGATAAAAAGAATCTTACATTCGTGTCATTCCATATTAAATTTATTAAACTCGTTGAATAAAAGTGATAAAATGCTCGGCAGAGCCTCGCATTTTATCATTTTATCCAACTCGTTTAATAAATTCAATATAGAAAGACACTCATGTAAGATCCTCTATTTATTAGACAGAATGTACTCGGAAAACAGATGGAATAAGCTTCGAACATACAAGAATGTACCCCTAATCGCTATTCCTACGGCATTCCGGCTCATTCGGACACTCGTGTGATTGGGGTATTAGCTTTAACCGGCGCCGACAAAATATACTACAAATTATGACACGACCAATGTACGAGGTGAGTCTAAAAGGTTTGTAGATGATATTCGGCGTCATGACGCAAACGTTTTCACTTTTGTAAAATATTACACCGTTGGCGTATTTAAATGAAATTTGCTGCCATGCATCCGTTGCCTAAGCAAATATAGAAGGCATTGTTTACCTCCCATGGAAAGCGCTACGTAGCGCTGGCCTATGTTAACGTCCTCCATGTGTGCAGATTTACTTTAAAATCATGTTTTGTTTGTATATTATGATATGTGTCAGCGAACTGTTTGGACACATCTTGTATACCTCACTGCATGGCATCACGTATCGACTTTGCAAACACAAGCATACACAATGCTCTAGACAATATCACAAGTCTTATTTCACAACAAAACTGATAAAAATGGGGAATTTAAAAACATGTTTAGTTGGAACATGACATTTTGCTCAGAACACAGCTAGAGAGATACCCGTCACAGTACATTTTGTATTTGAAGAAAACATGAATGTTTTCGGTGTTTTTGCGTAAATAATAAACCACAATCTAACATAAACAGCAATGCTAATACATCACAATACATTGTATTATTAAATCATACCAGAAACTATTTAGAATATCATTATTTATTAAACACAGTCCCCTATAGGTTTCACTGAATTTCACTTTGAGACTACCAAACAGTATAGTATTATGTAATCATCCACGGAGTATTCAGTGGGACTCAAGGTGGTAAAATATTGCTGTTGCGTTTTTCAGGGGGTACATGAATTCCTTGTACATACCTGATGGTTTTTTCCTGCGACCCGGATTTTCACGATGGAATGATATATCTTCAGGCTGTAAGAGAGAAGTGCGATGTAAAGGTTGAAGACTATTATTATCAAACCCAATCAAACAGCAACAAGACCGACACGATTCAACAAAAATCCAGTAGTTCTTTCCTCTAAGCATTGAACATTCGCTTTAATATTGAGTGTAATCAAGATCTCGCTTAATCCAAGTTTACAGCATGCATAACCGACATTAATACACTTGTTACTATATATAGTTACAAAAATGAGCCTTTTTGCGGCTGATTATGACCATCACGTGATTGATAATCGCATATCCGTCCGGTCTCATAATCGGTCCGGTTGAACGACCGCACGTTACGTTATCCATGTAAACATGACGTTACGTTGGAGCCAAAACGACGTTACGTTTCTCATATGCAAGATTTCTTTGCAAATTTTATTTACTCTTTGCGAATTTTATTGGTTACAACCTTGGTGTATATCTACATAAGTGATCCTTACGTTATTTGTTCTCCATAGATATTATGAAATCGAACAATTGTATTAAAGACTTTAATACACTTCAGAGCCTGGCTGGAAGTTGCTAATCCGCCCGGAATGAATAATCACCCTCGGACTGAAGCCCTCGATGCAATTATTCATTTTACGGGCAGATTATCGCCTCCCTGCCCGGCTTTGTCGTGTATTAACCACTAAGTATCCCCCTTTCCTGTGGTTTCAGCTACTAAACAATTAACATCCTATGTTCGCAAACGTATTGGTGCAATATTGAAAATAGTTTAAAACATTAAAATTAATGTTGGACTTTAATCTAAATAAACAGTTTTTGTCTAATGTAGATTATTCAATTGACACAGGGTGTGCTAGTCATAGTTTTATAATGTGTCCTATGCTTTCACATAAATGCAAATTTTTTAATATATATTTTTCGGTTATGTACATCAACTTTTCAACTAATGATATACAAAAATGTACGAGGGGTGATCAACAAATACGCGGAAAAGTGCTGTTATTGCTTTTAAACTTTCTAAACATGAAAATAAATTTATTTCAAATTGATTAACCGCTGACCATTAATATTAATCGAAGTCAGAACGAATGCGGTTTCCTTTGGCAACGTCACTCGATGTCATGCGGCCCAAATTTCCATATTTTCCACGTTGCACGTAGCAAAGATATCGTATCATTATTGCGTTTGTAATAGTATAGTTTTCTAAAAGGTGGGGTATGAATATGCAATTATATAACATTACATTCATTATTTCAACACATTGTTTTAACGTCAACGTTCCGTTTTAAGGCTATTTGCTTCAAAGCGGTGGCCTGAAAATGAGTACGATACAGAAATCGACGACGAAAAGTCGTGTTGCAAATGATTATATCATAAAATACCGATGGGAATATTGCAAAATGCAACAAATATGTAATAGCATACAAAGCAGGTGTCTGTTTTGTATATTTTGTCATATGTAGCCATGTGAAATAAATCCGGACATGCGAATAGGCTATACGACGTCAATAACGTCAAATTACGTCATGAATATTAATGTTCTCCAATAACGTCAAATTACGTCATGAATATTAATGTTCTCCAATAACGTCAAATTACGTCATGAATATTAATGTTCTCCAGCTTCTCATTCTTATATTTTACAAGCAAGTTGCCAGGTTTATGAAGTGTATCTACACTTAGTCGCAATAGAAAGTATAAATTGTTGATACTTTGAAATTGTATCCTTTGGCGTTGACAGAACTAAACGAAATTTTGCATTAACAGAACTGTATGTTTATCTGACATTTTAAGATTAAACAATAACATGTCAATACATACAATATCCCACAAATGAAGTCAACAGCGTCGGTACCTGGAAAATCGAATTAACAAAAATGTTCAATATTTCATATGTCCGCCTACGACGTAAAATGTATGAGACATTTACGCAGTGGTGCAAATTATGTTTATGTATGTTAAATTTGACTAGGTATGTCGTCAAATTAACCAAAAACACTCAAAATAATGCGAATTTCCACTGAACAGCATGATGGTTGTGATTTTAGTAAAATAACTAGTCATTTTGCTTGGTCAAGGGGAGGTAACCATGTGAAAAAAAGTTGTTTTTATGAGGTGATAAATTCTAAACCTGAATTGGGCTTTTTTATAAACCTTTTTTTCCTTATTTATGTCTCCGTGATTAGAACATACACTTGAAAACGAACCTTATCAGCAAATCGGGCATCTAGCTGCATTAAAAAATTGACGAACACCCGATGAACACACCGTGGCCAATGTGTGACATTAGCTCACGTTGATGTCATCATTTTTATTCTGTTTGTTACAATTGCAATCAGATGTAACACATTTGATTGAATTGTAATACCACATATCCAAGCTACATATGTTGAAAATTTCAGCAAGATCACGTTCCTATTGACCGAGCTATGGGTAAATGTATCCATGTACACATTTGTGTTTAGTGTATGGCCATTTGTGTGAATTTGTTTTTTCATGTCCCGAAGCTATGACTCTGTTTGTGCAGGATTGTATTTGTTGACATGTTGTCGCTTGATCTTAAAATGTCAGATAAACCTACTATTTAGTAAATATTAACATTATGACTGTTTCTGTAAACCCCCGGCGATATAATTTCATTTATGCACAATGTATACTTTCTTTTGCGACTGAGTGTAGTTGTACAGCTATTTTTTTAGAATCATCTAATCGTTATTCATTATGGATTGTGACACGAATGCGTTTGTATATTATTATATGTAAGGAAGTCGCGATGACGTTGGGCCGGTGTAGCCATAGTTACGGTTTCTATGTTTTTCGCCCGATTATTTCGTTGAGTTGTTATGTATTTGTAATACGTCAAACTATTAAAAAACAGACCGGTTTTCTTCAATATTAGTCACGTAACAAAGCTTTCAGAGCATTGTCCCGCGTATTTGTTGATCACCCCTCGTATTTACATCAAATGCCTTCATATAGTGTATCGCCCTATGTTTTTCGAAACGCCGGCTAAAAAGTTATGATTTGTATCGCTTTGGTAAAAAATACTTTTAAAAATGACTTTATGTATTAAAAATAGACTCATTAACGTATCCCAGTTTCTTATGCAATCCACATTATGGAACAATATCTTCCACTCTTTGTGTTATATATTTCCAATATAAGGATCTGGCTGAAACCATCATGGGTGAACCAAAGAAAGAAGGTTATTTAATGTAATACCTTGAGTATAAGTTAAATACCTACCGACTTAAGGTTCTCCATCTGTTGATTATATAAACTCGAATCCTGAAGTTTACTGACGGTTTCTTTCATAGTGTCTAAGTGAGCTTTTAAATCTATCGTGTGACTGTTCCAATCTTCTGAAGGACTGAGACCAGTGTAGCTGTCTAGTACCACGTACATGGCTTGCACTTGTTTACACAATGTGTCGATCTCACCAGCCAATGTAGCAGTGCAGTCAAAGTCTGTCTCACCAGCCATTGTAGCAGTATAATCGATGTCTGTCTCATTCATAGTCAACTGCAATGATCGTGATTTGTTGTTATATTCTTCAAAAATAAACAATAGATGAAGGTAAACCTTCTCATTATAGTTAACTTATACAGTATTGAACGCCTTTATGCCTTTTCCATGTTATTTGGCCTTGCATACTTTTATCCATTCCAAATATTTTTTATATGCGATTAACAAGTGTTTGACTCGAAATTGAATTATAAAACATGTTACTGTAAAAACGTCTCACATGACTTAAAGTCTAGTATCGCTTTAATTATTTATTTTATTGGAAAATCAGTGTATGTGTTTGTTAATTAATCTTTCCTACGTATAATTCAATTTAGTTTGTAATAAAATGTTATCTCGTTATTTTCTGGGATTACTGCAAGCACACTCACCCTAGGCAAAATCGTGGGATATTCAATACAGGCTATGCGTTGCATTACTCTTTATGTGCTCATATTTGTTAGACTGTGTTGGCACACTAATTCGCCGAATTCATTAGTAATTTTTTTCTACCTTTGTATTTAAGCACCTGCAAGTTTTCATAATTATTATTTTCAACTGTTAAAATTCAACATCTTCAAAAGATATGATTAGATTTTTAATTTGCCATTTTTAGAAATAAAACTTTAAGTCAAAACTTATTGTATTTTATATTAGATATTATGCTAGATTTTATTGTGAACATCTTATAAGTGACAGAATGTTTGTTAAAGGATTTCGTATACGAATGTCATATTAGGACAAATTGCGCCTACTTTCGGCATTGAAAATCAAAGTTTGATTAACGCTTTAGCCTGTGGTGATTGTGCTTACAATATCCTCAGTTAATGACGAGATATCATATTTTATAAACTAAATTGAATTATATACAGGAAAGAGCAATTTACACACACGTAAAATTGGTTTTTCAATAATAATAAGGATTTAAGCGGTATTTGGCTTTGGGTCAGGTGAGGCGTTTTTAAAGTCCTTGAGTGTATTTTAGTTGGTTTAATTAAATGCGGTTTATATTTCACTGTGTAATGATAAAATTAATTATTTGTTCCTCTACCCACTTAAATATGGCACCTGTCAATAAAATACTTTTCATATGTTATAGCGTACTATACTAAGATCCGGTTTATGGTAACACCTGTGCACGTGGTTTGGTCAGAGTTTGAATTCACTAATGGATCTAAACATGTGTGTTAAAATCCCGCACTGAAGCAAAGATACTAGAAAATGGCTGCCAATAGAATAACAAAAAAAATTAAAATGCGATATCGGCAGCTCATAAATTTTCTTTCATTTTTTAATGATGTTTAAAAATATTCCAAAAACTAGCGTAGGCCCCTGTCTAGAAAAGAAAAGATACTAATTATGTCTTCCATGGTTGCTGTGCAACCAATGTTTTATATGGGGAGGGCTATTTCCTAAATGTTTGGAAACAAAAAAGGCAGCCATTATTTTGCCCGCTTCGGAAGGAAATAACATTTTCAGTGCATAAACGATGCTACAAACTGTTATGAGACACATGGTTACTCTGAGATAACAAAGTAAGTCGAGCGGGAATCGTTCATATGCGCGAAATATCAACCAATCCTAAGAAAATCTAATAAAAAAGACACATGTTTCGGTTATTTCCCATCGCAAAGTTGAGATGTAATAAAAAATCCCTCCAAAATCGTCAAAAAATATTCGCCGGATGAAGGTCGCGAAAACTAATTACATGTCGTTGTTGTCGTTATTGGATACAATAAAACCCGTAATTTTCCGCCTAAAACTCTCTTATGTTGTGACGATTTGCAGGGTTTATTTAACAAAAAAAGGTGATTAAGATTAAAGATGTTTGATATTTAATCGTAATATGATTAATTGAAATGAAAATAGCCTTTTCTTTTGAACAAAAGTACTATCTGGTATGCTCATGCAACCCATTAAAAAAGGTAAAATAAGGCTTATTTGAAATCAGTTGTTATCTGTGTTTATATCTAATTATTCATTTTTAAATTAGTTACCCCTGAATTAAGTAGACCTAGAATTAAACAAATTGAAAAACGTGTATTATCCACAGACAGATATATTTTCATTTTGATCGGGCTGACAATAATTAAATGTTCATTCGGACTGACAAACGATAGCAGGTTTGTATCGTCTTTCGTTACTTTGTACCCAATATTTCGTATCAAACCGCTATCGAGCGCTTTCTTGTGCAACGAACCGCTTCGATAGGTTGCATAGACGTAGGAAAGCGCTCGGTACCGCCTTTGGAAACGGCTTGCTCCAGATTCGTAACTTCGTAACCAAACCATTTTTTGTGAAGTTATGCATCACCAAAAAATCCAGTACTAGAAGAGCATGTTACAAATAATGTAGGACAACTGACATAGTCCGCTAAAAATATGCTGAGCATTAGTTCATATTATTTGATATCCTTTTACTTAGGAAGCGTAATTTTATTATGATCTGAATGTGCATTAAAATTTTGTGGAATTTGTCAGGTTATGAATTTCATTCGAATTACACCAGGAACTCGGAAGTTTATTTTCTATGATCCTTTAGTTTGATAAAGTTTGACTGGAAAGCGAGGATGGATTTAGAAAATATGGAGTTCGTTTCGTTCTTTCTTCACACATTTAGTACAGATAACTTATACAAAAAATTCGGAACATAGTATTTATTTCGAATTAGAATCTACATCAGATATTCGATTCGCACACTTTGTATGATCCAAACTGCGAATATTAGGACAAATTTCGGGATAATGTCTTCTCGAGTTACACCGTGTAGTCATTTACATTTTACGTTTTAGTGTATTTGTATGTTCCGAATGTTTACAGGTAACTGTATCATTCATAATGAATAAAAAATGAAAAAAAAGCAATTTCAATAAAATATCTATCTTAAGAATACTGATGTCTGTGATTCTTAATACAAAGTTACTGTAAAATCATTAATATTCATTGGAGATTTAATTTCCTGGATTAAGTTGATGACCTCAACCACGAAATTAAATCTCCAGTAAATAATTATACCCATACATATGATTGTCAAGTTTACAATGACTGCCATACTTGCTTTCAAGTTCAGCCAGGATTAAGACTCGGGTTTTAAACTGTGTTCATTTTGTATGTGCCATTCTGCAATTTCGTAGTCCAGCGTAAGGCTGCTTCGTATCTTTCAAAATTGCATATATATATATATCACTCAAAAAAAATAATACTAAGTAATACTCAAATCAAGAATTTTTTTACTTATTTCAAGTAAAATTTCAAGTAAAAATAGTTGTCAGAAAATGAACTTATGAATTACTTAAGTAAAAGAAATACTAAGCAAATCATTACTAAGTAAATAATTTAAGTAATTATTTAACTAACCAATTACTGAGTAAAAATAATAATAAGTATTACTAACACTTAAGTAATATTGAAAGTAATATAATTACTTAAAGTAAATTCAAGTAATTAAAATACTGGATTTAAGTATTATTTATTATTTTAAACAAGCAAATTAATTACTACAAAATGCAGCTCTGCAGATCAGGATTCAGTAATGATCCTTGATAATCCTTGACTGTACCATCCTACTATTTAAATATATAATAAATTAATAACACATACTTTTTAATAAAATAGAAATGCTTACCAATTGTAAGAAATATTAACTTGTTAATTAAAGAACATTTTACAAATAAAAAAACATTGTATCCTGAAACAGGTAAATCCATTTATATAAAAGTCTATTGTTTTTAATAAAGGGAGGTAATACAAATGTACACAGACTATTCAAACACACCTTTATAACTTTTTACTAGTTGTAAGTAATTAACTCTTTTTTAACATGGTAAATTTTTTTTACTACAAGTAAATCAATTAATGTTGTGCAGGGATTTAAGTAATGGTAAGTAATTCATTACTGTGAGTAATTTTACTTATTACTTGATTTAAGTAAAATCAATTACTAAGTTATATAAATACTTAAATGTAGAAGTTCCCCTCAGATTAAATTACTTAAAGAAGCATAATTACTTAAAGTAGTATTATATTACTATAGCTTAAAAAGTAAGTAATACTTAGTAAATAACTACTGTAAGTATTACTGAACATTACTTGAAATAAGTAATAACATTTTACTTAGTAATTTTTTTTTGAGTGATGTTGTAGATTGTCCTTCGGGTGTGTAATGTCCGGTTGTTATTTTCTCGTCACCTGCCTCTCGTTCCGTTTTAGTTAGACTGACTGGTTGTCGTGTTTTTGTGGTTGCTAGATTTTTACGTTGAACATTGTCTGTGCCGCTTATATGTTTTCTGTGCTCGGCTGGTTAAGCTGAGTGCTGCCTTTCCTGTCTGACTTAATATTATCGTTTGGTTTTTTGGGAAATTTACTTGCGTATATATCAACAAAGAATGAAACAATTATTATATCTGTTTAAATGATTTCTGAGAATTTGTGTGGATTTTGACTTTCTCATCAGTTTTATGACAACAGAAATCCTTGAAATTACGTCCCACGAAATGGTCTGTTTCACCAAAACCACGAAATGGTCTGTTTCACCAAAACCACGAAATGGTCTGTTTCAGGTCTGTTTCACCAAAAACCACGAAATGGTCTGTTTCACCAAAAACCACGAAATGGTCTGTTTCACCAAAAACCACGAAATGGTCTGTTTCACCAAAAACCACGAAATGGTCTGTTTCACCAAAAACCACGTAATGGTCTGTTTCACCAAAAACCACGAAATGGTCTGTTTCACCAAAACCACGAAATGGTCTGTTTCAGGTCTGTTTCACCAAAAACCACGAAATGGTCTGTTTCACCAAAAACCACGAAATGGTCTGTTTCACCAAAAACCACGAAATGGTCTGTTACACCAAAAACCACGAAATGGTCTGTTTCACCAAAACCACGAAATGGTCTGTTTCACCAAAACCACGAAATGGTCTGTTTCACCAAAAACCACGAAATGGTCTGTTTCACCAAAACCACGAAATGGTCTGTTTCACCAAAACCACGAAATGGTCTGTTTCACCAAAACCACGAAATGTTGTCCCATTGAAATCAAATGATTTTACAGTATGATGGTTTTAGTATTTCTTTTGAATTACATCAGATTTTCGAATAAGGCATTTTAATGGATATTCGGATAGTCGAGTTAACGAGTTATGACTGAATTTGAAAATATTACTACAAATGAGTTACGTTACTAGTTGTATACGGAAGGAATTAACGATATAACTTTAATAAAAACACGTCACCTTGTTTCTAAGGATATATTTTAAACACATTACTTCCTAGATTTATTGATAAGACAAATTTCTCTTCCCGATTTAATTGACACCCTTAAATAGAGACTTCCTTGATCTTACTCACTTTACATGACGGCAATAAATTATACATCTATTGCTGAAATAAAACCCATGAATTTTAAATACAGGGAGGTGTTTTTTTTATTTGAAATGCAACTGATAACTTAGTTTTAAATAGTGATGCGTAAACTATTGCATAACGGAAAACATAAAATACCGGTACATTATAATAATAGCATATTCATTTATTTTCAAATATCTTAATTTAGAGTTAGTGCAACGTAAAAACTAAAGTTACTAAATGTCGTTCACGATAGCTTAGTAATAGAATGTCCGCCTTGAGTGGGTATGTCACGGGTCACCCCAGGCCACGTCACCCCAAAGGCAACATAAAATGGTAACAGTTATTCCCTTGCTAGACGCTATAGCACATAAAAGGGAAATGTCTTCTCTTCTCTCAATACTAGTACCTCAATACGTTGACTAACACCAGCAGTGAGGGCTCGAGAGTAATTAATATAAGATGGGAAGCTGTTGTTTCATACTCGACCTATACATGATTTTGTGTCAAGCAAGCTTGACTGTGGCGCCTTTCTCTACCCGAAAGTTGTATTATAAACGATCACGTCATATACTGTATTTAGGCTTTATTCTGTATTGTCTCTTTTTGATTAGTATATGACTTTTAGAATTTATACTGCGTATAAAGTACTTGGTTTTAATGAATAAAGCCCATTTTCAACTTCAATCTGTTACGTTTTGTATCAAACATACTAGCTTCACCAGTCACCATCACCACAAGGAGTATATGTTCTGTTCTGTTCCCAAATAATTATCAGAACTGTTCAATAACGGTTTCAGCTGGACATACCATATGGTGTGTGAAGCAATTGTTAGCTAGCACCGCAAGTAAAAGTATGTAATCACAAAGTCTAAAATAAGGGTAAGTATTTTATTCATTCTTTTATTGATTTTAGCGAGGCACTCAAGCTATCTATACCACTTATTATTTTTGTACAAACCTTTACAGTTTAAGTCCGAAAACGACTCAACTACTATCCATGCAGTTTTTTTGCCGTAAGCAAATTTCAACTTGACTTGAAACTTTTTAAAAGAACTGAACACAACTTTATTTCATCCCTGACACATAGCACAACATGGGTACAATATAATTGCATACATTGTAATGCAATAAGCAATCTATATTTACCGGTATGATAGATTGAAGTATCTGTTCGTGGGGTAAAGACTTGTCAATAACAATTCCAAGGTCGGTATAAGGGTTACTGTATACTGGATAATTCCATTATAAATAAATGAATGTCAATTTACGAGTACATGTACAATGTTACATTATAAATCAATATTAATTCGGGTATGTGTATATTATGTGAGTTATTATAGACATGGCAATACAATCAAATGATTAATGAATGCCAATATAATACTACAATGATTAATGAATGCCAATATAATACTACAATGATTGATGAATGCCAATATAATACTACAATGATTAATGAATGCCAATATAATACTACAATGATTAATGAATGCCAATATAATACTACAATGATTAATGAATGCCAATATAATACTACAATGATTAATGAATGCCAATATAATACTACAATGATTAATGAATGCCAATATAATACTACAATGATTAATGAATGCCAATATAATACTACAATGATTAATGAATGCCAATATAATACTACAATGATTAATGAATGCCAATATAATACTACAATAATAGATATATGAGTTCAATATACCGCGACAGTTGCAAAGTAGTTAGGGCGTCCGCCTTGGAAGCTGATAAACAAGGTTCGAATCCCGACGGAAGCTCACTTACAATTGACGCGGTTGGTTGATGTGCCGCCAGCTAGTTAAAGAATGGTTACCGTAGGCCCACCTATACCATGCACCTGGCAATAAGAGAAGGGATTAGGGAGGTACTGTGTGCATGCAAGATAGGTGCCTCATAAGTCAAATATGCTGGCACTTTCAATAGGGGTGACACTGTATATAATAAACAAAGCCTTTACTATAAATAGATAATAAAATCGTACAGGAAATGCAGCACTCAACTGTAACAGATGATATACATCACTTACTACAATTACACGGCACATTGCCCATTACACAAGTGAGCGAGAAAAAGCACAAATTTACACACGTAAAATAATATTGATTTACTACTTTTTCAATGCATATATAGTTCGCCGGGGATAACTCTAGCCTTATCAATAAACAATCAAAGCAAATCATAAACAGTGCAGTTATCAGTGTAGATGTAAAACGTACATCATTAAAAGTGTATATGCACAAGATTGAACAAAAATGAATATCGAAAATGTATCTAATTTTCATTTTTATTTGTAAACGAAGGCTAGTGTTATCTCCGGCGAACTATACATATACACATTATGTAATACCGGTATGTTATTATTGATACATATAAGTTCAAGCCATGTAAACCTCTCGAATGATTACTCTCACCAAATGACAATCACATTAATTACAAACATGAATGACTTATATTGGATTCACAAATGTAGGTTTAAGGTAGGATCCCAGTTTTTGGGGCACACTGTACACACATAGATCCATAATTAAAACTATGTAATTTATTGATACAAGTCATGTATAAACCCCTCGAATGATCACTCTCGCGAACTACCAATAACATTAATTAAAAATTGAACGTTGCATATTTAAATGGGTTTTATGTAGATCTCCATTTTTGGGGACATCCAGTACACACATGAATCTATGATAAAAACTATGTTATTATTGATACATACTTGTGCACGAAATGTTTATTAATACTTCTCGAATGGTATAGTTTTACTTACCTTTGTCTACTTGATATATTAACCGATGTTTATGTGTGAATATCGACACAAATGATATCACTCTTCAACTTTATAAATCACAAAACGAATTGAAAGTTTAAAAAAATGATTTTAATATTTACAAAATATTAACACATACACTTGCTACCTCAGCAGAGAAAAGGTACACGTTACATCAGTATTATATCGTGTATAAGATACAGTGTACATAACTTCCCACCTATATAATGTACTTTTTTAATACTTGAAATTTCTGTAAAATTCTTCCGGGTATTGCACAAACTCAGCTTTCTGTGTCATAAATCTAGTTGTTTTAAAATAAACCAGGAAATTTATATAAATTTAAAAGTTTTTATTGAGGTTGTATCAGGAAGTGATACAAATCACTGTGGCCTGTTTATATGTAATACGAGTACATGTAAATTTCTTTCATGGCCTCTGTGGTCTACCTCAAGAATGAGATGATGTTGATTCGATCCGGAGAAACCTTCCGTACCAAGATCACATATACAGGGTGTCCCAAAAAAAACGAGGACCTAGCCTAAACATTCGTAACTTTTTCTCTTTTATTAACAACACAATGTCAATATGACAAAACATCAAGGGATGAATACCGTTTAAAATAATAACATCATAATTGTGATTATTTAGTCCGAATACCCAGAGTAATCTCCCTTGTTTTCAATCACGTATTTCAGTATTTTTCGATACAGTGAACATGGAATTTCAGCGTGTTTATAAACAGATTTACATGTCGATCCCAAATGACATTTCAGGGGTCCCATAGTCAAGGATAATGAATCTGCATACACTTGTTCATCATGTATGGCAAACAGATTCACTATAGCGCCCATCTCCGAGCTAAATTTAGGCCAATTGCCCTAAGGTATGAGGTCAAATGTCAGTACTTTTGAAGGTTGTCTGCTTCCCTTTTATTGAATAAACTTGCCACTTTCTCCCCTCTTTCATTATTTTATTGCAAAGTTCTTCGATTTTTACAATATTTTCCACCTCTGTGGCTTTAAAACTTTGTTTCCTTAATATGAACACTCAAAGCAACAATGTCTTATCTAATGATGACATTGTCAAGACCAGTCAGCAAAAATAAACAGGAAATGACACCTTGTGTGAAATGATGACGTCACTTTCTGTTTTAAAGCAAAACCTATTAACAAGTACCTATTTTAAAATTATAAATTACTTTTATACACTGTCACAAAACAACAGTCAAATTCATAAAAAAATAAAAAAGTTATACATCATTTAGGTAGGTCCCCGTTTTTTTGGGACACCCTGTATATTCCTGGAACAGCACTAGTACAATCAGTTTGACCTGATCCTAGACATTCTATAAACATAATTAAACAACTGATATAGTGTCTATACTTATAACCCCGTTTTATGTTTCCATAAGCGAACAATTTCTATAAAACGCTTGAAATGTAATACAAACACAAATATAAAGACCCGATATTGCACGATTTGCTCGCGGAAATGATAATTATATTAAACGCTAGAGCCTTGTAATACGTTAATGCATAAAGGCTAGGATCAGGTCAATTTCTTCGTGCAATACTAATATGCAAGTATGACTAGACATGAAAAAATGCATTTAGTGGTACGCCATTGACTTGGCAGGATGTACCAAGTAAGTGTTCGAGTCGCAATACGATTAATACTTTAACGTGACTGCTATAAAGAATCATACACACAACCTCTGAAGGGACTGTCAGACACAACCTATTACTATTGGGCCACTTGTCCAAACGGAATTACTGTAACTGAAAGTCCATAACTTACTGATTCTACGTTTCATATATAAATTAGACCTTATATAAACTACGGCTATATCTATTAACGAATGTATGAATGGTATATATTTCATCCATCCAGATATTTGCGGTGATTCAAACATTGATTCTCAATAATTTCTGGGAAAACTGCATGTACTACTATACATACGTTGCATATGAATAGTTGATCTTCTATCCCTATAGTGTACGGTGTACTATTTATCAAAAGCACTTACATAAACCGTAAAGTTATGCCTAACTTTATATTCTGTATGATTATTTAATAAAGTGTGATAAGGGGATCTACACAATTGATAATGTTCCTAGTACAAACCACAATGTTTCCCCAATTTGTATTTGATAAAGAATTATCAAGAATGAAATTTGCACAATACATAATCATGATATTATCAGCAACAGTAAAACATGATTTACTATAAATGCTGTTGATCCATCAGAATTGTCTCCCTTGGTTTGTGCTCAATCGTCATATGTTCGTTTCGTTATTATCTTTTAAACATGGTGTATGAAGCTGCAGGTTTACACAACTTACAGTTTCCTACACTTTTATGTGTCCATATTGACACATGCTTGCTGCTAATGTTTTACAGAAGCTTTGTCAGTTCTTTTTCCGTTTTGTGTCTGTCATTGTGATATTATTTCCTTTTTGTATTTTCGTGTGTTTCTTTTAATGCATTTCGTACTCTACTATCTCTGTTGAGTGTTTCTTATATGTAAGCCCAAAAAGGAATGGTGATATCACAGCCCGTAAAAACTGGAGAGGTATAATGCTTCTACCAGAATCAGATCTTTGTGATTGTTATATGTATCCGCAGTATAAGCGAGTACCGTACTAGTAAGCGCTCATATTCCTGTATCGTTTCGGCCTACTGGAAATCGTGCCTCTTTAGCCTATGTAAATCCAGTCAAGTTCCCATCAGAATTTTGATATACACAATATAGAAACAGCAAACGCACTACAATAGACATGTTCTTTTACTTTATTCCAATCAATCCAGACACAAAAACATGCATGAAGTCATTTAAAATCTGAAGTTAGCACTCTTCAAAACAAACTACTGTCCCAAATGTCAACAAATCACGACTATTCGGGCAGTACACCGGTCGATTGTAGATCCATGTGCCAATGAATATAGTTCTGAAATATACAAAAAAATCCTATGCTTTTGTACTCATCAATGTTAGTATTGTTACATGGAATCACTTAAACATGTTCATAGACAAGATTAAGTCTACTGACTCCACTATGAAAGCATGCACCAGAAATTCAACACTGTTTTTCAAGAAACTACTTTCAGTATTAATTTTCTACACCAAAGCATTCGATAGTGTCCACATGTCAGAACTATCGAAGATACTTTCACATGTGGACACTATCGAATGCTTTGGTGTAGTAAATTAATGTCGCTTTGACTGCGCTGTGTAATTCCATTCGTGGCTGTTTCTTCCATGTGCCCAATACATCAATTGGCAGTAAGACTATAGGAAATAACAGTTAACAAGAGGACGTTAAAGCCAGCAGTCACAAGGCCGTGTGAAAATACATGTGTATGAAACGGTTTGCCGCCTATCGACAAATCTAGAACACGTCATAAAACAAAACAAACCAAACGTCATTTCCTGGCTGTGATAACTACTAAACCGGGGGTTGTGCCTGTTTTTGTCTGTGCCATACGGTCACGGCCCGGTGAAGGTCGTTGAATACACAATTTTTCTAAGTCATCACTTATATTTTTGTGTATAACTTCGTTAAAAAATTATATATCGAAATGAAATTTGGCCACAATACATATGGGTTATTGAGCTACAAAATTTAATAACAACAAAATCGATGTGACATAAATTCATTAACGAACTACACTTTTAACATAACAACCAACAAAGTGAAAAGTCACAAAAATACAGTTCAGTATTTGGTGTGGCAACCTTGTGCCCTTATCACGGCAAGACATCTTGTACGCATTGAATTTATATAGTGTTGCATGTATTGTTGTGGAATTCCGTTCCATATGTTTACAAGCTCATGCCCAAGCTGTCGTAGAGTGTGGGGTTGATGGCGAAGCTGTCTCAGTCTCCGTTCCATTTCGTCCAAAACATGTTCTATTGGATTCAAATCTGGTGACTTAGAACTCCATGGAAGGACGCGCACATTATTCCTTTGGAGCACTCTCCGTGTTGATACAGCGGTGTGACATGTGGCACCATCCTGCATCAGCTGCATACCTCTATGTTGGTGAATGGGCGTTAAAATGTCGTCTTGGTAGCGCTGCGCATTTAGTCTGCCATTTACTATTATTGCCTGTGTTTTCGTATGGAGGGACCACCAGCCCAAATCATCACAGATCCTCCCCGGAAACGATCACGTTCGATGACGTTAACGTCATTGAACCTTTCTCCGCGACGTCGATAAAATCTTACACGACCGTCGTTACCTTGCAAGGAAAACCGACTCTCATCCGTGAAGAGAACATTCGCCCAGTCTGCTCTAGTGTAGCGAAGATGGCGTCTAGCCCATTGAACCCTGGCCTGACGGTGCCGCTGGGTGAGAATAATACCCCTGTAAGGACATCTTGCCCGCAACCCACGTTTACGCAAACGTCTTCTTAATACGCCGGTTATGCACTCCAATTATCCTATTGGCAGTCGTGGATGCGGGTCGGAAACGATGTCGAATGTGTATCCGTTGAATCGCACCGTCTTGATGTCGGGTTGTTACACGTCTCCAGGGTTGTCTGTATTCGTCCGCAACGCCACCAATCTGATTGTACTTCAGCATTAGTTTGTTAATGGTTCTTACATCTCTGCCGAAAGTTCTTGCAACTTGCAAAATAAAAACATACGAACAAAGGGTTTATTGTGAAATAATCACTAATAGACATGCACATAGTGGAAAATGTCCTGAAAAAGATATAAGAAAGATTTTCCAGACAATAATTCTTACTTGTCGACAGGATATTCCACTTTGCACCATACCGACCGCACGTCCCCTTTCTTCAATCGTCATCCGACGCATAATTTGTGATTGGAAAACAAACTTTGACTGTTTTTCATATGTGTTGAGGTTCATAGATATGATTTACTTCTGTGTTGAACGAATTCCGTGGGTATGTAACCACGTGGGGGCAGAAAACACGAAATGCACGAGAAACCCGGATCGAACAAACCACGTGACATATGACAAATTTTTGACTTTCATTATATTTTCGACAAGGTATAAACTGCATCACAAAATTATTGACGCGTTATTGTTTACAATAAACTTTTTATTGATAAATGAAAATGAGGACTTAGAAAAGTTGCTAAGTATATTTCGCACATATGAACGATTCCCACTCGACTTACTTCGTAATCTCAGAGTAATCATGTGTCTAATGACAGTTTGTAGCATGGTTTATGCACTAAAAATGTTAACATTTCCTTCCGAAGCGGGAAAAAAATGGCTGCCAATTTTGTTTCCAAACTATAGAATATAGCCTTTCTCATCTAGAAGACGGGTTGCACAGCAACCATGGAAGACTGATAATTTTTATTTTATTTTCTAGAAAGGGGCCTACTCTAGTTTTTGGAATATCTTTAAACATCATTAAAAAATAAAAGAAAATTGATGAGCTACAGAATATCGCATTTTAAATAACTTTTGTTATTCAATTGGTAGCCATTTTTCAGTAACGTTCTCTCACTGCCGAACTGTGACACAAATTTTCAGATCCATTAGTAAATTCAAACTCTGACCAAACCACGTGCACAGGTGTTGCAATAAACCGGATCTTATAGTTTGCTATTACTTAAATTGCCTGAAATTTGTTCGCATCTGATGAAAACGAATCGAAAAACGAAACAAATACCTCACTGATATTTACGCTGTAATTTGTTGATGTTACAGTTCATGAGTGAATTACATAATTCACTGTAACACAAAGCATGTTGGGAGGAAACCTAGCGCTTTTTTTCAAGAAAAATATACTCATTGGGTGACATCGAGAGTGGATAAAATTGCTTTTTGTACCAAAACTTTCATAAAGCAACCGTCAGTGGCTTTCTATTACATCAATACTTGGTTCGGTTGGAAAATCACGATATAAAAAAAATTAGCCCAATCTGTTAGGCAGCACTTTTAACGTAATAAAGAGGCCTCACATAAATGCACTGTTTACATGTTATACTAGTACTACATTTCGATGGCTGAGCGCAATACAGGTCTAACTCACTTTTTCAAAACTATTCAGCAGAGACAAAAAACTGACTAGATACTTTATTATTTTGATAAAAACCTAACAAATTAGAATGCTTACATATATTTGCAGTAGAAATTAACTGATAACTTGATAATTTTTAAAAAGGGTTCATAAAAGGGGTTTTTGAGACTTGGTCCTATATTGCGCTGAAAAGTTGAGCGCAATACAGGTCCAACTAGAGTTAGACCTTTAATTCACAATAAAGTTCAGCGCAATACAGGTCCAACTACAGTTAGACCTTGAATTCACTAAAATGTGAAGCTCATAATAAAAGTCTAACTTCAGTTAGACCTTTTGTGTGATACAATATGTATACATAGATGATATTTGTTGAATTTGGTGTAAGATGAAATTCTTTTTCATCGAGTGATGACAGACAAGTCAAAATTTGAATTTCTGTGATCACAAAAGAAACAAAATTTGATCTTTTACCAAAAATCATAACATTTTCTATTTATTATAATTATGCTTCCTTTTCTCATGGTACAGTAATTGGTTTAATTGGAAAAATGACGTTGAAATAGGAACATTATGACATGACAATTAAGGCACCATAATGATGATACGCATAATTTAAAGCCCGACACCGTTAATGTTAGGTTTTTTTCTGTATGGTAATGGAACTAGCTTATAAAACAGTGAAATATCACAATTTTCACTGTTATTTTCATTGATAAAACTCTATAATACATTGATTAGCTATAATAAATAGGGATCTGTCTTTAGCTAGACTACAAAATTGTATTTTATATACATTCTAACTTTATTTTTGTTCACATTTGGGTTTTATGCCCCAACAAAAGGTGAGAGGGGGGGGGGGGGGGGAATTAAACTATTTGTAATTGTAGTCAGTCAATCTGTTGCTAGTAGTTGCACATAACATGAAAAATTAGCTACAGGTTGAGCTAAAAACATTAACTTAGTAGGAATATCAGTTAGCATATCTTGAATTGTTGTGAACTATGGTATATTGGCCCTTAAAATACTGAATTTTGGCTTTTTCACACATAACATAGCTTGTCAGCAAACTTAATGGGAATACAGTCATGTATTAGTCACTATGGGCAGTTGTGCAGCTAGGGCTTTTAATTCAGATTCATCTGATATAAGCAGAGTTACAGCCCTTGACATGGTCAAATAGCCAAGTGGTGAAATTCTTGTCCTATAGACTCATTCCTTGTTATTTTGTGTAGACGGTGATTATGATTATCAAAGATTGTTGGTTATAGCTTATAGGAAGAGGTTTGGTTGTTGGTGATTATGCTTTATAGGCAGATGATGGGCTGGTGTTATAGGTATAGTTCTGGTTGTTGGTGAAATTATTATAGAGGTTTGGCCTTTGGTCATTATAAGTGTTATAGGTAGATGTGTTAATTTGTTGTTGGTGATAGTCTTTTAGGTAGAGATTTTTTGTAGACAAATTAGTTTATTTTAGGAAAGTATCTTATAGGTAGAGGTTTGGTTGTAGACAAATAAGTTTATTATAGGAAAATATCTTATTGTATTGTAGGAAAATATATCTTTGGTAGAGGTTTGGTTGTAGACAAGTATGCTTTAGATAGATGTTTGGTTGTATAGTATACAAGTATGTTTAGGTAGAGGTTTGGTTGTAGACAAGAATATTATAGGTAGATGTTTGGTTGTATACAAGTATGTTATAGGTAGAGGTTTGGTTGTAGACAAGAATATTATAGGTAGATGTTTGGTTGTATACAAGTATCTTATAGGTAGAGGTTTGGTTGTAGACATGTATGTTATAGGTAGAGGTTTGGTTGTAGACATGTATGTTATAGGTAGAGGTTTGGTTGTAGACAAGTATCTTATAGGTAGATGTTTGGTTGTAGACAAGTATCTTATAGGTAGATGTTTGGTTGTAGACAAGTATCTTATAGGTAGATGTTTGATTGTAGACAAGTATCTAATAGGTAGAGGTTTGGTTGTAGACAAGTATCTTATAGGTAGAGGTTTTGTTGTAGACAAGTATCTTATAGGTAGAGGTTTGGTTGTAGACAAGTATCTTAAAGGTAGAGGTTTGGTTGTAGACAAGTATCTTATAGGTAGAGGTTTGGTTGTAGACAAGTATCTTATAGGTAGAGGTTTGGTTGTAGACATGTATGTTATAGGTAGAGGTTTGGTTGTAGACATGTATGTTATAGGTAGATGTTTGGTTGTAGACAAGTATCTTATAGGTAGATGTTTGGTTGTAGACAAGTATCTTATAGGTAGATGTTTGGTTGTAGACAAGTATCTTATAGGTAGATGTTTGATTGTAGACAAGTATCTAATAGGTAGAGGTTTGGTTGTAGACAAGTATCTTATAGGTAGAGGTTTTGTTGTAGACAAGTATCTTATAGGTAGAGGTTTGGTTGTAGACAAGTATCTTAAAGGTAGAGGTTTGGTTGTAGACAAGTATCTTATAGGTAGAGGTTTGGTTGTAGACAAGTATCTTATAGGTAGAGGTTTGGTTGTAGACAAATATCTTATAGGTAGAGGTTTTGTTGTAGACAAGTATGTTATAGGTAGATGTTTGATTGTAGACAAGTATCTTATAGGTAGATTTTGATTGTAGACAAGTATCTTAAAGGTAGAGGTTTGATTGTAGAGAAGTATGTTTTAGGTAGAGGTTTGGTTATAGACATGTATGTTATAGGTAGAGGTTTGGTTGTAGAAAAGTGTATTTCAGGTAGAGGTTTTATTGATGGTCACTGTGATAAAGTAGAGGTTTGGATTTTGGTAGAACTTTTCTGATTGAATGTCTGGTAGTTTTTTTCAAGTATGACACAGGTTTAGAACTTCTGGGATGTCGCAAAAGAATGATTTTTATTTCACAATTTTTAAATAAGATTTGACCCAATTGTTTATAATTTTTAATGACCTAGCATACAATAATATTTTTTACTAATTTAATGCAAAGCATGTACAGACTTTTCTTTCGTATTTGTGAATGACTTAGTTATTGGAAAAAAATCTTTAAAGATAAAACTGATAATTGCAATCTTGCAATGCTCACTTTAAATAATTACCTCTGTTAATGAAATAGCTTGAACTTAATCAAAAGCATGAGTTACAATATAATTAAGTTACAAAGTATATTGTGTTGTTTATAAGGACATAAGTAAAACACAAAAATATCTGAATGATACAGGTTCAATATCAGGTCCGGGCAGGTCATACCCTTCAACGAAAAGCATATTTGTACTCCACATGTGGAGAAGTTGCTGGTTCCTTGAAGAAGGGTAAGTTTGTACTGGCTAGTTAGGATATGGTTCAGGAAAACGGGTTAGAAGAATCTGCTGTCCTATAATGTGATCTACTTAACAATTGTTAGGAAACCTGGATAAACGAAAATTTGTCATAACAATTTACTATAGCTTGAACTTGACCATGAGATGTCCGAGTCCGAACATTTTAGTAATTCTTTTGCTTTAGTATGATTTTAAATTATTGAATAGACTTAATACCTTCACTTGATATGCTTTAATTAGACTAAAATGACAATTTAAACTGTATGCCCGTAAAGATGTGCAGCGAAAATGTATACCCTCTATACATTATGCACATAAATTGTGATATTTTATTGCTCTATCATCCTTGATGTTATGAAGAAAATCACATTATACCAGTAATTGGAATATTGGGCTACCAATTATCAACAAAATGCAATAAAATAATTGTGCATATAAGACTAACTGACAAAAAGTTGAATATGATATGAAGATTTTAAGCGCAATAAGAGACCAACTCAAGTTGGACCTATATTGCGCTGAAGTTATATAACGTTTTGAGATAGACCAATATGTTTTTTATCAATAAAAAGGGTCAAAAATAAGATCTGTCCCCTAATATATTTCTAAAACATGTATTTGATTTTACTTTATAAGAATATGCAAAAAAGTGATTTTCTGAAAAAATGGTAGTTGGACCTGTATTGCGCTCAGCCATCGATTTAATATCTAGATTCAGAACTTAGATAACATGTGTATAACTACAACTAGTTTAAATCATGTTTGATCAAATTCATTGAATATGGGTGACTTGGGAAACCATGTACCAGTATATGACGATGATAACACAATAACACACATATAGTTGCGCATTGGTTAAATTGAATGCGATAACGTGTCGTCTAATGTTAGGTATACTAATATTTTCAAGACATTAGAAAAGACTATCTGTCAAATACAGTCGAAAGAAGTGAACATATGTATGTTTATTTCTTCCATGCTTATACCGAAAGTGCCTGAATATAGTGTGTAAATTAGAATCCCACAGACAGACGTGCAACAATAGTTTAGACGATGCGCTAATTATGTTATGTGATGTCAGAATGTCCATTCTCACCGAAGGATAAAATGAGTAATATTGGAAAAGTTGTCATCATCTGACCCTTCTCCAAAAAGCGAGCAAAACCCGGGTTAAACGCGGGTTAAAACCGTGTTAAACCCTGCGGTATTGGCACCGTGCTAAAAGTGTGTCTTTTAGCTTACCGACTGGGTTTTTTCTGAGCAAAACCCGGGAAAAACACGCTTTAAACACAGTTTTAACTCGCTTTAACTCACTTAAGTTGGTTTTATGTGGGTTTTAAAACCCACTTATTTTTAGAAAGTGGGTTTATAGTGTGTTTTTTCAATAAGTTGGTTTTAAGTGTGTTTTTTCTGTGCTGAAAAACTCGCTTATATGGGTTTTAAAACCCGCTTTTAGCTCACTTATTTCTAGAAAGTGGGTTTATAGTGTGTTTTTTCAATAAGTTGGTTTTAAGTGTGTTTTTTCTGTGCTGAAAAACTCGCTTATGTGGGTTTTATCACTTTTAGCTCACTTATTTCAAGTAAGTGGGTTTTTTCTCAATAAGTTGGTTTTAAGTGGGTTTTAAAACCCACTTTAGCCAACTTTTTCCCAGCAAGTGAGTTTTTTATGCGTCAAAAAACTCGCTTTAACACACTTCTACTAGATGGGAAGTTGGTTTCTTAGTGAGCTAAAAGTGAGTTTAAAGCGAGTTAAAAGCGAGTTTTAGCTGTGAAAAAACACGCTTTAAAGTCGCATTAAACACGGTTTTAACCCGCATTTAACTCGCTTTAAACTCACGTTTAGCTCACTAAGAAACCAACTTTCCACCCGCATTTAGCCAGCTTTAGCTCGGTTTAAACATGCTTTTAACTCACTTTTATTCAATTTAAACTAGAGCTGTCGCCATTCCGCAGACTAATATACCCCCACCGGCAAAGGGCCATAATTATGCCAAAATTCTTGGCAGCGCAAATTCCTTTCTTCATGCACATCTATATGTTAAGGTTGTTCATCTGTGAAAGTTTGAGCGAAATCCTGCCAAAACTGAATGGAGGAGTTGCGTCCACAAGATTGCGTCTACGGACAGACCGACAGAGAAACTGAATCCAGTACACCCCCCTTACAACTCGTTGTGCGGGGTTATAATTAAATGGAATACCTTTTCAAAGCAATGTGAGGAGTCCAGGTTTAAATGCTGTTTTAGTTGTGTAAACTCACTTTGATCAATTAAAATGAAATGACATACCTTTTCAAATTTAATAAAGAATACAACAATAAATATCAATTAATAAAATATTTACTTAAAACAATAAAGATGTTCTTACTGATAATGATATACAAAAATACAATCAAAACACAAAACAATGTTTTACATATAAACAACATGAAAGACCTGGTGAACAATAATATAGATACATACAGAAAGACATTGCATTAATAGAAAGATATAGCATAAATAGATAAATATAATAACTTTTTTGACATAAACAAGAAATATCACTGAATGTGATGAATACCCCCAGTAACTGCTTGACACAGTCAGATATGCACAACTAGACTTGGTACTGATTGGTCATGCAAAATTTCATTGAAATCCTACCATTGGTTAGCACAGACAAAATTCATAAGTGTAAAACAACTGCAAAGGGCTATAACTCCCTTAAAATGATAAGACCAACGTGTGTCGACCATATGCACAACTAGACTTGGTACTGATCATCCATACAAAGTTTCATTAAAATCCGACCAATAGGTACAGAGAAATAGCGCAGACAAAATTTATAAGACAAAATTTATAAGTGTAAAAAACAAAGGGCCATAACTACCTTAAAATTGATCCGACCAATGTGTGTCGATGATATGCACAACTAGAAATTGTACTGATGAGCTATGCAAAGTTTCGATGAAAAACGACCAATGGTTACCGAGAAATAGCCCGGACAGAATTAATAAGTATAAAAATAAAGGGCCATAACTCCCTTAAAATTAATCTGACAAAGGTCTGCCAACAATATGCACAACTAGACTTGGTACTGATCAATCATGCAAAGTTTCAATGAAATATGACCAACGGTTGCATAGAAATAGCCCGGACAAAATTTATAAGTATAAAAAAATAAAGGGCCATAACTCCCTTAAAATTAATCCGACCAACATCCACCAACGATATGCACAACTAGACTTGGTACCGATCAGTCATGCAAAGTTTCAATAAAATACGACCAACGGTTGTGGAGAAATAGCGCGGAAAATTTTATACGGACCAACCGACGGACCGACCGACCAACAGACCAACCTTAAGCATGACTCCAATATAGCCCCCATATACTATGTATCTGGGGGTATAATAAGCAAATTAAATTCATTGTTATAAACATCACAGCTTGCTACATTTTGACCAAACTACAGAACAAACTGTCCAGAGCAACTCCCGTTGGTAAACACAAAGTTTGGTTGTTGTACAGAGGTTGTGTCTGGTGAGGTATAATATATAGTAAAATGTTACTATTTAACAAAATGATTACCGGGCATGTCGTTTTAAGCAGGTTGTTGCTGAATGGAAAACCGCTCTGGAGAGGTAGCAATAGATAACATTGTTAGACGGACATTAAAATCAACAAGAGATGTTTGTAAAACATGTATGCCCCCATTGCAGCCTAATAGTCAGAAATGGCAAAGGTCACTGTGACCTTGACCTTTGACCTACTTACCTCAAAAAGTTAATGATCAACCTCCATATAAAGTTTGAATATCCTAGGGCAAAGTGTCCTTGAGTTATTGAACAGAAACTATTTGAATAGTCAGAAATGGTTAAGGTCAAAATCAATAGGGGTCATCTACTGTTGATGACCAACCATCATATAAAGTTTGAAGATCCTAGGGCAAAGCGTTCTCGAGTAGTTTAATGGAAGCCATTTTGTCTACCGACAGACCGACCGACATGTGCTAAGCAATATATACCCACTTATCGAAGATGGGGAGCATAATGAGAGTTCCCTTCATGACAGTTAGTTATAAAGTATGTGAATGATAAAAATAAATTGCAAAAACTTTATAATCAAACATATATAGAGCTGATATAATGTAATCAGGAAAAACATAAAATGTATAGATAATATAAAAGTAAGTAGACATTTTTGGCCCCTAATTTAATTAAGAAATAATGAATATGTACCTGTGTTTTATCATAGAATAAAGCACAGTCACAAGTTCGGATGAGTAGTAATTAAATCATGAGTGCGTAGCACGAGTGATTTAATGTATGCATTCAAACAAGTGTCTGTTCTTTATTATAGATAAAACACAGACCTGTACATATTCATTATTTCGATTCTAATAAAGCCAATATTCCGCATTTGACAACAGATCAATGCATTATCCGCTGCATTATTTTCTTCCTCGGAAGGCTTATTTGCAGTTTGAAGTTATTCAGCCGTACCTGTGTTTTATTGGCAGTTCATGCCCACCGTGATTTCCTCTATGTGTATATAGCTGAATCCGCTGGTTGTATTAGAATAGATAACAAGCCTTAAGTAAGAGATAATATTCTACTTCATGAGTTTTAATTGATGTACCAAAGGGGCGACACTTATTTAGCTAGTAACCACTGCACTTGTGACTCTCCTGTTGGTAACATGTGGTTCCTTCTATAACATTCTGGTCCAGAAAAAAGAAGGACGAAAGCAGGTCTTTACCGAAACATGATCCTAAGTCGTCTTAGCTATCCCCGCATCTTCTCCTTGACTTGACATCGGGCGATGTTAAACTTGTCAGAAATAACATCTGCAATAATATAATACACATATTTTAGTTTTGAAATAACCAGTACAAAACCGGATTTAATCATGTAACGGTAACTTAATCAAGTAGAGATCAAGTTTGTGTGGTAGGCCTATATTGCTAAGAAAAAACATGCATTTTTTCTAGCTCGCTTCGCTCCACAATAACTTTCTCAATATCATCAAGCAGAGAATGACTTTGTGCGACATGCTGCTCAGAAAATCAACGCATTTTACCTCGCTCCCACAATAATTTTATCAGTGAATATCATTATGCCAAGTAGACAACAAGATTGTGCGATATGCTGCTCAGATAGAAATGCAATCTTTATCACTGTGACACGTAACTATAGTTAAGTAACCAGGCCAAAACAACATCAGAAATAACATATTTAAGCCAGCGACGTTACGTTTTGGCGTCTAAAATCTTGAGATGCCACACACATTTGTTATCACACACGAAAAACATTGTTCCATAATTTGCTGTCACATAAAATAACATGGATATAATTATAAGAGCAAAAAACAAAAAGAAATAACACCCTTAAAAATTGGGTTAAAATGGATTTGTGATAAAAACCCTCATCATAATAATTGACACACACACCAGACCAAATTATCCAATTCCTGGCCCCTTAAAGGGTCGTTTCTATGTAAGCCATCATGGGATACACCATGTTCAAGAAACTTGAATACAACTTGTGTGCAAGTTCAGTTAAAATCACATTATTAATAAACTGCAAATTACCAATGATAGCTGTTCTTTCTGCAGCAGAGATTCTTCGTTCAACTTTTGTATCTATAGCAGGTCCTATCTATAGGATTCACATTTCATGGAGCAGACCACAAGTTGCCAGACGTAAACAGCATCCCCAATAATGTCATGATACATGGCTTTTTTAGTCTCACCTGATGCTGTTATCTATTAAAGCTTGAATGATGTGCTGCAAGAATAAGAGGAAATAATTAGACATGTACAAGCATATGTCATAACAAAAGCTGTCACTGTAATGGACATATGCTCTGAAGTGTGATGTTGATAGTACTGTAAACACAAATACTTTTAAGTAACCAAAATGTCTAAGTTACAAAAGGGCCGTAACTCCTTACAAAATAATCCGATAGTTCTATGACATGATGTGAAGGTGTTCTGATTGACCTGGAAGTTTCCTCAGGGGATGGCAGTATATAATAGAAAGAGCAAACGGGTAAATTTATTTTGCAGACTTCTGTATTTACTAAAGATATTAAGAATAATTAATATGTTTAACATGAAAAAATAAAATGTGTCAGTGATTTTTTGGGCTATTTTTAAGGCCGAATACAGGCACTTTCCTCCAGGAAAATAACCTCCATTTTCCCAAAAAGAATGCATACATTCCCCATTTGGTTCCCGCTGGTATAAAAGCAACTTATTGGTGTGGTTGTTTTTAAGTCAAGACAATAGATTTTTTAATCTAGTTAAAGTCTTTGCTACATATAAGTTGAGTATAATCAGAAGAAAAAGCAAGCATGAACAGTTAATACTCAACAATATTTTTTAACAATTCCCAATTTTCGACACTAAATTTTCCCAACTTTAAAGACACAGGCAGTTAAATTTTTTCAGGAATAAAAGCTCCGCGAGTCGCATGACGACATGCACATTTGTAAATGTAAAATTTTCAGGTTAAATTCAAGAAGGTTTTACATTGCTCTAATCTTTCGAGCATTAAATGAAGCTATGAGTGTAAGAAATTAAAATTGTACACTGTGTACATGGCTGAGATAAAACTAAGTATGAATTTAAATCTTGAGAACAAACTTTTTTAACACCCTGTATATACAATGATTTTACATGTATGCTGAATAAAGTCAGAACCCACCTATACTGAGCCACAAGCACCATTCTGTAAGGGTCACTCTATCAACATTCTCCGCATATATCTCCAATGCATCCTTGCATGACTTCTTAACTGGAAAAGATGGTACAGCTTGTCATATTCCTAATTGATTCTAAACAATCGTCATTAAATTTTCGAAATATTGAGTCCGACCTGTTGCCAGTCAGGTCTGTTGGTTCAACAGATTTTCAGGAGCTCCCACTGCCTAACCAAACTGCTCAATAGCACTGCTTGGAAACAGCTTGCTTCATAACAGCAAGCAAAATGGAAAATACATATATATGCTACTGGCTAGCGTTTGCAGATATCGGACTGTTGCACAGCCAAGCGCTATCGAGCGTTACCGATGCAGTGAACTATATAAAAATGAATTTATAAGAAACTTAAAGAAAGCAATGGTCTGGAGCTGAGAGGAGTTGGATACATTTGATATTCAATACAAAAATCTACTGCTTAAAAAACACAAGGATAAAATGTTTTGCTGAACTTTCTCGCACACTGACCTAGAAAAATTAATCTTTCGTAAATTTAACTTTCCTGTATATTTCTCGTATCTTTCGTCAATAACAAATTAATCTTTACGATGACTATACTGACAATACTCCATCGGCACTCAAGTCTTCAAAATATGCGAGAAAGTTTACAATTGTCAACTAATTTTCCGCCGCGCACATAATCGTTCGACAAATTGAATGGTGGTTCCCACCCCAGTACATAAGAATTACATTGCGCGTTGAACATTGGACCCAAACGAGGTATTCCAAAAGGTTTATTTAAATATCTGGTTCCAACGTTCAACGCCATACTTTCGTATTGATCAGACAGGAAACCATTGTCGAAACATTATGTGCATCGCAGGCGCGTGTCTGGGCCTACGCACTTACGCACGTGTGTACAGTTAATTGAAAAAGTCGAAAATTTAAAAACTCCAAAACTGCAATAAAAATCGCTGCCTGATCCGGGTGAGGCAAATAAAATTGTCATCCTCTATGCATTAGCCTACAGAGTTATGCATTTTTATCAAGCTCGCTTCGTTCGCATTTTAATTAGTTCGTTATTGAATACAATCCATGTATTATCAAGTAGAGAACGAGTTTGTGTGAAATGCTGATCAAATTAACTCTCCATTTTTTTCTTGCTCGCTTCGCTCGCTCAACTTAATCATTCACCAATGTGAGGACAAATGTGTCTGGTATGTTTCTAAAATAAAGAATGCCTTTTCTTTTAGCTGTCATGTTGTTCAGAACAACAATGCATGTATTTTTCTGGCTTGCTATGCTCGTACAATATTTCGATCTGTTAATGGAATCAATTGATGAACGAGTATGCATAGTATGCAGCTCAGACAAACAATGCAATTGTCTGCCTCAGTTCGCTCGCATAATAAGTTTATTATTAAACAGTTTCAAGCAGAGAACTAGGTGTAGTATGCAGCTCAGATAAAGCAATAGGAAGTTTTTTACTCTATTCACTCGCACACTGACATTATCAGTGAATGGTATGAAGGCTAAGTGATGAAAGAGTTTGTGTGGTATGTAGCTCAGATAAATAATGCATTTTGTCAGGCTCGCTTCGCTCGCACAATACCTTTATTAGTACATGTATATAATTTCAGACAGAGAACGAATTTATTTTTCGAGCGAGGCTTCGGCCGCGCAATAAAATTGTTGTGTTGTAGGCTGTTTGCTCGCACAATAACTACTTTGTCAGCGAATCCAATTTAGTTAAGGTCGAATTTGTATTTCATGCAACTCAAACAATATGATTGATAATAAATTTGTGAGTATTATTATATTAAGTAGAGAACGAGTTTGTGTGATAGGCTGCTCACCGTATACTACATGTAGTAATAACGAATTATTTCTAGCTCGCACACTATTTATATAATGAGTTTGTCTGCTGTCCCTCCGATATTGCATTCTAACAACACTCTTGAAGACCTTGTGAGCACCGAGTCACAGCGTTCGTTAGCAGGAGGAGTAGCCTTTTACTCCTCATCTAAACATATACTCAAGACCCAATGCCGCACCCTTTTGAAACAGCATAGTTACAGTCATGCTTGTAGTTGACGCCGGTTGTGTTGAAAAAATGTGTCTATTATATTGACATGTTGTACTTCATTCGCAGAGAGTAACGAATAAATTACGTTGTTCACTTTATGATGTTTTTTTAATTTATCGGTACATGTGTTTTTCTCATTTTTTCCCTATAATTTAAGACAATTCTTTATTTCTAAATACACCACAAAACGCACGTACGACGCTCCAAGAGGAATTTTTTTCCGGGGGACCATGCCCCCGGACCCCCCCTAGCCATGGTGCGTATACTCAAAATGGGCCCAGACACGCCCCTGGCATGGCGCATTTTAAGTTGAATATTGCCAACTTTCTTGCAAAATGTGGAGGCAGGGGCGAATATCGGTTTCTGTCACTATCATCGTCGTGTAGAGTAATGTGCGCTTGACCGAAGGACACCAAATATAGGCGGGACAGTTGCACAGTCAGTTAAACACGACGCGATACTCAAGGAAGGTTTGCGAGAAATTTCAGTCAAACATTTTTATCTTTGTGTTATTTAAGCTAGAGAGGCATTTACGAATATTTTTTATATGTCCCAGATACAATGTATGAGTCTGGGTATACAATGATGATGATAAAAATATATCCAGCTTCGTAGCTGGGGGGGGGACAGACCCAGAAGTGTTTGTGGTCTAAAAATTAAATTTAAATTATTATTGTCACGGTCTGAACCTGTTCACAGTATGGGTGAGGGAGTGTGTAGGCAGCCGGCTAGCTAGGTCGGTAGAGTATACGCCCAGGGTGAGAAAAATGTGCAACCAGACCGGGGCTTGAACCCGGGACCCTTCGCTTACAGGGCAAATGCTCTACCGACCGAGCTAGCCGGCTGCCTACACACTCCCTCACCCATACTGTGAACAGGTTCAGACCGTGACATATTCCCCCTCTGAAATGGAAATGCGTCCCAAATTTCAGAGAGTGGAAATAAATTAAAGCACAGGAGCTGTGAAGCAACCTGAATGCTATGCCACGGTTCCCCGTTGGGCGCCAATTGTCACAGGGTGAGAAAAATGTGCAACCAGACCGGGGCTTGAACCCGGGACCCTTCGCTTACAGGGCGAATGCTCTACCGACCGAGCTAGCCGGCTGCCTACACACTCCCTCACCCATACTGTGAACAGGTTCAGACCGTGACATTATCACTATAAGTGAATGTTCAAACCCAATGTATGGACAACAAAATCACAGAAGTCAGTATTTTATACAAGCCTGTGATTGCTCAGAGCATAAACTTTGATAAAGTCTGGAAAACATTACCCCACCCACTTGAAAAAATAATTACTTCGGAGTAGGCCACATTGTAGTGAAACCATTCGACGTGTTAAAGTACACTTGCTGGACTGTCAAAAATAAAAATAAAAATGCAGCACACTTGGAAACAGTTTGGCTGTCTGAGTGTCTGGTCACACTGAAAGTCTGAATCTGAACCATTTTGTTTCGAAGATTTGAGACAAAAACGTTGAAAAAAGAATCAGTCTGAAGAAAAAAGAATCACAGGCCTGTTTATAGTTGGAGGGTGCCAAAACATGTGTAGTTCTTAATTTGTGATAAAACAATACATAAATACCACAACAGATTGATTATTACCTGATAAAACATTGAATTTCGATTTGTTCGATTCAAATATTCCGCCGGAAACGATAACAAAGCAAGTGGAGATAAATGGGCTGGAGATGCTAATACCCGTAATTCCGGACCGTGTATCGCTACTTCGGTTTTCCAGCATCATAGATAAAATCTCCGATCGGTATTCGCGAATGCTTATGAAAAATTAATAGTTATTCTGTTTTCCCCTAGGTTAATTAATGTGAGTGATTTATATATTGTATACAAATTCTAGTTTCGGTATTTAGTGTAGGTTAGCCAGAGTAGGTTATTACAATACTTCTTTTAATTCTCTGGCCAAGTAAGTTTTTATCAAATACATTTTATATCATTCATAATGAATAAGGAGACGCCAACACATATTGAAAATGTAGCACACTGCATAAATCATAATATAAACCGCGAAGTCGAAAAAAATAACGTGCGAGAATAAACCAGAATAAATAGGCCTACTTCGTGACTTTAAATGTCAGTTTGTGAACACTTAGCTACCAAACAAAGACCTGTATATTTAGGTCTTTGTACCAAATAATACTGTAAGATCTTTATAGCTACCAAGTAACAAAACTATATTGTGTAGATATCAAACTCAATCATAAAAAAGCGTGTCTTTAAATCTTAAATCGAAAATATATTTACATAGACATTTACTACACATACATTTTTGTATATACATGTATATGTGTCAGCTCATATTTAGCGCTTAAAAATAATGTTACCGAACTAAAATTACGTCAACTATGTAGCCTAAGTGCATGACAAAAATTGACGGGCAGTCATATCGTAAAATATTTCAAGATTATTTTCAACGTAGCTTTCATTGATTACAATCAATTTACTCGATCAATTTAAGTCAAAGCATTGTGTACAGGACCACTCGCTGTTTTCTGTATTGTCGCAAGTGACCAACAAGCTATATCATATGAATACAAACATGTCACGTGGTAAATTTTTTAATCTAGCTACCACCCTTATCTATATTTTAATTGGACAGTTGATTAAGCCTGGACCGATTATTGTGTAATTATCTTAATGTTTTATCTATAGCCCCACGTGACCACGGATATACACAGAATTCTGTATTTCCGTGACGTGACATACAGTTCGGAATGTGTAAATCACTGTTCAAAGATGCCGTGTTTTATAGCCAAAGGCAAATTAAACAGACCGCACGCTGGGAAATTGTCTGGATTTTCTGCAACACGTCATCAATTATATCATAATGTATATATTACACATGCCACGTTGTCAAAAATATAATCTACCACCCATATCTATTTTACCTGGACCGCTTACTGTGTAATATATCAGTGTTTTATTTATACATGTAGTACCGCGTGAAATACAGTTGCGACTGTAACATAGGCAGATAAGAAAGCCTATGTAATACATTCGGATTCAGCCCAATCAGTTTAAACTGAGTGAAACATTATAAATGCGTTTGCAGGACTTTGCTTTTATATGAATAAGCTAAACTGAAGCTTATTGATAAGCTTTTCACCCCTCGGTAATCATATACGTATAGTTCGATATGTTGCATTCAGCATTACCAATATAATTTATATTAATTTTAATGTTATTATAGGTTGTTGTATATTTACATGATGCTGTCAAATACACTAGACAGTGAATTTGGCGACCGGGTTCAAATCCGGGTGGAGGCACACATATGCCAGCCATATTTCAACTGGCAAATAAAGGCTATGCGCGCGGCGGCATTAAAAAATTAAGGTCCGATTTTTTAGCACAGGATATTTAATTTACATGAAGGACTTTAAATAACATGTCCTTTGTGAAAATTAAAAAACATATTACCATGCATAAACACCAATTGAAATACCAAATGAGAATATACGTGATAGATCATGCGTTACATTCGAACTATGAGACATATGAGTAGATCTAAGATCTTGTGTTCAGTGAATGTCAACATTTCAAAACAAAAGACCAACTTCCTTCAGAAGTGGGTTTTAAGTGAGTCTTTTTAATGCGAAGCTCAACTAACGAAACATTATCAAAAATGTAAAAGACCAACTTAAAACCCACTTTAACCCACTTCTGAGAATACCATTATTCAAAAGACGCACTTTAGCCAACTTATTTTCGTTAAAGACCCACTTTAACCAACTTCATTTATGAAAAGACCAACAAAAACACACTTCCTGTACTAAAAGACGCACTTAAACCAACTTATTTGATAAAAAGACCCACTTTAGCCAACAAAAAACACACTTATTGTCAAAAAAAACAAGAAAAACTCGCTTTTAGCATACTTTTGTCAAAAAACGCAGGAAAAACCCACTAATAAGTTGGTTTTAAGTGAGTTTTTGGTAAAAGTGTGTTTTTCTTCGGGAAGGGGAAGATTGAATTATTGGTAAATATATTTGTTGATCGTAAACTGTTCGTCAATCCATAACATTTAATTGTCTGTTCTCAAAGCTTAACGGTGTCCATCAAATCTATTTAACTTGAATCCCCGTTGGTATGACCTCTTTTGCTATTTTGAAGGTTAAATGCTGAAGGTGTTTTAATATTTACATGACGTTTGGTAACAAAAGAACCAAACGCAGTATTTTAGTTCGTATCAATTCAGTTTTAAGGAATATTACATACATATCCGGACTGTATTTGTTATGCCGGTCTTACTAAATAAATACGAGCGGCAATGAAGAGTCACCCGGACTGATCCTATATTTTTGTCATGTCCTTAAAATTTGACTGAAACTTTGCAAAGATCAACATCAACATGTTACTGATTTGTATGTTTACGTATAGTTTTGTATGTAAGACGTTTAAGAGCACTTACTATAGCAATCCACTAACGCATGACCGGAGCCAGTGGTATTTCAATAACACGTACTAATGTTCTTACATACTTCTGTTCTGAACTTGTTGAAACGGAAACGCATGTTTTGTTTCACTGTCCCAAATAAAGTTTAATTAGGCATGCATTGATACAGATACAGTGAAATTGTATACGGGTACTCAATAATGACTATTAATGAATGTTTAGAGCTAATATCTCCGCCCCTCAGCGTTCACCTACTGTGTATAGTGTTATTATCATTCTAGCAAATTACTTGACCTTTTCAGAATATATTATGCAGATATTGTATATAGGTATGTGATTTTTTATGTATTGCAATAGATAGTTTTGGGGAAAAAATGAACAATTCAGAATTTTCAATTTTGATGCTCAGTGTAGATTTGAAACATGCGAGAAACACGTATTTTTTCTATTCAATAGGTTATGAAAACAAGATTTGGGTTCTTTATCTCTGCAAACAAAGTCATCACAAACATAATTTAACTTTCTTCATTTTAAAACCTTTTTAAATCTTTTGGTCGAGCATGTTGTGGGTTTTTTGTTTAAAGGGGGTATCTTGTTTGCAATTCTAGTATTTTGTGGAAAGAAATTCGATACACTACATTCCGTGACTCAATAACATTGTATTGACACTGTCTCGATATCACGAGTTTGACTTGATCCTTTGAATGTTGTTCACAATGATTTTCTGAATGAAATCTAGGTCAAGTATCTGAGGTAAAAAAGTAGGTCAAATAATAGAAAACCCTTGTGTATGCACCAGAGGTCAAAGTTTGACCAACTATGCATGAGACTTGGTCACACGGCTGCATGTTGATGAATCTTAGTCAGGAACTGTAACTGATTACTTCGGCCACCATATGGGCATCTGCACTACTACATGTACGACATAGGACCAAGGACCCTCTTGTGTTTTGACACATGTTCAAACTAAGATGTAATTTAAACCGGAGGTACTTGCTAGGATAACATCGAGTCGTATTTGTGAAGATTAAAAACGACCTTTCCTAAATGCAACGAATACCGAGCACTTCTGATATAAAACCGTCGATCCCATCTTGCCTCTTAAGTCATTTTATGTGGCCGTTTTCATGAAGTTTCCTTAAAACGCCATACTTACTCAGTTTGGCACGGGGCCCCTCTTTAATAATCAAATAAATATGTTCTTAATGTTTACTTTTAAAACTCAATCCTTACGATCGAAATCGTAGCGTATGTCACTTTAACCATAACATTATTGATTGACTGTTCATCGCAACCTAGTTATGCATATTTACCTATCAATACCTTGCGCACGTCCCTGACAACTGTGCCGCTTGTTACATGTACAGCAATATGACCTGCAGATATATACAGGGTGTTAAAAAGTGTGTTGTCAAATATAAACGTATACGAACTTTTATCTGACGTAGGGTACAATTTTAATTTCTAACTCTAATAGCGTCATTTGATACTAGAAATATTAGAACAATAGTAGGGCCCTCTGAAATTTATCCTGAAATTTTGGCGTCAGAAAGATAAACTATTGAAACTTAAACATTGAGAACGAACTTTTTTGACACCCTGTAGACATGAGATAACATATTGTTATAAAAATCTATGCAAATGATAGATGCACACGGATATGACAACTACGAGCAATACAATGTACATATATTTTTTTGTATTCTGGCGTGTTTTGACGTCGTCTATTTTGGCGTTTTTAGACGTCATGTCATTTTGGCGTTTGTGACGTCATAACGTCACTATGACGACGTCATAAACATCATCACACTGATGAAGGCCATGTTGGTCGAAACATACTATGTGAGTGTTAATTAAAGAAAATAATTTCAATGTAAGTTGTTGCTGGTGTATTTTATTTTATTTTAGACATATTGCAAGGGAAATTCTAATACCATTTCGTTTTTAGCAAGTAGTGACCACGGATCGAACATGGGGCTTCCCGCATTCGAAGCGGACGCTCTAACAGCAGGCTATCGAGGCCGCATGTTGACTCATGAATGATTGCAAATAAGAAGAAAATAATGCACATCATCGGTATGAGTTGCAAGTTTGTACGTTCTTTTCTTCATTCAAATAGTTCAGTCGTCTTCATATCAACACTGGGCGGAATTAACAATAATGATATGGCTAAGAATGAAAGCAATATAATTTCATAGTTATGCTCCATATATAAATAGCATGCATTTATTTAACATCGCGGTAAGATGAATAACTTTTAATTCCAGATACTAATATACTTATTACAGTAACTGTATTTGTCGAAATAATATAATTTTAGATAACAAATTATAAATAAATTTATATTTGTGGTAATATATTTATCAACCCACACGTTAGCATCCCCAATTCGCTCACTTTTTCAAATTCATTGCTTTATGTTATTTAAGGAGATTATAAGTTAATTTTTTTAATTCATCCATGAAATTGTGTAGATTCAATATGTTTTTCATTTTCAATTATTTCGATCCTTTGTGTATTACGAGCTTACTGACGATATTAATATCATACAGTAAACTCCCCCAAAACCGGACCCTGTTCGGACCGGGCCAAAAGTCCGGTTTTAAGGGAGTTCCGGTTTTCTGGAAGATGTGTATAATGTACACTTTGATATGTTTTCATAGGGACACAGAATCAGATATATGAGAACTACATGTATGTTGTGTGGAATTGTTTCAAATTGCAATTATTATATTAGTTGTTGACGGTGTAAATGTAAAATTTGTTTAAGAATGATTTGAATCACATTTCTAATGTTCATGATTACTCGAATTATTCATTTTTTCGTTGATTATTTCATTAATTATTTCAAATTTTTCAATCACATAGATTGTGCAAGCCTACAAACCCCGAATTGCAATATAGTGCAGTGTATGTTGTAATTAAAACTAGATGATATGTTAAGCTCTTCTTTATTTAAATAAAGTTTGTTACAATAACCACCTCAACAACAAAATATAAAACGAGAGGATCATTGTTCTATTACGTACATATTTAGTAATTATTCAACATCATCGATATTACTTAGCAAATTTGTACTATTTTTTGTTCACATAGTATTTCCCATGTCTGTGCTTATGGCATGTAACACCTTTAAAATAGTAAACAACAGAAATCAAAACTTGTTGATAACACCTTTTATTATGAACCCATCTCTTAACTAACAATTCACAATGTGACATGTGTCACTTTCGTTATAATAGATATACATGTCCAGTATTTCGGAAGTAATTATAGTTGAATATTTTGTTAGCGGACCCAAAATGCCGTCCGGTATCCGGGATTCTGGGATCCGGTATTGCGGAAGTTTTTTTAGTTGACTTAATAAGGAGAACATTTGGGACCTAAGAAATCGTCCGATTTTATGGGGATTCCGGTTTTCAGGGAGTCCAGTGTTCAGGGAGTTTACTATATTACGTAAATTGTTACAAATATGGGCTGTCACATATACTAGTACTTAACACGGATTTATTAAAAAATAAAATGTAGCTTGTAGGGATTCGAACTTCCTAACGCAAATTTCTACCATATACTCTAATAACACTAATCTACTTTAATGAAAAATAGATTTGTTGATATTGAAATTTGGTTATTTAATGTGACATTCACTGTTTTATGTAACTACAGCGAGTTATTCTGTATTGTTGCTATACATGTGTTCATTACTATATGCTCAGATCTGTTACACATGTAGAGTGAGCTCTTGAGGGTATTTATGTTTAAGAGTATTTATGTTTGCCATTTGCTACTTGTTGTTTCCTTGTATTCTTGCAATTCGTTGTTTTCATATCTTGTGTAGATTTGTTTTATGTATGCATTATGTGAGTGATAAACTTAAGTCTTGGACCAATATATGTATTTACAAAACTGTGCCCATGTATTCTTGTGTATATATATTGTCAGGCGGTTTTTGGTACCCAGATAAGACAAAACATTGGGGGTACTTTAAGAGTAGCGGTTTTTGAGATACTCTGTATTTGTTACTTTCTAACCTATAAATATGTTGTAAATGCTATATAAATTTTACAATGTGTTATTTTAAAATTACATTGTGTTATTATGTTTATGGCTTTAATAAAAGCCCTTTAATGACATTTATTGGTTGGTTATTTATTTTGTCTTACAGGCTTTACAAACTCTCAATTCTCATAATAAGACCACTTGATGGCCATAAATTGTCAGGTCGTGGTATTGTAAAGCTTTGCGATTTAATGATCCATATTTTGTTTCATGCTATAATCTATGTGCTCATAAATTGCATCTGATATTTATAGTTATGCTAATCAATCTTCTCATCAATACTGTATGATTGTAACATGCTATAATTATGTTGAAAGTATGCTTTGTAATTATTGTTATATATGATCTTCAATACTGGAGAAAATAAAGATAATATAATACATTAAAAAGTTGTTTACCAAGAGACTTTTAAATCGATTTTTCAGATCCGACACTTGTTAACATAACATTGTGTACAAAAACATAACACTTTCTCTTATTAATGTCTTATTTTAATACATACACCTAACGGCACTTCTAATGCTACCTTTGATATATTTCAGTTTTCTTTAAAACTCCTTCATGAATTGAAATTTGGCATACATAATCCACGATATTTGGCACTAGTTCAGACCAACTTTCATCTAAATCGGACTTTAGACTATTGCAAGACACTCCTTCAACTGAACAAATCCTTAAATTGAAAGTCGCATTTTCACGCAATACGTAGGGTGTTCCAGAAATAATAAGACTATGCAATTCAACGTTTATGATTTATTGCGATAACCGGAAGTTGACTAGTTTTTGCACTTTAATTTCTAATGACACCCTTATACTAGTACTAGATGTATATGTACCCTATGTCTCAAGAATAAATGCTCATCATATACAAACCAATGTGCTTCTTTTATTTATCAGTGTTAGAATTGTTTTAGGTACATTTACTTGACTAGTGGCGACAAGCTAGGTCTCAATCACAGAAACAAAACAGAAAAAGAACAAAGTTCAACATGAAAGTGAAATACTTGCATCATTCATGTGTCAATGGAACGAGGTTTTAGGTTCAACCCCCACTCACTGTTCATATACGTATTTTTATTAAAAACGCATATAAACCGGTGCTAATTTCTGTTTAGTTTTTTTTATTGTCTCATGCTGATATAGAGTATCTTGCATGAGTGTTCATTACATACGAGTTTTATTAAACGAGTGGACAAAATGATATGAAGCCGAGTGTCATATTGTTTTTGTCGACGAGTTTAATAAAACTGGTATGTAATGAGCACGGATGTAAGATTCTATTTATCATATAACCTTCGAAAACGCGCTCATTATTGTTCAAAAGGATGATGTACGCTGCATAAGTTTCAGCCACAATTCAGCGGTACAATGAGCGCGACGTCATGGCGACGTTGGTATTATCCTGACGTCATTGATGGATCAATGCATGGATTGGCTAACGTCACGTCAAGCTAATTTAAATATTTATTGCGCAGTCTGGGAGTGCCGAACGATATTTACGGCACGGCTTTACGGCACTCCTGGACCACAGGTTATGTGATAAAAAAAGGTATGAAATTAAATTCATGACACGGATAAAGTTAATTAAGGAAATCTAAACTTCCACAAAGAATGTAAAATACATACACACACAAGATTTAATATTTATACCCCAATCACACGAATCTCAAATCAGCCGGAATGGGCCTGTATGAGTCGAAATGGAGAAAGAATAAAATTCGAAACACATTCCAAATGATAATTCGAAGTGACCAACATTATTGTTGCGTTGTCAAAAAGCCGTTGGAATACTTCGAATACGATTCGAATACGATTCAAACACAATTTGCATATACTTTGAATATAACTCGAGTACACTAAGAACCCATCTGGAATGATAGCGGAGAACGAACACGCGTATGTTTGCACAATACGGTACACACAGTCATCGGACCGTTTTGCACGGGATTTAGCACGGACAGCAACAGTATAAAGACTTCTTTTACTGTCTCTGGCACGGAGGGTGTGTTTTATAACAGTACGTATATAGATGTCGACCTTCGAAATATGACCCTAGGACGAGTTCATTTGCTATGGTTAAAACGATATTTACCGTTATTTTTCTGATAGATTATTGATATATGTTAAAAATTCACGTTAAATTTCAAGTTGACAACGTGTCCTAGTGGTTAGGATGATCAATACGCAGAACATTTACATACTTTTTATACGGGCTGTGGTTTTGAGTCCGCTGCTAAACTCTATTTCAATAATTGTATTAACATAATACAGTTTTTTATATATATTATTACTTATAATGAATAATATAATTATTATAGGTATAATACAAATTTGCTTTGTTTATTTTATTTTATGATTTTAGTCCGCCCTGGATATTGTATTTATTGCTCAGATGACAATCGGATTGAATTACAAACTATTATCATCATTGGTTTCGCTAGAATCACTAGTCTAAGAATATTCTGTAGAAACGTCAAAATTAATAAGCGGTTACTCTGGCATTATAAGGAGCACAGTTTGGGTGACCGTTGACAGCTGTTTCTGTTCAACAGTCTTGACGTGGGAATGTTTTCAAGGATTAAAAAGCAAAGAAAATAGATATTTTTATTTTAAAAGTATATATAAAATACATTACTCAACACTTATAACTGATCACTTCATATATTATTAAAAAGTCCAGTCATTTTGTATCTAATTATTATTCTGATGATCGTAAATGTATAAGCCAGGTGTAAACAACATAAACATAAAACTTAAAGATTATTCTACTATTTTTTAAACATAAATATTCCATATAATTGACAACCACCCTCAAAACCAGAAAATACACAATTATTGGATTAAATGCAATGTCGGTATCCCATATTCTAAACATGGAAATTGATAAACAATAATGCTATATAGACGATAAGACAACAATTAAAACATATCACAAAGCTTTACTGTGAAAGATTGTTTAGTCGAGAAAATGTGAAACAAATAAACATCATCCCATTCGACTTTTACGATTAAGCTGGATTTTCAAAGTGACAATGTAATTCACCATAGGGAACTCAGTGTCGGCTATAAAGATAAAACGCACTCATACATTTGTATTTAAAGAAGGAGTGTATGAAATTTGACTAATCTATCACCACGCGTTATGACTATTTTGAGAAATTATTTTTCGTTCTATTTACAATTGAAAGGGAGGTAATTTCACAATTGTTTTCATTTCCTAAATTTCAAAGCTGCACAGATTTAAAACGTGTAATCATTTAAGCAATATTTTATGTTTTTCTGCTTGGGCGATCAACATTGAGTCAATATTTTTAACATTTTTTGGATTTCCTCAGACAAACGTTAAATTTCAAATAAAAACTGTTTTTTTATGAAAACAACGGACAATAACTCCGCATAGTTTACGACGCTACATAAAGCATGAACATTTATTGCTAAAGAGCATATAATGACGATTGAGATAAGTACCGATATTTCCCTATTGCCATGAACAAAAATTTCGAGTTTGAAAAGTAATCGGTTATAAGTGTTCAGTAGCGCATGTTTTATTTAGCGAAATTAAAAAAAAAATCAAAATGGGTGGGATTCGAATCCAAGAAAATAATCTATTTAGATCCATAAGCACTAGCTTAGCCTACTGCGTCACTGGGGACGATGTAAGCTACAATTTCAAATAATTGTTTCTTTTCCGAATACACCCCTTTTACCTGGATCATTTCATTATTAAAAGTACAGTTACGCCCGAACGATTGTGGTTTATCTATAGTGGTTTTAAGTAATGTTTCGAATGTAGTCAGAATGCCGTAAGAATATTTAAAATGTAATCAGAATGTAGGAAGAATACATTTCGATAGCCGTTTGATATTTCGCTGACTTCGAATCGATCTCGATAGTTTTGAACATGCGCAAAACATTCGAAGTGGCCGCCAGAATAGGCCGGACAGAATATAACGGAATAATTATGTTAGACGTAACATCAAGCGCTGCGACCCATGCTAAAATTCGTTGGTGTGATAATTAAAAATGTGAAGTATTTAATTACTATTCATCCTATTTTCTTCACAAAAGTATCAAATACACAGAAATATTACGGCTTTAATAGATTATTAAAAGTGTAATTGTTTAATAACATTAATATGTAAAAACACACCAATTGCGTGTAAAACATTCCGAAAAAGCGTGCGTCATATGTAACATTTATTTTAAAGACGCAGTACCTTATAATAAATTATTCTATCGAGCGGAACTGAAAATTCGGCAAATTCCGCATGCGTTGTTTTGGAACGTGACTACGTTAGTGGTGTAATTTTGATGGGTGTGTATACGTTAATAAACGAGATGGATGTGTTTTCAGGAGCTTGTGTGTTGCGTCATTTTCCGGTAAAATAGCTAAAAAATAAGACATGTTGAGCTTTAAAATGATGACAAAAATCTATTAACTCATAAAATTTAACGATTGTTAGATAAGTTTCGTTCGCTTTCTTCACAGAATCTGTATAAGTAATAATAAACGAAATATAAGCATTTGCTTTGTTGGAGTGACCGGAATACGAGCACTTAAAATTGTCCCACTCAAAACAAAAAAAAATAAAAAATACTCCAAGTATTTTAATATTCAAAAATAAACACTTTTCCATATTTGCTTTTTGTATTTTAATTTGTTTTATACATTTCGCTTATTTTCCTGTGTAAAATAAGGGTCTTGCCTTTGAAATACCTGCAATAATGACATTTCTATATACAGATGAGTGATACTTAAAATTGTCCCACCTTAAATTTTTTTACGCCATTTGAAAAAAACACACACTATATTAAGGTGTTATTAAAGCGAATACTATGCACTTTTATAGTGTTTGCATTACATTTGAAATATGATTTAATGATAATATGTTATGTATTAAAAATTAAAAAAAAATTAAATAAAAATATGCCGGATTTAAAATTATAGCATTTAGGTGACCCCTTTTACCGTGTACAAACTATAGAATTTTGCAAACTTTTGACGTTACGCGTATTGTGTTACGCTTATGGATCGCAACTTTTGACATTACGGCTTAACAATGTACTTCGATTACGCAGGAATACACCTCAAATTATACACTTTGGTGACGTTCCGGCTATGCCGATGGCATGCGATCAGGAATATTTGCATTAATATACATTTTAGGTTTAGATCATTTGAAAACATTCGAAATGACCAGTATAAATTATTATTAGACAGAATGTACGAAGGTTCTAACGGACCTTTTAATAACAACATCACAGGAAGTTCACGTCGCCAGAGGAGACTTATCGAATTCACGGACAAAAATGGCTGGACGAAATATAAAAAGAGACAACACAAAATTAAGAGCGGGAAGAGAACGGTTTAAATCTGTCCAATATACAGCTTATTGATGATGACTATTTCTCTTAGGTAAGGGTTTAAAATTCTGTCCCAAAACCAAGTCCCACGATAAAATCAAACTAGCCGAGGAAATATTTAAATTCACACGTAGACTCCGACTTAAAGAATATTTTCAAAATGAAACAAACAACGAGATTGATAATAATGTAGATAATGATACTTATCGTTATATCCCCTTTTTAAATAAGAAAGGATTGGCATTTACCCCACTCACCGGTAGAGATGTATACTTAGATTTTTATATCAATGCTGTAACTGTGGAAATAATGCAGTCATCAAATAAACGTACACAGTTCAGCAATATCAGTAAAGCTGAACTTGAATCCTTGCGTAAACTATCCCAAAATAATACTATTGTGGTAAAAAAGCTGACAAATCCAACACCATTGTAATCATGAACGCAGCCGATTATAAAGACGAAGTAATTAGGCGATTGCATAATGATAAGACGATTAAACGTAATATATCGTTATGTGTCGACGGCATGGAAACCACTGACAAGTTTGGCACTTTCCCATCAAATATTCGTACACCATGTTTCTATATCCTTCCCAAAACGCATAAAAACGCAGATAGTAATTTACCTGTGCAGTATCCCGGTAGACCCATTGTCATGTAACAACAATACAGATGAGTTTTAGTAACATTTTTATTCACAACTTTTGTACAACATTTTTCTATGTGAATTCATGACCGCCTTGTTCGGTGTCTAACTAAGAACTGTCCTTATCTGACCAGTTACAAGACTCGATAGCATATAATTAATAACAACAATAGCCGTATAAATATCTTCAGCGAGGAATGACCAGTGTGGGATATACTTTAAATAACAACTGATCCTTATAGGATAATAACTGATCCTTGAAAGATACACTTTGATTAATAATTGATCCTCGTTTCACAGTTCATTTATATATGGTACAGTTATGGGTCTGTATATAGTGGTGTATCTGTATAGTCAGACAACCTTGTTACAAAGTAACCTGTACAAATCCGAGGGGAGGGTTCTCACCGCAGTCTTTTATCGTGGAAGACAACAACTGTAAATATATTGAAATAATATATTTAATAATGGAAGATAAAGCAATAGCATTCAATCGATGTGCAATTCATCAATCATACACAAGTTATGATTTACATATAATTACATAAAATCTACATCACCATGTAAAATGGCGACAATGGCAATGACGGAATTACGGACGGTTTAAAACATGACATAAACCTATAAATATGATTATAAACTATACATTTAAATAGCCCAAGATGTAAAATCAAGTAATAGAAGTATATTGTTATGATAATTACCTGTAAATATATTGAAATAATATATTTAATAATGGAAGATAAAGCAATAGCATTCAATCGATGTGCAATACATCAATCATACACAAGTTATGATTGGTGTCTCGACATCGATTGGTCACTCACTAAGGTAATTACCATAACAATAGACAGAGATTAGGTATGTAAGGTGTTATTTAAGCAAGTGTATACTACAAGACATGGTCGTACAGCCACTACTGTTGTACTATGTACCCTATAACTACAACTAACTACAACCGGAGATCGGGACGATGGTCAATGGTTGGAGTAGGACTCGAACCCGACACAAGGTTAAAACCAACCTGTGACATACTTCCTCCCTCCGGGAAATGTCGTCCTCGACATTACAGTACATGAGTGATTGAAAAAATCACGCAAATAAGTAAGAATAACAAAAGGGTAGCATATTAACAGACAGCTGCAGTATATTTTCAAACATATATACATACAAGTAAGTATACATTTTAATTTCAAATTAACAATCAATACAAAAAGTTTCAAATTTCAAATCTTCAGTCTTCAAATCTTCAAAATACAGTCCCACTTTGGCGCCATCTTCTCGGAATTCCCCATATAAACGTCTAGATACCTAGAGCAGGAACAACAATTATAAAAACAAAATTGTATACACACAATATTGAACACAATATATAAAACTACAACAAAACAAGTAAATATTCACATAGTTAATGCCTATCAGGTCACTGATCATAAGCAATGTGTAATAATAATAAAAAAATACATACAGTACTAGAGTATATATGGCATAATTTTATACTAATGTCAGACTCATGACAGATTAATAATTCCTCAACAGACTACTACAGTTTCGTTTACATAACGAATTCACCCGTCCTCATCCAAGCTGGCTGACTTCGTTGCCGCCGTGGCAATACCCCAGGCTGTCCTGGTTGTCGCCGATGTGGAGGGCGATAAGCCACACCCCGATCATACTCCGATGAGTATGTCATTGTGCTCGATGAAGCATCAGCCAATATTTCTGATTCTGATGAATCAGCATCGTCAGCAGGTACTGAACAACGGTCAGATGAGGTTGTCGGTACTGGCAGGGACATGAATGGCAGGAGCATATTCCTGTGTAGTGTCTTTGTCCTTCCTTCGCCATCAACTCTTCGTACAACAAAAACGGGTAGATCTGCATTAGGTTGACGCTCAACCACGTACACATACTCCTGCCAAACATCTGCCAGTTTGTGCTTCCCTCTTAATCCAACGTTGCTCACAAGGACACGATCTCCGGTTACCAACTTAGTTTCTTTGACTTTGCGGTCATAATAGTGTTTGGCCCGGTGCCCGCTTCGAACGGCCTTGTCGTTTGCCATTTTATAAGCGGAGTTGAGGTTGCCCTCTAACTGCCGCATATAGTCAGATGGCGAAGCACCGCCTACAGTTTGGTCCACTAATCATAGAAAAGCATCTATTGCCAATCTAGGATTGCGGCCAAACATTAAATGATATGGAGAGTAACCGGTACTTTCATGCCGAGTTACATTATAAGCATGAACTAAAGTGGGAACCGCGTCCTTCCAGTTTTGCTTCTTGTCATGCTCCAAAGTACCTAGCATCTGTAATAACGTCTGGTTAAATCGTTCCGTCTGTCCATTTCCTTGTGGATGATACGGTGTCGTTCGGGTACGTTTAATACCGGCTATTCTACCAAGCCTCTGAATGACACGGGAAAGAAAGTTTTGACCTGGGTCACTATGCAATTTCTCCGGAAATCCATAATGCACAAAGTAGTTATCAAAGAGAGCCTTAGCTGTGGTTCGAGCCGTTTGGTTCCTGGTCGGTATGGCCTGTGCATAGCGAGTGAAATGATCGGTTATGACTAGCACATTCTCAAAACCACCCTTGGATGCCTCCAACGACAGGTAGTCAATACACACAAGCTCCATTGGTGAGGAAGACTCTATATTGACCAAACCTGTCGCGAAGCGTGGTGATGTCTTTCGACGAATGCACCAGTCACAACGACCAATCCAGCTCGCTATGTCAGCGTCCATACCAGGCCAGTAAAAGCGCTCGATCCCTGCCTTGGTGACCCATGTCATTATGCAGAGCCTTGAATACCGTATCTCTGGCTATACTTGGAAGAACGGCTTGTTTGACACGTGTCTCATTAATGGTGCACCAATGGATAAGGACATCGTAAATTAGTTCAAGTTGCTTCCAAGCACGCAAATGTCGTTTCACTTCGACTGGTAATGTATCAATTTCCTGTTTTGATTTTGGACGGACTCCGGAACGAACAAAGTCTCGAACTCGACTGATCACTGAGTCAGTGGTTTGACCGGAAATCCAATCTTCAGACCTAAGTGCGTTCGCTTTAAGCAGGCTGTCCGGTATTTCAGATTCAACGGCACCATCGTCGGGCAGGGCAGAACCAATTTTAAACGGTGCGTGTACAGTCTGCTTGCAAAGTAAAGCCCTCCCAACTTCTCCGTCTACATGTTCCATCTCAGCTGTTTCAGTGTGTTGTCGAGAAAGAGCGTCGGCATCAATGTTTGTTTTACCACTACGGTAGCCGATGGTAAAATCATAATTGGCCAGTGCTGCTTCCCATCGATGGCCACAAGCATCCAGTTTAGCGGACGTTTTAACATACGTCAACGGATTGTTGTCAGTAAGCACCTCAAACTTCGCTCCATACAAGTAATCATGGAATTTCTCCGTTACAGCCCATTTCAGTGCGAGAAATTCAAGTTTACTTGAATGGTAGTTCCGTTCAGAGGGCTTGAGACTTCTGCTGGCGTACGCTATAACCCGATCTAACCCGTCCTGCTCCTGATAAAGGACTGCACCTAGTCCGCTGAGTGACGCGTCTGTGTGCAGCTTGAAAGGCTTGATGTAATCGGAATAGGCTAAAACAAGTGCTGAAGTGAGCTTCTCGATTACTGCAGAAAAAGCTTCTTGCTGTCTATCACCCCAGACAAATGGAACTTTGCTTCTTGTCTTTGTCTAGACCAACCAGTAGATCGTTCAGAGGTCGTACAATACCGGCGAAGTTTGGTACAAACATGCGGTAATAACCGGAAAATCCCAAAAACCTCCTAACCTCTGTAACATTCTTGGGAACGGGCCAGTTCCTGACAGCGTCAACTTTTGCAGGATCAGTCTTGATGCCGTCTCTTGATACAACGTGTCCCAAATAGGTGGTTTCTGCTTTCAAGAAATCACACTTAGAAGCTGTTAAATTCAAGTTGTGAGTGTTAAGGCGTTCAAACACGGCTTCAAGACGGTTGAGGTGTTGTTCGAAGGATTCGGAGAAAATAATGATGTCGTCAAGGTAAATCAGACATTCCTTGAGATTCAATTCACCCATGCAACGCTCCATCAGCCGCTGAAATGTAGCGGGGGTGTTACATAGGCCAAATGGCATTCTGTTGCACTCGAAGAATCCTAGACTACCGACTTGAAAGGCTGTTTTCTCCTTGGCCTCCCCACTCATCTCGACCTGCCAATATCCTGCCTTTAAGTCCAGTTTGCTGAAGTATTTTGAACCTGACAGAAGATGAAGGGTGTCGTCGATCTTCGGGATAGCATAAGCATCCTTATGTGTCCGATTGTTAAGCTTTCTATAGTCAATACAAAAGCGTATGCTTCCGTCCTTCTTCCTAACGATCACGACATTGGAGGAAAAGGGGCTACGTGATGGTCGTATCGCACCCGTTGAGAGCATTTCATGTAAGTGTTCCCTCACCTCGTTGATTAATGCCGGGGGCACCCTTCTGTATGGTTCCTTAAATGGCTTCTCTTCAGTTAGCTTGATGTCATGACTTACAATGTCAGTTCGGCCAAGATCAAGGTGTCCTTGAGAGAATACATCTCTCCATTTAAAGAACAGGTGTTCTGTCACCGACAGACTGGCCCGGTTAACGCTAGGCGCAGGCCAGTTACCCAAACAAAACCAGGATTTATAGTTCTTACTCGCTTTTATTAACATTCAAGCTTTCAATCATAATCATTATCATTCAAACAAGCTGAAGCAATTGCGGTTATCTGGAATAAACAATACACAATATTCAAACAACAGGACATTCAACACAATAAGGCAATGAGCAATAAGTATACAATAATATTTTAAACAAAGATGCTCTCAATAATAATAGATCGAAGTCTAATAAACTCACACACAAATTCTCCCACACAACAACTACACTTTAAAGTAAAGTAACGTGAATAATTATGTACATTTACTTCAATTAAACTTTAACTTAATTTCCTAACATTAATAGTAAAACCCGAATGATGCTCTTAATTAAACGCGATAATTAACATAATACTTACTGAACGTTGGTGTTTTCCTGATTTCGTTGCTAAACAGTTTTCATTAATAAATACGTGTGTATAATTCAAAGTTCTGATCGAGAGTGGCGTGCAAACAAAGAATTTCTATAATCATCCACTAATTACTGGCCACTTGATGGTGTTAATAATGTATATACTATATAGATGCCAAGTCAAGTTTCCATGATCAAATCAGTTGATAAGCCCCTAATCCATTAAGTTTGTTTACTATAGTACTTACCAACTCGCATCTTGTAAGATGTGCGAACACCGGCCCTCAATGAATCTTCCTATATGTTCATTATCTCATAATACGATTAAATCAAGTTTATGCTACTTTAATAATATCAATATTCATCATTAGCAATGCTATATTTACTTACATACAATATACAAAGAAAGTCAAACACTTACATTAATAGGTTATGCTTAACAGTAATTAACAAAATAAACACTGCGGAAATCATACATATTACGCGAAAATTACTACAGATAACGGTCAAATGTACTTACATGTTATCTGTAAACATCAGCTGTGTATACATTAAAATGTTTCCTGTTCCAACGTTGTTACAGGTCGAACTTTAACAGAACCATTTACCTTAATTCTACATGAACGAACTAAGCCGTCTCGACCTTCATTGACCTGAATCACAAGCCCTAATGGCCATTGCCCGCGCGGCAACATTTCGTTACAGACTAAAACTAAGTCGTTGACAGCTACATTTCTTTTCTTACCTTGCCATTTTTGTCTCATCCGAAGAGCAGGAATATACTCTCTCGTCCAACGTCGCCAGAACACATTTGCTAAGTACTGTACTTGTCGCCACCACCGTTTACTATAATTGTCGTTCCTATCAAACAAGCCAAGAGGAACACATGCATTCGAGCGTAAAAGCAATAGCTTGTTTGGCGAAAGTGGTTCTGGATCTCTGCAGTCACTACTTACCTGAGTAATTGGTCGATCATTCACTATCTTTTCTGTCTCACAAGCAAGCGTATGTAATGCTTCGTCGGTGAGAAGCTGCTCTTTTGCAACTGATTTCATGGCATTTTTTACTATTCGTACTAATCGCTCCCAAACCCCACCCATGTGACTGGCGTATGGAGGAATAAAATGCCATTCAATCTCCTTTTGCTGAAGATGTCGCGCAATATGGCCTTGATTCCACTCAGCTATTGATCCGCGTAGCTCTTTTTCTCCTGCAGTCAAATTGCTTCCATTGTCACTAAATATCTTTGCCGGCTTTCCTCTGCGACCTATAAATCGCTGCAAAGCGCATAGAAATGAATCAGTGTCAATTCTATAAGAAATTTCTATATGCACCGCTCTCGTTGTCAAGCAGGTAAACAAACACCCATAACGCTTTTGTTGACCTCTACCTACCTTAACATACAGTGGTCCGAAATAATCAACACCGACATACGTAAATGGCGGCTTGTCAGGTCTTAACCGTTCAACCGGAAGTGGTGCCATTTGTTGAATTTCGGGTCGTTGATTACGACGTCTGCAGTCAATGCACATTTTGATAATCTTCTTCACAGTTTTCAGGCCATGTATTATCCAGTATTTCAATCTTATTTGCGACAGTGTATGGTGAGCGCCCATGTGCGCATGTTCTTGGTGACAGTTTCTGACAATAAGATCAGTCACGTGATGATTACTTGGCAAAATGATCGGATGTTTGAAATCATCTGGAGAATCAGAGTACTGTAATCTACCACCAACCCGTAATATACCGTTATCATATACAGTACATAGCTTGACCAACGTACTCGACCTCTGAACCTTACCCTTTGTCTCGAGACTAGATATATCACTTTCAAAAGCCGTCCGCTGTACCAATTGAATAATTACCTTGGTAGCATTTTCAATCTCACTCAAAGTCAATTGCCCAATCTTCGGGATCTCTGCATTACTTAAGAACGTGTGACGCATATACGCTTTGTATCTCAGTAACCATGCAAACGCTCTTCTAAGTCCATGCCAGTCAGAGTATCTGGTAATAAGTTCATCTAATGGACTTCGGGTTCGAGCCTGTACGGTATGAGTCACTTGTTCTGGCTTCACTTCGTCGTCATCATCGGTCACTACTGTGTTACTTATGTCTGAAGGCCATTTAGTTTCATCTCCTAGTAGGAAGTCTGGTCCACTAAGCCATGCTTGAAGTTTTGCCGTATCTGATGGATGTACACCCCTGGATGCTATATCAGCTGGGTTTAAATCCGTCGGTACATATCTCCAATCTGAGGGCATCGTTTCCTCATGAATTATTGACAATCTGTTGGCAACAAATGTCTTGAACCGCCGACTTGTATTTCTGATGTAACCTAGGACAACCATGGAGTCTGTCCACAAATAACATTGGTCAATTTTGAGATCTAGTTCAGACTTAATAAATCTACATAACCTTACTGCAACGACTGCTGCAGATAGCTCGAGTCTAGGTATCGAGATCACTTTTATCGGTGCTAGCCTAGATTTCCCCATAATCAGACAACATTTCCTGTTGCCACTGTCATCATAAACTTTAAGGTACGCTGCGGTGCCATACGCTATTTCAGACGCATCGCAAAACATATGCAGTACGATACGTGTACCAGTACATGGTACCTGTGGTTTTACACATCTGTCGATACGTACACATGACAGCTGGTTGATATTGTCTAACCAGTCTCGCCATTTTACAATGTCGGACTCGCACACGGGTTCGTCCCAGCGAAGTCCCTGTCGACAAGCATTTTGAATGATCAGCTTAGGAATCAATGTCACAGGTGCCACTAGACCCAGAGGATCATACAGTGAACTAGCAACTGACAAAATACCACGTTTAGTTTCTGGCTTCTCTCTCATTTTAACATCAAACACGAAACAGTCCTGACTTATGTTCCATTGCAGACCGAGTGTACGCTCGAGGCAAGAACTATTCTCTAGATCGACGGTTTTTGTCGGTTTAGCTCTCTCTGCCTCTGGTATCGCAAATGTTACCTGTTTGTGGTTTGATAACCATTTTGTCAGCCTAAACCCACCTCTCGCTAACAATTCTCTAAGCTCATTCATTGTCTTTACAGCTATATGTACGGTGCTTACTGACTTAAGTAAGTCATCAACGTACATATTACGTCCTACCGTTGTAACGGTTTCTGCACTGTATTCGTCGGCGTTGTCATGTACAGTACGTCTCAAGCTGTATGCTACACAGCTTGGCGACGATGTAGCACCAAACAGATGCACTGTCATGCAGTATTCTTGTGGTGCGTTAGTCAAATCCCCATCGGGCCACCACAAGAACCTCAACGCATCGCGATCCTTATCGCTGACTTTAACCTGGTGAAACATTGCTTCGATATCAGCCACAATAGCTACCCGGTCTTCCCTAAATCGCATTAGTACGCCTGTTATATTATTCATCAAGTCAGGCCCTTGATGCAAATTGTCATTTAGAGAAGTACCGTGATACTTAGCTGCACAGTCGAAGACAACTCTCACTTTACCAGGCTTTCGAGGATTTATAACGGGATGGTGTGGAAGATACCAAATTTTCCCATGCCTGTTACATGCAAGATCCTCGTCACTACGACGCTTAGCATAACCGTTTTCCACATAACTCTGAACTGTGTCGGTATACTGACGATGCAAAGCTGCGTCTTTCTGCAGCTTCCGTTTCAAATACATTAATCGTGTGGCGGCTAGCGATCTATTATTAGGTAAACAGACTCTGTCATCTCGCCACGGCAGATCTAACATATAATGACCGTTTAACTTACACAGTGAGCGCTCCATACCTGCCAGCGCCTGACGGTCATCTTGCGACATCCCAGTTTTAGTTTCGTGGACGTAGTCTGGGAAGTCGGTAGTCCATAACTTCTGTATCTCCTTATTTGTGTCAACCATTTGCAAGTTGACACTGGCATAATCTGATGCATTGCGTTGCCTCGTTGGACCCATGACTGTCCAACCAAGCAGCGTTCGTATAGCGTATGGCTCGCCACGTTTACCGCGCCTCTCATCTTCTACCCAGAATGCTTCCGGTACGTCGCTGTCGATCAGCAAATCAACTTCGTCCTGATTTATCCTAGGCAGGCTTACATCAGCTAAATGTTCCCATTTGCGTAACTCATTGCAGTCTGGAACTGACGTAGCTGATATCGGTAATCTATCAACCGACCATACTCGATCTAGTACAAGAGATCCGAGCCCTTCCAGTGAACTTACACTGAGTTTAACTTCACAACCTGCGATCTGTTCGCTAGTTTTGTTTACAGTAGTTATATTGAAACTAACAGACTTACCCTTCGCTCGCAGTTTTCTGACTAACTTGCTGCTACATAACGTTACATCGGAACCAGCATCCAACAGTGCGTACGTCTGTACGTGGTTGCTTCCATTCTTAACAATAACTGGTAAAATACGTAAACTTACCTTGTTTCCGGTAATCCCTGTATTCGTAACAGCAGAGTGTCCTGAAACGTCCTCGCTTCGGGGATGTAACATGGAATGATGCTTTTCCACGCAACCTGATACTTCACATGCACTCGGTTTCCTACAAAACTTTGCAAAATGCTTAAAATTCAGGCAGTTGTCGCACATTTTATGCTTACGAATTACGCGCTTCTTCGCTTCAAGATCTATCAACATAAATTTCTCACAATCTTTTAACCTATGCTTTTCATGGCAAAACACACAAGACAAAACGCGATACCCGTTCTCGCTCTCTGATTGAACCGCTAAAGTAGTCGTCTTCTCTCTCACATAGCCTTTCTTACTACCTTTCGCACGACTCTCACTCTTCGGTTCTCTCGCAAGATCTTGACCATACATGGTATTCGCTACAATTGACCTACTCTGTACAAATCTAAATAAATGTTCGAAATTGGGTTCTTGACCCGACTCAATTAATGCACTGGCTCGTTCCACCCACCTAGATCTTATATGCATGGGTAATCTTTTGACAATTTTTCTAAGATTTTCAGTGTTATTTATGTCCGAAATGAATCCAATCTGGGACAGGGTAATTTCACATTTCTCCATTTCCAGCGATAAGTCCATCAATCCTTGAACGTCATTTGCTTTCAATGGTTTATTAAACGATCGACATGAGCCCTAGCTATTAGATGGGATTTCCCGTAACGCGTCTGTAGGATCTGCTTGGCACGTCTATACCCGTCATCGGAACCCAGAACAACACAATCTTCTATGGAACGCCTGGCATCACCAGAACAATACTGGATCAGATAAGACAATTTGATTCTGTCATCCTGTATTTTACTTTCAACGTTGGTTTCAAAGTTTCTAATGAATTTACAATAATCTGCTGGGTTTCCACTAAATGTAAGTATTTCTGGTTTTGGTAAATTAAAATTTTCTTGGATAGTGTCCGAAATAACTTTGATTCCACGTAGCAATGTGTCCTGTTGACTACGTGATGGTTACGCTTTTGTATCAAATGGCGGAGCGGTTGTTCGGTCATGTATCATGTTAGGAGCGGTCATCTGCGCAACACCGTAAGCCGTATCAACAACGGGCTCTTGCTTCATACCCTCATTGTAAAAGCTTTCCTCAAGTGCTGCTTTCTCAATTTTTGCACACACTTCTTCTTCGTCAAGTTCAAATTGCAGCTGCCGTTGTTTTAGTTCAATTTCACGTCGTCTCCGTAGTTGCATTAACTCTAACTCGGCCATCTTACGCCGTGATGTGGAATTGCTTGATGCATTGCTACATGCATCCACATTGAAATCTGGTTTACTTCTATTAATCCACTGTTCAATATGTCCACATAATTCCTCATAATCCAGAGTCATTCGTTGTAATGACTGCTCAAGCTCATACTTTTCCTCCGACTCAACAAGTCCATGGAGGCAATCATGCACTTTCACAAAGTTGTCCCACAGTTCCACTATTTCGTCTCGCAGCTTGACAACACTGTCGCGGTTATCACTGCTTAGCATAGCTAACTCCGCGGCTTTATACAAGCGTGCCAAGCACGCAGCCTTTAGGGATCTTTCACGACTCACATCAGTAGCTGCTCCAGTTTCTGAGACATCAGCATCGCACTTTATATCCATTTTCACAAACACGCTAAATAACTTTTAAACGTCGTTAAATAACTAGCGGTCGATAGCTAGTCAACGTTCAATAACTGTTCTGTCACCGACAGACTGGCCCGGTTAACGCTTGGCGCAGGCCAGTTACCCAAACAAAACCAGGATTTATAGTTCTTACTCGCTTTTATTAACATTCAAGCTTTCAATCATAATCATTATCATTCAAACAAGCTGAAGCAATTGCGGTTATCTGAAATAAACAATACACAATATTCAAACAACAGGACATTCAACACAATAAGGCAATGAGCAATAAGTATACAATAATATTTTAAACAAAGATGCTCTCAATAATAATAGATCGAAGTCTTATAAACTCACACACAAATTCTCCCACACAACAACTACACTTTAAAGTAAAGTAACGTGAATAATTATGTACATTTACTTCAATTAAACTTTAACTTAATTTCCTAACATTAATAGTAAAACCCGAATGATGCTCTTAATTAAACGCGATAATTAACATAATACTTACTGAACGTTGGTGTTTTCCTGATTTCGTTGCTAAACAGTTTTCATTAATAAATACGTGTGTATAGTTCAAAGTTCTGATCGAGAGTGGCGTACAAACAAAGAATTTCTATAATCATCCACTAATTACTGGCCACTTGATGGTGTTAATAATGTATATACTATATAGATGCCAAGTCAAGTTTCCATGATCAAATCAGTTGATAAGCCCCTAATCCATTAAGTTTGTTTACTATAGTACTTACCAACTCGCATCTTGTAAGATGTGCGAACAACAGGTTTTGAAGCTTATCCTTTTGGTCTGATGGTAAATGGCCCAAGTCGACATTCAAATTACTCAGGAAGGTTTCCTTACTCGATTTGGTTTCAGATGAGTCCGTATCGTCATTTATAGTTTCGTGTTGCTTCTCATCCGGCTCACAGGAACGTAGAACCTTGACGTCTTGTAATTCGCATAATATGGTTTTCGGCTTGATCACTATGGTATTCGCTGACATGTTGAAGATTCTTACTGGAACCCTTGCCGTTGCTCCTGGCTGGTCTATCTTGACAATCCTTGGGCAGACTCTAATTCTGGAAGGTGCTTCTGTCGAACGCTCAGTTATAACAGAATCAGAATCAGCAGACTTGCGAACCATGCCAGAAAGAGTAGTACAGTGTAATCTGAGAAAACCGACACGTGGGAAACCGGAATTTTGTCCAAACCGACCAAATATTTTGGTCCCGAAATTTCTCTTCTTTAACTCAATGTAAAAGCTGTTTGAAAAACCGGAACCTTGCGAAATCTGAATACCGACGGCTACTTTGTCCCCCAACTAGTAATAATACACACAAATCAAAGCTTAAATACCGAACAAACAAATTACCAAACAATCAATTTGTTAAATAACCCCAGGGAATGCGTGAAAACTGTATAGAGAACCGTCGTAGGCCTCTGCTACGAAGGTGTTAATCGCCCATGTAAAACTTGTCGATAGAAGTGTAACGTAATAATTACGAAGGCGTGATACTCTTTACGATGAGCTCTCTTTCATGTAACAATGTGTGCTTTCACCAGAGCGTATTGAATAAAATAGTTTAACTCGCTTTTATCGTAAGTCATGCTATGAATTGTTTGTTCTTTAGGTCTATCGTGTTTTAATGTGTCCACTTAAATTTTAGTAATTTTCACGATGCGTTAATTTTAGGATGACACTTTATTTTGTGATACTTCGGATATCATCGTTGACATTATAACGATTGGTATAAATAAAAGGTATTTTTGTATTTATATTTGTTATTAGAAGCCCCTCATTAAACACCCGACACATGTTATGCACATATTGGCGCCTGATACTAAACAACACCAATCAAGGCCAACTACAACGCATTTAAGATAACAAAACAGTTGTAGTTTCACAATACCGAACTCTTGTGAAATCCGAACAAATCATGTGGTCCGAAGGGTGTTCGGTTTTCTCAGATAACACTGTAGTGGCAAATGGTGGCAGTTCGATATCTCTGACGTCGGTCGATTTAACCACTCCGAGTGACTCTGTACCTGTTACAGACATTAGAGCCGTTCTCCATGCAGGTGTTAACCTGTTTTCATCAATATCTGCCAAATATCTGATGACGTTCGTACCAACGACAACTGGAACACTTAGACTTTACTCGGTGGTCGAGACTACAAGTACCGGCACTGTGTACACTTCCTTACTGATATTAGGAACTTCCACATCAACCTCAATGTAACCAATGTATGGTATCTCATCACCACTTGCTCCAGTAATAGATAAATTACAAAGGTCTTTGCAAGAATGTAATTCTGGTTGTAGCTCCATTGTCTTATAAAAATCTTCACTAATAGTTGTAACCATAGACCCACTATCAATAAGTGCAGCAGTGCAAATTCCATTTATGACAATTTCCGACTCATTTACTACCCCTATCAATTTTTCAAAAATATTCAGCTTCTTCTTAGTTTTAATTGGGCTTGTCTTCTAGTTCTCCAATCGCCCATTCATAGAAAACCCTACCGGTTTAAAGAATCCTGCGTGTTCTCGTTTTCTGCTTCCTGACCATGACGTTCTGGTGGTCTATCTCTCTGGGTATTTCCTCTTCCTCGTCCTCTCGTGTATCCACCTCTGTAAGGCCTCCGGCCTCTTGACTGTCCTTGATTATTCATCCACCTTTCTATCCAAACTTTCTATCTTATTGATGAGTTATTTCAGTATATTGTCAGAATCGGTGGTGACATCCTGTGTAAATATTCTTGATTTATGGGCGGTACCTTGTCTCTGTTTAGATCCACTTCTTTCTTTTGCAATTTTTATTTCGAACTCCTCGGATCTAACTTTATTCCTTAAAACTTCAAAACTGACACCACCCTCAAAATGTACTCTTGTTGCATCTCTCAACTGGTCATTCCTGAGACCTCTCCAAAACCGCTTCCGGAGCATTTCCTGCTTTTCAAACTCTGTCAGGATCGCCTTTCTTGATGCTTGGAGCAACCTGTCCTCTAAGCGAAGGCTCCATTCCACCACAGTTTCGTCGACTTCTTGCTCTGCCATGAAGAAGTGGCTCAATATACAGTCACGGCTGGCAATGTTGCCGAAAGCATCTTTCAGTTTTTGCACCACATCATTGACCATGGCAGTAGGACCTAAATGGAGCATAATCCGTTTGGCCTGTCCCCTTAATGATTTCCTCACGGCCTGCATAATCACAATCTCTTGGTAGCTTGCCTGCACATTTTGAACTTCCATCTTCCACTCTTCAAAGGTGGCCTCGTTCTTGGGTCTCGGTTCTGTACCTGAATACTGTGTCAAATTCAATTTTATATTTAAATTGTCATTCATTCTAGGTAAACTAGTATGTACTCTTGATCCTGTACCTTCCTGTTCATGACGTTCTGCTTCTGCTGTGGTACCCAACACTTCTTTCCTAGCCATCAACTCCTGGATTTTCCTGTCTATATCATCTATAATCTGTCTATGTCCTTTATCATTGAGATATTTACGGTAAAATAACATACTGCTATTAGCATGAAGTTGCTGGGGCTTTAGGCAGCTAAAACAACATGTATGTAGTTCAGCTGTTTTACTGTTGTAACTAGGTCATTCAGTTTAGGCATTCCACCTTTTTTGCTGAAACTATGCCGTTCAGCTTTTTAACAGCCATGACTAGGGCGGATCATTTTTCATGTTTTCGGCAGTGTGTTGGGCACTTCTACTTTTAGGATTTTTGACAGCTAAAACTATGCATTATAGTCGTTTTACTGAGGAAACTGGGTCATTGAGCTAGGGCATTCAGTCTTTTGGTTGCTGTAACTAATATTTAATTATACAGCTTGGTTGGATATGCACTGGTATGTGCTTTTTGTTTTCTGTGCTCGGTTGTTTCACTTGGGCATTGTGTCTGGTGCATTTTTAATGTTTTCTGTGCTCGACCTAATAGATAAGTACTCATATTTATTCTACATCACATTGACAATCACACCATTCGGTACACGAATTGAAAGTATATTACACCAGATTAGTAAATGCCGAAGTCTAACAATCCTTCATACATAGACTTTGGACACTTAAGGATAAAACAGCATTGATAACAATCTATAAATGTTTACACCATCAATTGGATTAATCGGTCTTAAAATATCTTTAAAAATGCCCCCGACAAAACTGATGATTTGGCTTCTAACTAAATTGCAAATGTTAAAATCAGTGAGTGTATATGTTATACCACATATTAATATACCCGACTGAATAGAAATATTTCGATTAAATTGTGTCAGCATGACACTATCGGGTGTTCAAACATAAGATGGGCACCTCTTGTACATTTAAAGTAGAAATATATAACTATAGTTATTCATTAAAAACATTTGAAAATAAGATAAACTGATTGGTAACCAAGATGTAATCTGGCATGTATCGCTGATTGGTAATGGTAACCTAGTTGTTGTCTCGCATGTATCGCTGCTGGGTAATGGTAACCTAGTTGTAGTCTCGCATGTATCGCTGCTGGGTAATGGTAACCTAGTTGTAGTCTCGTATGTATCGCTGCTGGGTAATGGTAACCTAGTTGTAGTCTCGCATGTATAGCTGCTGGGTAATGGTAACCTAGTTGTTGTCTCGTATGTATCGCTGCTGGGTAATGGTAACCAAGTTGTAGTCTCGCATGTATCGCTGATTGGTAATGGTAACCTAGTTGTAGTCTCGCATGTATCGCTGCTGGGTAATGGTAACCTAGTTGTAGTCTCGCATGTATCGCTGCTGGGTAATGGTAACCTAATTGTAGTCTCGCATGTATCGCTGATGGGTAATGGAAACCTAGTTGTAGTCTCGCATGTATCGCTGATGGGTAATTGAAACCAAGATGTAGTCTCGCATGTATCGCTGCTGGGTAATGGTAACCTAGTTGTAGTCTCGCATGTATCGCTGCTGGGTAATAGAAACCAAGATGTAGTCTCGCATATATCGCTGCTGGGTAATGGTAACATAGATGTAGTCTCTCATGTATCGCTGCTGGGTAATGGTAACCTAGTTGTAGTCTCGCATGTATCGCTGCTGGGTAATGGTAACCAAGTTGTAGTTTCGCATGTATCGCTGCTGGGTAATGGTAACCAATATGTAGTCTCGTATGTATCGCTGCTAGGTAATGGTAACCAAGATGTAGTCTCGCTGCTGGGTAATGGTAATCAAGATGTAGTCACGCTGTTGGGTAATGGTAACCAAGATGTAGTCTCGCATGTATCGCTGCTGGGTAATGGTAACCAAGATGCAGTCTCGTATGTATCGCTGTTGAGTAATGGTAACCAAGATGTAGTCACGCTGCTGGGTAATGGTAACCAAGATGTAGTCACGCTGATGGGTAATGGTAACCAAGATGTAGTCTCGCATGTATCGCTGCTGGGTAATGGTAACCAAGTTGTTGTCACGCATGTATCGCTGGTTGGTAATGGTAACCAAGATGAAGTCTCGCAGGTATCGCTGCTGGGTAATGGTAACCTAGTTGTAGTCTCGGATGTATCGCTGCTGAGTAATGGTAACCTAGATGTAGTCTCGCTGCTGGGTAAGGGTAACCTAGTTGTAGTCTGGCATGCATCGCTGCTGGGTAATGGTAACCTAGTTGTAGTCTCGCACGTATCGCTGCTGGGTAATGGTAACCAAGATGTAGTCTCGCATGTATCGCAGCTGGGTAATGGTAACCAATATGTAGTCTTGCATGTATCGCTGCTGAGTAATGGTAACCTAGATGTAGTCTCGCTGCTGGGTAAGGGTAACCTAGTTGTAGTCTGGCATGTATCGCTGCTGGGTAATGGTAACCAAGATGTAGTCTCGCATGTATCGCTGCTGGGTAATGGTAACCAAGATGTAGTCTCGCATGTATCGCTGCTGAGTAATGGTAACCAAGATGTAGCCACGCTGCTGGGTAATGGTAACCAAGATGTAGCCACGCTGCTGGGTAATGGTAACCAAGATGTAGTCACGCTGCTGGGTAATGGTAACCAAGATGTAGTCTCGCTGCTGGGTAATGGTAACGAAGATGTAGTCTCGCATGTATTGCTGCTGGGTAATGGTAACCAAGTTGTAGTCACGCGTGTATCGCTGCTGGGTAATGGTTACCAAGATGTAGTCTCGCATGTATCGCTGCTGGTTAATGGTAACCAAGTTGTAGTCTCGCATGTATCGCTGATTGGTAATGGTAACCTAGTTGTAGTCTCGCATGTATCGCTGCTGGGTAATGGTAACCTAGTTGTAGTCTCGCATGTATCGCTGCTGGATAATGGAAAACCTAATTGTAGTCTCGCATGTATCGCTGATGGGTAATGGAAACCTAGTTGTAGTCTCGCATGTATCGCTGATGGGTAATGGTAACCTAGTTGTAGTCTCGTATGTATCGCTGCTGGGTAATGGTAACCTAGTTGTAGTCTCGCATGTATCGCTGCTGGGTAATGGTAACCAAGTTATAGTCTCGCAAGTATCGCTGCTGGGTAATGGTAACCAATATGTAGTTTCGCATGTATCGCTGCCGGGTAATGGTAACCTATATGTCGTCTCACATGTATCGCTGCTGGGTAATGGTAACCTAGTTGTAGTTTCGTATGTATCACTGCTGGGTAATGGTAACCAAGATGTAGTCTCGCATGTATCTCTGTTGGGTAATTGTAACCAAGATGTAGTCTCACATGTATCGCTGCTGAGTAATGGTAACCAAGACGTAGTCTTGCTGCTGGGTAATGGTAACCAAGATGTAGTCACGCTGCTGGGTAATGGTAACCGAGATGTAGTCTCGCATGTATCGCTACTGGGTAAAGATAACCTAGTTGTAGTCTCGAATGTATCGCTGCTGGGTAATGGTAACCAAGATTTAGTTTCGCAGGTATCGCTGCTGGGTAATGGTAACCTAGATGTAGTCTCGCATGTATCGCTGCTGGGTAATGTTAACATAGATGTAGTTTCGCATGTATCGCTGCTGGGTAATGGTAACCAAGATATAGTCTCGCATGTATCGTTGCTGGGTAATGGTAACCAAAATGTTGTCTCGCATGTATCGCTGCTGGGTAATGATAACATATATGTAGTCTCGCATGTATCGCTGCTGTGTAATGGTAACCAAGATGTAGTATCGCATGTATCGCAGCTGGGTAATGGTAACCAAGTTGTAGTCTCGCATGTATCGCTGTTTGGTAATTGAAACCAAGTTGTAGTCTCGCATATATCGCTGCTGGGTAATGGTAACCAATTTATAGTCTCGCGTGTATTGCTGCTGGGTAATGGTAACCAAGCTGTAGTCTCGTATGTATCGCTGCTGGGTAATGGTAACCAAGTTGTAGTTTCGCATGTATCGCTGATGGGTAATGGTAACCTATATGTAGTCTCGCATGTATCGCTGCTGAGTAATGGTAACCAAGATGTAGTCACGCTGCTGGGTAATGGTAACCAAGTTGTAGTTTCGCATGTATCGCTGCTGGGTAATGGTAACCAAGATGTAGTCACGCTGCTGGGTAATGGTAACCAAGATGTAGTCACGCTGCTGGGTAATGGTAACCAAGTTGTAGTTTCGCATGTATCGCTGCTGGGTAATGGTAACCTAGATGTAGTCTCGCATGTGTCGCTGCTGGGTAATGGTAACCAAGATGTAGTCTCGTATGTATCGCTGCTGGGTAATGGTAACCAAGATGTAGTCACGCTGCTGGGTAATGGTAACCAAGATGTAGTCTCGTATGTATCGCTGCTGGGTAATGGTAACCAAGATGTAGTCACGCTGCTGGGTAATGGTAACCAAGATGTAGTCTCGCATGTATCGCTGCTGGGTAATGGTAACCAAGATGTAGTCACGCTGCTGGGTAATGGTAACCAAGATGTAGTCTCGCATGTATCGCTGCTGGGTAATGGTAACCTAGATGTAGTCTCGCATGTATCGCTGCTGGGTAATGGTAACCAAGCTGTAGTCTCGTATGTATCGCTGCTGGGTAATGGTAACCAAGTTGTAGTTTCGCATGTATCGCTGATGGGTAATGGTAACCTATATGTAGTCTCGCATGTATCGCTGCTGAGTAATGGTAACCAAGATGTAGTCACGCTGCTGGGTAATGGTAACCAAGTTGTAGTTTCGCATGTATCGCTGCTGGGTAATGGTAACCAAGATGTAGTCACGCTGCTGGGTAATGGTAACCAAGATGTAGTCACGCTGCTGGGTAAGGGTAACCTAGTTGTAGTCTGGCATGTATCGCTGCTGGGTAATGGTAACCAAGATGTAGTCTCGCATGTATCGCTGCTGGGTAATGGTAACAAAGATGTAGTCTCGCATATATCGCTGCTGGGTAATGGTAACCAATTTATAGTCTCGCGTGTATTGCTGCTGGGTAATGGTAACCAAGCTGTAGTCTCGTATGTATCGCTGCTGGGTAATGGTAACCAAGTTGTAGTTTCGCATGTATCGCTGATGGGTAATGGTAACCTATATGTAGTCTCGCATGTATCGCTGCTGAGTAATGGTAACCAAGATGTAGTCACGCTGCTGGGTAATGGTAACCAAGTTGTAGTTTCGCATGTATCGCTGCTGGGTAATGGTAACCAAGATGTAGTCACGCTGCTGGGTAATGGTAACCAAGATGTAGTCACGCTGCTGGGTAATGGTAACCAAGTTGTAGTTTCGCATGTATCGCTGCTGGGTAATGGTAACCTAGATGTAGTCTCGCATGTGTCGCTGCTGGGTAATGGTAACCAAGATGTAGTCTCGTATGTATCGCTGCTGGGTAATGGTAACCAAGATGTAGTCACGCTGCTGGGTAATGGTAACCAAGATGTAGTCTCGTATGTATCGCTGCTGGGTAATGGTAACCAAGATGTAGTCACGCTGCTGGGTAATGGTAACCAAGATGTAGTCTCGCATGTATCGCTGCTGGGTAATGGTAACCAAGATGTAGTCACGCTGCTGGGTAATGGTAACCAAGATGTAGTCTCGCATGTATCGCTGCTGGGTAATGGTAACCTAGATGTAGTCTGGCATGTATCGCTGCTGGGTAATGGTAACCTAGATGTAGTCTCGCATGTATCGCTGCTGGGTAATTGAAACCAAGTTGTAGTTTCGCATGTATCGCTGATGGGTAATGGTAACCATGATGTTGTCACGTATGTATCGCTGCTGGGTAATGGTGACCAAGATGAAGTATTGCATGTATCGCTGCAGGGTAATGGTAACCAAGATGTAGTCTCGAATGTATCGCTGCTGGGTAATGGTAACCAAGATGAAGTCTCGCATGTATCGCTGCTGGGTAATGGAAACCTTGTTGCAGAACCAAATAGTTTATTCGGACAGATCTAATGCTTTTATGTGAATTAAAACGAAATATACCATTTGAACAGCAAAACATACACCTTAAAGCTGATATTATTGTAATATAATGCCAAATTATTACCTGATAACCCATTATTTCCATCAATAATATTAAGACACGTTATTGTCTCTTGCAGAGGGTGTTACGGTGTGTTTACGAAGTCCAGTTATGATGTTATGCTCTCTTACCGAAAACATTTATAAGCAAGACATCTTTCAGAATCCACTTTGTGTACAATTTATTTTATGAACATGTTATGAAGTGATCGATGGGAACAAAAACTTGTTAGTAAGTCATTTGGGATCATTTTAACTTCATACACGTAGGTGTTTTAAATATAATTTTACTAATAAAAGTACTAATAGATAAATTGCAGATTCACACAAATACAAACAGTATTATGTAACAACTGCACATTATCTACAGATATGTTGGATCGGCGTTCTTTTACAATAAATCTTTTATACTACCGTAATCAGTATGTAATAGTGCCTAGAACCTCTAGTATTAATTTTAATAATAGCAATACTTGTATTTAAAAATTATGTTAAGCTATGATCATTAAATAATAGTTGACATTTTTGAGTTCTGGAACCATATTTTCTTAAGGATCAAATGACATTAGCATAGACACATTAAAGTGAACAACAAGATACATTGAGAACCATTTCAAGTTTATACAACGATTTGTCTCTTTCTGTGTTCAAAGCGGAATGGCCGGAATGGGCCCTACACATGATTGTCGTATCTGTATGGTATCTTACAACCACTGATCTTTCCAACTTCAACCTTTATTTGGTGATTGGTGTCATCAAATGAATGAGCCTTTGTTTGTTAGACAGACCTTCAACATATTAAATCATATTATCATGTACATATCTTTTTTATCGTTTTGCCTTAACATTCAAAATGGCTGCAACTGCCATTCGTCTACTAGGCCTTCCAGACGGATGTTACAATATTCATCTATATAATTAAAAGAAAACAAAACTCAACTGTCTAAACAACGCGTTTCGCTTTAATAGCTTCTTCAGGTTTAGTTGTATTGAATAACAAACATAATGTATATACATATACCTTATATGTCTTATTAGACGCGTCCATTATTGAAGTTAAATCAGCATGTCTCATTATTATCATTTATTTTTGGCAAAATGTGTAGTGAGAGTAAAAATACAGCAATAAGGCACTGCATACGTAGGCACGACGATGGAAATATTTCATATCTTAACTTCTTAAAAGCAGGTCTTCTCAAATTTGCTACACTGGACGGTGCTTGTACCATGAGCTATACACCAGAAGTAAGAGAGTTCAGGGCAGTTGATAAATCCATGTTCAAATAGATGAAAACTGTCGAGATTCTCTGAAGTCTCCACACCCATTAACATGCTAATGTTTAAAGCACCCGTATAGACTGACTCACTATCTTCATGCGAGATTTCCATCATGAAGTCTTCGTGAATTATCTATAACGCATTCGTTAAGAGGCCATTAAACAATATTTGATGTCGTTAAGAGTGCATGACATTCGCTCAAAAACAGCAACTTATTTCTTATTGCCTGGGATGCATAAACATATGTTAATACAAGTATAATAGCAAAACTAGTTAAAAAAGATCATTGTCTGGTTAAACTATTTCATTTGTAATGTATTTCGTCGACGTGTTAAACAAAATGTGTACTTTCTTTCATTTTCACAAACCTGCACAAGTTAAGGTATAAATATAAATTAACTACAAGCGAGTGATTATATATTTTGCATTATCATTTAGAACAAACACTAACCTGTCAATGAGTCGAACTATTGTGGTAATGTATCTATTATTCGAAGAGTAATACGGAATAAAGCAGATACACTCAAAAGCGTGCGTTCAGATGTGTAAAGAGTTCATCGCATTTTTCACCAAAATACTATACCATGATATCGTAAAGAGTCGTCTTAAGTTTTGTCATCGTTCCGTACCAGTGACGTATCACACACAAATTCCCTGTGTCAGATGTCGGATGTCGGATGTCAGATGTCGGATGTCGGATGTCGGATGTCGGATGTCGGATATCAGATGTCAGATGTCAGATATTGGAGTCAATAAGGCAGCAAAACAAGTCGAATTCCCACTAACTTACTTATTTCAGCCGAACGCAAATAAACTAGGAAAATGTATATAAACGGAAATTTGCGTTCGTGTCTAATCAATTTGTATATTGTGTGTTTGCATTTAATCAGTTCAAGTGAATGTATACACGATTATTCCGATTGAATAGCATTGTCTATAAAAACATTGTAATTTCTCGTATTAATTCCTCTGATTGCTGAAAATGCATGAATGTATGGATATGTGGCTTAGTGTATATATTGTATTGATAACAATTGTCTTTTTACTAAATTAAAATGGTGAAAACAATACAACACATCGCTGGCTTAGAATTAGAAGTTAGTAAGTACTACTTACAACATTATAGAATGCAGGCATATTTGAAATATCCATCTCAAGGCGCTTCTTATGAGCCTATTTTCATGAAAATCGGAAGTGGTCATGTTGACCAAACTCAAATTGAAAAAGCATGTTTTTCCATATGTAAAGAGTAGTTTTCAGAGTTTTTCTTGTTTTCTCAAAATATCGATTTTATACGTACGACCTTCTAATTCTACACCTGCGATAATGTATTTTGATAATTCATTGTTTGTATACAAGTGACATACCTCTTAATAAACGGTCTGCATAGCTGAGAATATTTGACCTGTCGGTAATTTATACTCGCCTTTTCGATATTGTACTGTAAGAATGCGTTGATTCGTAAAATTAACCACTCTGATTGGACGACATATGAGCACGGATATTTGAGGAGTCCGTGTTAAATGTTCTAAGCTATATATATTAGAAATAAAACGTTATTAGAATTAAACTATGTTGATATACTAACCGTTAACTGCTAGAAATCCACATAACAAAACTATTACCCCGAACATGGTATCCAAGTACTCGTGCATGCTGACGAACCTGTTAGTCGATCCAGACTGAAGAAAAGTTATATTTACTTCAGTCTATGAAATACACTTTCTTTGTGCGTCGACATACATTAGCAGTGATTTCTTGGAACTTATCGTAGCAAAGAGTCGGTAAGTGCCGTTAACACATAAATAATAAATTGTCCTGGACAAATATAACTTTTTTATCAATAATTAAGTAGTTGATAAAAGAATGCATTAGTTTTTTTTACTTTTTTCAAACTTGTTCTACGTACTACGTACATGAATGGGTTAGCATGATTGTGCTTTGTCATAACATGATAGGGCTCAATTAGGTATTCCAGTTTTTCCAACTTATATTAATCACTGTCGACACCTCATTCCTGATGTTATCCATCGCCACGAGGGTATGAGAGGAGAGAGGTCAGTTCTCCTTTTATGCTGAGCGGCTAGCAAGGGATTACTGGTGTATCACCAGCCAAATGTGTTTTTATTGATTTCTAATGTAAATGACAATACTTTAAAAACACACAGAAAATAACCAATAGCATTTACAATTTAATCAACAAAAAAACTATCGCTATTTTTTTTTTAAATGTTTGCAAAAGTGGAAAAGTTTTGCGCAATTTGTGGGCTGATGTATAAGGAAGCATGTATCTACGCATATTATGAAACCATTGTTGTGACCCAACACTTATTTGTTTAAGTGGGGGCATATAAAAGTGGTGCTGTCCTTGTGGTGTGTGTTGTCTGTTTGTTATTTTCTTGTCGCCTGGCTCTTGTTCCGTGTTAGTTTGACTGACTGAGGCGGCAGACTTTCGGGATGGCATGCCCGGTTTTGTATTACATGTTCTTGTGCTGGTTTTGGGGAGGCGTAAGCCTCTCTATACTACCATTGTCCATTTCTTAATGCAACCTGAACCGCCTTTAGGCTGCTATGTGCATCCGTATTTAAGTAGTTCCAGAAACTGTAAAATTCCCAATACTGATACATATGTTTCTCCAGGTTTTTAAACTGATTTAATTCAATCAGCAACATTAGTTTATTCTAAGAACAACAATTATTGTGAAAATGTTCGTTAAATCGATATTTGTGCAGATAATCACTTCGCCGGGTCGATATCGGACTTGTTTCGTAATATGAAAATGACGTGTTCATCAAATGTCCCGGCTGTATAGCTTTTTTAGAATGTTCAGACCAGGGTCACGTGATGGTTTATCAATGAATCGTATATTGTCTGAAAAGTACTGTTATGCAATCATATGGTCTGGTTATGTTTGGCACGGTCAGTGCCCTTTCGAGTTACGCTGTACCCTGTCCGACTTAATATGATCTTTTTGTGAATTTTCGATTTACAGCGATGCTCATTATTTGATTTTATTGTTATCTTTCAAGGGACTGGTTTGCATATAACTTCTAGGAGACATGCATAAATTATTATTTAATTTACATTTCAAATTTTAACTCAACCATTTATCAATAGTCGAGAAATAATGAAATAAATAGGTGTTTCGTGTGGAGTGTTATTAAGTATACACTTTTGAATTCTAATGTTTTTTATTTTTATGCTTATGGTAATGACATATTTTCACCTCGGTATTATCGTTAGAGACATAGATGACGTCAGAAAATGAAAAGGGCTGTGTGGTAATAGACATTATGAGGTATTTCTAGACATATGTTTTGTAAAATATTTTGTTTCATCCAATTCCTTCTGTATTAATGTTATATAGTCCGTTTGTCTCTGTGTCATTGGATTTTAGAATATTTAACCCAGTCTACGAGGTGATTGAACGACCTTCGTACAAAGTAAATATGCCCGCTTTCAAAAGACGACAATGAATTATTGAAGGGGTCCATTATATTGAAACCTTTAAAAGATTACAGTGCAGTGCCCAAAGCTTTATCAAGCTCAGTGAGTAAAATATATATGATGAAGTATTGCATAAATAATGTTTTATTGGTTAAAAATATTGTGGTTTTTTTATCAATTGGAAATATTTATGCAGTAAAGTTAAAAGATAACATAAAAATTGCTTTTAAACATCAAATTCAAGTAAAAAGCAAACACCGTACAGCTGGTTATTTCCGCGTGTGTAATATTGTGCGTTTTTTGCAAATATGAGTGCGTATTTTTCTACTGTTTTTAATTCCTACTTATTGCGAAATGAGAAGAATAAATTTCTACTGTTTGCTAAATGAGAAGACTCAATTTCTGCTGATTATAGAACTGGTTCTGTATCATACAACCAGGCAGGTATTTTCAAACTGATATACAATAATTATACAACGAAACATATTTTTCAGTTATTGCGTTCATTGTTCTTAGTCCTTCATCAAGTCTGATAGATCCATAGACACTAACGGCAATGGTTATCTCCGTTCCGCATGTAACTTATTGATAAATCGTATCGATAATTACACTTCGAGGCACTTTTAACTGTGCTGTTTTCAATTTCTAATAACTTTTTCGTTCGTTAATATCTTGGAACGCAATTTTGTGTATTTGGTTGTTAGTCGACATACAACTTAATCCAATATATATATCTAACTGTTCAATGAATATTGTCCATTGGACTACTGTGAAAATAACGATTAAAGGAATTGCACGAGAAAAAAATAGAATTAGTTCATGCTTAAAGTTATAAATACAGTATCATGCTATATAGAAACATTTTAAGATACAAAAAAACACAGGTCACTATTATTTGTTAAGGAGTGATATGTCATTTGATTGGCAATATTCGCCACAAGGGTATGAGAGAAGTCCCCTGTACCTTTAATGCTGGACGTAAAGCAAGGGAATTTCTGGTACCAATTTTATTTCGTCTTTGGTATTATGCAACATTTTCATAGTTACCAAGAATAATTGAACATTTTAATAGTTCGAAATACTACGAAAGAGCAGTGGAAATCATAATATCGATTTCGTGAATTTTCACCTTAATTCTAGGACTTGAAATCAACAGGGACAAATGGAGTGTCTCAAATGTCAGATATATGCATTAGGAACACACAAATTATAAATAATATTATGTATTATCTCTCTTGTAATAGATTACTGTTTCGTTCAACATTGTGAAATATCCGCATGAATCACCAAAGCTTTATAGTGCAAATGTTATAAACTAGAATGCATTGATAACAAATCAATGTTTACACAATACATGTAGATCTATAATACAAAGTGAAGAGTGGATACCCAAATTTATATGCCCGTGAATATAAACCTGTCAGGGGTGTATCTTTGTTCATGATTAACTTTGTTTGGTCCTGATTTTAAAAGTGATTGTTGATTTGTAACGTAGTAATGACAGTATTATCGTAGGTGCTAATGGTAAAGAAATACCACAGGCCACATTACAGTGTTATCGTATTTGCTGAAGTTACGAAATGTCATATGCAACATTACAGTGTCACCGTATTTGCAATGATAAGCAAAAGTCACATATGGATTGACAGTATTATCGTAGTTGTTATGGTAACCATATAGCATAGACAACATTACATCCTTATCGTAGTTGTTATTGTAACCATATATCATAGGCAACATTACATCCTTATCGTGGTTGTTATTGTAACCATATAACAAAGGCAACATTACGTCCTTATCGTAGTTGTTATTGTAACCATATAACAAAGGCAACATTACGTCCTTATCGTAGTTGTTATGGTAACCATATATCATAGGCAACATTACATCCTTATCGTAGTTGTTATTGTAACCATATATCATAGACCACATTACATTCTTATCGTAGTTGCCATGGTAACCATATATCATAGACTACATTACATCCTTATCGTAGTGGCTATGGTAACCATATAACATAGGCAACGTAACACTATCATCGTAGTTGTTATGGTAACCATATATCATAGACAACATTACATCCTTATCGTAGTGGCCATGGTAACCATATATCATAGATAACTTTACAATACATGCATTGTCATAATTTTTACGAAAATCAAATATCATAGGCAACATTACAGTATTATTGTTGTTGCAATAAACATTTCTCACAGTTGCAGTATTAGCGTAGTTGCTATGGTAACCAATTATCCTGCGTATAGTCTAGTGACGCAGCGGTCGAGTCCACTAAACCGGTGTAAAAACAATTATAAAGGCTTATACTGAACAAACCACTATACTTTCAATGCTAAACTAACTACCTGTTCAGACAATGGTTGTGATTTTTTTGCGTACACACAAACTGCAACGTCACTGTCACAATATCATAACTGAACTATAACATAACATTGTTATCGTAGAAAGGACAACATTATCGTTTTTACTATGGTTCACATTAGTGTACTGTTACTGTACTTGTATTACTTACAATGTAAGAATGTTACCACAGTCGCCTCCAGCCTAATGAAATAGCGTCCGTAAGGTAATGGTGTTTTCAGGATTTTGTTTTCTAACCGCGGCATTCCAAGTACAAACACATTATAATCATACCGACTTTATGAACTGATACATTGAACACTGACTGAGTGTGTTCCTGTTAATTTTCTCTAATTCTCTTGACTATCCAGAAATTGGAACCAGTGAGATTTGTTTCATCAAAATTAATTACAACGGTATATTGATGGCTAATGGGGCTTTAGATATATAACAACGTACAGGCCTGTATTAATGATAACTTGTCGTGCTATCTCGCTCTCAATGTCAAAGTTTTCAGTACACTAAAATATCAAACGCGAGTATAACGACTGTGATAACGATGGATATATATTAATTGTATTCTGAAAACAACATTGATGGTGCCGTATATTTTTGCAATACAATTTGATTGAACATTTTTATATCATGTTGATTTAATTCAAACCGGCAGCGGGTGCTTGAGACATTTTTCTCGTTGATAAAAAATGGCGGACAATCAACCGGAAGTAGGTGGGCGTGTGGGTAAAATGTGTCAGCTCTGTTTAATCAAAAACATTCAACGTGCAGCTGAAGTATTCTGTCCAACTTGTAATGAATTCCAATGTAATGATTGCACGAGCGGTCATACAATTTACGCCACCATGAAAGATCACACAATGTTAAGCGTTTCTGAAGGTTTGTCCTATGTTACTGAAAAACTTGATCTGAAAGGACTTGATTTTTGTAAGAAACATAATCTACCATTTGAATTCTTCTGTGAAGATGATAAAGTATTATTTTGCAGTAAGTGTGCTATCGTTGGTCACAAAAGATGCCTTAATGTGTCAGAGATTGAAAATAAAGCCAACGACGGTCAGTGTGACACACTGAGAGATCAACTACAACAAGCCATAACAACAACAAACCAAGTTTTGGAGAACTTAACAGAAGCAGAGGCGCGTTTAACTGCCGACATCGAGAATATTCCAAAGAGGCTATCGGAAATGAGGGCAAATATCATTCAGATGTTTGACGAATTTGCTGAGAAGGTGACACAAGACGCTTACACGTATAGAGACCACACCACTGCAGGCTGGAAGAAGAGAAAACTTGAATGTGAAACCAAACTGAAGAATATGATAAACTCCATGGATACAATGGACAATGTTGTAACAAAAGGAACACCATCGCAACAATTCATAACCTCGCACAGTTTGAGAGAAACAATACAAAAGAACGGAAAGATCGCAGACGTATTATCCGCAGATTTGGGGACATTAGATATTTCATGTAACTTTGACAAACAATTTGAGACATTGAGAACTAGTGTAGTTTCTGCAATGAAACATAGTGAATTTAAGTTAAAATTCAGCGTCCCTAAGACGACAAAGCTCGTACAGATCGCTTCATTAGATTTGAAGCAGTCCGGTGATGATGTGGGAGAGCCATTGTATACCGGTATAGATTTCTTACCTGATGGCAGACTGGTGGTGGTAGACAATGAGAATAGTAAATGTTTGCTTTATGATGAGAATCTGAGCCTGAAGTCTGCATACAAACTACCATATCAACATCCGTGTAGTTTAGTTGTTGTGTCTGATGATGAGATTGCTATAACATCGAGCGGTAACTACAGACTGGACTTTCTTCATGTAGGTAAATCAAATGAAATAACATTGAATAGAACATGTAAGGTCAATGTTCAATATGACTCTATATGTATGAAGGATGATGATAACTTTGTTGTCGGTACTATAAATCACGATACACCAGTACGTATTGTATCAATGTCTGGTGAAGAGAAGGACTTGGACATCGCGTTTCCATCAAAGATATATTCAATAGACACTAGCTCCTGTACGTATATACGCGACCAGGATAAAGTCGTGCTGACTGATAGGGAAGCAGATACGGTATTTATCTACAACCTAAAGTCAGATGAGAAGGTTTCTATCCAGGATAAACGCACCAAGAAACCGTATGGTGTGGCAGTTAGTCGATATAATCACGTATTTGTAGGAAGTAACTCTACATCATCGTTAGTAGAGACAACTCCTGCAGGTCGTGTATTGTCATCACATCAGGTAGATATGTATGCCCCTCGTTATATTGCCATATCTAAGGACAGAAGACGACTTGCGGCGGTCTCAGCTGTAGCAACTGGATCCCGTATGTTAAAACTGTACAACTTACTATCTGAATAAACGCGTATACACAAACTGTGTATTATTGACTCTATGGGCGAAGATAACAAAAAGTGGACTAAACCTTAAACAATAGATTAGACTATGCAAAAGAAACTCATGCTCCAGGATTAAACGAGCATGTGTTGATAAGTCTATGTAGAGGGATTATATACTTGTATATTCATTAACCGATATTTGTTTAATGTGTTTCAATTAGAGGATTATTAATGAATTTTGTATACGTCCAAATGATCCACGTGTTTGTTGGCAGCTCCGATACAACATCGTTGGTGTGTTAGCAATGTTTCCGAATCAGAATATAACTTTGACTTGTTCGAGTAGAAGTTTTGTGCAGAGCGGTTCTTGGAGTACAGAAATGTATATGTGTAGGGGAATGTTTGAATGGTATATTTGAGGAGGTGAAATCATGTATGCTTATACCATGAAAAATAGATATCGGTGTACCTCCGTAGCTCAATGGTTAGCGCGCTTGCCGTCTTATCTGGCGATCCGGGTTCAAATACGGATGTAAGCACTCATATGCTTGCCATATTTCAATAGAAAGCTGACTGGCAAATAAAGGGCATGCTCGGCTAGTACTCAGTACGTAACTCTTGTGGATATCTTTATCACCGTTGTGATACATTAAGACTCATCTGATTATGTCCTTGCTGAATCGCTTCATCGTGCTCTGGAACAATGAGTAGCCCTATTTGACAAGTTTTGCCTCTAAACATGCTTTAAAACATGAATTAGAGGAATGCTTTAATGTGAGATAAACATGCGCGATATCTGCGCATCGTTTTCATAATTTACTGTTTATATGACGATGGCTTCTTATGCATGTTTGACTGTATTATCAATCATTGAAGTTTGTGGGTGATATTATGATAGTTGGTATTGTACATCTAGTATGTATACATGTTTTTATTTATGAGCCAGTCTCCAGGAAACCTGCTATAATGACATTATGAAATTACTATATGTAACAAGATTTTGATTCTATTTTAAGTAATTGACCCATATAGTACTATACCTTAGCTTAAAATTTTCCTATGAATTATGTCGAAAACACTTACTTCGTTGCTATGGTGACCAATTTCAGAACAATACTCCGATTGAGAAAAACGAGGATTTAGTAGTAGCCTTTCTCTGAATGCAAACAATTTCGATTTTGATATAAATTTTGAACAGTGAAACATAATTATAGAATTTGGTACTATTTTGAACAGTTTATGTCCAGAATTGATCAAATGGTGTAATAATGAAATACTTATTTCAGTTACGTATAATAACGTTTGAATGACGTCTGCGACGTCACACAAAAAGCTCCGAATAGGGACTCTACAAAAACAGCTGTAACTTCCTTAAAACTCAAGGTATTAACATAATTTATTGTGCAATTTGCTTATTTAACATTATCCTGTAATACTATGGAAAATCTTAAAGTCAATATTTTTGTCAAAATAGCGGGATTTTCTGGAGACAGGCTCATATATTATATTTCAAATCCTCGACAGTGACGTCTTCGCATAGATATATTTAACCATTATACAAAACATAGTACATTAAAACCAAACCTCTGTAGAGCAACACCCTGTGGGAGCTGCACATATTGGTCGTTTTTTAGAGGTTGTTGCTCCACACAGGCTATATCTTTAGTAAAAAGTGACTTAGGTAAATTTTGAAGTTGTAGTCATAGAGAGCTTGCAGCTACACAGGGAGTCGCTCTAGAGAGGTAATACTGTATATGTATATTATATTCGATGCTACCGTAAAACCACTTATAAATACACTTCATGTAAATACCATCTTATCATTGAGACAACTACATATAAACTACAATCGTGCAGCCGTAAATGTAATTTTAATACTAAAATAATCAACGAAAAAGTGGTGTATTTTCACCATACAGAATAGAAACACAATAAAAGGTGTAACTTATATCTTTCTTGACGCACCTGGCTAAGCTAAGTACTGCTTATAGATGTAAATCAATTTTTTTACATGGGTTCGAATCCGAAACCATTTTGATTATTTTTTAATTTTGCGAAATAAAACACGCGCGTGCATGTCTAGTATACACTTTTAACATACATGTATATATATTTCCTTTGTATTTTGATAAACTGAAAACATTCCAGCGAAATAAATGATGACAATAATATGTAGTTACACTCGAGTGTCATCAGTGTTATGATCGGCAATAAATACTATATCCAGGGCGGACTAAAACTAATATAAATGAAACACTTTTGTATTAAGCATAAACAATACTGTTCTCATTCATAAAGTAATAAAATATTTTAAAAAAGAGTTAAGCAGGGGTTCGAATCCACAGCCCATATAAAATGTTTGCAAAGCTTCTGTATATAGAACATGTTAACTACTAGACCACGCCATGAACTTGAAAGTTAACGTGAGTTTTTAATATACGTGGGGTGTTAAAAAAGAAATTAGACGAATGCTATATTGTGTTATATATAATTAAGTTTACGTATTATAACCATCAACATAGCATGTTCGTTTGGGTGTTGTTGATGCCGATGTGTACGTGTAAAATTAAATTTTCGAGAATAGTTAGTGATTTATTAAGTTATAGTTAGAACATATTAAGTAAATTTTAATGATTAAAAAGGGCGGAGCTAAGCTAAGCTAACTAACTTAGAATATAACATTCTGCCTTCTGATTGGCCGATAGAAAGTAGCGCCAACGCATGACCGCCAGACGTCAAGTCTGTGAAGAGAAAATTTTAATGATTAACTTTTCATTTAACCGCCAAAATGCGGCGTTTTCATTGGCTCATAATGTAGGTTATATTCTAATAAAACGTTAAATATAAGGTTTCGCCATATGTTGCCGTACATCAAAATGTCGTCCGTTCTTGCCGGATGATATTGAAACGTATATGACTTATATTTTATCAAACATTCCTCTAATATTTGTCAAATTAACTGGACACGACGTAAACACATTCAATAACCATGGGTTATAACGGTTTTGATGTAAGTGTTTGACCGTTTTAAATATATGGCGTGAAAACTAAATGTGCCGACATGTAAATCATGTCATATTTCGGCAAAAAAATCACTGCTTGAAAATATACAGTTTTATTACAAACTAGGAGAAAAGTATAAACAACGTTAGCAAATAGACTCATCCGAGGGGCATATTACGAAGGTCGTTGTACATCTATACTGTCAAGACTATTTACTTTGTTTTGACTTTATTTAAACTCGATATTAAGACCTACTAAACCATGAGAGTAGTTTGTCAAATCAAAACTGGCGCCTTGTCATTAAGATTTGACTGTAACATACAGGTCACAAAACTGTGACATTTTCGAAAATTGTTATCGTTCTTGATCCATTTACATGTACATGTAGTTTTATTATCAGACGTGTTCACCTAGATTGTTAGGCTATATTTAACTCAATAATAAATACCCATCATCCAATTTGTGTTAGAAAGCCGTGTAGGCGAATTGTATCATATTGAAGAGAACAAAAACCTCACATACCTACAAATAGTTGCTGTATATATAATTATATTAAGTTCATGTTAATATATGTGTGCAGGTGTATGTATTGTTCTGTACTCGGATTGTATCTGGTCGAGACTCTTATATCTACGTAATAATATATTTTATTATCAAATACGTTCATCTAGATTGTTAGGCTATCATTATTTTAATACGGAATAACCATAATCCGAAGAACAATATATTCGAAGACTTTCCTTCTAACTTTTTAAATCTTGATTCTATTGAGTTGTGTTTTCTTTTGATTTTACTGTAAAACCTCACATAACGACAACTAGTTGCTGTCCTGTATTTAATGTAAATTTATATACCAAAACAAACGCATGAGACAAGTTTGTAAGTATCCCATTGTAAGCGTTTTTATGTTATTCGTTATTCGTTTTGATGTTTTACTGTTTTATAGTGATTTTAAACAATCATTCTCCAACTTGGTTATTATACTAAATGAAATACAAAATGGTCGAGTCAAAGGAAATATGAACGAGTTGTATGTTTTTATAAGCCCTCGTTTATGAACGTAACACCAGCGATGATTATAACTCTTATGTTGTATAATGGGACAGGATGTTTCTATCCAGTTATGTTCGTGTATACTATTTTATACCCGTTTTGACTTTGGTATTGTTTCCATATGTATTTAATTATGTTATAATAAACACGCAAGTGTATGCTATGGTCTATATTGGATAATATGTAGTAAACGAGCATCCATATCGTAAATTAATGTCACGTTTCATGAAATGAATTCTTAATATTAGCCTCGGTATATGTTGGTATTATCTAATCACATATACTGGGCTCTACTTTTCACGCATCAATTATTCTACAGTATAAAAGTACAGTACAGTTAGGATTTGTGACAGCGACGTCGCAATTTATGTGTGCACAAAAGAGGGCAACCATTGTCTGAATTGGTAGATAGCGAATATAGTATATCAGTTTAGCATTGAAATTATAGTAGTTTGTACAGTATAAGCCTTTATAATTGGTTTTACACCGTTATAGTGGACTCGACCGCTGCGTCACTGTATTTTTACCCTGACTAGACTACATATGGACCAATTTTCTTTGTATTGTCTTTAATTCATGTCACATTATTTTTTACTTCCTAGAAGTCGTGGGTTAGTGATGGTTTATCTGACGGGAAAACTGATAACCTTGCTCTCAAATGTCTCAGTCAAACGTATCATAAAAATCATTTACCTGCAAATTCATGTTGTTGTATGCTTGTAAGGGTACTTTAAGTTAAGTATTTGTACTCAACCTTACTTTTCTATCTTGAGTAACGTGTTTAGGTATAGTTCGCCGGAGATATTGTCTGACCAGATTAAACTGAGACTCTGATCAAAGTCCGTATACCCCCGGCTGTACTCGGCTGTTTTCGATTCGTATGTTTATTTACTACATGTGCAGTTATCTCTGCATTTATAACAAAATTCAAAAGAAAATCAAGCATGCATAGTAGCGCAGTGGAAACGTTTGCGCCTTCAACGCCAGTGGTCGCAGGTTCAAAACTTACTGTAACCTGACATTAATAGTTTTACTTCAACATTCTATTCTTGAATCAAGGGGTTTATGTTTAAAACTTTTTCTCGTACTTGGTCTTATATTATTTGGTCTTTAATTTCGGTTTTTGATATACTTCAATTGCATATTTCTTTATTTCAAGTACATGAACAATATTTCAACGACTTGGCCATTATAGATTTAATGTATTTCTGAATTATGTAATGGATAATGTGAAAAAGGGATGACTATAGTTCATGAATAGCATACTTGCATATATAGAAAAAAGTTAAATAAAAAATATTGGACTTGCCTCGAACCCGATACCTTGTGGTCTACAAACCGCACACTTACCAACTGAGCCATCACATATTGTTATCTAGTAGCAACTCAATAAAGTCACATATAGCGATAAATGTAATAATAATATGTTTTTATAACTTTCCGGACTTGAACGAATTATGCAAGGAGTCTCAGTTTAATCTGGTCAGACAATGACACTAGCCTTTGTTTACAAATACAATTGAAAATTAAATACTTTTTCGATATTCATTTTTGTTCAATCTTGTGCATATACACTTTTAATGCCATACTGTTTAAATCTACACTGATAACTGGCGGCCAGTCGACCGTGCAGTGTTTATAATTTGCTTTGTTTGTTTATAGACAAGGCTAGAGTTATCCCCGGCGAACTATATCTTCGTCTGTTGTTGTAATATATTTACAGATTAACATATTGTTAATGTTGATTCAGTTGTGTGATTGTTCAAGATGTATAGGTTATAGATCATATATTAGAATAATAAACGAATAAAGTACAAGTGAGCGAAGCGAACGCCGTACGTAATTCGTTTATTATTCTAATATGTGATCTATAACCGGCTTATAGTTTACCCGCCCACTTTTTGGTGTCATTTCCAATGCGTTTGCTTGCAAACAATAGCATGCACATTGATGGAGTAATGAGGGTAAAATAAGGCAAGATTGTATGTACGAGCGATGATCAACAAATACGCGGGAAAATGCTTTGAAATCTTTATAACATTGACCAATACTTAAAATAATTGGTCATATAAAAGATTGACGTATTACGGATACACAATGTACATAACTATAAAACATTAAACTCAAGGTAATATTTTTTGGAAAAAAAACATTGAAACTGTAACGTAACTATGGGTACACTGGCCCAACGTCATCGCGGAGTTGGTACATATAACAGTATACATACTCATTTGTGGCACAATTCATAATGTATAATACAGTAAAACATTCTCAAAAATAGCTGTACAACTAGATACACTTCATAGACCTGTAAACCGAAAATCAGTTTTTCTTTTCCAACTTGCATGTAAATTATGAGAATTAGCTGCTGGAGATAATTAGTATTGATGACGTAATTTGTTATTGACGTCGTATAGCCCATTTGCATGTCGGCATTGATTTCACACGGCTACATATGATAGCATAATTATACCAAACATACACCTGTTTTGTATGCCATTACATACATGTAGTCGTTGCACTGTGCAATATATGTTATGTTATGAGGTTTCAATCGCAACAACACTTCATCGCCGATTTCTGTATCACACTCATTTTCTGACAACGACTTTGATGCAAATAGTTCTTAAACGGAATTTGACATTAAAACTTGTTTTTGAAATCATGAATTCAATGTAATATTATATCATTACATATTACATATTCATAACCCATCCTTTAGAAAATTACAAACAAATTGAATGCACCAAGGAAACGTCATCGTTTGCTACGTTCAACGTTGCAAAATATGAACATTTGGGCTGTATAAAGTCGATTGCTGTTGCCATAGGAAATCTCATCCGTTCTGACTTTGGTAAATATTGATGATCAGCGGTGAATCAACTTGAAATACATTTATCTTCATGTATTGAAAATTTCATCCAATTACAATGACAAATAAAGAAATTAGGGCTTTTTTCCTTGTATTTGTTGATCACCCCTGAATAACAGTACAATTTAGAGGGAAGGCGGGTCTAGTTTTCCATATATGGAAACAGCCAAATTGTCCTAATAAATAGATTTACTCCATGAACCACTTACTAGATAGTGTGCCCATTGCACAAATAAATGGATTAGAGGTGCAAAAATTTGAAAATCCCTGGCTTTTGATTGGACAAAGAAGCAGGGTAAACTATAAAGACGAGATATAATGTCGAGTAGATATACAGTGTGATAATATGTAGTACATATCTAATAGTCGTATAAGTGTGTTACATGTCATGATATAAATGTACAATTATTTGTTTCAATATTTAACCAGATTGTTATATCATCTAATGTAAATAAAATATGATTAACCAGAGTTTATGTTTGTGGTTCGTCGTTGTATATGTACAATATATATAAACCTGTATGTGAAGTCCACCCATTGGAAAACAGATTCTTTTCTCATACATTGTCTCATTAAACAAGTGAAATATCATTGACAACGTTCTGGTGGAAGATATAATTGGTGGTCTTCGCAGACAGATTTGTAATTACAGTAGCAATTTTTTGCGGTGGGTGTTGAACACCCGTTAGCCTCTATGCAAGTACTTTGAAGGGTACCAACGTACTGATATAGCTAAACGACACTACATATCGGATATATTGGAATGATACTCATGACTATTCGTGTGTTGTGATTGTTGTTATACCGTATGATTTCCAGGTTATCGCAATGTCTACGGAATCCATATATTTGAAGTAAAGTATAAACACCAAGTACTCAATTAGGGAATATACAGCGTCACCTCTGAAGATCATCACTTGTGTAGGTCTGGGCTGGTATTCACAAAGCATCTTAAGTGAAAACTTAAATATTTTGATATATAATATATATTTTGTCAATAATTTGTGCAGCTCATATTTCCCGCAATTTGAAAAATAATCCTTGTTTTCTTAGTGATTATAGTAGCTGTGTACCTAATACTTCAAAACTATGTAAAATATTAAGCATGTTGATTTTCTTGCTTAGATGATACACTGTAGAAAAAAATAAGATTTTAAGAAATTTCTAAGTTTTCTGCTAAGATGCTTTGTGAATACCAGCCCAGATAGCTGTTGTAGAAAGGCATTATGGCGTCCATCTTAGATGTTACTGAAAGAGTTTACAACACTTTGACGCTCTGGAGACAGGGAACATGGTTAAGTTGTTGGAGAAATATATTGCCAAGGCGATAGTTATTCTGGAGATAGCTTAGATTATAAATAGTACAAAAGCTATTTTCTAAGCATATTCTAGACACATTTATAAATGCTAGGCACAAGGCCCCGCGCTCACAAAACTGCGCTCACAAAACTACTTGAGACTGAGATTCAGTCGTAAGTTAAGTTTGGTCTCAACGAAAACCAGTCTAAATCATTGGTGCTCACAAAACTTCAAACTCAGTTTGAGGTTCAAGCTCAGTCGTAAGTTGATCTTTATGATTAAATGTTTGATACCAATAAATAAGAGGATCAACTCTGATAAAATTGTCCCGAAATCCCTAAATACCATCTTATGTTGTCCAGTCGTTTTATCAAGTCCAATCGTTGTGTTGATATGTCGAAATGCTATGTTGACTTGTCTAATAAACACTGTCTAATTGAACCGCTATGTTCACTTGTACAAATGTCATGGCGTTGTTAACGACAATTTATTGGCGCGAAAACTATAAATAATCTAAGCGCTGAAAGCACAATAGTTTTTCGAATGAATGAATTTGGACATGATAATACGATTGTTTGACATATTGATAAGATGGTCTTTAGGCATGTCAACACAGAATTTCGACATGTCAACACCAAATTTTGACATGATAACACTACTGTTTAACAACATAAGGCAGCTATGGCGTTCCATAAATTGCGACTAAACTTGAACCGTTTTGTCAATACCAATCTCAGCACAGACCCATTTGAATCACAAGTTCCGTCTTAGCAGATACTGAGATTGAACATGTGAAAGTTTTGTTTGCGCGGGGCCTGATCATTTAAATATCTATATTTTAACTAATTGTTCAATTTGCGTAGATTAAAGACCAACAAAGTTCTAAATACTTTTAAGCTTGCACAAATATATTTAGACAAACATAGGATGTTGATTCTTAAGTTGCTGAAACCATAGGAAAGGTGAATACATTAAATGATATATATTAATTCCACAATCAGATCATCAATGGGGATAACGTATAGAACGGAAGTGATACCCCTGACGGTTTTTCGAGTGTAAATTTCGTCGCTTCGGTAAGTAAATCTTGATTTTTCTTTGTTTTGTAAGATGCTTTCAATGAAATCACCTAGCCCATCGTACCCGGCACTATCGATACTTGCAGACCCAAGCCAATGTTCCCTTCAAATACCTGTGATTAAGGAGAACATTCGATTCTAGTGCGGTTTTGGTTACTGCACCCCTGACGACCCGTCTACATTTTCCCCAATTTCTGCCGATTTGCATGGTGTGTTGCTGTTTTATGGGGCCAACTTCGTTGTTTACCTTATTCTAGGTATACATTTTCAAAATTAGTTCGATGGAGTCAGGTTATGAGGCAGAATAGACGAAAGTACCACTATGATACACCTGACGGTTGCTGTCCCTAACTGATACCCCTGACGCCTCAAAATACTATAATGATGCAAAATACGAGACGGTCGGCTCTGTACATGTTCAACCACTAAAAATCAAGATTCTAATCAATACAGTTATTGCGTAAATACATGAAGAACGTGATAAACAATTCCAATAGACAAAAACAGTTGCATACATAGCTTTGGAATCGTAAAGCAAGTCAAGTTGTGTGAGCTATAACAATTCATATTACAAATTATTATAAAGGAGTCCGTATTAATTTTTTTATTAATCTTACATTTCGACGGCTCATTGTTGAATATTGGAACCACCGTAAATGGGTTGTTATTAAGCTGCTGTTTGCTGTGCGGGTACCTTGATATTTCAGTAAGTACTACTTAGGAAGCTCCACCAATCTAAACGAAATGCTTGTTCATAATAGGCAATATTTGACAAGCATTTTTATAAATTAATGGTGATATATAGTTGTTTCGCATCGATTTGTGTTTAGGAAATATAACTTATGTGAATATTCAGACTTAATAATTCAGATCACCTCACGATGTGACGCGGACATTATTTTATACACGCGTTAGTTTCAATTCAAATATGACATTGTATTACTTACACTTTTTATTCTTCTTTCTTTGAACGCTTTACTTATTACTTACATTCCTATTTATTTACATCCAGTTCTTGTTTACTTTGACCAGTAACCACCCATCAAATTAAAGTCAAGTGTGACTGACATGATGTAAATTATAGATGTAGTTTAACTTATACAGCAGATTAATATACATGTATTGTGATCTGAGGTACCTTGTACTGCCCTGCATTCAACGAAGCATTATGTGAGGTATGTAACGTACCTATGTCGTTAACGTTGTGTCTGATGCTGAGAAATTTTCATGTTTATTTTCCAATTGGGATTTAGTAAGAATTTGTGCCAAAACCTGCTTTTTAATACTGCAAAGAAGACAATTTTTAACTTGTAAATAACATGCAATCTTAAAGGATAATGCAATTGATTTTTATACATATTAATGTAAATTTTTATTTGTTTAATTCTGTTTAATTGTTGTGCAGAGTACGTTTTGCGCGACTATGTTCCCTTGCAAGAATATAGTTCTGTTTTTATTGATATGTATATATGAATTATCTAGTCTCTTATAGCTCCAGTGGGAAGCGGCAAAGTACTTTTATAATTGTTCAAATATGTAATGTAAATATTGTAAGAATGTACATTGATGAGACTTTAATAAAGATTATCTCACCTGCCCTGCGTTCAATGAAAGTTACCTGTAAACATGTTAAAAATCAGGGGGTTTTTGTCGCTATAATCCTTCGTTGTACGCTTGGTTTGCGGCAAACAATTTGAAAGTATAAGTCCCCGTGTTTTTTCGTTCTCAGTTTTGAAATATGTATGCATGCACGGGTTTTGCTGTTCACATTCTATTGTTTGCCCCTGTCTGCCATTTTGTTTAATTACACCAATACACGCACACCACCTCAGGATATGGTTATTGTTCAACAAATAACAGGTACGTACCAGGTAAAAACGTGCGTCACTCTATTTTTTCCTTGAACGCAGGGCTGTTATTCATTGAACGTTATGTTAAAAAACATGTTCGTCACGTGAGCGAAGTTTGGCTAACCATATCAGGAGGTGGTGTACCTAAATTGGTAAATTTTAACAAAATGGTGGACAGAGGCAAACAAAAAATGGCAATATTGCAACCCATGCATCCGTACATATATCGAAATGCCCTGTGTTCAACGAAGAATTACGTGACGCACGTTTCGGACATGTTTCGTACCTGTTTCGTACCTGGTACGAAACGTTTCGTACCTGTTGTGTACCGGTACAAAACGTACGTCACGTTATTCTTCGTTGAACGCAGGGTGGCCGAGAAGGAAAAAAGGGGGATTTATACTTTCAATGTGTTTGTCGCAAACGAAGCCTACAACCAAGGATTGTAACGACAAAACCCTGTGATTTTTAACATGTTTGCATGTAACTTTCTTTGAACGCAGGGATGTTTGTTACGCTTGTTCAAGATACTATTAATTGTGAATTACACAAGTTAATAACATTATTTAATTTTTGCTTATCGTTTGTGTAGTTTTATAAGCGGAAACTCTCAGGTACTACTCGGTATCATTTCCGGGTCGCGGAAACTTGTGACAGTTCACTAAATAGCCATCGATCCAGAAACATGCAATTCAGACGTTGCAGGTATCGATGCATGTCAACAAACTCTTTAAATTGACATACCTTTCTATGTCTGAAGTATGCTTATTTACATGTGTGTTTGATTTGAACGATCAACGCTGTGTTTGCTATAAACCGGTGTAGTTGTGAACGTAATGTACATGTGTAGAATACCACCAAACTCCTCGCAGTAGCTCACTACCTTAGTCCTTACTTAAATATAGAAGAAAATATAAATAAATCCGTAAACTAGTTCCTTGCGTACTTATAATTCTTAATAATAAATCGGCTTTCAAAAATAACGTTAACATTAAAAAAAAATACAGTTTATACTTCTTCACACCACATAGCCAATCAAAATGGGTCGCTTTCGATTTCAGTTGATATTTTATATTGCCAGTCTTTGTTTTGCCTGTGTCTGATTATATTATAACGTCTAGTTTATCAATAAAACAATGCGTAGGGACTTCTTTTAATGGTTTGTTCTACATTGGTAGAGAAGTGCCAGAATCATGAGTTCTGATTGGTGGAGCTTCCTAAGTAGTACTTACTGAAGTATCAAGGCGCCCGCACAGCAAACAGCAGCTTAGTAACAACCCATTTACGGCGGATCCAATATTCAACTATGAGCCGTCGAAATTTAAGATTAATAAATAAATTAATATGGACTCCTTTATAATAATTTGTAATATGAATTGTTATAGCTCACACAACTTGACTTGCTGTACGATTCCAAATCTATGTATGCAACTGTTTTTGTCTATTGCAATTGTTTATCACGTTCTTCATGTATTTACGCATAACTGTAATGATTAGAATCTTGAATTTTTAGTGGTTGAACATGTACAGAGCCGACCGTATCGTATTACAAAATTATAGTATTTTGAGGCGTCAGAGGTATCAGTTAGGGACAGCAACCGCCAGGGGTATCATAGTCACAGCGAATAAACGACTGTATGTAAATGAGGATGTTGTAATTGCATTTAGATGGATGGTAAAATAATTTGAAATGCTAAGCTTATATACAAAAACAAATGAAAAGTAGTACATATTCATAATTACGATTAAATTTCCTACCGTTAGCACACGCTTTATTCCGCTATGCTTGCTCATTTTATCTAAAATCACTGAGCATCGTTTGACTTTTTGTTAGAAAAATGTACACCAGCTTCTTTTAAACATCATTTACATCATGATCGGGCACGTTTCGGTTCAATAATTGTACATATTATAAAGGTATATCATAAACATATAGATTGCATGTTTTCAAATACTTTTAAACTGTGTTTTTATTGCGACAGAGATAAAAAACAAACCGACTATATGCTGCCGCTACTGTATGTTTACTGCATTGATTATGTATGTTTATTGTGATTGTCAAAATTTAATGTGTACTCATTATTGCAATTTTTTATCGTGATTTGTCGCGAAAATAGGTGTCAAAATAATCCAGAAAGCATGCTATTTTCCAATTCTTGTTTTTAATTAGTTTTGTTTGATGGAATTTGACATATTATACATGGACGTACGCCGTAGACCATCAACAATAATTTCTGGGAAGAATTTGCGAACAAAATAGAAAGTGATATGAAGTTATTGGTGCGTGAACCAATAAGCATAATTTTGAATAAATAAGAGTAGTCTCCCTTGTATTTGACCGCCTTACTTGTAGACTTGTAAAACATACTTTCGTGTTGATTTTTTGTTCTGGTGGAAACATAAGGATTAAGTTATAGATTGGTATGTTGCAATTAAATGAATACTTTTCTAAACCACTACTGCGAAGATAACACATATTTGGCTTAAAATGACAATAAGGATAGTATATTCGAGTATACCCTCTTCTAAGTTCAATAAATTACTTAATTATTGACGAAAGGCTATGTAATGTTTCCGAAATAGAACACCTTTTAGACAGTATTCGTAGTATTGTTCTAAATACTGTCATAGCAAAATACAAAGGGCATGGACATTATATATTGAACGCCCCTCGTATATATAACGATTTGCACTTTCTTTAACAGATATAACAGCAATACATGTTCTTCCTCTAAAGTGTTTGTGACTTATTATACATTGCGTTAATTCCTTTAGTTTTGTTAAATTATGAAAAGATACATATTTATTGTACTATTGATATCATGATATGAATATCATCAATACCTAACTTCTCAATATCATGCATGAAGTCCTTTTAAACATTATGTTTTGATTACATTTTTAGCTGGGTCTGATATTAGGAATGAGTTGACTTAGTGGCAGAAACAACCCGAGCACGTGAAAAGCGAGCAAAACGAGAGCGTGTAGCCGTCTATTTCTAGAACAGTACATTATACAGGAAAACCGATACTGGTCCAATGCATCAAAATTGCATTCTAACATCTTTAACGTGTAATTAATGTCAATAAGGAAGTAATTATCGCTAGCTTATGACAATAACGACCTTATAATCTTGATCATTCGAAATCTGCAACGCGCGGCGCATCTTATGGACCTATTTTTTATGAAACTCAGTACTGGCCATGTTGACCAGACCGAGCTTAAGATTAGTTTTTAGACACTGTTTCCTGTTTTCTCAGAATATTTTTGGTAAATACCACTTTATTCTTCTAAGTCATAGATATGGATAATTGGCGCATCTAGGTTGTTTCATAACACAATTCTTAGATAAATACAAATGTCTTTATGAAAATGATTTATGTACAATAATTAGGTAATATTTGAGCGAATAATTTATGAAATGCACTAAAGAATACTAATTAAAGAATGCAAATCACTCCATATCAATCACAGTAATGAGTACATCTGTATCACAATAAACATACAAATCATTTATCAAAATTATCAGTAAACATACAGTAATGAGACTTCATAGCTGTATCACTATTGGCCTCTATCTCGGTAAAAACACAATTTGAAAATATTTTAAAACGTCCAAATTATATGTTTATGTTATACCTGTTATAATATGTACAATTAATCAACTGACACGTCTAGAGCACGATATAAATGATGTTTAAAAGTAGCCGATGTACCTTTCTCTCACAAAAAGTCAAACGATGTTCAATGATTTTAGATAAAATTAGCAAACATTGCGGAATAAAGCGTATGCTAACGATAGGAAATTTAATCTTAATTATGAATATGTACTACTTGTCATTATGTTTTGTATATAAGCTTAGTATTTCAAATTATTCTACCAACATCGTTGTGTTTTTTACTCAAATCATTTAAATCCAATCACGACATCCTAGATCCTACATCAGTCGTTTATACGCTGTGATAGTGGTTCTTTCGTCTATTCTGCCTCATAACCTGACTGCATCGAACTAATTTTGAAAATGCATAGCTAGAATAAGGTAAACAACGAAGTTGGCCCCATAAAACAGCAACACACCATGCAAATCGGCAGAAATTGGAAAAAAATGTAGACGGGTCGTCAGGGGTGCAGTAACCAAAACCGCACTAGAATCGAATGTTCTTCTTAATCACATGTATTTGAAGGGAAAATGGGCTTGGGTCTGCAAGAATCGATAGAGCCGGGTACGGTGGGCTAGGTGATTTCATTGAAAGCGTCTTACAAAACAAAGAAAAATCAAGCTTTACTTACCGAAGCGACGAAATTTACTCTCGAAAACCCGTCAGGGGTATCACTTCCGTTCCCCATTGATAATCCTGTGCTTGTAATTTAATGTTCTCTGCTACGTTGTTTGTAACAAATCATCACACGGCACGTTTTTTACGTGCTTTTCTGGATAAATATCGATATTGACGTAGATAGTTTGTCATGCTGCTTGCACGTAAATCAAGGGAATTTCTCGAGATAGCTCTCTGGATGAGGTGTAGAGTGGGTCATTGGCGAATACCTGTGGTATTTACTTGCATAAACATAGGAAGCCGAATACCTGTGGACAGCGGTCATGACCATTATTCTAGATTTACTAATTGATGATCTAGGTTTCTCAACTGAACTAGATTTAAGTTGGTAAAATATTTCAAATTTTCACGTAAAATGAATAAAAAATATTCACCGTCCCTGGGTGGGCTTGAACCACCAACCTTTCGGTTAACAGCCGAACGCGCTAACCAATTGCGCCACAGAGACAACTGAATGAACCTATGCCTTCTTTACGTACTATTTGTTTTAAATTGTAGGATTTTTCGGACTGTACATTAATTTGAAAGCCATGCATAATTGTTTGGTTTAAACGCGTCGTTAATATAGTAAAACATGCATTCCTGAATGATATTTAGAACAATGGGTTTCAGTGATATGCGCATATGGTACATACATTAAGTATACAATATACATGGATGTATAGAATTATAAACGACATGCCCAAGGACGTATGGATGTGAATACAATGTTTATTTTTCAATATTATGAATTGAAATTTCCTATGTACATGCACCAATCTCTATTAGATCTACACGGGCAACTTGCATCGATAATTAAAATATGCACATTAAAACACGCGAGCGTTTTAACGTTTAGTGCTGTCATCCCTGTTTGACTTAATATTACCTTTTCTAAGGACTGGGATTCAATGCATTTTGAGCGACTTTGAAATATCAAGCATCGTATATTGTAGATTTTGCTATAATTAGCTCACCAGTTACGTGTGACAAGGTAAGTTTTTGTGATCACTCTTCGTCCGACGTGCGTGCATCCGTCCGTGCGTGTCCGTTAACAATTTCTTTTAACGACTTCCTCTCATGAACTGCTGGTTGGATTTTGACAAAACTTTACAGGAATGATTTTTAAGTGGCCCACTGTCATAATTGTTCAAATGGTTCTGGCTCAGTGCTTAACTATAGGGCACATGATCTAAAACTATATTTTAAAAGTGATAAAATATTCTCTTCTGAAACCTACAGCGATGACATGTTGTATGTCAAAAGGGAACCTAGGAAAAAGTGAAAAAGTATTTGAAGGAATTTCGAAAAGGGTCATCAAAGGAACGTGGGTGTAAAAGTAACTATAGAATCGGACCAACTTTTTGAGAATTTTGAAAATTTCATTCATGGAGAAATGAGCCACAACCATGCCCGTCCTGTTTTCTTCTACGCATTTTTAATACAGTCACCCAGCACGTTTTTCACGTTATTTTCGAGATTAATACACGTATCTTTTGTGACGTATAATACCTTTTAATGGTGCTGCGCTTATACGTGAATCATGTGCTATGCGGATCGTTTCTCCATTACATTGCAAACATATCAGATTGAGGATTATTTCTCTTAAGGTGTGATCATACACCCAGATATGAAGTATATGGAGGCTTTATTGGAGTCATGCTTGAGGTCGGTCGGTCGGTCGGTCGGTCGGTCGGTCGGTCGGTCGGTCGGTCGGTCGGTCGGTCGGTCGGTCGGTCGGTCGGTCGGTCGGTCGGTCGGTCGGTCGGTCGGTCGGTCGGTCGGTCGGTCGGTCGGTCGGTCGGTCGGTCGGTCCGTGCATATTTGTACGCGCTATGTCTCTGTAACCATTGTTCGGATTCCAATGAAACTGTGTATGACTTATCAGTACCCGCTCTACACAACTCTAGTTGTGCATATCGTCCGCACACGTTATTTCCAACAATAAAACGGTGGAAGTTTGACCTTCACTACAAGTGACTATTCCACGTGACTATGTCCCCCATTTTCAACCTTCAAATCACGTTGATTTTCTTTCACATGCGAAGAAGCCGATGGTGCCTTATAAAGGCTAAGTAAGTACATGTAGTCCTAAAGATGAATCGGCCGCCGTGTTTAACTAAATATATTTCGAAAAACCGGCGTAAAACCCAAATAAGGCAACGTCAACTTTTTTCAACTTGAAACTTCTCATTTTTATGACTGCCTTCTTTGGCAAGGCACATTGTAGGGTTTTTATTTGTCCCTTTGAAATTTAAGTTGGATTTAAATATCTAACTGTTTTAACGTCACTTGTAACAAATTGTCAACCGACAGGCATTTCACGTTATTTTCTGGAAAATGTCGATTTTGACCTATAGGACGATCACCGAGGTTTGGGTTTATCTTAGTTATGATACAATGCATTATTACAACTGCCTTGAAACGAGGTCCCTCTAGTACAGTGTAGCAATGCCACGTGACTTTAGGCTAAGATTTCATAGTTTTGAGCAGATGAAATTTCTATATGATATCCCTAATGGGGACTTCTTAAAATAGTATACTCTCATTAAAAACGTACCGAAAGAATGGAAGACACAAATGCAAAACGAAATTATAACATATAACCCACCAAACTACCTAATCGACACTGACTAAATGGAAAAAGCAAATTAAGTAAGATTACAAAAAATTCACTAATCAAAACTAAACTACCAACAGAACCAAAATACAAACGAAAATGGAATCTTAGGTTCACCATAGAAGACACAGAACGGGTTAAAATGTATATTATTACAATAGACACTAAACATAGAGAATTTCAATATAAATACCTCATGAATATAATACCCGACAATTCATTTTTTTTTAATTTTCAGCTACGTCATGCAGCCCATTTATTAACCCCGTCATAGGAGGGAGAGGGTCGGGGTACCATCCCTTCTCCCACCTAACAATGATTGCATGAATGTACGAATCAACTTAACTAAATTACAACAAAAATTCATATATCACAATATAGTACAAGATTTTCATATTTCACAATCCAAGGGGAACAACTCCAACAGCATTATATTGTTACAACGAGATAGAGTTCCTTCCCTTGGGTTGTATACATTGCCTCCTATTTTCTATTGGAGAAACAAATATAGTTTATTTTAAGCAGATTATTGATGCATGTATATTTTAGGTCTAAGTACACATTTTATGGAATAGAAGAGTTTTGTTTGTTTGTTTTTTTACACTAGTATTGAGTGGCTAGTCTGTTCAAAACGAAAGCAAAAGTAGACTAGCCGCACATAGTGTACTTTTTAGATCTTGTTAAGTATGTAAGGAGGTGGCCCCTCTATTATCTTTATAATTTTGACCGCATTCAAGTTTCAAAACAAAATAATGTATGATATTTTAACCATAAATGAGTTTTTATGTTGCTGGTCAGATCAAAAGAAAGGCGAAATTAGACCAACAGTGTGCGAGCACAAATCTTATTGAATGCTTGACAGGTTTACAGGTAATAAACGAATAGTGTAACTAAACATGACATTTATCTTTAACAGCTTGAAGAGCAAAAAGCACTCATGTACAAAAAATAATCTTATCAATTGTCAAGCATTTAATTCAGGGTAGCTTAAATATTCATGGTTTGGATACAATGTAAACATTAAAGTTTGTACATATATAATGACAAATCATTCATGCATACTTTCAATATTCTCAATCACATACAGTTAAGGGATTACAAAATTGATTACTTGTTTTCCAAAATTTGAATGACTACATGGCATGGCCTTTGAACATAGGGTATAAGAAATATAAAAAAATAAATTTAAAGGTCCAAAGTGTGAATACATAACTGTTAACTTACTATCTTTTTTTAAAAAGTAATATAACATTGATAATTGACTTTATTCATAATAAAATAGAAGGAAACAAGGTTTGGTTGTCAGAATGGATAGGAGGTCACTTATGGTGTTTGGTACATTGTATGATTATTCCGCAAAAAGATTTTTGTATTTTTCCCATGTAGCTTCAAATATTTGGATTTGGAATTGCTTAAGAGCATTATATCTCTCAATGTGGTAAAAAGTTCTCAATCGTTTTTTAAATATTTCGAACATGGGTATTTGTTTTATTATTCTGCTGTAGTATATAAAATGTTTGGCTTGTAGTATGACATAATTTATTACAGAGTCTAATTTTTTACTACCAAATAGTATCTCGGATAACTTCCAATTAGGCATGCTAGTATTACATTTACTATTTACATATTGTGAAAGCTGTCCCCAGAATCTTTTGCAGACATCGCAGTTCCAGAATAGATGCATTAATGTTTCAGGTGAATTTCTGCAAAAAGTGCAGTCGTCGCTCATTGTTATGTTCATTTTTTTTAGTAAATAGTTTGTGGCTAATATTCTGTGGTTTATTCTATACTGAAACCAGAGCAGTTTTGGATCTTTTGTTACTCTCAAGGTTATGTCATATATTGGTTCGGTTAAGACAATAGCGTTGGGTATATTCCTCAGATCTTCAGTCCATTTTTGAAGTGATTTTGGAAATTCCTGTTTCTTTTTTATTTGTAAATAAATAGATTTGCACCCCTTTTTATCTTTAATGATAGTTATGTATCCTAATGGGATTGGAGGATTGTACGTTTTGTGGGAAAGAGTAGTAATGCCTTTTTTATTCATGTATTTTTAAGGCCGCTATAATTCCATTGAACTCTTGAAAGTGTGTTCTAATGTTATATGTATTCAAAAATTCTCTGAAAGTATAAAATCCCCCCCCCACTGGATTTACAAGATCGCCTAAGAAAGTTATTCCAGCATTGAACCACCTTTTATAGTATACACTTGAACCTCCTACCTTTATTTCTGGGTTATACCACATATTAACTGCGTTAGCCTGTATGCTATTTAAAGGACTAATACTGGACGATAAGATAAGGAAACTGTTAAGTACATCTCTCCAAAATGGATTTTGGTCGTCCTGAAGTTTTCTTTTAATATAGTCATTTCCAAATATGCAAATTAGTTTCAAAGATGGGCAGACAATTTCAGCCAAGTGACTACATTTGTTGTCCATGGTTAAAAGTCTTCTAAGCCAAGTTAATTTTAAGCTATTCATAAATAGGTTTATATCTATCATCTTAAGGCCTCCATATTTGTAGCTTTGTGTAAGAGTGCTTCTTTTCACTCTGTCATTTGAATTATTCCAGATGAATTTATAACAAAGATTTTGAATTTTATTTATTTCTTCTTGAGGTGGGTTCGGAATTCCTAAAATTAGGTGATTTAATTTGGCTAGAGCTAATGTTTTGATAACAGTAATTTTTCCAATAGGGGATATCATTCTTTTGGACCAGGAACAAAAAAGCTTTTTGATTTCTTCTATTTTACTGCTATAATTGATTTTAATCATGTCGGATAAGTTTGTTGAGAATTTAACACCCAAAACGGTGAAGATTGAGTTTTCCCAAGTTAAGTTGTACTGAGGGCATAATATCGTATTGCTGTTCTTTCTAGAGCCGAACCAAATTACTTTTGTTTTGTCCGTATTCATATTAAGTCCTGAGATATTCCCATAGAACTTTAAAACTTGCAGTGTGTGTTCTAATGATTCTTTGGAGCCATCGACAATTCATTTTTACACAAGTGGCATATAACCCAGCCAAGCGTATGTGATTTTTGCAATAGACACCCAGACTCTATATACCATATGTTCTGGGAATGCCATATTGTACAAAGTGTTTGGGCTGAAGTTAGGTCATATCTAGTACAAAAACTTTCAAAAGACTTAAATATCACATTTCAAAATATTTCAGTTTGCAACATTATTAAGAATACAGAAGAAGATGGGCTTATTACTAACTATATTATACAGCTTTCAAAATATTTCATATTTAAATGTACATGCAATAAACACACACCGACGTTCCAGTCATTTAAAGAATGCATTTACCATCGAAAAAAACTAGAACAAACAACCGCACTATTAAAAAACAAACTACAAATCTGTAACAGAAAATGGCAGAAGTTTTCATAACTTGCATAACTCAAATAGTGATATTGTGTAAATTCCCCGAATTCATAACCATTTGTTATTATCGTTTTCTTACTTTCCTTTCTTACTCTCTACAATCACAACTTCTCTTCTAAGCGACTGTCCTCATAACTCTTCTCCCTCCCCTATATATACTACAAAAATCATAATAACATTAATGAATAATATCAATTAATTCCACAGACTTTAATTTGACAAAATTGTTTGTATATTTCGTATATGTGTACAGTTGTATAATATGTCTTATGAAAATAAAAAATGTTAAAAAAATAAAATTAAGCTAAATATAAAACATATTCAATACAATATGTTCAAAACGGTACAGGAAGCACTTAGGTTTAAATAAATTATTTATCAGATAATGTTTATAACACTGCTCATTTCTGGGAATATTTATAAAAAATGTCAGACGGTAAGCTTTATGTTTTTATCATTAGTGTAACTTCTTAGTATTTCCTGGTTTTGTTACAAAATCAATTAGACTTGAACTTGTTTCTGGACACTTGGCCGTATAAATTAAATAATGTATAATTCTACATATGTACTTACAGTGTTACATAGTTTAAACGTGGTAGGGAAATTAAAGTAACCAAACGTCATTGTTATTGTTGTATAGTAAAATAATAAAACGATTTATTAAAAAAAATCAACCACTAGTCTGATTTCATATTAATTTTACAGAAAAAGTTGTTATGTGACCCTCTTACTTAATTCTCATTTGTCATAAAAACGTGTCCGCCAGTGGGTGAGGCGCTGTATTTCCGTGTTTATATATATATGGAGAGAGGATCTTGCATGAGTGCTCATAACATACGAGTTTTATTAAACGATGCTTTGCCGAGTGTCATATCGATTGTGTCGACGAGTTTAATAAAACTCGTATGTAATGAGCACGAATGTAATATTCTGTTTATCACATAACCATAGAAAACGCTCATTATTGTTTAAAGGGACGATATGTCTCAGCCAAAAATCAGCGGTACAATGAGGGTGACGTCATGACGACGTTGATATTATCCTGGCGTCATTGAGGAATCAATACATGGATTGGCTAACGTCACAATTTCGATATTTATTAAACAGTCTGGGAGTGCCGAACGATATTTACGACACGGCTTTACGGCACCCCTGGACCGCAGGTTATGTGATAAATATATATATTATATTATCTATAATAAAATCTTCAAAAATCTCTTCGCTGAAAGTACAGGTTGGATTTCCTTATAATTGGTAAACATTTGCCTTGATTGATCATTTCCAGAAATAGCTAATCGTTCTTAATAGGTTATTCGTACATGTAATTATTATCTTCAAAGTTTAGTTTTACCACGAAGTTTTATCAAATTAACGTGTGTGGTTTTACAAGTCTGGTCCAAATATGGCTCATAGAATCGTTCTAGAATCATACAATCGTGGTTATCAGTGGTCTAATTCTTGTTGTATTGTATTACAGAAATGATAGTTTAGAACTAGCTGTGAGTAAGTTCTTGTGGTGTCATAACTCATTGTGACTTTATGTAATGACGGATAACATACAATAAGTATAAAACCTGGTTTAATTTATCTTGAATCATATGTTTAACGTATGTAGGCCTGGTTAACCGAGTGGGTATCTGCTCGACTCGCTCCCGGGGATTTCGGTTAACGAGATTTTGTTCTAACGAATGATACTGTTTATCAAAGCACTTACGGAAATCTAAAACTTACGTCCAAATTTAAATTCTTTATAAATTTTTAACTACTAAAAATTGTGACAAGGCGATTCACTATATTAACAATGATCCGGTTAATAAATCTTAAAGTACATATATCTGTCAATATTTGTAGTCTTACTAGCATTCCATGTGTATAAAGACTTCAAATTTGAGCGTAAGTTTAATATACCCGTCGTGCTTCTGTAAAACAGTACCCAGATGTGGTGAAATTACTAGTAACTTCCGGATGAGCAAATCAGTACTGGTAAATAAATCTTCACACCATGTGTACTCCGTGTAAAGTTTACAAAATGTTTAGTCAAACAGTACTGTAGCGCACCGGAATTCCTTGTACCCACACCATTGTCTCTTCCCTCTAGGTCTGATTGGTAAATCCGAATGGTCCCACACTGATATATTGTCACTATGGAACTATGGTTACGTTTTCTGGCAGTGACTATTGTTGGAATATTAACAACTACACAAGGTATGGTATAGTATTACGATGTTAATATTACAAACATTCGATATCCTAGTGGTAGGGCGTTCGCTTTGAGTGCGGGAACTCCCGGGTTCGATACCAGGCAGTGTCAAACCAAAGACGAAATAAAAATGGTTCCACACATTCCCTTGCTAGACGCCTAAATGGGAAACTGGCTTCTCTCCTCTCATACTCTCGTGGCGATGGATAACATCAGAAATGAGATGTCCAGAGTGATAACTATATTAAGTTAGAAAAACTTGTTTCACAATCGACCTTAAATCAATAAGAGGTCGTATTTTCAAAACGGTTTAGTTAAGCATTATGCGCATTAGGTCCTCTTCAGCGAAATAATTATTGCAATATATATTATATATAAAGTATAATAAGAGTATATATAGTATATATAGTATATATGAGTATATTTATCGCAATTAACTTTACTTGCATGCATTAAACAGTGAGAGTGCGGACATATTAACGTGATACCTGATACTCAACCACCGTTAGCATTAGTTAACAGCTGATAGAAGATTATCTATATTGATAACCCCAATGTCTACATGTGTATTTGAAATGAATAATAAACCACATGGTATTATACTATAGTTGGACAAACATAAATTGGCCTGGCTAAATTTAGCACTAGTAAATAAACACAACAATGACCTTCACATCTAACTAATCGAAACAATTTGTAGACATTGTAATGCGGCAATCTTTTCTCGTAAAGCGCCAATGGCTCAGTGGTAACGCATCCGCAAATAGATTAATACCTGACATTATATTTGTGTATGAAGGTTCGAATACTCGATGCGTCTTTTTATCAGAATTGTTTTCTTTCGTTTTCTATTCAATTTTAAATTACAAAGTATAATAAAGATAATATATACGAAATAGAACGAAAGCATCAACAGTAAATATATAGAATTGATGCAAAAAATGAAAGTCACGAAGTGAGATTCGAACTCACGCGGAATAAAAACATGACGTTGGTGTAACTCGACCTTGCTCTGTACTGACTGAGCTATTTTCTTGTGTGCTTTAGTGTTCAAGTTAATACAACTTATAACTTTACTTCAGGTGCAAAAGGAAAACAAGAATGTTTATGTTCTGATACTATTTATAGCCCGGCCAATTTATCTTTGTGTAAGCTCGGTCATTATCCGTTTGTCTACGGTAAATGCCGCTTACAGTGCGGAGGACTGGGGTTCGCGCCGACACCAGGTCATAGCAAAGGCTGCAGTGTTTCCAGCATACACAAGTGGAATCTGGGTTTTCATACCCTTGTGGCGATGAACCATCAGAATAGAGGATTCATGAGTGATAACTTAACGTTATAATATGAACATATTTCACAACCTATGTAAACAAATTAACAAACTAAAATGTTATAAACAAATAATTTATTTTATTATCACAGATGTATCTTCGAGGTCTATCATCCGTCATGGGCTAGATAATAGTAAGTGTATAATATTACATATTAGAAAAACTACATACTGTTGTTTTATTGGAACGTATTGGAAATGGGTTTGCCACTTGTGTTACCCACAGAAATAAAGACGTTATTAGTGTTATATGTGTCGGCTACATCAAGTGAAGAAGGACAGTCACTCAGTGCTACATTGTAATCTAACAAGCACCCAGTAACAATGTGGATAAACGAAACCACTGTATAAATTATTGGGATACTATACAATTCAACTTGTATGACTTATTGTGATTAAAAACATCGGTGATTTCCTGTCACTACTGTGATACATACGACTTATTGCAAGACTATACAATTCAACGTGAACTCGTTATTGTGATAACCGGAAGTTGACTCGTGTATCCAATGTGTGTAAGTAAGCTAAATGATATAATTCATTCTATAACACTGGATTCACATCCTACTGTATATTCGATAGAGTACTATAACACACGGTACTGTATGATATACATATATTGCTATTACGGGTATAGCCCCAAAAAATCTATATCCGAGAACTTTCTATATCTGTTTTGTTCAACTTAGGGTAATGTGGTGGTACAATGCACAATCAGGGCAGTTAACCTGATAGAGCACTCTTTTCAATGTGACAGATTGGCATTAAGAGCATAGTATATTCCGCCGTAACTATCCTTCAAATCATCATGTTATTGCCAAGTGGCCATTGTTATCCGATTTATTGCTAATGCAATTGATGTTGTCGGACTCAGTAATGCACATTAAATAAATTAATTTCTTGTTTCCGATTACCTGTAATTTACTAGATTAAGTGACTCATTGTTGATTGGTGCTTGATTGGTTGAATTGACATTAAAGTTGCCTATTTTTCAGGTGCATCCACTGCACGATATTTGAAAAGACAATTTACGTCAAACTGTCCACCTTTTAATTACATGTGTCCATGTATGACGTACAACAACGGATGTTACGTATGTCCCACATCATGTTCAGGTACAAGTTCATTTTGATCACTTGATACATTTACGACAGACCTTAGTATGCGCTATAGAGGTGCGCGGTATTACCGGTAAACATGTAACCGTGGTACCGGGTATCAATTTCTCGCAGTACGATACCGCGGTACTATCCTATATACCGGTATTTTATCAGCAATATTCCTAGAGCTAATTATTTTGAAGTTACAGTAAACTATTTCATACATGCTCACCTTATTCCTACTATAATTACCTGCTCTGTATTGCTTACTGCACAGTCTATCATCATATGTTCCTTCTCAACTCAACTTAATACTACATGTAGCATGTTACATTATATCTTATTTTTCTCTAGTTCTAGTCTTTGTCATGGTTCTTTAAAAATAGCTTGGACGAGAGTTTTCCATTATAATCTGACCATTCACTATAACATAGAGCACAGGAACTTGCATTTATGATTTAAAAAAATGAAAAACAATTCTCATACAAATATTTTCTCTATACCAACTTGACAGTTAAAACATATGATCTAGGCAGTTAAAGGGGTAAATAACAATACAGAATACATCCGCACCTCAACCGATCGGTACCGATAATCGCCTAATATCGGCTTTAAAAGCCAGTATTTGTGAAGTTTTGAAATGGCGTCGACTCCATTGAGCGTCCGCTCCGAGAGAAAATATTTGTTTGAGAATAGTTCGTGGGATACAATCGCGTTGTATTCCTGTCTATATTTTAATACAAGCATTACAGTAGGCCTGGTTTCATTTTTTTTCTTTTTTTTCAAATGATAAACGCAAGTTTCTGTGCATAGAAGTAAGTCTTATAAATGAAATAAAGTTGGTGGTATATTCGAGTACGGGAGGTCTCAGGTTCCACCCCACCCTGCGTCATACCGAAGCTAAACGCTCAGCAAAAAATAGAGAAACTGGCTTCTCCCCTCCCATACCCTCGTGGCGATGGATATCATCAGTAATGAGGTGTTGAGAGTGATAGGGTTGGTAAAACGTGTTTTACAATCAACCTTGAATAAATTAGTATAAACTAATGTGTCCATCTCATTGTACACCGGTAAGTTAAACACGAGTTTTATTCCTCAGGTGTGGGTATAAATCCTCAGGGAAATTTCCAACCTGGTGTCAACCCTGGAGCCGGTACACAGTCTGGTGGAACCGCATTAGGATCATTATCAACAGCAGTACAACCACAAGCTTCCGGTGGCACTTCTGGCGTCACTTCCGGTGGCACTTCTGGCGGCACTTCCGGCGGCACTTCTGGCGGCACTTCCGGCGGCACTTCAGCTGGTACAGGATCGAGCCTCGGTAGTTTCAATAGTTACCATATCAATATTATTATAATGTACTAAATTATAAATGATAACCAATGTTTGTATGGACTGTGGGCCACATTGTCTTCTATGTTCTATAGTCTATGCGGGCTACATGTATAACACATTTCATTACATCATCCTACATAGAACATTTGTTTTTGGTTTTCAATAATGGAGTTTTATACATTAATACTTTAAATGAAAATCGAATCAAAAACATAATCACAAACTTTCAGTTCGGTTTTGGAATTTTCATAAATAATGTTTTTGAAAAGCTTGAAAACGAGGCATTAATGTTTTAATGAGGAAATAAATGAATCCGAGCGAGGAACAAACATCACTAGATAGATCGATTCATTGCACCATTTTCACTGTCAGTTTTTGTTTTGATATTAGGGTTAAAACATAAACCATTCACTTTTTGCCCGTCGGATATGAAATGACAACATGTCATTAAACATGAAAATTGTCTACGCTTATGTTAGTATCCGCATATCCACCCATTACTGGTGTGTTGTGACGTAGTCGCATTGATGCTGACTATTAACGCAACCATTTTTGGGGGGTTGCGATATCTGAGCGATCTAACGCTTTGAAATGCGTACTTGGTATTGTTAGCATGATGGCTGTGGTACCGTACAGTATGTGTTCGAATCCTAGGATAGGTGCACACTATAACAGAACACTGGCCACATGACTATGTTTGTATTGTACAATTTTATATTTCAGTTTGTCCTCCATTAAACAACAACTGTCCATCGTTCATGCTTACCTTGGATGCTAACGATTGTCCGGTGTGTACCGGGACAGGTAACTAGTATTACTATCACAAGACCTCAATCAAAATATTCTCTGTTTGACCTCTACCGACACTACAATTTTACATTGGTTAGGTACTTAGATGAATATGGTTTTTTATTGTGAAGATTGTTGTACGCCCTCGACAAATAAATACTGTAGCGCACAGACAATCCAAATGCACACAGTAACGACGACAGCGTATAGCCATCCACGCTAGAGTCGGACATAGAGCAAACCATCCATATTCCCAAACAAATGGATCTTCAAGCCAGCATATATAAACTCAATCTGCCCCAATGAATGACACAGTGTAGACTTCGAATTCCGTGCATAATAAACTATAAAGGGAAGTATGATAACTACATTGACGTGAAGTACGGGGAGACGTTTTACAGCCGCCACACACCACACATCCTCACGCCATTCTTCTCTATCTATAACTAATTGATTCTCTCCAAACATGCCAACCCAAACTGATCATATTGTTCCAAATCAACAGATCGACTATTAAACATTTTCAACAATTCACTCCAGATCAAAACCATTATAAAATTCTGTTACTCAACTGAAAACATTCAAACTTAAGTGTTGATTAAAACGCGTTTCAATTATGCTATAAAGTTAGGGACTCATCAAGAGCAACAACTCTAATTAAGTATATAATATTGTACCTGTAGGTGGAGCAGAGACAAACCAGCTAGGTGGCGCTGCCAGTCAGATGAACAATTGTCCACAGAAAGATCCAGCAATACCATGGAGTGAATGTCACATCGACAGACAAGGATGTATATTGTGTAAGGGACAGAGTAAGTTTGAAGAAAATTTTGTATTTACAATCCAAGTTGATTATGTTTAACGGATATAAAAACGCGACACTGGGGTTAGTTGTAATAATGATAAATAGATACTAAATATTATTTTTGGCTTATTTCTTAGTGTAATATAGTGTATTTGTGAGTTATAAAATTAATGTAATTTGTTAATTTATGTATAAAATGTTATTTTCAACACTCATATAACAATTCCATATATTTTCATCATTGCAATCCATGACAAATAACAGCTCACAATATAACATTTTCAATATTTGAGTGTTGAGTGCTGAGTGTAAGTATTGGTTGTATTTCCGGGTCTTGGATAAATTATTCGACGCTATCGTGTCGGAATAGATGTTCTGTAATTCTTGGCATAATTTGAACAAAATCTTAATAAGGGATCCAAACCGCTCCAACATCCTTAAATAAACACTTGGTAACCTATCTGTAGACTGATGCATATTGAGAAGTCTATAGTTAAGTCCCTAATGTGGGAAGCACAATCTGATGAAAGAAAATGAATACAGCGCCCAGTTTGTTTCTAGACAAAATAACGAATTGTCAATAATAAATGCACTTTTGTAGTCTAACGGAAGCAACGGATTTATTTGTTTTCCTTTTTATTTTAACTCTACTCCCGTCACTACTTAAAGATAAAAAAGATTATATTAAGTCAGACAGGGAAGGCAGCACTCAACTTAACCATCCGAGCACAGAAACTATTAAAAGCACACAAAGACTCATCACTCTCACTATAGCTATGTAAACTCATTTTACCAAATTGTTTTTTTTAAATTTGTAGTGTAGTTCAGTCATTTCTCTTAACGTACTTACAGTTATTTTCTCCGGTTAAATATTATTATCCGACTTCTGGGACACTTTTCATGTTTATGTCTAGGAGAGTGTTTAATCATGTTCGTACCCTTTAACTTCTGTACCGTCTATCGTATCTCCTCCAGTCGTCCAGCCAGGTCCTCTTTTCTTCTCGTTCTAGGCTCTCCAACTCTCTCTGCATAGTAACAATTTCGTCTTTCGACTCGCTGTTTTCCCTCTCCTTGAGCGGCGACATCACACAAGCCACACCCTCTTTCTCTCCTTCTTGAGCAGCGATAGCGCACAAGCCACACCCTCTTTCTCTCCTACTTGAGCAGCGATAGCGCACAGGCCACATCCTCTTTCTCTCCTACTTGAGCAGCGATAACGCACAGGCCACACCCTCTTTCTCTCCTACTTGAGCGGCGATAGCGCACAGGCCACACCCTCTTTCTCTCCTACTTGAGCGGCGATAGCGCACAGGCCACACCCTCTTTGTCTCCTACTTGAGCGGCGATAGCGCACAAGCCACACCCTCTTTCTCTCCTACTTGAGCGGCGATAGCGCACAAGCCACACCCTCTTTCTCTCCTACTTGAGCGGCGAAAGCGCACAGGCCACACCCTCTTCCTCTCCTACTTGAACGGCGATATCGCACAGGCCACACCCTCTTCCTCTCCTACTTGAACGGCGATATCGCACAGGCCACACCCTCTTCCTCTCCTTATTTATTTACTTTATTCTCGAATCTGGGCCTCATTTTTGATAAACCACCAATGGGGCCTCTTTTCCATGTTTTATTATCACAAAAAGCAACACATTTCAAATACTCACATTCATCTCAATATATACTATGGTCACATATGCTTAGCTTCATAAACGGGTAAACAATCCTGTATTAGTAATTTATACTGTCATAATTGTTTAAATTAATGTACCTCTTCGGGGCCTCATTTGTGTAAGAGACAGAACCTATCATGAGTGTCTCTTTGGATTTTTTAAAATCGAAATGACTTAAAGTACAACTATGCCAAGTTTGGTGAACATTCAAGTTTCAACTCTGAATATACTATTTAGGTATTATTTTTCCGAATTAGGGCCTCATTTTTTATTTAAACCACTAGTGGGGCCTCTTTTTGATATTTAATTATTATAAAAAGCAATATAATTCAAATAAAAACATTAATTATAATATATACTAAGTTTGCATATGTTTTGCTTCACAAATAGGTGGAAAAACAGGCATTTATACAGGGAAATAAATTTAAAATCATGTACCCCTATCGGGCCTCATTCCGTAGTGTAAAAGTTCTCGATCGAGTGTCTCTTTGGATTTTTTTCATCAGACTGACTTATACTACATATTTGCTAAAGTTGGTGCTTTTTACACCTTGTGAACATTCATGGCTCTTACAACCCTGAGTAGTTAACGGTAGTCAATAACTGTTTTAATACCAGGACCGTATCCACACACCATGGCACCTATGCAAATATATTCAAGGGTATATCTGAGGCGTTGTTTTCTTTAAAAGAGTTCTAAGTATAGGTTAAGGTGCATCTAGTGTATACCTCGAAGATGTACACTTCACAAGACGTTCATCTTGTACACTTCACAAGACGTACATCTTCCCTAACTACATGGTACATCATGACTTATAAATCACGCGTTATTTCTCTTCCAACAATTGTCAACAATGGAGTATGTTGAGGAAGAGCTATTGATAGGAATGTGTGTAGTGTTGATATGTATCATACTGTATGGTATAATTCTATGAGCAGTTCCGTTTCGGTGCTACACAAAGCCATTTCTGTACTATGGAGACTATACAACGAATGTGTCGTAAATCTCCAGAAAATGTGTGGTAGAAGTGTACTACTCGTTACTACAAGGTACATTTTGACTTATAGGTCGAGATGTATACACCGAAACTAAACGTGAAGATGCACCTTTAGAGTTAGTGAAACGATTTATTCAAGGATTGTTAACCTAAAGGAAAGCAATCCTTGAAGAAAACGTTTCACAAAAGTTAGAATCCCAAGAAACACGTGATTTACGTGCCTCTATATAAATGTAGTTCTACACATGGACAATTTTGAAAAACGTGAGAAAAACGTGTATAATGACCAGAGACGGGAGGTGTAATTTTATTAGGAATGTCTTTCAATAAAGCGTGCGTATGAGGAATTGTCGTTTTGCCGATACCGCCCATTCATATTAAATGGTTAAAACCACACGCCACTCACTTGCACAGGCTTTACGAAGATGCACGATCTACTTGCACATGCGTATGAAATTCAAATTACTTCTTTGTGAAGACGCATTTTGTGAAAAATAGAACGTTCTTCAGGGATGAGAAGATGTGAATAAAACCCGCTGATTGGTCGAAAAAGTCGAGCCAACACTTATTTCGGTACTTTCCAAAGTGTGTGTCTCAGTGTGGATGTGGGCCTCACTACCCATCGATTGCTGCTGCCATGTCAACCAGTATAAAACATCATCAGCAAAATCTCCCCCTCAGAGGAATCAGACATCACAGGTTGATAGCCCCTAACTTGAATGTATGACTACTGTCGATTTAAAGTTGTCTGTCAATACCGCCAGAATGCATTTTGTTGAGCCCGCTTGCGGTTAGCGAGACTTAGTCGCCACTTTTGGTGTATTTGTGTAATTGCGTGCGTAAGTGCGTCCGTCCGATGTTGTCTGGACCATAACTTTGTCATGCTTTGACCAATCATGCTTCTATTCGGCATGAATGTTCACCCCCATGAGGCGGGGTTTCATGCACAATCTTCTTCTTCTTCCTTTTACAGAGCAGGAGTCCTAACGGACTGTATTAAGCTCAGCGACTAATTACAATCCCCATGTTTCTATCTCAAAGATCAAGGTCACAGTTGGAGATCAAGGGTCAAATTGAAACTTATCCGGACCATAACGTTGTCCTGCATTAACCAGTCTTTCTTATATGTAAAATCAATGTTAAACTCATGAGACGGAGTGTCATGCTCAACCCAAAGGTTCCTATTTCAAAGGTCAATGTCACAGTTGAAGGTCAAAGGTGGGATTATATATAACTTGGCACATTTAAGTTGGTGTTTTTTTCAACGTGCGCCGAGGCTCGACATAATTTGCATGATGTCATGGACTTCTAGTTATATAGGTGATAGTCTGTTCACGCTTGGTTACGCATAAAACTTATACATCCTGTCGGTACAAGTGTAAAATAAAATCGACTTTATCGCTGGTTTAGAATTTGAAGGTCGCGAGTAATACCTATTTGAAAACTGTATATCAAGGCGCTTCTTGTGAGATATTTTCATGAAACTCGGAACAGATCGTGCTGACCAAACTGAAGTTGGAAAAGCTTGTTTGTCCATAAGTAAAAAGTAGTTTTCAGACAGTTTCTTCTTTTTTCTCAAAACATTGATTTTGGAGCTACGACCTTCTAATTTTAAGCCAGCGATATGATGTATGTATAATAAGTACAATGGATAAAGCGTCGGACTTTTTGTTTTGACAATAAAACAGACGTTGGTTCAAATCTCATCAATATTTATTTTTAGCTCTTATTTTTTACATGTTGAATATTGTTTTTTTAGCATATAATATACTAGTAAATATATCAAAGGCAATACACATATATATAAAAAAAAAACAATCATCACCTTCACTAGCAGTGTCGGTCTCCTAGTAGCTGGATGTGATAGTTATAAACAAGTCGATCCATCTCCGACACAATCGCTACTTGTCTTCAACATCTCGAGTATGTCTACAACACGTGTGCCACTGCTGTGGTGGGATGCCGACGATGGTATCTTCAGTCAGTTGTCGAGCATCTTTCAACTTGAATGTAAGATTGTTCCTGTTCTTTAAGTATTGCCCAAGCGAGTTCGATGACATTTAGATCGACGTGATACGGTGACAGACGTATAGATACATGGCCATGTTCGTGTAAGACCCTGTCCACTAAGTATGCTGGCTCATGTTTGAACATCTGACAAAATCCACTTACACGAACTTTAACATACCTTCCGTAAAAATGTTGTTTTTGCGCCGAAGCCACGCCTGTATGTCAGCCTTTCTAGTCGCTTGGCTCGGACACATTTCCTCTTAGACGCTATGGTATGGTGCATTGTCCGACACAATGACTGAATTCTGTGGAAGTCCTGTAATAAGTTGTTTCAGTCAGCCACTTCATGAAGTTCTTAGAGTTCATTTCACTATGATAATCCCCATTTGCATATTTTGCCTTATAAATCATAAGCCCTCTTCTGTCCCTGCATGTACAACAATGATTCCCTCACCGCGAGAAATGTGCATTTTTACCGCCACGTCTGCCGATTGCCAGCATCTTTGCGTCGAATGTGACGAATGTACGAAGGTTTCGTCTGTGTGCACAATGGGCCTGCCTTCCTCTTGAAACTTTCTCATCTGTCACAGGTACCTATAATCCTGGCAGTAATCTCATCTGGTCGCTCCATTAACACAGTCCAAGTGGTTTGGCATCGCTTCCAGTGAAATCCGATGTCCTTCATACTATTTCCAAGAGATGCCTCCCCTCCAGCGTAGTCTGTCTTTTCTTGAAATAGTTTGACCATGTTATGAGTTGTTGACAGGGTTTTGCGTACCGTGATTATCTCTGCGATGGTCCTTCGTAATACACATTTGTCAAAATCATCTACATTGTATCTCCACTAGTTTCCGTCCCGGTTGTCTTGTACATTGACTGTCCAATGTTGCATTTGACATTCTGTATATAGTTCTTGCTGATATACCGATGTACGCTGTAGCTCACTGTACGAGGTTACATGTGAGGTCTATAGTAAGTTGACCTGATATACTGGTGTACGTTGTAGCTCACTGTACTAGGTTACATGTGAGGTCTATAGTAAGCTGACCTGATATACTGGTGTACGTTGTAGCTCACTGTACGAGGTTACATGTGAGGTCTATAGTAAGTTGACCTGATATACCGGTGTACGTTGTAGCTCACTGTACTAGGTTACATGTGAGGTCTATAGTAAGTTGACCTGATATACCGGTGTATGTTGTAGCTCACTGTACTAGGTTACATGTGAGGTCTATAGTAAGTTGACCTGATATACCGGTGTACGTTGTAGCTCGCTGTACTAGGTTACATGTGAGGTCTATAGTAAGTTGACCTGATATACCGGTGTACGTTGTAGCTCGCTGTACTAGGTTACATGTGAGGTCTATAGTAAGTTGACCTGATATACTGGTGAACGTTGTAGCTCACTGTACTAGGTTACATGTGAGGTCTATAGTAAGTTTACCTGATATACTGGTGTACGTTGTAGCTCACTGTACTAGGTTACATGTGAGGTCTATAGTTAGCTGACCTGATATACTGGTGTACGTTGTAGCTCACTGTACTAGGTTACATGTGAGGTCTATAGTTAGCTGACCTGATATACCGGTGTACGTTGTAGCTCGCTGTACTAGGTTACATGTGAGGTCTATAGTAAGTTGACCTGATATACTGGTGTACGTTGTAGCTCACTGTACTAGGTTACATGTGAGGTCTATAGTAAGTTGACCTGATATACTGGTGTACGTTGTAGCTCGCTGTACTGGGTTACATGTGATTACGACCTTCTAATTCTAAGCCAGCGATATATATATCCAACAGTCCATGGTATTTACGTGATTACCTCGTGCATAAATAGGGTAAATTAATTAAAATTCAACATAATTATACTGCTTAGTTTTTACATGTATTATATAATTTCTTTAATACTGCAACTTACTTACTTACTGACGTTCGCCTAGTCATAGCGAACGCCAGTAAGTAAGTAAACGTTAATACTGCAAAGCAAATGAACATTTAAAAACAATCCTCGTCGGGATCCTATGTTAGTTATATTTATTATTTGACCTAGTGACCTCATTTTGACATCAGATGACCCAATATCGAACGTCACTTAGATTTTGTTCAGATGAATCATTGTGACCAAGTGTCGTGAAGATTAGGTTAAAATTGTGACCTCTAGTGGTTACACAAGGTTTGTCTATGATTTGACATAGTGACCTAGTTTTTTACCCTATATGACCCAATAACGTACGTGACCTCGATTTTGTTAAGATGACTACTTTGACTAAGTTTCATAACAATTACTAGGTCAAAATTGTGACATCTAGTGTCTACACAACGAATTTCTATGATTTGACTTAGTACCCTAGATGACCCAATACAACAGTAGACTTAGATTTTGTTGAGATGATCATTGTAACCGAGTTTCATAAATATTAAGTCAAAATTATGATCTCTAGTGACTACGCAGTGTTTTTCTATGATTAGACCTTGTGACCTAGTTTTTTACCCAAAATGACAAATATCGAACTTGAGCTAAATTTTGTTAATATGACCATTGTGACCAAGTTTCATAAAGATTAGGCCAAAATTGTGATATTTAGTGACTACACAATGTTTTTTTATGATTTGACCTAGTGACCTAATTTGTGACCCCCAAATGACCCAAATATCGAATTTGTTGAGATGTTCATTATGACCAAGTTTCATAAAGATTAGGTTAAAATGATAGCAGACGCTTCATCACTTGTGAGCTAAAAATATAAAAAAGAAATTCAAAGTGGGATTTGAACCCGAGAACCCGAAGTCGAAATTGCAGTAAAAAGGGACACAGCTGAAGACATAACCCCTCAGCTACTAGGTGATACATTCAAACCCATTCAACTAGTATTTATAACTAGTATTTATAAGTGACCTACCTGCATATAAGGGTTAACTCTGTTGTCTACGCGGTTGTGAAAGATATTTTTGAATCGAGTGTAGTTGGTCACATGTCCCCGATAAATATATAGAATGTCTTTTTATTTAATCTCTCTACCAAAGTTCAACCATTGTACTACATTTCGATGTCCGAATCGAAGTTGCAAGGTAAAGACTGCAACGTTTTAAACGTTCACTGTTGTGTTTTTTCATTATAGTTAAATCAACACCACAGCCTTCTACAACAACTAGAACCACATCCACTACTACAACCACGCCAACTACAACCACGCCAACTACAACCAAACCCACTACAACCAAACCCACTACAACCACGTCAACTACAACCACGCCAACTACAACCACGCCAACTACAACCAAACCCACTACAACCAAACCCACTATAACCACGCTAACTACAACGGCGCCCACTACAACCACGCCAACTACAACCAAACCCACTACAACCACGCCCACTACAACCACACCAACTACAACGGCGCCCACTACAACCAAACCCACTACAACCACGCCAACTACAACCACGCCAACTACAACCACGCCAACTACAACCACGCCAACTACAACCACGCCAACTACAACCACGCCAACTACAACCACGCCCACTACAACCAAACCCACTATAACCACGCTAACTACAACCACGCCCACTACAACCACACCCACTACAACCACATCTACTACAACCACGCCCATTACAACCACACCCACGACAACCAAACCCACTACAACCACGCCCACTACAACCACGCCTACCACATCCGAACCTACTACAACCACGCCCACTACAACCACATCTACTACAACAGAGCCCACTACAACAAAGCCCAGTACGACAACGCCTACTACGGCCACGCTCACTACAACCACGCCCACTACAACCACGCCCACTACAACCACGCTCACTACAACCACGCCCACTACAACCACGCCCACTACAACCACGCTCACTACAACCACGCCCACTACGACCACTTCTACTACACAAACTACAAGCGTGTCCTCTAGACGTACTACAACTATTTATACAACAAAGAAATTGTCTACCCAGCAAATTACTGACGAAAGTAAGTATAATGTACTATATTGTAAACACAACTGCTCATCTTGTATATAATTATGACACATCTACTTCAGTCGTATGTGTTGTCTTGGAAACGTCCTTATAATTCGCTTTTTGGATTTGTTAATCAAGAAGAAGCTACAATAAATGTTACGTACCAAGTGTTCAGACGGATGCCTTATTCGTGCAATAAATGTTACGTGTCAAGCGTTCAGGTGGATGCATTGTTCGTGCAATAAATGTTACGTGTCAAGCGTTCAGGTGGATGCCTTATTCGTGCAATAAAGGTTACGTGTCAAGCGTTCAGGTGGATGCCTCATTCGTGCAATCAACGTTACGTACCAAGCGTTCAGATGCCTAATTTGTGCAATAAATGTTACGTATCAAGCGTTCAGATGCCTCATTCGTGCAATAAACGTTACGTATCAAGCGTTCAGACGGATGCCTCGTTCGTGCAATAAATGTTACGTATCAAGCGTTCAGATGCCTCATTCGTGCAATAAATGTTACGTATCAAGCGTTCAGGTGGATGCCTCGTTCGTGCAATATATGTTACGTATGAAGCGTTCAGATGCCTCATTCGTGCAATAAATGTTACGTATCAAGCGTTCAGGCGGATGCCTCATTCGTGCAATAAATGTTACGTATCAAGCGTTCAGGCGGATGCCTCATTCGTGCAATAAATGTTTCGTATCAACCGTTCAGGCGGATGCCTCATTCGTGCAATAAATGTTACGTATCAACCGTTCAGGCGGATGCCTCGTTCGTGCAATAAACGTTACGTATCAAGCGTTCAGGTGGATGCCTTATTCGTGCAATAAAGGTTACGTGTCAAGCGTTCAGGTGGATGTCTTGTTCGTGCAATAAATGTTACGTATCAAGCGTTCAGATGCCTCATTCGTGCAATCAACGTTACGTATCAAGCGTTCAGGGGGATGCCTCGTTCGTGCAATAAATGTTACGTATCAAGCGTTCAGGCGGATGCCTTGTTCGTGCAATAAACGTTACGTATCAACCGTTCAGGTGGATGCCTTTTTCGTGCAATAAATGTTACGTATCAAGCGTTCAGATGCCTCATTCGTGCAATCAACGTTACGTATCAAGCGTTCAGGCGGATGCCTCATTCGTGCAATAAATGTAACGTATCAACCGTTCAGGCGGATGCCTCGTTCTTGCAATAAATGTTACGTATCAAGCGTTCAGGTGGATGCATTGTTCGTGCAATAAACGTTATGTATCAAGCGTTCAGGGGGATGCCTCATTCGTACAATAAATGTTACGTATCAAGCGTTCAGATGGATGCCTTGTTCGTGCAATAAATGTTACGTATCAAGCGTTCAGATGCCTCATTCGTACAATAAACGTTACGTATCAAGCGTTCAGGCGGATGCCTCATTCGTGCAATAAATGTTACGTATCAAGTGTTCAGATGCCTCATTCGTACAATAAACGTTACGTATCAAGCGTTCAGATGCCTCATTCGTACAATAAACGTTACGTATCAAGCGTTCAGATGCCTCATTCTTGCAATAAACGTTACGTATTAAGCGTTCAGGCGGATGCCTCATTTGTGCCATAAATGTACTGTAGTAGTACTATGTATTTGTCTTTCAGACGGATGTCCCGTTATCCCTGCAAATTGTCCTAATGCACCTGGTTGTTTGGACTTTGATATGAATTTCTGTCCTGTGTGTTTATGTACAGGTAACGTGATATTACTGGTACATGTACTTACTCACAATGTATACTGACACCTTTCACTCTTGGTATATTTTTCTCAATACTTTAACTACCTATACAATTATTATGTCAAAGAGTATGCCATAATCACATACATTTTATAATAATTTTACAAGAGTTGCTTTCCTTAGACTATAAATCATGCATTTATTGAGTACAATTTGTTATTTTGTTTACAAACCAACTGGAGGCTGCTTTTCACTTCTCGCGCATCTTAATTGTGGTGATTTTACATTTAGGTCAAATGATCAAAATACACCATTCTGCAATTCGGTTACCAAGCTTTTTGAAAATAGCCGTGTTCACTGTCTGGCTCGTAAACCACAGTAACACACCACCACCCTGGAATTTCTGTACCCTAACTGACTCGGAACAAACAATGCTCTAAGTACTTTGATTGACGTATGTAAAGGGTGTAAAGAAAGTTCGTTCCGGTCAGAAAGTATGGCCGGACAGAAAGGATGGCGTATTTTTATTTTTCAACAAGCGAACTATCATGAAATTTGGAACAAAGATACATTACTAAATGTAGGAAATGTGGATTAATTTTATTAGAATTTCGTTCTGATGGGCACCGTTGCCATAGATTCATAACATTTACATGTCTATTAAAGTGTATTTATTTACAGACAGTTCTATAACAACAAGTCCCACAGCGTGTCGTCTTGCGCAATGTTTGCTGGACTGCGGTCAACCACCGAAATACAAGAAAGATGATCATGGTTGTGATATGTGTCAGTGTGATTTCTCAGGTTGAAATGAAGTATCACCATGTATTAATATTGTATTACTGTGTAATAATTTGTTTTGTTTCAATAAAAAATAAATGAAATCATTTCTCAGGTTGAAATGAAATACAGTAAAATTCCGCTTATAAGACCACTTTGATTATTTTGAAATCATGCATATTTTTGCCAGTTTAAGGTCCCAAAGTATTAAATTTAGAGCAAAACAGATCCGCTGATAAGACCGATTTGCTATTAAGACCACCTTTTGACTGGTCTTATTAGCGGAACTTCACTGTATAGCAATGCATTAATATTGTATTACTGTAATAAAACATGATAGCATCCTTCATCCCTTTACTTATACGAGGGGTGATCAATATATTCGAGAATTGAATATACAAAAAAGCAGTTATTAGGTCTTCAATTCGATGGCTTAGAATTAAAAGGTCGTAACTTCGTAAGTACAAAATCTATATTTTGAGAAAACAAAAAAGGTCTGAAAGCTACTCTTTACTTATGAAAAAACAAGTTTTTTTTTAACTTCAGTTTGGTCAACATGACCACTTCCGATTTGCATTAAATAGGCTCATAAGAAGCGCCTTGGGATTTCAAATATGCAATGAGTCTTATGCTTAGTTTTTATGCTATTATTAATTCAAGCGACTCCTTCTATCCAATTTCAAACAACTTCACATGAATGTTTATAGAGTGGTCCTTTCTAATATAGATAGAAAATAGGTTTTACAGTACAAGGATTCAAATCTATAAATAACTCTGGTTGCCATGGCAACCGATGATTGAAAAAACCTAAATTCATAAAAAAAACTGTGGCCAGATTTCAAAATAATTTGTTAGAAATAGAATTTATTGTAAGACCCGTATGCATTGGTCCTAATGACGGTCTTATAATTGAGCCGTTTTATATAGTACGGAGAATTTGATCCCGAACCTTCGATTGGCATCATTTAACACCTGGTATATTGTCTATGTCTATCACCCGGTTGTATGTTTTTATAAGCGGGACGTATCACGAAGACCCTCGAGGTGTAATGCGAACACAAATCTAATGGACCAATAGTGCACTATTTGATCGCGGAAGTTATATATTCAACGCAAGAACCTTGTAATATATTCATGCATAAAGGTTAGGGTCAATTTATATTCTCCGTACTATATATACATGTACTACCAACTTCAAGAGTCCATTCAAGTGTGATTGTGTGGTTGTACAATCATGTGACCGAAACAGAAGGCTTCGTCAGTCCATAGGATAAAAGTTATAAAATAAATGTCTCACAAAATATTTCGATGTACAGTGCGACATATCGTCCCCCTAGAGGCAAGAACTTTAACGTGAATATAATTGGCCTTCGCGCGCAGACACAAATTGGCAATTAACGCAAATTGCCTCAGATATCCAATGTTGCCAGACACGCATACCACTTAAACCATTTTCATTGATCCATCTCGCTTATATTCCCAGTCGTAATTTACAATCGGCAATGTCCGGAAACACTCGTATATTTTCGCTACACGCATCATAATAGCTTAGTGTAAGTTACGGAATATTACGGAAAGTACCGAACGACATTTTTTTCTACGTAATCAATATCGAATTTGTGTCTTCTATTGCGTAACTATGGTTATTGATTAAACCGTGTTTTGACATGTGATAAAAATACGACTTCGTTCCACAGTAGAGAGTTCGGTTGGATAAAGCCAAAATATACAAGACACTATTTGGGAATTATTTATTGTTTATTGCTTACAATGCGTTTAAAGATAATTTTATTGCTTTGTGTATTTCTGTTATTATTTGTTTATGGATCCGGATTTGATCAAGGTAATGTTATATTATATATATTTCAGTTTATTAATATGTAATTTATGTCCATTGTGAAACGAGTTCTTACAATTTGTATTAATCCCTCTTGACACCTCATTCCTGGTTTTATCCATCGTTAGCAGCCCTTACTATCAAACATTTATTTTCAATAACATGTTGTACATTGTTCCAATCATGACCCTCATAGAGGTCGTCAAAGAGGACATTATATATTTTAAAGGTTAATACAAACTTTATTTTGTTATCATTTTAGGGCTTACATCCTGACACTTGAAACTCAAGTTTGACTCTGGGATTTGAATTCTTACTATATTTTTATTGTCTCTTGAACATTTAGAGTCGGGGCCATTGTGATTCTTCACTTGGGGTCTATTGAAAGCCGCGATTTGTAATCCAAAGACAGCTAACCTCATTGTATGTTCAGACAATATTACTATGTGTATAAAAATAGGTAAAAGCCGTCATACAGAACATACTCTACAGATCTGACTGGCTATATGTCTTGATAAATAATAAGGAAAACATGAGTTAACAGCCCGGTTAGCTCAGTCTGTAAAGCGACTTACATGTAAGCAAACGGTCACGAGTTTGAACATCGGGTAATGTCATGGAATCAACCCCCCCATTTACCTCCCGTTATACAAACGTAAAATGAAACCTTATGACATCAATAGTCGATGGTTGTATACAAGTATTGTGTGACTTGAACATTTATTTGAGTATTCATACAGTCGTGTATTTGATGATAAGTATAATGTTTCATAAGTAGTTGACTTAGATAACATATTTCAGACACATTCTTTTCATTCAGTATTAGTTAATATAAAGACGGAACCTGTTACAAACATATGTTAGTTTATTGTATTCGTTTGTATGCTATATATAGGAAAAGTATCGGTAATTGGTGGTTAATTCGGACGTTGCAGTATATCCGGATATACCATAGAATTTATGAGGTCCGGCAGTATTGTCCAAAATGATTGTGCAATTAGTACATGTATTTAGCGGTTAAAAGACAGAATATGTCTGGAAATTGTTGAATGGATATCGTGTCAAGCCTTACATAGGCTCATGTATAGTTTATGTACAAACTCCAGTATATGAACAGTCTAGTGATTGAGTGCATGAACAGTCTAGTGATTGAGTGCATGAACAGTCTAGTGATTGAGTGCATGAAAAGTCTAGTGATTGAGTGCATGAACAGTCTAGTGATTGAGTGCATGAACAGTCTAGTGATTGAGTGCATGAACAGTCTAGTGATTGAGTGCATGAACAGTCTAGTGATTGAGTGCATGAACATGATCGACTTATTGTAATAGTGACGTAACTGATATTAAAGCTTTAACGTATGTAATGAAAACAGATAATAAAAATCGAACATGAAAGGCAGCACTCAACTTAACCAGACAGGCACAGAAAACATACAAAACATCCCATACCACAACATACCATAACACAACATCCCATACCACAACATCCCATACCACAACATCCCATAACACAACACCCCATACCACAACATCCTATACTACAACATCCCATAACACAACATCCCATAACACAACATCCCATAACACAACATCCCATAACACAACACCTATACCACAACATCCCATACCACAACATCCCATACCACAACATCCCATACCACAACATCCCATAACACAACATCCCATACCACAACATCTCATACCACAACATCCCATACCACAACATCCCATAACACAACATCCCATACCACAACATCCCATAACACAACATCCAATACTACAACATCCCATAACACAACATCACATACCACAACATCCCATACTACAACATCCCATACCACAACATCCCATACCACAACAACCCATAACACAACATCCCATACCACAACATCCCATACCACAACATCCCATACCACAACATCCCATAACACAACATCCCATACCACAACATCCCATACCACAACATCCCATACCACAACATCCCATAACACAACATCCCATACCACAACATCCCATAACACAACATCCAATACTACAACATCCCATAACACAACATCACATACCACAACATCCCATACTACAACATCCCATACCACAACATCCCATACCACAACAACCCATAACACAACATCCCATAACACAACACCCCATAACACAACATCCCATACCACAACATCCCATGCCAAAACATCCCATACCACAACATCCTATACCACAACATCCCATAACACAACACCTCATACCACAACATCCCATACGCCAACATCCCACACCACAACATCCCATACCACAACATCCCATACCACAACATCCCATAACACAACATCCCATAACACAACACCCCATAACACAACATCCCATACCACAACATTCCATACAACAACATCCCATACCACAACATCCCATAACACAACATCCCATAACACAACATCCCATACCACAACATCCCATACCACAACATCCCATACCACAACAGCCCATACCACAACATCCCACAACACAACATCCCATACCACAACATCCCATAACACAACATCCCATAACACAACATCCCATACAACAACATCCCATACCACAACATCCCATACCACAACATCCCATAACACAACATCCCATACCACAACATCCCATACCACAACATCCTATACCACAACATCCCATACCACAACATCCCATAACACGACATCCCATACCACTACATCCCATAACACAACATCATATAACACAACATCCCATAACACAACATCCCATAACACAACATCCCATAACACAACATCCCATACCATAACATCCCATAATACAACATCCCATAACACAACATCCCATACCACAACATCCCATAACACAACATCCCATACCCCAACATCCCATACCACAACATCCCATACCACAACATCCCATACCACAACATCCCATGACACAACATCCGATACCACAACATCCTATAACACAACATCCTATACCACAACATCCCATAACACAACACCCCATACCACAACATCCCATACCACAACATCCCATACCACAACATCCCATACCACAACATCCCATACCACAACATCCCATAACACAACATCCCATACCACAACATCCCATAACACAACATCCCATACCACAACATCCCATACCACAACATCCCATACAACAACATCCCATAACACAACATCCCATAACACAACACCTATACCACAACATCCCATGACACAACATCCGATACCACAACATCCTATAACACAACAACCTATACCACAACATCCCATAACACAACACCCCATACCACAACATCCCATACCACAACATCCCATACCACAACATCCCATACTACAACATCCCATACCAAAACATCCCATACCACAACATCCCATACCACAACATCCCATAACACAACATCCCATACCACAACATCCCATACAACAACATCCCATAACACAACATCCCATAACACAACACCTATACCACAACATCCCATAACACAACATCCCATACCACAACATCCCATAACACAACATCCCATACCACAACATCCCATACCACAACATCCCATAACACAACATCCCATACCACAACATCCCATACCACAACATCCCATACCACAACATCCCATAACACAACATCCCATACCACAACATCCCATACCACAACATCTAATAACACAACACCCCATACCACAACATCCCATACCAAAACATCCCATACCACAACATCCCATACCAAAACATCCCATACCACAACATCCCATACCACAACATCCCATAACACAACATCCCATACCACAACATCCCATACCACAACATCCCATCACACAACATCCCATACAACAACATCCCATACCACAACATCCCATACCACAACATCCCATACCACCACATACCATACCACAACATCCCATGACACAACATCCCATATCACAACATCCCATACCACAACATCCCATACCACAACATCACATGACACAACATCCCATACCACAACATCCCATACCACAACATCCCATACTACAACATCCCATAACACAACATCCCAAGACACAACACCCCATACCACAACATCCCATACCACAACATCCCATAACACAACATCCCATACCACAACAGCCCATAACACAACATCCCATACCACAACATCCCATACCACAACATCCCATACTACAACATCCCATAACACAACATCCCATAACACAACATCCCATAACACAACATCCCATAACACAACATCCCATACCACAACATCCCATAACACAACATCCGATACCACAACATCCTATAACACAACATCCTATACCACAACATCCTATACCACAACATCCCATACCACAACATCCCATACAACAACATCCCATAACACAACATCCCATAACACAACACCTATACCACAACATCCCATACCACAACACCCCACACCACAACATCCCGTACCACAACATCCCATAACACAACATCCCATACCACAACATCCCATAACACAACATCCCATAACACAACATCCCATAACACAACATCCCATAACACAACATCCTATACCACAACATCCCATACCACAACATCCCATACAACAACATCCCACAACACAACATCCCATACCACAACATCCCATACCACAACATCCCATACCACAACATCCCACACCACAACATCCAATACTAGTACCACAACATCCTATACCACAATATCCCATACCACAACATCCCATACCACATCATCCCATAACACAACATCCAATACCACAACATCCCATACCACAACATCCCATAACACAACATCCCATAACACAACATCCCATACCACAACATCCCATACCACAACATCCCATAACACAACATCCCATACCACAACATCCCATACCACAACATCCCATAACACAACATCCCATACCACAACATCCCATACCACAACATCTAATAACACAACACCCCATACCACAACATCCAATACCAAAACATCCCATACCACAACAACCCATACCAAAACATCCCATACCACAACATCCCATACCACAACATCCCATAACACAACATCCCATACCACAACATCCCATACCACAACATCCCATCACACAACGTCCCATACAACAACATCCCATACCACAACATCCCATACCACAACATCCCATACCACCACATACCATACCACAACATCCCATGACACAACATCCCATATCACAACATCCCATACCACAACATCCCATACCACAACATCCCATGACACAACATCCCATACCACAACATCCCATACCACAACATCCCATACTACAACATCCCATACCACAACATCCCAAGACACAACACCCCATACCACAACATCCCATACCACAACATCCCATAACACAACATCCCATACCACAACAGCCCATAACACAACATCCCATACCACAACATCCCATACCACAACATCCCATACTACAACATCCCATAACACAACATCCCATAACACAACATCCCATAACACAACATCCCATAACACAACATCCCATAGCACAACATCCCATAACACAACATCCCATAACACAACATCCCATAACACAACATCCCATAACACAACATCCCATAACACAACATCCCATAACACAACATCCCATAACACAACATCCCATAACACAACATCCCATAACACAACATCCCATACCACAACATCCCATACCACAACATCCCATCACACAACATCCCATACAACAACATCCCATACCACAACATCCCATACCACAACATCCCATACCACCACATACCATACCACAACATCCCATGACACAACATCCCATATCACAACATCCCATACCACAACATCCCATACCACAACATCCCATGACACAACATCCCATACCACAACATCCCATACCACAACATCCCATACTACAACATCCCATAACACAACATCCCAAGACACAACACCCCATACCACAACATCCCATACCACAACATCCCATAACACAACATCCCATACCACAACATCCCATGACACAACATCCGATACCACAACATCCTATAACACAACATCCTATACCACAACATCCCATAACACAACACCCCATACCACAACATCCCATACCACAACATCCCATACCACAACATCCCATACCACAACATCCCATACCACAACATCCCATAACACAACATCCCATACCACAACATCCCATAACACAACATCCCATACCACAACATCCCATACCACAACATCCCATACAACAACATCCCATAACACAACATCCCATAACACAACACCTATACCACAACATCCCATGACACAACATCCGATACCACAACATCCTATAACACAACAACCTATACCACAACATCCCATAACACAACACCCCATACCACAACATCCCATACCACAACATCCCATACCACAACATCCCATACTACAACATCCCATACCAAAACATCCCATACCACAACATCCCATACCACAACATCCCATAACACAACATCCCATACCACAACATCCCATACAACAACATCCCATAACACAACATCCCATAACACAACACCTATACCACAACATCCCATAACACAACATCCCATACCACAACATCCCATAACACAACATCCCATACCACAACATCCCATACCACAACATCCCATAACACAACATCCCATACCACAACATCCCATACCACAACATCCCATACCACAACATCCCATAACACACCATCCCATACCACAACATCCCATACCACAACATCTAATAACACAACACCCCATACCACAACATCCCATACCAAAACATCCCATACCACAACATCCCATACCAAAACATCCCATACCACAACATCCCATACCACAACATCCCATAACACAACATCCCATACCACAACATCCCATACCACAACATCCCATCACACAACATCCCATACAACAACATCCCATACCACAACATCCCATACCACAACATCCCATACCACCACATACCATACCACAACATCCCATGACACAACATCCCATATCACAACATCCCATACCACAACATCCCATACCACAACATCCCATGACACAACATCCCATACCACAACATCCCATACCACAACATCCCATACTACAACATCCCATAACACAACATCCCAAGACACAACACCCCATACCACAACATCCCATACCACAACATCCCATAACACAACATCCCATACCACAACAGCCCATAACACAACATCCCATACCACAACATCCCATACCACAACATCCCATACTACAACATCCCATAACACAACATCCCATAACACAACATCCCATAACACAACATCCCATAACACAACATCCCATACCACAACATCCCATAACACAACATCCGATACCACAACATCCTATAACACAACATCCTATACCACAACATCCTATACCACAACATCCCATACCACAACATCCCATACAACAACATCCCATAACACAACATCCCATAACACAACACCTATACCACAACATCCCATACCACAACACCCCACACCACAACATCCCGTACCACAACATCCCATAACACAACATCCCATACCACAACATCCCATAACACAACATCCCATAACACAACATCCCATAACACAACATCCCATAACACAACATCCTATACCACAACATCCCATACCACAACATCCCATACAACAACATCCCACAACACAACATCCCATACCACAACATCCCATACCACAACATCCCATACCACAACATCCCACACCACAACATCCAATACTAGTACCACAACATCCTATACCACAATATCCCATACCACAACATCCCATACCACATCATCCCATAACACAACATCCAATACCACAACATCCCATACCACAACATCCCATAACACAACATCCCATAACACAACATCCCATACCACAACATCCCATACCACAACATCCCATAACACAACATCCCATACCACAACATCCCATACCACAACATCCCATAACACAACATCCCATACCACAACATCCCATACCACAACATCTAATAACACAACACCCCATACCACAACATCCCATACCAAAACATCCCATACCACAACAACCCATACCAAAACATCCCATACCACAACATCCCATACCACAACATCCCATAACACAACATCCCATACCACAACATCCCATACCACAACATCCCATCACACAACATCCCATACAACAACATCCCATACCACAACATCCCATACCACAACATCCCATACCACCACATACCATACCACAACATCCCATGACACAACATCCCATATCACAACATCCCATACCACAACATCCCATACCACAACATCCCATGACACAACATCCCATACCACAACATCCCATACCACAACATCCCATACTACAACATCCCATACCACAACATCCCAAGACACAACACCCCATACCACAACATCCCATACCACAACATCCCATAACACAACATCCCATACCACAACAGCCCATAACACAACATCCCATACCACAACATCCCATACCACAACATCCCATACTACAACATCCCATAACACAACATCCCATAACACAACATCCCATAACACAACATCCCATAACACAACATCCCATAGCACAACATCCCATAACACAACATCCCATAACACAACATCCCATAACACAACATCCCATAACACAACATCCCATAACACAACATCCCATAACACAACATCCCATAACACAACATCCCATAACACAACATCCCATAACACAACATCCCATAACACAACATCCCATAACACAACATCCCATAACACAACATCCCATAACACAACATCCCATAACACAACATCCCATAACACAACATCCCATACCACAACATCCCATAACACAACATCCCATAACACAACATCCCATAGCACAACACCCCACACCACAACATCCCATAACACAACATTATGAACCTTTGTACTTGTACAAACAACTAACTTACTAAGAACATTTATAGATATCCTAATACACCAAAATCATGTAGTTTTGTGATGATTATATTTATTGAATATTTTTATAAACTGTTGGAATTTCACGTTCGGCCATAGATACATAGATGGACGTGAAGTATTTGACCACATCGCGAATTGGCAGGACAGTTTATTACTTGGTGACTAGATAACTCAGTGTAACACAATCAGCCACAGGAAGATGTTTACTATTACATGTATATTATACAATTGTTTAAAGTCACCGAGTATTCCCTAATATTTACTTTAGGAATGTGTTTCTAAATGCGCTTGGCTTTCGCCTCAAACCTTGAATCATAAAAACAATATTATGGTTTAAACTAAAACAATCACAAACGTATGTAACTGTTTTTATTTAAGTACGGTACGTTATGTAGAATGATTCTCACGAGTAAGGACACATCAAGGATTGTCTTGTTATATGGATACCAACATGTACAAGTACTTGAAGCGGTTTGAACCGGAACATGAACTACACTAGACAATATATTATACCAAGTGAACTTTCGTAATACTTAAAAACAGTTCAGCTTTTACTCAAAATAATATCATCAAAGCACTAAAAGTATTTAGCTTGTATGGTGCTGTTTGCCCTTTAATGTATTTAAGAGTTATCTTCAAGTTAGGAGAGTGATCGTAATTATGTTGTTATAAATAAATAAAATAAACATACCAGATTTATATAGCGCCTTTACCACGCAAACGCACGTTCAAAGGCACTTTATATTATTATGTTGCAGTCGAAAGGACGCAGGTGCATCCTCTACCAGTGCAGATACAGCATGATCTGACCAAAGGGACAGACTGAGAGAAAGCCCCCGAAGGGAGAGAGAGAGAGAGAGATAAATTAGATACAGGCATGTCCGGCGCTGCAGAATTACGCCTAGCTCTTATTTCGAATAGACAGCCTGGTTCTTTAATGTGCCATGTGTATAGCACCGATACTCACCTTCCTGGCAGATATTTTGCAGACCACACGGCCAGATATAGCGTGAAATATTATACATATTTCAGAAATGTCAAGTTCCGATGCCAGGGATTGAACCCACGACCCCTGAATTGACAGCCCAGTGCGTTACAACTGATCTAAATCCGCTTATGTTAAATTGTTATGTGTTATGAAAACAGACGAACATACTGTTATAATGCCCGGTTCCTAGATTGCTATTTTTATTATTTTTGTGATGAATTTTACAAACGCTGAAATCAGTATTCGTTTGTTATTGAAGTGCATATCTATCTTTATGCAATTGTAATCACATTTATGTACTACATATTAGACACAATGCAGTTATTACAAATATTGGCCGTTGTATAGAGGTTGTTGCCCTAAAGAGGTTGAAATTAGAGTAAATATCAGCTTACTGGAAATTTTGAAGATGTTGTTATAGAGAAGCCGCTCTAGAGGTGTTGTACTATATATACAGCTATATATTAGTAGATTAGAAGTCAGAGCTATTTGTTTCGCTACTGTTATCGTGCAATTTGTCATAGCTTGTGTTGCATTTCAGAGGTGCCCGACGTTATAGTTGGATTAATAAAGTCAATATCACCAAAAAAGATATTAATAAAATGGCGGCCTACATTTGTACACAGTTCAATGCCACTGGAATATATCGTAAGGTATGTGTTCTTATTGTTCTTGGAGTTAGTAGAGAGTTGTTTGTACAAATTTAATTTAGGTCGATTGTGAAACAAAATTTTTCAACTTATATTAATCTCTCTCGATACCCTATTCCTGATGTTATCATTCGCCATGAGGGTTTGAGAGGAGAGAAACCAGTTTTCCCTTTTATGCTGAGCGTCTAGCAAGGAAATAACTGGTACAATATTTATTTCTACTTTGGAATGACCCGGCCTAGGATTGAATCCGGGATCTCCCGTGCTCGAAGCGGACACTCTACCACTAGGTTATCAAGGCGGCGGTTAGAACTTAGTAGAGAGTTTGACTATCACCCAACATACCCGGATCCGATTTTCCTTCTAGATAAGCAAATGTTGCCAACATTCACTCAAGAAGAGAACAGAAATGCAGCTTAGGTCATGGACGAACATACTGTATACCAGTCTATTACTGTATATATACTAGTACCAGTCTATTACTGTATATATACTAGTACCAGTCTATTACTGTATATATACTAGTACCAGTCTATTACTGTATATATACTAGTACCAGTCTATTACTGTATATATACTAGTACCAGTCTATTTAAGAAATAAAAATCTGTTCGCGTTTATTGTCGGTGAATAAAACGCGGGCAGGAGTTCGGATGCGAAAAAATTAAATCACGAGTGCGTAGCACGAGTGATTTAATTTTCCGCATCCGAACGAGTGCCCGTGTTTTATTCACCGACAATATACAAGAACAGAGTTTTTATTTCGATTCTAAATACGATAATATCCCGCACTATTTAACTGCGCGCATTCCATTTTCACCCATTTGACATTGAACCTAATTCCACGCTGAAATTGAGTGGCTTATTAGCTGGTACAATTACCTCCCTCGTTAATGCAAACGACCTTCGTAATTTTCTGAAGGAAAAAACACATTTTAAACATTGAAACAATTTTAATAACACGAGCATAGTGTATCTATGTCATGAAATGAAAAATATAAATGAATTGATTATCAGAAATTTTTATGAATCTAAATTTCGAGAGTATACTGGAGTTTCTAAAAATAGATGCGTCATAGCTGTAACACTGGATTCTCGTGAAACTCGCGGTCCGTTAAATATTTACTATAAAGTTTACGTTCATTCATTCATAAATAGGTCATGTGATACGGGGCGTAAATTGTAACAGCCAATTTGTTACCATGTTTTATGGGGGTAATAAAACATGGTCAGGTCTTCTCTTTGTTTAATGGATTAATCCGCAGATCGTGTTAGAATATTGTATATATACTAGTACCAGTCTATTACTGTATATATACTAGTACCAGTCTATTACTGTATATATACTAGTACCAGTCTATTACTGTATATATACTAGTACCAGTCTATATGACGAATCTGATTATCAGACGGACTCGAACAATGATCCGGCGTGTTTGGATTGTTCCATATATGATTGTATAAGCTATGTGTCCGTATAAGCAAGCGGGTATGAACACCATACAGAACTAAGATTGTATCACATGACTATCCTTGTACCTGGATTATAGCGACGAATTTCTCTTATTATATGCCGCAAGTGACGTTATTTTTGGCATTGTTTATATAACGGGAGTCCGTTTTTGTTTCAGCGGAAAGATGCACATTTTCAAACAATTGCTGTCATCTGAATAAAAATAATCTAAAACTCGTTGTCAATTGATACAAACTTATATTAAACTCGTTCAGAGGCTCGCTTTATAAAATATCCAGAACTCGTGTAATAAGATTCTATATCATTAGACAACTTGTGATAGGTGACAGTCTCATGTTTTATTTCACACATATTTGTGCAACATTTAAATCGCATTAGGCATACGTACTTGTATTATATGTGTATATATTTCTTTCCATCCTGTTTTAGGTATTGGAAAAAAGACGGAGTCGATTTCCAGAAAGTGTACTCAAAGAAACCGGAGGTAACATTGAAGAACTTAATACCGGACACAATTTACCAAATAATGGTGCGAGCAGTATGCGAAAAGAAACGCGGACGTAGGTCCCCAATTCAACAAATATCAACAATGGCAAAGTCCTTTTATTCTGCAGGTTAGAAATAACGTTACTAGTAAATGAAATGAATACTTTATTCACTATTGGTTTAAACTTTTCCATTTTCTGCGTTGATGTTATTAAAAAAGTAACTTTCTTATAACCCAATATTTGTCAGGACGAGGGGTCTTTTTCCTGAAACAAACAGTGTGTAGACCGTATAGGCTTTATAGAACAGAACAGAACAGAACAGAACATATCTTTATTAACTCAAATCGTGTAAACGACACATGAGTATACAGAATACAATACAACATAATAAACATAACCCAGTCATGGTAAACGTATAACGGAAATCCTAACGTAAATATGTTAACAATATGTATGGCTCACTTGTATTATTATTATTATCTAATGGAATTATTTATAATTATATTTTATGTGATGAAAATAAAAAGTCAAAATAAAGTATAGTATATAAAGAGAGTAGGCCTACACAGTTAGAGTAACCACTACGTTATCCGTGTGGACATACCACGTGCTGTGTGACGTAATCTTAGCTACTAGTATGTCAACAAAACGTTAAAATCATCCGTAAGTATTCTATCCCTCAACCGACTTTAACTAGATGTTCTCGACGCTCAAGCCGAGAATGAGTACTATCGATGAAAGCTAAATATTTCCAACCAAATGTCACAGTTTTTATCCGAAACCGACTCAAATGCCTGAGTAGCAGTATGCATTTTGCATCGATTTATTTGAGTTTCACTCGAATATCGACTGACAAGAATTATGACTTTAAATAATTTAAAATTGACCTTATACTCGACATATTGACACTCGGAGCCATTTGCATAAGTTTTCCAATTTGAGATTTTTATTCACAAATCATTCAGCAATTCAAAATTTGAAGAACCTGTTCAGATTATAGGCACTCGTTTTCAAATTATCTGAGTCAAAATTATCTGAGTTAACCCTATATAGATAGAAGGTTGGGCAGCGGCCATGTTTAGTCACAATGGATATGACGTGTTTCGAAAGCTGGTACCCATTTTTTGTACAGTTGTCACAGCAAACACTGATACCAGTTCATGTAACGTCATATCCGTTGCGGCTAAACATGGTCGTTGTCCAACCTTCTCTCTATATAGGGTACGCTCTGATAGTACACTCAGATAATCTAAACCACGTGTATATGGTTCAATGTGCTTATGGTTCAATGTGCCTATGGTTCAATGTGCCTATGGTTCAATGTGCTTATGGTTCAATGTGCTTATGGTTCAATGTTTCTATGGTTCAATGTGCCTATGGTTCAATTTGTCTATGGAACAATGTGTCTATGGTTCAATGTGTATATTGTTCAATATATCTATGGTTCAATGTGTCTATGGTTCAATGTTTCTAGGGTTCAATGTGTATATGGTTTAATCTGTCTATGGTTCAATGTGCCTATGGTTCAATGTACATATGGTTCAATGTACATATGGTTCAATGTGTCTATGGTTCAATGTGTCTATTGTTCAATGTGTATATGGTTCAATGTGCCTATGGTTCAATGTGTCTATGGTTCAATGTGTATATGGTTCAATGTGTCTATGGTTCAATGTTATCATGTTTCAGGATCCGTGGAGGCCAACATTCTTGTTGAAGACGTCAGTGAAGATAGTGTTCTACTAGAATGGACAACCAATATAAATGTCAGCTTGATTGAACATTTTGCAGGTAGATAACATTTTAACCCATGGCCTCCATATACAGTTAAGATTCGTGATACGCTTATCTACGCACTCGATATCCTGATCATACAGGGTGTTAATAAAGTTCGTTCTCAATGTTTGAGTTTCAATATTTAATTTTTTTGACTTCAGAATTTTTTTAATTTCCAGGTTAAAATCAAGTGTTCTACCATTGTTCTAGTCTGTCTGGCACTAAATGAAGCTATTAGAGTTAGAAATTAACATTGTCTACTGCATCCATAGTTCAAATAAAACTTTATGAATTTAAATTTTGATAACGAACTTTTTTAACACACTGTACATAAGTAAATGCGGCTCAAGTGATTTTCTTTGCCCGACCCTCACACCCACACGATGACCCGACCCTCACACCCACACGATGACCCGACCCTCACACCCACACGATGACCCGACCCTCACACCCACACGATGACCCGACCCTCACACCCACACGATGACCCGACCCTCACACCCACACGATGACCCGACCCTCACACCCACACGATGACCCGACCCTCCATGCTTGTGATATAAAGAAATATTTTAAGCTTTATTTTCACCTCGATGATTCTAATTCCGGACGTCTTAGCCAAAATAATCACAAAAATGATTATAAAATTAAAGTCAACGATCACCATTAAATTTTTTATAAGTGCATGAGTACTTAGTACTTTAACGCCTCGTAGACTCAAAAGACTGCCATTAGCTTTTGAAGGAGCAAGACACCATATACATTATTTATTCCGTCTCTGATCTTTTTTATTACTCTTTCAAAACAGTTTAATGACATTTACATTCATAAGAGTATCTTTAAGTTGAATTTAATGCGCTTTTACAACATCATTCATAGATATGTTTTGACTTAATATTGGCATTACGTCACTATGACGTCTTTACAAACAGCATACTTATATGAAATATTACAAATATAATATAGTGTATAAGACTATTAAACAGCGAAACTATTCATATTTCATCGAGACAAAACAGGTTTGTTTGTTCGGGAATGTTATTTTTATACAGTCTATTCAATATTTAGAACATATTAAGTAATTTTAAATGTTTAAAAAGGGCGGAGCGAGCGAAGTCATTAATAATTTACTTAATGCGTTCTTACTTACTTAGAATGTTACATCCAGCATTTTGATTAGCCGATGGAATATAGCACCAAGACGTTAAGTCATGGCTGTTTATAGTAAAATTTTAATGATTCAATTTTCATTTAACTAGCACAAATTGGCGTTTTCATCGGTTCAGAATGTAGGTTATATTCTAAGTAAATTTGATGTATACGTAAATAAGATACCAACAATGACGTATGTCAAACATGTAGTAAATTAATATTTTTATACTGAATTAAATATAACAGTGACGTCACGTAAAACCACAATGAGAGATATATGTTACAAAGCACTTGCCTGGATAGTATTAGTCATGTGATATATTACAAAGAATGTGATAGTATTACAATTGCCATGTGATCTGTCACAAACCATTTGATTGGATTTCATTAGTCATGTGATATGTTACGATAAAAGCAGAGTAATTCGAGTGATAAGAAGGTCTCTATTCGAGGGAGATAACTCTGTAATGTTCAGCATTGGTTGTCTCTTCTCTAAAAGCTACATTGCTACATTAACTGTTTTAAACAACCTCAATTGACATTGCTTGCATTCAACAACATCTTAATTCAATGGGCATTTCCTTTTTTGTGACGGTTTTTGATATTCATCAATAAATAATACAATTATTCAAGGGTTCCAAGTTATTTTAAAAAACAAGGATGGGCAGATGAAGAAGAAATCAGACGGATATAGTTCACAGTTTGAAGGTCTCAAGCCAGAAAACAGCTACGCAGCTAATCTTTATATCGTGCAAAATACTGGTAAGTCAGACAGTTTTGATGTTATATCCACTTTAATTGGTTCATACTTGTCATGTGATATGTTACAAAGCATTTGATTGGATAACATTAGTCATGTGATGTGTTACAAAGCATCTGATTGGTTTACAATAGTCATGTGATCTGTTACAAAGCATCTGATTGGAATGAACTAGTAATGTGATCGGTTACAAAGTATTTGATTGGATAACATTAGTTATGTGATTTGGTACAAAGTACATTTTTTGTATTGGATTGATCGTTAGTAATGTGATATGTTACAAAGCATTTGATGGGATTGAACCTGTCATGTGATCAGTTCAAAATCATTTAATTGGAATGCACTAGTCATTCGATATAATAAAATGTATATTCCTTGACTTATACTGGTCATGTAATATAATATGCACAGTGCTTTACTATTGCTTTCTATGTATACTGTTTATGTTGGCGGTTTCAATGCTGCTTTATTTATGTTATATGTTACCACGTAGTTTGGCGAAATAGTCATTTACGCTTTTATAGAAAGCATTTTATTGGAGAACACTGGTCACGTGACAGTTCTATGTTATTTTAGGTAAAAGGACTAGAATTGGAAGAACTAAATTCCAAACACTTGAAGAGCAGCGTAGTGCACCGAGAAAGCTGAGGGTAAAATTTGTAAATCATAGGGTAAGTTAATTATAATGATTCTTTTTCTTTTACAAGAGATATTTAATTCAATTAGAACTATGGAGTGTTCAATTCCTAATAAATTGTTTGTTCTTAATATATTTGAACGAAATAGTGTGTATTTGGTTGTAAGTCGACACACAACGTAATCCAATATCTTACGGTTCGGTGAATATTGTCCATTGAACTGTGAAAATAACAATTTAACGAATTGCACGAAAAAAACGGCGAAACAGTGGGAAATAAGATTACATTAGGTCATTTTCATGGCCCGTTAACTCCAAAAAACACGAAAGAGAATGTGTGTCTAAATTGACACCGTGGCGTCGGGTTTATCAGCTGGGGCGTCTTAATCTTGTTCTTGGTTACTGTTTAAATATAATTATTATTGGCGTTCCAATAAGTAAAATTATGTGTTATGCAAACATTGAACCCCTTTCATGGTTTTGGAGCCATATTCTATCCGTCCATTGTTAAAATTTGTCAAACGTCATTTCTCTGCAATGGCTGCGTTTTAAGTCGGACATATCCAACTATTTGTCCCATTTGTATTCGCACATGTGACAATTTTTTTACCATTGGAAGGCATGGGGACTCCACGTAAAATTGTCCATATGATAATAACTATTTGAGATATTTCTTATGTGCAAACATATTTTGTAGTTTGATATGTCTACAATATAATGCACTAAATTTCATAGTTGTATCTTTATGGGATCAACCCCCTTTTTAAAGGTTTTTAACATGACTATCACTCACATTGAACAAAGAAGGAAATTAACGGATTTGATATTAAACTTGGTTACTTTCTTGTCCGTAGTTCTTTTATTTCTCGGGGAATATATTTTGTGCAAACTTGATTAATAGTTTAATTTCTTCCCGTCAGATTGGTGTTTTGATATAGGAAATGTGATAATTAGATCTGCCGCCTTTTTACGGTTTTTTAAAACAGGTATCATTTTTTTTTAGTAAAAAAGTAATACACATATTTAATTTGCACATTGTTAATTGTTTTATGACGCGCCCCGCTGCGATTGTCACAGCATGTGGGGTAATAAAAGTGGTACATTCGCGTGAAGGGTTATAACCGCTATATTTCTATAACCGCTATATTTCCTGTATACATACTTTATTATGATTTTAGAGATTTGAAACTTTGACTTTATTGCCGATTTGGAAAGTAATACATGCATTAAAATAATTAAAATGAAATGTCATAAGCTCACGCATAATTTAAAATCATAATAATCGAACAGGTGAGACATAAAAATGAAGAATCATGTCATTCCTATGACACTTGTTAAATAAACTGGTTAATTGACACGTTGTACCACCTAATTGAATATATACGAATTGTAAAATGAAAATTAAACGTCAAAAAAGGTGAGAAAAAATCCGTTTAGACAATGTGATACTGTACACCTTTCCTCATATCATGTTGTTATAAAATGTTTCGCATGTAGTTCTCATCCAGTACAGGAAAGAGCTATATAATAGAAACACAAATTTGAAATACCGATATCGCACGACTTGCTTGCGGAAATTGATATTCATGTATTCAAAGCAAGAACCTTGTAATATAGTCTTGCATAAAGGTCAGTTTCAGGTCAAAAAAGCCAAACTACATTTTGTGATAACTTGAAAATGATTATATGACTTTGTTGGTTATATGATTGATGTTATGATTTGATTAAAACAATGAAAACTGATTTAGTATTTGTTTAACACTTCAACTCTTCATAACTTTGAAAGCACTTGTCCAACATAAATAAGTTGAACAAATGTTTCATCCCGATATCTTGAAAAAATAAAATATTTGTGACAATTAGAGGGAAAATTTGAGTTTTGTCGGGTCCGCAAGCGCGCGAATATTCTCCTATTTAATTCAAGAAAAAAACGCTCTATTTCACGAACTTAAAATTGTCATATTTTTTTAATTTTTCAAGATATGAAAAAAACCAGTTCCATAATTGTATGGTCTATGGCTCGAAGATGCAACTGAACAATCAACCGTACAACATACTTGGAAAATCAGCAGTGGTTGCTAAATTTCATTTAAACTGTACTTTGTGATATTGCACACATACTCAAGCATTGTACAGTTACTAGTAACCGTTTATTTTTTTATCATCCATCGAATATGCATGATAATAAGTATACATATCGTGACATGTATTGCGGTTACTATTATAACAAATGCATAATTGTTAGATTCCTCACACATGATCAACGAATTCTGAATGATACCATGGAAGCATTTAAATGTTCCTAATTATACCTACCTTATGAACAAAATTTCATAATGACAGAGATATGCCCATAAAAAAGATCCTGGTATGCATCATATACAAAATGTCAAAAATACCAAAGTGTAACTGAACGCACAAAACCCCTCCAGCAAATGGTATACATTAATTTATACACTCCGACAACCCGCTGAGTTAGCATAGCGCGATTACGCAATCGAGATAAGATCGATCAGATTAAAACCGGTATAACACCAGTCAAGGGACGGTAAATGTGGTCGACTTGAAAACACATTCAATACAAATGGGACAAATAGTTGGATATGAACAGATTTCGTGAATTCGTAATTTTTGACGCATCGCTGAATTATGTGCTAGCGTTTCCTAAATATTGTGTGTTATGAAATAAAATATACTAAAAAATAATCACATCTTTTATCTACACTTGCCGCAAATTTCAACAAAATGATCCACTAAAAACTGTGATGGTGAGATTTGTGTAAGTGCGCAGTTATAAGAGCCTCCAAATGTAATCGCACTGTTTGTTTGTAAAATCCATTTTTGTTATTTGACTATAAATATTTAATGAAGAAATTTTAGTACATGTAGTATAAATTATGTTACGGTTTTTAATTGACTATGTTACTAATATTATTTTAGACAATCGTATCATGTTACATTTTTTCACAATCTATTACCGGTATGTTACTTTATTAAGACAATCGTATGATGTTACTATATTTAGACAATCGTATGATGTTACTATATTTAGATAATCGTATGATGTTACTATATTTAGACAATCGCTGTGAAGTGGAAGCATATAAAGTCGTCGTCATCCAATGAATCACTGACTGGTTATATTCTACAATACAGACAAAGGGGTTTCGATGTTACAGAACTATGTGAAGCCTTCATTGACAGTGAAACAAAATCGTACAAGATTAATGGTAAATGGTGTTACACTTTGAAACAATTAGTATTGTAGAGTTTCATTGAGCTGTCCAAAATACATAGCTTAATGGTAGGTTAAAACTATACACAAGTCATTTCAAGACAGGTGTGGATTACTATCAATACGTAATATTTAATGTCATCTTTTGTGAGGGTGTATATTGCTTTGTCGATCAGTCTATAGGTCGGTCCGTCGGTAGACGGAATGATGTCTAGTAACCGAAGGACGTTTTATCCTAGGTTTCGCAAACTATACAGGGGGTTGATCATCAACAGTCGATTTACTCTATTTATTTTGAGATCAGTAGATCAAATGTTACAGTGACCTTTACCATGAACAGCAATGAGAAAAATATTAAATTGGGGGAGGAAGGTATTGTTCAGTTAAGAATATTCCATATCACAACTATCATACCGCCCAGCACTTGTATAGTCCTTACATTACTCAGTGCTGTATTAATATCATTCCCTAACTTCCTGTGGTGACCTTTCTGTATTATGATAATTACTAATTGGAACTAGACACTAATTGAATGTAAACTACATTATTGTTAGACAGGGATCCGTTATTTTTCATTATTTATTCAAGGACTTCTCCCTGAAGTGAAATATTCAATCAGAATTGCTGGACAATATGGCAACATTACTGGTAAGTCATATAACAAATATTGGTAAGCACTTGACGTATTGGACGCGTAATGTGTGTACACGCACAAGTCATGGTAAAAGGATGCTTAAGGTGGAATAAACCTTTTTCCATAGAAACCGTCTGTAACTCAGATTTTAATGGTATTTTGCACACAATTATGTATACAAAATGTTGTATCAAGTGTTAATTTTCTGGTTGTTTTTGTGGTTTTAGGGACACATTTCACGTTCTGAGTAATATACTGTATAGCAACACCTAGCGGGACGTATTTTTGCGTGGTGTTTTTCACCTTAATAACTATTTCATTTGTAACGAAACAAAGATTGAGCAACATGCCTAGCCTATATTAGCCGGTGTAGTTTTAGTACATTTAGACTCTGCGGAGGTATCAGCCAATCCTCTAAAGGAAAAACGTACATTTTTCTTATTATTTTCAAGAGTTTCATTTGTGTCATTGTTTAGTAGCATTATGAAAAGAGCTACACTAATCACAAAGAAAACTTGGGCTATTCTTAATTTATTGCCCATTTCCCAGCTCATTTTTTAAGTCAGTCAAAAAATTTAAGTTTTCCCTTATGAGGCTTGTGAATACCAGTTCATGCGTCAAAAGTTACTGAATATCTACTTTTATAATGATTGAGACATTGGCGGTGCTAAATTAATGAACATGTTAGGGTTTTCATACGGCTATTAATTGAATGCCGCGGCCACATGTGCATTTGTTTAAGTAATATATATTGAACTAGTTATTCGTCAAAAGTGTCTCCTTACAAGGGTTATTGTACAGTTTGGGGAGGACAAACAACATAATTGTCCGAGGCGAAGCCGAGGATAATTTGTTGTTTGTCCTCCCCAAAATGTACAATAACCCTTGTAAGAAGACACTTTTGACGAATAACTAGTACTATATCTGACTTATACTCCGACAAAAATAAAACGATCACCAGAGAGACAATGATTACCAAAATCTATTCTGGCAATATTCAAGAACAGAAGATGTTTTGCAGTTTAGAAAATATAATTCTAATGTTCAAAATAAGCTTGGCCTAATGATCCTAAGGGATTATCTAACTGTCCATTCATACAGTGTTGAGCATTTATTAGCATGTGAAAATTTATTGAGTAAACATCAAGAATGCCCATGTGTTATTACACCACATAAAAGAATACACATAATATAGGTTTCCGCATTGGTGACTGATGATACAGGCTTGATGCACAAAGGTACATATCTGTGCATATTATTTGTCTTTTATTTTGTAATTAAAAAATAGACAATCCATGAAAATATTTTCAAACGGATTCATATAAAAACGCTTCTAATAGATCATAAATTGTTTTGTGAATGTTAAGACAATGTATTTGGTTTATACTTGAAAAAAAAATGTTTGTATTATGACAAGATCCTTAAAGAAATGACATATTTTCTAGTTTAAACATTCCTTTTTCACATGGATATATTTATTGATATAATGTTGTATTGAAGTAATACTTAATGACATCACCGATGCTCATGAAAAAATAGAAAAAAAGTAAAGCCACTATAGTGTGCCCAGGATAATGTGATAGGCGGGAAAATTTGGTATATTCCACAAAGGTGGATTACAATTATGTACACCAATTATCAATGATGTTTTGAGTACAATACTGACCTTATCTGTTTATTTAAGTGATTTGTAAAACCTATTTTGCCACAGTTGACCAAACCGATTCATGTTTGTAAACATCACATTATCCTGGGCGGACTATAATCGGTTGATATATATAATTCAGGTTTCTTGCAATTGATTGTCAATTTGTAAAATATATGTTTTAAGCTTACAAATGGTTTGTAGTTATTAGGTTTCAATTGCTACTGATAATTAATACTGTAAACTCATTGAATTTAGAGGAGTTTACTCCCTGTTCTGGGGATTATAAAAAATAAGCCATTGTTGTATAATTGTCTGTGTGTAGATAAATTGTGAGGATTGAATTTTATGATATAGTTCAACCAAGACATTGATTAAAATTTAACGCTACCAACTTTACGTATTTTACAGTAATTCAGCATATTGTTCCATGCTGTGTGTTTTTACAATTTTCTAGCTTGGTGTTTTATGCTTTAGGCAATCAATTGCTATGTCGTTTATTTAACTGTTACTCAGATTTGTCATAGTTTTCGTCTAATTGACCATTATAGCAATTATTTTCTGAGTGAAACAGTTTTCTTATTGCTCACAAAAGTGTCCGCTTACGAAAATAATGTACACTTTTTGAATGGAATCAGTGTGCGTGTCGGAGTATAATTAAATATATTTATCTTTGTACATCTTAGGTTATCCGTTGCAGCTAAATGATCATCCATCGTCATCATCTTCATTAATCGCATCACTCTTTATGAGTATTCTCGCGATGTCCATAAGATAACCTGTCCGATTATGATTATGAGATTGCGGACCGGGCGGATAGGGGATAATCAATCACGTGATGGCCATAAGCAGCCGCAAATAGGCTCATTTTTTGTTACTATACATGTATATAGTAACAAGTGTATTAATGCATTCTATTGTTTGTGTTTTAACTATCAGGTTCATTCACGGAATGGTTACGTGTTAAGACGACCACGTTTTCACACGACGATGCTGACGTCAAAGCGTTTCATATATCTGCTTATAGCGTGCTTCTAAAATGGCCAAAAGATTCCGAAAATATCACCAGCGTCTCCTTAGATCTGGTCAGTGACCTGCAGGACAACGATTACACTGGTAAGATGAACCATCGTTTGATTTATATAGAGAACAACAGTATTATGCAAACTTGACAAACAATATAAACAACATAGATTACATACTTTTATGTATGCTATAGGGTATATTGGAATGCTACTTTTTGTCCGCCCGTAGGTCAAAATCTGTTTGCGCTATTTCTCGGAAATTATTGGTAGGAGTACATCAAAACTTTGCAATACTATTTGGTACACAGTTCGGCTGTGAATATCCGTGGTACGTTGTGTTCGGTTCAAATTGACTTCATTATAGCCTTTCCAATTATCATGGTTACCTTTTGTCCCTGCCATTACCCCAGATAAACCTACTCGGATTTCAACGAAACTTTACAAGCCACGGAATATACCATACCTATGCCAGTGATCATCTTCGGCAAGAGCTCTGTTTAACTCTAGGTTGATGGCCAAACAAGATCTACAACTTAGATCTATTATATAATCATTCTCGAAATCTCATTTCCGATATTAACAATAACCACCAAATTATTAGAGAAGGGAAGACAGGGAAGACACATTGTTTGTAACCCGAAGCTTAATGATTAATATTTAGAAGTTGTCTTGTATGTTTCCTGTTTTACTGGCGATGTCAGTTTTCTCACTTCTTCACGAAAGAACACACACATCATGATCGTGAGTATAGATTGTTTGATGTTTTTGGATTAGCTCTTCTGGAATTAAAAAGCAACCTAACACACACAAGAGTCAGACATAGAACAAACCTTCTATATCCTCTAAAACGGCCATTTCAAACAAGCCTATATTGTACTCACTCCACAATTAAATGTCACATTGTGGACTTTGAATTTCGTCATAATGAACTATAAAGGGAGGTAATCATATAATGATTATCATATCCACTGCGGTAACCAGGCGAGCCTTATGACTAAATGTACTTTTAATAACTATAGCGATTGTTTAAAACTATGTCTTATCTCTATTTCTGTAGGTCCAATGATGACAAATGTTAAAGAAATGCACCTACAGTTATACACGGACGCCGAGCATGAGGTTTTAAAGGATTTACTTCCGGCAACTAAATATAGAGCGACATTGACATTAGAATCACAAGGACAATGTGCATCATATAAATATGTGGAATTCGAAACAACAGTAGGTAAGACACGTGAGAGGGGCGTTCAAAACATTACGAGAAAGACATAGAACAAAATTCAACAAACTTCTGTATAATGCTAAGCATCACTCAGTAATAGACTCATAATGATAATAATACAAAAAAGAAGGAACGATAATAATAATAATAATAAATATACTTTTACAAGGAAATTTTTTTGACAATACAAATTTGACTTTCTTCCAGAAGATCCTTGACAGTGTATAATTGAATAGGAAATGCCTTTATGCAAAGAAAATATTGATATGACATAATTATGATACTTTGGTTCATATGACGTCTAGCACTATAACTTGAGACATTGGAAATAACTTAATAAATCAATTATTAATACATTAATATATTAATTAATTATACATTATGATAAATATAATTTATTAATCAATTCATTATTTGTTTATCAAAATTATTTGATTAATTATTGTTTCAGCGGACTGTGAAAATGCGTGTAACGTTTCGGACAATGAAACTTTATCCAACTACGAGTCACAATTACGGATTATTCCATTATTTGACACTGAATGGTTGGTGACGTGGCAACCGTTACCATGGATACAAGACGCTAACGACTACGTCTTTCTGCTACGTCTTTTAGGTACGTCGATTATGATTTACTGTTATAGTTGCTAACTAGCAGAAATAAAATAAGTGATATTCGCTTTAACTTAGTTTCTATTTTTAATTTTGTCTGTTCTTTTAATCATTTACCTGGCAAGATTACATGTACTATATACGAAGGTTTTGCAATGGGAACACCACTCACTTAGTGGGCTTTAACATACTTACCCATTAGAATATAAACAAATGAGTAAGTGAGTAAAGACATATTTGGGTTCTCAATCTTCCATGTGGACCTCAACAACTTACATTGTGACATGCTTATATTGTATAAAATCCTAATACTGTTTTTAAATCATTAAGCATGCTCTCCTAAATGTATGTACATGTATTGTGTAATGTTATATCTGTTGAACTGTATCTTATGGGGATAATCCAGTCAATTTATTTTGGTTAAAATGAATAACACTCGATACGCTCTCTAGGAGCTTTTTAATCCATAAGAGTTTACTCAATGCCCTTACTAACGTTATAATTTTGCCTCTGTATTCGGCCGGGGCCAAATTCATGCAGAACTAGAAATGTGTACACAGCTATGTTGTTCTCAGCTGGTTCTGTTGAGTGTGATGCTTTCTCTGTCCAATTTATTATTATATGTTTGTACAATGTGTGCTGGGTGTTCTCTGGACATATAATGTATCACTTCGTGCTGTTGTGGTTTGCTTTGTTTTGCCTCTTTAAAACTGACTCACGATAGTATTATTATTATAATTATTATCATTAGTACTATCATTTGTACTTTTATTATTGTGATTATTATTATTACCATTTTTTATTATTATTTCAGGAGAACCATTCATGTATGAACTATCGTCTTATATGGTACCTGGTGACCAGAATTACCACATCTTTGAAGAGTTCGTCACAGCACATGCCTATACATTAAATATCCAACTATTCCAGTCACATGGTGGTCAGCCAATAATATCGCAGTATTTATTGGTTTTAGCGATGAAAGGTAAACCTGATTATACTTGAGCCACACTTTTCAACTGTTACAGAAAAAATGACAAGAGTGTGGTATTTAATATCGATCTTACATGACTTAAGGACAACCAATCAGATCACACCATATTAAACTCTTGTCCAGTAACAGGCGATATGATTGGCTATCATTATTCAATATCGACCTTATTTAATTGGTTAATAAGGATAGCCAATCATATCGCCTGTTACTGACCAAGAGTTTAATATGGTGTGATCTGATTTGATGTCTTTATCGATAAGGCTGAATTTCCAATATCGTCCCACCATCTTCTTACAGCTCAGATCACTGAGATATTCTCAAGTCATGCTATTGTTGGCAGAAACAAACTCGGTACAAGGTTTGTACAATATTTATATTTCGGGCGATGATATCATAGATTTTACGTTGAGATCAGTATAATGTTAAACATATCATCAGTCACTGATTGGTTAGAAATATATGTAAGCAACAAGCGTATCCCTTGATATTGTATGTCGCCAACACCATTCGGGTAGTTAAAAATCTTCCATTTACTTTATGCAGAGAATTCGAAACGACCCTTGACCTTCTTTTAGCATAATGCAACTGCTTATATATTGTCTATATCAATAACCCTGGTTGTATGCTTTCATAAACGGGTCGTTATCCGAACACGATCGATGTGTAATACCAACACAAATCTAAAGGACCGATATTGCACGATTTGCTCGCGGAAGTTCAAATATTCAACGCAAGAACCTTGAAATATAATCATGCATAAAGGTCAGGATCATGTCAAATTATCTATCCGTGCTATAGACAACGTGTACTAATAATTTTATATTGAAAGTAAATTCCACCTCAGCACATTTACTTATTCCTCTCGTTTCTGCCCTGTTCGTGTCATGTATGATTATATGATGTCAGTTTCTATGTGGTGACGTCACACACATGTGGTGTATGTTTTTCCTTTAACAGATGTAACAAAGGACAGACGAGCGACGGATACACTTACGTTAGACGTCGGTAGCCATTGGCAACCTACAAGTATGGACATCTTGGTAGAACAGGATCTGGACAATCATACACTTGTCACTAATGTTTCCGGTGAGTGGTTGATCAAATCCGTCAAAGAATAAAACAATACAATTGTTTCAACAGATTTTCTTGCGTTCTTAGCCAAAAAAACGTCACATTCCACGTGGTATTTCCATACTGATACAAGAATCGTCACGTTGGACGATGTGATTTTCGTTGGACAAAGAGGATAAATAGTTGACCATATTGAAAATGGATATTGCTGTCAACTATGTAGTCCACAATAAATAAAGTCATTTTTACAAATGTATTATCCTTCTTTTATAATTATAATGAAAAATCGGACAAGGGCGGTAGTACTCGACAGAAACAACAGACACAAAGAAAACACGTAAAAAAGAAAAAAAAATTCTTTAATTAATTATTCTCGTGAATTATGTTAAACATAACCTCTGTCGTCGCTATGCTGACCACATTCTAAAAAGTACGTAATGACCATTTAAGAAATAAAAATCTGTTCGCGTTTATTGTCGGTGAATAAAACACGGGCAGGAGTTTTGGATGCGGAAAAATTAAATCACGAGTGCGTAGCACGAGTGATTTAATTTTCCGCATCCGAACGAGTGTCCGTGTTTTATTCACCGACAATCTACGCACTCGTGATTTAATTTTTCCGCATCCAAAACTCCTGCCCGTGTTTTATTCACCGACAATATACAAGAACAGAGTTTTTATTTCTATTCTAAATACGATAATATCCCGCACTATTTAACTGCGCGCATTCCATTTTCACCCATTTGACATTGAACATAATTCCACGCTGAAATTGAGTGGCTTATTAGCTGGTACAATTACCTCCCTCGTTAATGAAAACGACCATCGTAATTTTCTGAAGGAAATACCACATTTTAAACATTGAAACAATTTTAATAACACGAGTATATGGTATCTATTTCATAAAATGAAAAATATAAATGAATTGATTATCAGTGCTTTAATAAAACTTGGTTTCTAGAGTATATTGGAGTTTCTAAAAATAGATGCGTCATAGCTGTAACACTGGATTCTCGTGCAACTCGCCTTGTCATCGTAACTCGTAGAAAAATTTACTATAAAGTTTACGTTCATTCATTCATAAATATGTCACGTGATACTGGGTGTAAATAGAAACAGCCAATTTGTTAGGTATGTTTTATGGGGGTAATAAAACATTGTTAGGTCCGCTCTATATTTAAACGATTAATCCGCAGATCGTGTTAGAATAATAAATTAAGAACGAGGGAGGGGCTAGTGGTTAGCAGGCAGTAACAGTGGTGATAGGTCTATAAATGACAGTTTTTCTTGTTTTCTCAAAACATTGATTTTGTACTAACGACCTTTTAATTCTAAGCCAGCGATATAACGATAATGTACAATTTAAGAAAACTTTTTTCCTCAGCAATATTTAGTATTTCTCGGTTATTTTGACTGATCCTCGTATTTTGACTGATCCTCGTATTTTGACTGATCCTCGTATTTTACCCAAAAATGCGGGTCTTGTCTTTCTAAGGCTACATAATCTTATTTTTCATACGTTTGTCACAAAGCCCGGTTTTCCTTGAAAATGGCTTATGTGTAATGTATTTATTTGTTTTGTTAGATTTTGTAAGCATCCAAACGCTACAAGGGACCAGTCTCGTTCTGATTTCAAAGAATGACTTCATCTACGAGTGGGCCAATCAGACCATAGATGTGACTAACAGAGGTACGGCAATATTTCAATGCAAACCAGCGTTGACATAACAACTTAGAATGTTATAGACAGCAGTATATGTTGTTGACGGAATTGCAGTCAAAACGTTTTGAAATAAGCTTAATATATATAGAGGCTATTTGTTGATTTTGGTGTAAGATCGTATTTATTTCACTGAGTGATCACAGAAATCGATATTTTCACGAGTGACGTGACAATGAGTGAAAATATAATTTTATCACATAACCAGCGGCCCAGGAGTGCCGTAAAGATGTGCCGTAAATATTGTTCCGCACTCCTAGACTGTGCAATAAATATTTAATTTGCTGGACGTGGCAAGTCGAAATTGGAACTTCACGACGTGAGAATTATGACGTCATGATGACGAAACGCATATTTTGAAGCCCGGTGCCGTTGACGCTAGGTTTCTTTTTCTTCATAATACTGGAACCAGCTTCTAAAACAGTGAAAATAACAAAGTGGTAATTTCACTGTTATTTTCACTGTTATTCACAGAAAAATCTCCATAATCCATTGAAAGCAAATAATAAAATAGGATACATTATCGTTTTATTTATACATTTACTGGGTGAAAAACTGCTGACCGTCTGACGTCACTGATTTACTGAGACCTGCTGACCGTCTGAAGTCACTGATTTACTGAGACCTGCTGACCATCTGAAGTCACTGATTTACTGAGACTTGCTGACCGTCTGACGTCACTGATTTACTGAGACCTGCTGACGGTCTGACGTCACTGATTTACTGAGACCTGCTGACCGTCTGACGTTACTGATTTACTGAGACCTGCTGACCGTCTGACGTCACTGATTTACTGAGACCTGCTGACCGTCTGACGTCACTGATTTACTGAGACCTGCTGACCGTCTGACGTCACTGATTTACTGAGACCTGCTGACCATCTGAAGTCACTGATTTACTGAGACCTGCTGACCGTCTGACGTCACTGATTTACTGAGACCTGTTGACCGTATGACGTCACTGATTAACTGAGACCTGCTGACCGTCTGACGTCACTGATTTACTGAGACCTGCTGACCGTCTGAAGTCACTGATTTACTGAGACCTGCTGACCGTCTGACGTCACTGATTTACTGAGACCTGCTGACCGTCTGATGTCACTGATTAACTGAGACCTATGTGCTGCCCGTCTTGCATCCCAATGCCTTGGAACCAACCACTATTATCATGCCTACGCGGGTTTCAGTTTACCGCCTATGATCCGCTAATAAGAGTGCTCAGCTACAGAATTCCCTGCTAAAGCTATTAATAAATATCTAGTTTAGTTTATACTAATTTATTTCACGTCGATTGTAAAACAAGCTTTTCCAACCTATATTATTACCTCTCGATACCTCATTCCCGATTTTATCCATCGCCACGAGGGTATGAGAGAAGAGAAGCCAGTTCCTCTTTTATACATACAAAGTCTATAGCAAGGACATTTCTGGTACCATTTCTATTTCGTCTTTGGTATGACGCGGGCAGGGATCGAACCCGAGACTTCTCATACTCAAAGGGGAAACTCTACCACAAGACTATCGAGGAGGCGGTATTTGATGAACCAAACATGGAAATGATGATGTACAATTTTCGGTTTTCAGAGACGCCACCTCAAGTTGACGTCATTGATGACATCATAGTTGTAGAGGGAATGACGTTGGATGTGACGTGTCACGCACGCGGTGATCCTTATCCAATCATTACATGGTTAAATGTGACAACTGACGTCATCCTGGAGAATGGAGATACAAGCTTGAATCGTACTGTATCTGTATGTCTATTTTAGGGACTTTTGTCGCTGTTTGATGTATGTCTACTTTTAGATTATAAATCTGCATGAGTCTTATAAATAGTTACGACCTTCTAAGTATAAGCCAGCGACTTGTTCTTTATACATTGAATATTGATTCGGTATTTGTAATATTGTATGAGATAATTGTATTCGAGACATATTGAGATATTTTTATAAATCATCAGTTGATCATGTACATTTATTACACACAGGAAGTTGATACAAAGTACGTAGGAAGCAGTGTTCTTGTTGATGGCAGAGCATACATGGGTGTGCGTAGCTTTCTTAGTATCAAAAACATCTCTCAATGGAACAGCAACGAGTACGCATGCGCAGCGGGAAGTGTTGCCGGAAGTAACATTACCTCGTTCTGGATACATGTTATACGTACGTTTTATCATATTGTTGTTACTACATCGCGATACATCGTGATACGCAAGCACACACCGAACCATTTATATTTACAATTTATTGATATTTGGAATAATGAAGTATTACCTCTCCTGTTTCGACTTGTCGGCCACCTTGGAAAGCAAATCTTATATTTTGATAAATACCTAATAATTATAGCAAGGTGATTCCTACATGTATACGACGAACAATCTACGTTACTAGTAGTATTTTTAACTAGGTATACATTATTACAGTTGACCATGAATACTGATCATCTGTACCTAGCAGTCATCAGTATTAAAGCCCCATTAAGCCTTAAACGGCTAGTTTATAAAAACAATACCGTTGTAACCTATCTGAAGAATGATGCATTTTGAACACTTAAATTGAGTCTCAAAGGTGGAAAACATCATACGGTGAAGGAAAACGAAAAACAGCCTCCAGTTAGTTTGTTGATAAATTAACGAATTGGAAACAACAAATGTATGCTTGATTCATAGTGGAAGGGAAGCAACTCTTGCAAAATTAGTATTACTTCAACAGATATACAATGTATATCCCCCTGCATAGTTTGACTAGCTGCTTAAAATAGGCTTGTAACCTGTGATTTTTCTTCTATGTGTGCTTTATTCCTACCCTACCTACGCTGTCTTCCCAGTCGGATTTTTCATTATCTGTTTCTGTTCAGTGATATCTCCCCGGTCTGATTTGTTATAATCATTGTGACTGTATGTTTCTGTTACTTTTAGCAAAGCCTCCAGAACCTGTTAGTGATCTATTTGTCTATCCAACTACACCGTTTGAAGTAAAGATTGGTTGGAAATACCCGGATGAGAAATCAGAAGATGATCCAGGTCACGTGATAGGATATAATGTGGAGTTATTGGATGAATTTAATTTCGTACTGGAAACTCTGAATATGACAAATGCAAGTCACGTGTTTGATAAACTCTCGTCGGATACGTTATACAGTGTAAGTACACGCCCCTTTTCATATTGTGACAAATCAGAAAGCATCACTAGTGACACATCTTCCAGTATTAACAAATCAGAAGGCCTAACTAGTGACACACCTTCAAATATTTACGAATCAGAACGCAGTATAAGTGACAGACATTTAACTATTGACGAAAATGAATGCATTCTATTTGATATACCATCGAATGCTAACGAATCAATAAGAGCACATGTGTTTGTTTTGATTGAATTTTGTAGTGATAAATAAGGAATATCACTACAGTGTGTTGATCCGTTGGGTCGTATTGCCTCGGGTTGCTTGTGTAACGGTCTCGCGAGATACAGTATGGTGCAAGCAACGAGAGGTAATACGGTTTAACGGACCAACACAACTGCAGGGATATTCCTTTTATTATATTTCCACAAAAGTGAAAAAGCGCTTTTACGCGCGAAAATGCGTTTAATGTGTATACATTGACGTCATGAACGTCGACATATTTTCGGCATATAACGCGACGTTCATTCATAAAAAGGTAAATGTTTACGTCATGACGTCATTGATTAGACATTATGTTTGGCATAATTATAACACGTCAGACAGGCATGATACGGATTCGGAAAACCAGACATTAATGGTACGGAAAATGCAATCTGTCGTGTTGTATTCCACTGTGCGATTTGGCCTGTATTCGTGACAATACAGTGTTCGTTATATAATAAAATTCAAAATTTGCATGAGCGCGTAGTCAATGTGGGTGCAGAGCTTATATCAGTAACAGTGTGAAAGATAACTAGTGTCTTATTTCACTTATAGAACTCAATATCTCATCAGTTAGCATTAAAAGCCGTATAAGTGTCAAACATTCAATTAGACCACGATAAGCCGCAGTGTACCAATCACAGCGCAACTTACGTACACCTTCATATAGACAATTCACCAGGGTACTGTTTTACTAACATTGCGTAAATGTCGCGTAAGTTTACGGATATATTGGTCACTTACGCAAATCCTTAAGTGTGTTTTACTAATCGATCGCAAGTTGTTGCATATATTTACGTAAAAATATTGAATATTGAACGTAGACCGGGCCACAATATTACCAATATAACGGGAACCAGAGTGAATAAATATACAGAAAAGCTCGATAAGTTTTGATGATTAAACATGTTTATATTACTAATCACCGTCTATAACAATAAGTTACGGTCAAAAATCAACAGTGCGTGGCAAAAACTCCTCACTACGTTCATATTTGCTATTTACGGTCACTTGGACCTTGCGTAGAATTACGCCAATACTTACGACAAAACATGAGAAAAAATATCTTAGTAAAACGCATTTGCGCAAATATTATCGACGTACGCAATATTTACGGAAAACTTAGAGTTACGCTAGCGTAAATGCTTTGATAAAACAGTACCCAGCAGTATAAGTGACACACCTTCACAATGTTGACGAACCAGAACACAGTACGAGCGATGTTTTCAAATCAACACCCTTTGTAGGACTGCACTCACAAGGTTTAAATTGTATCTAAGAACATTTAACATGACATCCTTGAATATCCGTGCTTATACGTTGTCCAATCAGATCTGTTATTTTAACTCATCAAAATATGCTTACGGTACAATAACGAAAATACTCGACGATTAATTAGCCCCCAGGTCAAAGGTTCTGTACTATAACTATTTTCAGGTTAAGGTTGCAGCATTTCATAAATACTCACTTGGAGAACCGGAAGTTGTCATAGTTAAAACTCCTGTGATACCGGAACTAGGACCACCAGAAAATGTTACCATGACTACACTAAATGCTACGGTATGTATTTTTGCTTAAATATAACTCAAGATGATTTGATTTAACACCATATATACGTATATGAGCCGTTCTTCAGGATAACTGGGCTTATACTAATGTTTCTGTGTTCGTTATAATATTTCTTGCTATTCTGTGGCTTGATATTCACGATGTGCTATTTCATGTAAATATTGTCTAGCATCGGTGCTTAAACTATGACACTTTGGAACATATATTATATGTAAGCGCTTGTCAATGACGTAGGAGTGTCCATTATCTTATTGCGGAAACGCGATTTGCTCTAGTTACGCATACACGTTAAAGCATTTGAATGTTATGCAATAACTCGATGCAACGACGAAAATGATACTCGTTACTGCAAAATTAACCAAACTGACATAGCGCAATTTGGAAAAGGAGCGATGAAAGTTTAAATGCCTAACAGTTTATTGCTTGTTTTTACTATGTATAACCCAATTTCGACTTAATGTCGTCATTTTTGACGTCATTTTCTTTGTTTACAGACACTACAAGTTGAATGGTTGCCACCACATGTTGTAGAAGATAGGAAGGTATTGTTGCGTGGTTACGTATTTCATCATAAAGAAGTAGGAACACAAGAAGATGAGGATATGAACCTTCACAAGATGTTCACTAATGTTTCCATTATAGGTAAATCTTGGAAAATAAATAAATAAAGGATTAGTTTAAAAGTTATGCTAATTTGTTTTAGGTCAATTGTGAAACAAGTTTTTCCCACTCATATTAATTACTCTTGACATCTCAATTCTGATAATATGCATTGCCACGATGGTATGAGAGAAGAGAAGCCAATTTGTCCTTTTTTGATGAGCATCTAGCAAGGGACAGACTGGTACCATTTTTATTTCGTCATTGGTTTGACGCGGCCTTAAATTGACATGAGAGGTACTGTCTCCATTAAACGTTCTAATATCGAAACATAGCTGACGGCTCTTGTTAGGCACTGTTTGAAATTACGCCTCCATCTAGTATGCCGTCCAAACTAAACTAGATAACAACACCCATCAAATTTAAAGTCCATATTCAGAAAGCTGCGCTCAATCAATTGGCCTTTTCGACTGGGTTGATTTGTGGAGCATGTTATAGTATGGTTCCCGTCCCCTAGATTACAGCACTACTACATCACTACAATTGTAAAATTTGGGACTGGAATCAGACTATAACCTGATACACGAAACAGCCCAGTCGGAAGGCCAATTAGGAATAAGAGGGTTTCAATTACAGGCTTAAAACCGGACCGGAAGTATGAAGTACGGGTGATAGCCTTATCGGAGGACGGACAAGTAAAGTCTTCTGATTGGATACAAGGAAATACATCACGAGAATCTTACATGAATGGTAGGTAACCATAGTTACTGTAGAAGGTATATTTTTGTTATGTTTTGTTTCGTCAGCCGATTGGTCGAATGCTTCAGTGCATCGCATTGCCAGAATATGACATCGTATGCGTTGGAAGAACACTATAAGTGAAACCATATAATATGTGATCCTAACATGACTTCAAGCACGAATCCAGAGATGTTTGTAAAACACGTATACCCCGATGGCAGCCCAATAGTCAGAAATAGGGAATGTTGATGACCAACCTCCATGTAAAGTTTGAAGATCCTAGGGCAAAGCGTTTTTGATTTATTGAATGGAACCTATTTGGTCTACATACCGACCATTCTCATAAAAGATGGGGGGGGGGATAATAAAACTCACATCCAAACGATAGATATGACCAACAAAGTTGGCTCTATATTAGCATAACTAGAATGCTATTACAATAAAGTGACTACTTTAGAAACGGTATTCTATAACATAGGATAACATGCTTAATCTACTTTACTGTAGACAATAACTAACTGACTGCGAAGAAAAATCATTTTATCCTATATACATGACATGGGTTATATTTCCATGTATAGTTCCAAAAACGATTTATTCAAAAAAGCAACACAATGGACTAGCCTACTGTACTTAATCTGTACTGTGATAATATGTCCAAGTAAGAATGATAATATCACAGCGTTAAGTCTGAGAATAAACTTTTGTATCACCCAGTATACTAGTATTCATTGTATCAACAGAAACCGTCCCACCACCGCCTCCAAACGGCGTATTCCTGAAGCTTCTAAGCGGAAACATAGTTGTCCACTGGCTGCCACCAACACCGGATGAGAACATCTTAGTGCGTGGTTACACGATAGAAGTGTTCCATAACAACACAAAACGTCAGGCTATGGAAGTGGCGTATAAGGAAAGTAATGTTAAGATATACGAAGTGGGTATGTTGTTTGCTTTACTATTTTTGCCAAATTAGAATTTGGTTTCAAAAACCACGAAGCCCATCAGATTATATATAGTACAGTTGATGACAAACTTGCTTGTCGCTCGAGCGACCCGTTCCGATAAAGCACAGGCAAGCATGTTCTAGTGTGTGATAATGAAAAAGGCCATGTGCGCCACAAGAAAAGTTGTAAAGAAGTTGTATTGTCAGTTCCTTGTAGAAGTTTGTACTGATTGAAGAATAATTCCAGGCAAAGTTTTAGGTCAACTGATCCTTTGGCAGTGAGTAATTACAAACACAACACATGCATACTACAGTTATTATAACGAAGAAGATGCAATTACCAAAACCTAATGGAGTATAATGTTGGGAGCTTTTGAAACAGTAAAATTTGTCAACTAATGAGATTTGCGAGTGTTTTGATGTTTTGCGTACTTTTTATTTCCTTTCTGGAAATCAGTCTATAAAATTCAAGTTTCGTCTGTCTTAGTCTTGGAAACTAACCTGTTGGACTAAAGAACTTCTGATACAGTGTAGTCCAGAAATAATCTAGAAAGATGGGTTGACTATTGTTGTACGCGTTTTTAAAACCGATTGGCTAAAATGCATGATAGTCAATTTATTGGGAAATACAAGATCATAATTAATTTTATATTTTTCTACTTAAAGATTGCACAGCGTAAGTTATAAGGCAAATACATGTAGCCTTTAAATGATGTTTATCTGCAAATGTGAAGAACGTTATATTTTAAAGGGAAGCTTACTCCTAAACAATCATGGCGGCCTATAATTGTTTTCGGTTTCTAACATGAAACATACGGAGCTTGAACATACATGTAATTCATTATTGGGAACTATTTTACGTAAAATGCAAGCTATTGCATATTTCAATCAATTCATAATAATTATAGTATGATATAGTTATCGTCAAACCCTGAGTCTTAAACTAATGTTTTCAGAAATGGGAATATTATACAGAATATCAGTACAGGCAAACAATAGAGCTGGTTCCAGTATAGACAGATCTGAGGAACTTAAGATTCCTATAGAGTGTATGTAAACATTATCTTTGCACTTCCAAACATTTTCTTAAATTTATGATATGCGTCAATGAGTTGAGAGTTTTTGAACGACACAATCGCTATTAATATCACCTTTTTGTCTGGTTTTATAGTAATAACGGAACTTTACTGTGATTATTACATGACTTGTTTGTATATTACACAGAACAGAAGAACAGAACATCTTTTATTTTGACTTGTATGACGTACATCGTCTTGTTTGCATACATTTACAATTATGTACAAATAATCACGTGATCAAGAATTATATACAAAGATAATTCAACACGTTCATTTATTTACAGATGTAACACAGTTTCCGGTCCAGAACTTCCGAGGACGGGCATTATCTTCAACCAAGCTTGAGCTGACATGGGAAGCACCAGAAAAGGGAGCCTTTTCTACATTTGTTCTCTCATATACATTGGCAGGAAACAAAAAACCGGAATTACCGGGCGGGGGAAATCTACCGGCAAGTGTTAGAAACTATGTTGTCAGGTAAGTTTTTTGTTCCATTCTTTTACATAATTGTGTTTATTTTTGCAATTTTTCATTCAAAGATCTACTGTTAAAACAGTATGCTTGCGAGGTTTCGTTGTATTATGAAATAGTTTGCGGGACTAAACATCAAACGTCAGAAAGTACGATTTCTGATCTAGTCATGTTTAGATAATAGCTATTTCGCTGGATTAGAAGTACAAAAAGCTATTTGGAGCAAACAAGAACTAAATGTCTGAAAACTACTCTTCACTTATGGAAAACAAGCTTTTCAACTTCAGTTTGGTCAGCATGACTTGTTCCGATTGTCATGAAAATAGGCTCATAAGAAGCGCCTTGTGATGCAGATATCAAATATGCATGAGTCTCATGAACTTCTCATTCTAAGCCAGCGATTTGTTAAGTGTCACTTTAATCATATCTAGCTCTGAAAGAGTTCGTGTCGTTGTATTTTAAATCAGTTTTAATATATTAACACCAGCTGCAAACAGTGATAGTAGTCTTATCATCCGGTGTATTATTTATGTCAGCTAAAATGTACAAACTACGATGATATACTAGTAGTACAGAACATTTGATCGGGCACTAATTAATACTCGTATGTTTTCGTTATTGTACAGTAAGAATGTTTTGATTGTTTAAAATAATAATTTTGATTGGACAACGGATAAGTTTCCACGGATATTCAAGGATGTTTTGTTAAATATTCTGACCTATTCGACTATCATTATATGCAATTTTTTAAAAACAAAAGCAGAGCATGACTTTATTTGTTTATTTACCAGTCAACTTTCTATTGAATTATGACAGGCATATGAGTGCATCCAGCCATATTTGAACCCAGGTCGACTAGCGCTTTCCATTGAGCTACGGAGGCATATATACATATATATTGTTTACTTTTAGGTCATTAAAGCCAGACACTGGTTACGTATTCAGTATAACACCGTATCTGAAGGATATCCGTGGTGTAACGGTCAACACAACCCTAGTGACGTACACAGACAAACCTTCAAACCCTCCACACAATGTCAGTCTAACAGTCGTCAACTCAACGGTAAGTATATAACACAACTCTAGTGACGCACACAGACAAACCTTCCTCCCCACCACACAATGTCAGTCTAACAGTCGTCAACTCAACGGTAAGTATATAACACAACTCTAGTGACGCACACAGACAAACCTTCCTCCCCACCAAACAATGTCAGTCTAACAGTCGTCAACTCAACGGTAAGTATATAACACAACTCTAGTGACGCACACAGACAAACCTTCCTCCCCACCACACAATGTCAGTCTAACAGTCGTCAACTCAACGGTAAGTATATAACACAACTCTAGTGACGCACACAGACAAACCTTCCTCCCCACCACACAATGTCAGTCTAACAGTCGTCAACTCAACGGTAAGTATATAACACAACTCTAGTGACGCACACAGACAAACCTTCCTCCCCACCACACAATGTCAGTCTAACAGTCGTCAACTCAACGGTAAGTATATAACACAACTCTAGTGACGTACACAGACAAACCTTCCTCCCCACCACACAATGTCAGTCTAACAGTCGTCAACTCAACGGTAAGTATATAACACAACTCTAGTGGCGTAATGTTAAGGTCTTATTAAGGTTTGTTTGAAAATCAAAGTATGTGCATTTAACTATTTCAGTCGATTCTTATAAAGTGTTCACCACCAGTTGAAGGCAAGAACGGACCAATACTTGAATATAAAGTGGCATATAGGGATAAATCAGAGAGAAAATACACTGTCATTGAAGCTGATGAAAATGAAGAATTAAATTATTATTTAACAGGTAAGGACTTTTGTCGAAAATAAATGTTCTGTCGAGTATGAGTGTCGTAAACGAAGGAATCGAGATCGACTACCTCCAGTTATATGCCAAATTCACGTTGTTGTTTTGCGCTGGACCGTGTGTAAACAATTTGATTTCAGTCATGGTTTCTTGTTTAGATATGTGGGCTACCTCATGCACGTAAATTGCATACCAATATATTGCAAATAAGGAGGTAATTTAAAACAAAAGTTTGTTAGTACAGTGTAACCTATACTACATCCTCCTAAAATAAATCGCTATTGTGTAGCATACAACCTTGAGGTCCTCATCACAATTACAATCACAATTTTAAAAGTCCCATCGTGTGTCTATCTAGTATGCTACTTGAATATTTGAATTGACGTTTAGCAGGAGTTTGTTTATACCAGTTAATTAACATACTAGACGGACAGACAACCCATTTTACCAAATCAACCATGGAGATATTGTCCTTGATATACAACAATGTGCCAATGGGGAGTATCTCTGTATGTGCTCTAAAATCTCCTTGGTATAATTTGTAGGTCTGGCGCCATCTACAGTATATGAAATCAGGGTTCGTGCATTTACAGTGAATGGTTCAGGACCTTGGTCGCCATGGTTACAAGAGAAAACTGGAAAACGAGGCAAGTTACAATTTTGAAATTCATCGTAACAATTCATTTTATTGTCGGTATTCTTTCTGTCTGGGCGTAATAATTATATTCAGTGGATATGGTTCATTATTGAATGCTAATGGTCGATAATCTTCCATAAATGAACGAGGTAGTTACGTGATTATCCGATGCTCGGTTTATGCAGTACGATACTTCGAGCTATAAAATAAATAAACATATAACAAGGTGGCCAAGTTTGCTCCGTGAATGGCTAAGGTTGTTCCGTAAATGACTGAGGGTGCTCCATGAATGACTCAGGTTGCTCCGTAAATGACAGAGCTTGCTTAATGATGACCGAGAATGCTCCGTAAATGGCCGAGGATGCTCCGTGAATGACTGAGGTTATCCGTTAATGACCGATTTTGCTCCGTATTTAACCGAGGGTGTTACGTGAATGACCGATGGAAGATTGGAGTAGTACGTGTCAAATTTCAAATTTTCAAATTACCTCTTTTAGAACCAGTCCAGCCAAAAGTTCCAAGAAATCTGACGACATCAACAACAGAATCGTCTGTCTCATTACACTGGTTCCCACCGGAACAAGATATACGAGACCTGACCGGATATGTGCTGGGCATCGGTCGTTTTATACCGGAAGTGATTCGAGAGAGCGAACCTAGGGACAAAACAACGTTTACTTTTAATAATCTAGGTATGTAAACATATTTAATCTCACACTTGAGTAGTAAACCTTAAAAACTGTTAATTAAATGTTGGTAAAATATATACAATTTTAATGCATGCTCACTTTCAAAATTGTTTCTCCTGCCGGTCCAACGTTTTACATTTGTATTTGTTTTATAATGTTTACTGTACTATAAAATGCTCGGACCGCAGATCGTTGTAGCATTTTGGCCTTCGCTCACTCCTTGATACAACTGCATCGACATAATGTCATGAGCAGTAACGATTTGAAATTTTTTTTTTAAAAATTAGCTTTTAAGGACATATATCTATATATTTATAAGTGAGATAAAGATGAATTGCTACTTAGATGACTTACGCTTCTCCATATCGACATTATGGTACATGTAGTTGGAGAACATTGTTACGTGATTTCTTCTCACATGAATAGCATGGTATTTATGTGTTAAAACTGTGTTCTGATGTATTCATGTATGATTTCAGATGGAGAAACTGCGTACATTGTGAGTATTCGATCGTTTAATGATTTTGGAGAAAGTTCAGCAATATTTGATCTCGTTACTACGTTGTAAAATCACGTGGGTGGAGCTTGATCAACACGTGATATAGAACAAGGCGAGTGTCGCGACATCGCTCTACAAGTTGATATCAACGCTATGGAGTGTTTCTGTTTGATCACGTGATTAAAACGTGTTTACGTCATACGTGACGTATGTCACGTGCTTATTGGGTGATATTTGCAAAGACACACGAAGTGCACAAGGACCTATCGAGTTAAACACAAAATCAGTTACTTTCATTCGAAAAAAGTTGGTGATTCCGCGGTGACGTACATTAGTCACATGACACTATCATACTTGTGCAATAGGCCTATTACAATTATCAAAGCACTTAAGGAAATATTAAACTTACTGTCGAAAACGTATTTTTTATACTTTACAACAGCACATTTGGGGCATACATGGTTGTAGGCGTTCATAAAATGAATCACCGTTATGTTGCCTGATCCATTTTTGAATTAATAAAAAGAAATTAAAATTGAACGGAAGTTTAAGGTTTCCGTAAGTGCTTTGATAAAACAGTACCTCGGCGTATGTAAGGAAATGTGTTTTTTTTAACAATTGGTCTTGCAACTTTGGTATGCAAGAGCAAAACTAATATTGCGCACGTGAAAATTAACATTTGCACACATGATATTTGTTATTATGATCAAAATACGGCATATGTCCTCTGTACTGAAACCTAATATCTAAATAAAGGTAAAGTACATGTAATAACTGTTGTTTAGCAATACCTATGTTATGTATTTATATGATCTGTAATTTAACAGTGTTTATCATGTGTTACAAATATATGCATTTGAAATAAATACATTCTACATAATTTCATAAAATGATACTTTTCTATGACATTTCTGTCCATTACAATAAGCAATGTAAGCTGTTGTATACACTCAATCATTGATATCACATCACAACATCCGACAAGGATACAGTTATTTTATTCGCTAAGTTAATGGTTCAACACAAAGTCAAGGTTGTCCTAATAGACTTACGTCTGAAGTCAACCAGGTAATTATGTATTATTTAATTTATGTAAATAGAATAGACAAAACTAAGTAGTAAATACTGCACCGCCCCTGACTGCAGTCAACACTCGGACGTATTTTGTGTCTTTTGTTCTGTTTTTTTATTTAGACCTTTTAAACCATGTTAACATGATGCGTATTTAAGTTATGCATACTTATTTGTCTTAGCGTGACTGCTATACACGAACAATTCACAAAGATGCGTACAAAAGTGTACATGTATAAAGGTTTTAAAATAACATTTTGAGATCTCTATCGCATGATTCCTAAGTCTCATAAAAGGGGAGAAAACTCGCAACAGTTTGGCAGTGTTTTAATAGTGTCTATTTTTAAACATTCGACGGACGATTGTTTATAAATCGTTTAATTATGTCTATTTTTAACCAATCTATGGCAATATACAGAATATCCATACGACTATTTATTTTATTACTCGATATGAAGACAACACCATTTCCAGTAATATTCGATTTAATCACACACTAACATGGTTTCTAAATAATTCAACGTATAATATAAATGTGGATAAGTTAGGCCGCTCAAGACAATACCGGGTACCCGTGTATGTCTGTAAATCCCGCCGACCGAAAGGAAAACGGATTCGTTATACGTAATTTGATTATGCTCCCACTGATTATTCTACTACCCTTGAGATGTACTACGACTTCCACAGTGCGAGCCACACGCCGTGGCTGTACGTAAGACACCAACCAAGCTGTAAATCAACCGACAGTCAGATCGCAATCCCCCCACCATCGGGTTCCCGGAAAATGGAAGGGACCGCAACCCGTGCCAATCCAATGTACAGCCCGGATGCAACAACACTGAGACACACAAGCCGTGGTCGTATCATGCCAACTTACTGAGCTACAAGCCGTGGCACTGTATACACAACCAACTTACTGAGCCACAAGCCGTGGCAGTGAGTACACAACCAACTTACTGTGCCACAAGCCGTGGCAGTGAATACACAACCAACTTACTGGGCCACAAGCCGTGACCGTGTGTACACAATATCAACAACCTAGGAATTACCATTAGAGGAGGGCAAAACCTAATACTACGCAACAGACACACTCACTGATCAACCGTATGATACCTTTCCGTAGTACATCGTTAAGTCTCAACCAATTTAGATTCCCTATCAGAGGCACCTCATTCCCAGTCGGGTCCCCGGAACGAGAAGAGGAGCCCTGATCGGGCAAACGCGTTTAAAGTACATAAACTATTTAATATTGTACGAAATACCTAGGTAACATCCGTATTCCTCTCGGTCGACCGAATTTTTTCGCTTACATATAATTACCTGAGAGCGACAAAAATTAAAAATTCATATTGCAAATTAATGATACATCAAAAGTTCATATATATAAACACAGCAATTATAAAACCGTGAAAGAGCACAATGGATTCAACCGTATAACACGTTAAACATTTTGTAGGCACCAGTTCAAGCACGACCAGAATGTCAATAAAGTCCACGGCAAATCCCCCATATCCAGGAAGATGTGAAAATATAGTAACACCAACACAAATCGTTCATAGAATATACACATGTACCTTCCTATTTAACACCAGAAGATGACGACTGAGGTCGTTGTTTGTCGTCGTCTTACTTGTGTAGTGCGCCAATGTGCTCCCGTGGAATGAAGTGCAATCATGATCAAGTCAACATTAACAAACCAATACATCCTGTAAAATATATACTCAACAGCAGTAGACGGTTTTAAACAGACCATAAAATTAATAGGTTGTGACAACTACAAAGGCAGTGAAACCCCATAAGATATAAACGACTAAAACTTTTTATTAATACATGTACATATAATTATACACCAGCTTAACTATACCATTTACAAACAACCAACTGTTTGCTGTGGTAATACTTCACTTTAAGACGGTTTGCAATCTTTACTAAATGTTCATAACATTCATACAGTAGTAATCAATTGTGTGTGATATTTACCTAAGCAGTACCATGTATAAAACATGTCATATACCCAACGGTATGAAATATAATGGAGACGACATGTTACATATTCTTCAGATATGTTTTAGCTTATTATAAAGGTTTTACATTAGTCCGTCTCTGCTTAATTAAACATGCTCAAGCAAAGGCTGCATCACAGACTGTGCTATATTCATCATACGGAATGCTGGTCGTACACGAACAACCCCCTGAGGAGGAAACGTGAAAACCCCTTGAGGAGGAAACGTGGATCCGTAACACCGAAGTCTTTTAAACCCCGGCGCAAGACCATTCATCAGAATACTGAAACTACGGAATTTGTTCAGAAGCATTTGTTCTACATGTACTTACAAAATGTCATATTCAATTCAAGTAACCAATACTAAATGTAAATAAATACATTTTTAAAACAAAACAATAACTAAAAACTATCAGGACACCGGTTTCCGTTCTAATGTTTGCAATAGAAAAAAATATCAAATCTGAATTATTTCTCGACTGACTTAAAATAAGGTTACTAATAAGCCATGCATATAACTGGTGTTTTCCCGCGAAACTGCTATCTAACGACTTATACCCTACTTGATTTACAACCCATCGCGAGACTTATTCGTATAGCCCCGTTTGATACACCACCCGTCACGTGACATGACCACCTTGAAAAACACAGCCCGTACCCATGCACGTTATAATGACGTGAATACATAAATTCTATATACTACCTAACGTGCAGAACTAATAAGTACGCACCATTAATAGATGTGTTAAATATTTTAATGTGACTACCAATTTAAATATACAGCGTCCGTAACATTAAGTATCTATTTTTTCAAAACGAACTGATATAACACCGAACAACTCCCAATGTTCAAAATATTATGGGGTGTGGCGGGAGGGAAAATATTACTAACAAACTGTCTGGATGTAACTGAACAAGTGCGCGGTGCACGAGATTTACTGAATATATACCCTCTGATGGTACCCTATTACGACGCTGTCATACAGCGATAGAACAGGACCCAGCCAAAACCGACCAGGTATGACTAATGCCTTTCGGACAAAGCTGGTGCGTAGCCAACACGTTTTAGTGGGGATCTCGAAAAATAAATATAATTATTTTAATTCTAAAATAATTTTGCATTATATCATGAGTAACAAATCTAACACACTAAGAATTGTTTTATAACTCGCCATATAACACGAGTGGCATGTATTATCCAACATTTCTAACTACTTGCCATTGAAAATCTATCAATAAAACTACCATATATTTACTATATTTTATTTTCAACGTTTATGCATTATGCACATTATGTAATCATGTATCGAATAAACATAATGTGTTAGGGATATATATAGTCAATTGACAACATTTATCTGAGAGGTCCGCGTGCATTCATAGACAAATAACCCGTAAACAGGGGAATAGGGAAAGACATATTTGGCTCTAATGGGGTAGGTCCGGAAAACGTGTCGCCGTCGGACCTGCGGCGAGTCAATGTCTACGTGCACACCTTAGTTCTCATATTTTATATATTTATACGCACAAAACTGGAACTACTCCGATCGATTACAGTCGTTAAGTAAGTCCATAATTAATAAATGTTCTTGAACGTTTCTATGTACATGATATTACATAAATATCAGATGCCTGCCTGCGTGACATTTATATTGTCAACCCGAGGGCAGAATGTCACCCCGAGGCGAAGCCGAGGGTGACATTCTGTTTCGAGGGTTGACAATATCAATGTCACGCAGGCAGGTATCTGATATTTATTTTATTATACCGAACAAAATATATATATATCTTTATTTAAGTCTCATCTCTGTACACATAAACTATACAATTTACAAAACATATATCACAGTACAAAGCCATTCTAAAAGAATTATAAGAGACTATCAAATCACAATTTCATTAAACATTTACAATATAAATCTATGTAACCATTGTTATTCTAATTATAAAAACTGCCCTATCAAATAAAACACTGAAAATCAAAATCACACTAATGTGTATAGTTACAAAACGTTTTAAAATAAATTTATTACCTTCGATCAGATCGAAAATAAACTGAATAACAATTGCTACATTATAGGATCTGTAAAACAGGAAATATGAATAAATAAATAAGTTACATTATTTACAAAGGTAAAATGATCTACGTTTTAAAATATCAAAGCAGGTTTTGGCACATAACCTAATCAGAGCTGGATGTGTAAATAAAATGACAAGTTTATCAGTATTTGGCAGATTTTCAAATGTTTCACATATTGCTATTGCTTTTGCCAGCATTTTCACCCTAATATCATTATATAAATTACAATCTAAAATAACATGACATTCATCCTCTACGGAATTACAAAACGGACATTTCCATTCACTGATTGGCAAGTTTTCGTATCTTCCAGTTTCGAGTCGGATGGGGGCTACACCACATCTAAATTTACTAAATGCTGACCTATGACAAAAAGATAAAATCATGGTAACGTAAAGGAACATTGACTCGTCACTTTTCGCTATAAATGAGGTTCTGGTGGGTTTTTGCAAAACTCTATGGATACTTTCTGTGTCCCAAAATATACCTGAACCCTTTAAGCGCCTTTTAACCCATTCTCCGTGTATCTAACACCTATAAATCGGTTACAATAGACCCCGGAATACGGTAAGGTAGAGCCTGCCGACTTACGGACCAGTGGAACCATAACTCGCCACTACTAGTACCTTAAGTCGTCATACGAATAATTTCATCAAAAATCACAGTTTTGCGACCATAGACACTAGGCACATTATTTTATGTGTAATTTTAGATACTTTCATACAATAATAGAGACTATTTGAGACTATTATCTATCATATTTATACAGTAGCAGCATATACATCATTGGTTAACGTGTCATGCGCCTGTCGCGATAGCTTTGGACACAACTTTTAATCTGAACATCATTTGATCAACATCTTCATAGCCAAAGCACATAAAGCAGAGAGCTTTCTTAAGATTGGTCGTACTTTCGATGCCTGTAAGTTTTCTGATGTCGGTTAAGTTTTCTTGGTTGATTAGTTATCCTTTTATTTCCTCTGTTATCCTTTCCAATTCGTTACAGTTTTCTCAACTTAGTTTTCTTCTTCTTTCCCCTTCTTTATTAACTTTTCCAGTTCCTTTTTACTTCGATCGAAGTCATCGCGAATTTGGCTACTAGCTTTATATCCCATTTGTATTTAAATTGATTCTCTCTTTGATGAGATCAGCTAATGTCACTGGAAGAACGTCAAAAACCTGGGGAGATTTCAACAGAATCATGGAGCAAAAGTACACGTCTTTATATACACCTGTCATGTTTTCCATATTCCACTTTCGACCAGCACTTTTTCGCTCTTACTTTCTTTTCTTCATGTAAATATAGCTCTCTATATATAAAAATTATTGCATCGAAGTCAACTAATAATAGACGACAGTTATAAGCCTAATACTAGTACTAGTATGTTATATAAAAATGGAATACATTTGTATACACATGTTGCAAATGGCAACTTTTCTGATCAAGTATGGTGTTCATATCAATCGATTAGAACAAAAATAGAGTAATAAACAAGCGTGTTTCGTTCCATAACAATAAACAATAAACATATATTATGCTTTAGTATAGCGTAATGAAATGGACAACAGTAGGATACTATTTCGTTAAGCATAGTTATTCACTAATGAGTGCTCGCAGATTTTAAAGGTCTTTGAGTTCAAAATATGTTCATTGTTACTAAAAAATCTTACTAGACGTCTCGAGAATAGCGTTCACAAAGTTAATTGATTAGTTAAAACGATTAAACGCAAAAACAAAGTGTTTAATTAGTAATGTTGCGAAGAGGTAGAAGGGTTACGTTAACAATTTTGTAACAAACCATGGGGTCCGTAAGTCGTCAATGGTGTCCCAGACTCGTCATTTGTATTTAACCATTATCAAGGTACTTTTAAGGTAAATTTCTTATCAAACGATAGACATATTCTGAAAGATAATTAATCCAGGACACAAACACCAGTGGAAAATAACCAAAATGCGTATCTACATTGCACTATGACCTTTCGCCCGAGACGCCTAAATTCGCAACTTGTCGTCGCCCGTGTTCTTTAATAGGTGTGTTTTATGTGGGTTTTTGTATGACTTAATATTCAAATACAACTCAGTTGTAATACAGGTTGGTATGTATATGTAACATAAAGACATATTTAACTTTCAAAAAATGTCCACCTCCAAACTTTCTGATGACGTAATAAAAGGTGAGATTACAAAAATTAAAAGTGACGAGTCAATGTTCCTGCCGAGTTAAGGTTCCTTTACGTTACAATAAGGTTCAACAGTAAATGTGTTTTTAAATAAACGGTATGTACGGAGTTTATTTCTACCCCTTCCATTTGTACTAGATACATTTTGTATTGAATGGAGCCAATCAATTTGAAAAAGATTCAACATACTCTCTTCAACTGATTTCTTAAGACTTAATTTAGGAATTGGCAAAGCAATGTCAATCAGATCAGTTTAACCAAGTGACGATAACTTGTACTTAACAGAATAAAACCAGTTTTTACAAGCTGTACCCGCTAGCCTGGTAGCCCAGAGTGCTATGCGCTTATTAAGCCTAGAAACGTCCATATTACCCAATCTACACCAGAAGTTAGAAATACAACTCCAAGTAAATAAAATCATACTGGCAAATCTTGACAGGTTTGTTTTTTACACTCTCGTCTGAATCGCACATGAGCGCGTGGACCAGTGACGTCACTACTAATTGTGTACAAGGGAGACAACTACAACAAAATTTTAGCTTTATGCTTGACACAGTTACTTGCCCTTGCATGACATTGAAAATGTCAGGTCGATCACATGACCAGACAGTCAGTTTTCGGTCGATCACGTGTCAAATGGGTTGGAACTGTCAATGACAGTCATAATGTCTCTCTCTGGGGCAATGGGACTTTTGCATTGCTGAAAAAAGTGAGGTATAATAATATGTTCTGTTACACTAAGCAATGTGAGCTGTTGTAGGTATTGGGTTAAAATGACATTTTAGTCCTATTATTCTACAAAATTAGTGAATTTAAACGCACAAGACCACAATGGGTAATGTTGTTTGAAAAGAAGCCAGTAAAGATAGAGGATAAAGTTTGTTGATTGTGGTGTTAAATCGAAGTATATTTCACTGAGTAATTTTCTGTGATCACGAGTGAAATTTGATTTTGACCAAAGACTCAAAAAAAATTATAATGATACAGCTATTCATGGCTTCATTGGAAAATATCGTTAAAATTTGAACGTCATTGCAGGACGTGACAATTATGGCGCGATAATACGGTTACTTCAATTGTTATTTTCACTGATACATCAGTATAATTCGTTGATTACATAATTATGATAAATATAATTAATTTGTTTTCTAAACAAGTCAAACGGTTGTCAGTAATTTACCTGCCATGAGCTAACATGCACCGAAAAAATGAAAAAATAATACATTTTCCGATATACGTTTTAGTATAGGATACAATGAGTTAATACGATTAATCATTGAAATCACGTCATAACATCCATCCGACAAGGATACAGTTGGTTTATACATTCCGTCATTGAAATCACATCGAACTTACATTCGACATGCAGAACTTGCTTTATGCGCAGAGTTTATGATTCAACAAAAAGACGGGGAATCCTAATAGAACAACGTCTATAATCAACCAGATACTAGTATGCATTTATTCAATTTATATATTAAATAGAAAAGACGAAAGTCACCGATACTTCAACGTCCCTGACTTCACTCAGCACTCGCACGTTTATCTTGTCTCCTTTGTTCTGCTCTTTTTCTGAGTGTATTTGGACCTTTAAACCATATTAACATAAAAGTGTCGTTTATATATTGATACTGCTTTGCATTAGCATGATTCCTCTACACGAACTGTCAACAATTTACAAAGATGCGTATACATGTGTAGTGTCGATTCAATGATATCTGTGAAAACCGCCAGAATGTTCTATTTCTGAATATTATTGACAAATCAGCGCTCGTATTTTACTAACACCATAAAATATTCTAAAGTCCCATAAAAGGGAGAAAACTCGCAACAATTTATCTGAGAGTCATATTTATACATTCGATCGACGATTATTTATAACTCTTTTAAATATGTCTATTTTTAAACAATCTAAAGCAATGTTAACATGCGATTATTTATATCATGAGAAACAAATATAACACATCATGAATGGATTTATAACCCTCCATAATATCAATAGCAGGTATTGTCCTACCATTTTAACTACTTATCATCGAACTTGTATCATTGAAACTACTATACATTTAATATATTTTATTTTCAACGTTTATGCATTATGCACATTATGTTATCGTGTATGGAATCAACATAAACTGTTAGGGATATATATAGTCAATGATTTACATTTACTTGTGAGGTCCGCGTGTCTGTTAGACAAATACCCGGGGAAATAGGGGATCGCACTACTGGCTCTAAGGGTAGGTTCAGATTAATGGTGCGCGCGCCGTCTGAACCCGCGGGGAGTCAATGTCTACATGCACACCTTAGTCCTCATATTTTGTAATGTTTGTGAATACGTCTATAATTGACGACGTTCCCTTGATAATTGTATGAGTTGTTGAGGGCTACAGGGCGCCCTGTATAGTGGTTTGATTCGGTTAGGTTAACAGTGTTGTAAAAATGGTTTTACAAATCACTATAATAAACAGAAAATGTCAGTTATGTACTCATAACTTCACTGATAAATCGTGCACATCTGATTAATCCACTTTTGTGGAATATACCAAATCTTCCCACCATTCTCATTATCCTGGGCGCACTATAGTATAGTGCCCCTACGATGTTAATGAGAAACACGGGGCAATTTGGAATACTAGTAATCCACTCGGATGGATTAATCAGATGTGCACAATTTATCATTGATCGTTTTAGTATAAAACTGATCATAATTATTATGCTTACTTTGTATACAAACTGTGCAACAATTGACCAAACCGATGGGCGCACAATATTCATTGACAACAAAATTTCGTTTATTGAAAGCTCATTTTATATTTATACATCTATTAAATAAATATTCACAGATTTGTAGTGTCTGTATAACGTTTTGTTCTTGGTACGTTCACAACAACCGCTTAATTGTCACCACATTTTCAATGCGCTGCCGGGGAACGTTCCACCATTAATCGACAAGGCTCTAGAGCAGAAGCTCGCGGGAAGCTCGGCGTTATAGAACTCACCGACGGAATCATCTTTGAAAGAGCGTGTCATATGTTTCCAGTGGGACATATCTTGAGTGTTCCATATATAACTCCAACGCGATAAATTGCAATACAAAAACAAACAAAATATTGCCTATATTTTTGTTATGGATTAAAATCAAGGACCGTGACATTTGCCTATGAAAGCATTCAAACATCTGACACAACATATAAAGTGTGCATGCTCCTAAATATTCAGAAACAATAAATATAGCGGAGTTTGTGTTTGTTTTTGAATTGCAATTTATCGCTCAAGAGTTATATACGAATATCTTTAACCTCGTCAATAAACATTTATGCATAATATGGCATAATAAACACTGTCCATATACTCAAGACTGGTCAAAACTTGACCTTGAACACGCATTTGATTTTCAATTTAAGTTTTAAATAAAAGCTAATGTTATCATGAGCGGACTATACTGAATATTCTTATTCGGTAAGCTCTTTTCCTGTATTCGTGAATATTCAATATTTTAACTTTCATTTTGTGTTGTAAAAAATTGACCTCACAACTCTGACCCCAAGCCGACTTGGACCTCAGACAATAGTCGAACCTTTAAACAGCTCGGACTTCACTCAATTTAGAACACCGATAACCCGGCTGGTCATTTATAGAAAGGACATATTTTAATAAAGTTACGACAAAGAAAACTAAACAAATATAATGAAAGAATACGTACAAACACATTAATGCTAACTATTTGCAAATTAATGTACATTTAAAATGTGGAGTTTTCAAAAGGAAAATCGCCTACATCATTCTTGGAATGTGAACACTATGACTGTCTACAATTTTATGAAAACTATGACAACATACAACTGGAACAGGACCAAACATTTATTATACATACTATAAAGGTGATATTATAAATATTATAAACTTGTGCTTTGTTTAACTGCGTCGACCAGTTGGTCTTTTTCAAGAGCTAAGAACACTTAAAATAATATTTAGATAAAATAAATATAACTCTATTTTCGCCACTGTTTACTCATAATGACGTTCGAACCTAGGGTACTTACGAACATTAACATGTATATTGGATAGACGACATTGTACATAGAGAACTCTCTACCACTCCTGTGTATGGTCAATTGCAAAGCTATCTCAGAAAGTATGAAAACATGTGATAATTTCGGTACCATACTAGTATACAGAGTCATTACAAAATACAAACGTAAAATTACACACAAACTTATCTAATACAGTCCGACCTGTGTTAAAGACCATCCATGAACGAAGACAGATACTATTCTAAACCTGTTCGTAAAGGCCGCCATTATTATAATGCACCAATGGTATTGTGGTGTTTACAAACCTGTATCGGGTTTGTTGACTGTTGCAAATTACTAACTTAACACATAGAGTCAGTTTATACTTATAGTATTACCGATAAATTGTGCACATCTGGGCTGGTATTCACAAAGCTTCTTAGATATTTTCGTAAGATTTTCTTATCTGATAAGAAATTATTTTAGCTAAGAATAAAATTTATTTTTGTCTTAAGTTGTATTCAAGAAGCATCTTAGAAATATCTCAGCTAAAATATTATCCTAAATCTAAGAAATATTTTAAAGTGCTATGTAAAACGGGATTTTCTCGCTCTAAAAATAGTAACGGAAATGAGGACTCCTTCCAAGGGAGGGATTAGTCCTCGATCATTTTCGTACCGCTTTTATTATCATTTGAAATCATGCATGTATATAAAAAAATTAGTTAGGTTTCATGAATATTAATTTGTGTAATGTAAAACCGGGTGTCTATTATAAATAATAATTTCTAAATTATATTCACGTACAGTACATTCTGTTTGAATTACGTGCTTGAAGAGTTGGGTGTATAGAATACATGTAGTTTGTTTTTACTGAAGTCATGCGTGGATCCGGAGGGTTCCGAACCCCCGTGGAATTTTGGCAAAACATGTTGTTATCTTGTGTATCTTGTATATATCTTGTCAGGGTGCTTAGAGTGTAATTACGGCACCGCTCTAAGAACAATAGTAGCTGATAGACCCACTGAGAAAAATGTTAGTCGAATATCTTACAAAGTTACTTATGCACCAGTCAATATTATGCCCGCCCCGAGGGAATTAGACAAACGAATCTTCCCGACAGTCGGAAATTTGATAATCTTATCGACTCCGAGTCCCGTGAAAAAGACTTTGGTCCGGGAATGTTGACATCACGAAAGGCGACATCGATAGGCCTACTTTTATACGGGTTTTTATTAAAGTACCTGGATGAAAAACTATGCCCCACGTTGGGGATTTAGACAGTGAGCATTGTCACCAGGGTGGGGTTTTATACATCAAATAATCGAAAATGTCTAATTCCCCCTGGGTCGCCCACCGCCTCCACTCAGAGAGACGAATAATGAATCACTGTTCTGATTTCTTATATAGTGTACAAATGCTATATGCAGTTGTTTTGTAGATGTCAGCCAGTAATAGTTGTAAGTTTTACATACATCCTATGTGGGATCTTTTCTTAAATGTCACTGTTAACGTAAGGAACAAGTATCCAGAAGGAAGAGGTTAAAGCCGTTTTGCGAGTATTTTAAGCTATATAAGGTTTAGGTGAGACAGTCATAACTCTCTACAAAAGTTTAACTCCCTTTCACAATTGTCGTAGGCATTTCTTCATCTCCCGACGCTTCCGAATCTACATCGAAATTCATCGGCATATGCCTTGAAATTGTAATTTTGTGGTGCGGTCACAATAGTCGTACATCGGACGCACGACGGCTCTGCGTTGACACACAGCATCCCTACGATGAACAGTTGTCTAACGCGATATTTTTACGAGTGTCGTGCAAACGGCGTACGTGCGTCGTGCGATTGTCGTACGATAATGAATGTCCGCAAGAATGTCGTGCGTATGACATGCGACAATCGCACGACCATCGCACGTCCATCGTTCGTCCATCACATGTCCATCGCACGTTCCGTTTCCTGGTTCAATACTGTAAATGTTATCATAAACTTCATCTAGTTCATTGTGAAAACTTATGAAAACTGAATATAATCGACTTTCTGCCAGAAAATAAATGTAAGAATATAAGCAATGTATCTACAAAACCAATGATGCCATCAACAATGTCATCAAAATTTCTATTTCAGCCTTGTATGGCACTTGTATTTAATTGTGGCAACTCATTGGACCATGTATGTCTATCAATCACATTATATATCACAGAAACATTATTATGTGACCATTGTAATACAGAATTATAAGAGACTAATAAATATTCACAACGATATTACAAATCATAAATAATAATAACTTTATTTTCCGATGATATACCCATTAAGCCTAGGGCTATGCACCTATTTACATGTGTACACATATTATTGATATATTTATCATTTTAAAAAATGTAATTATACAGTACAAGTAATTAAAATCAAACTTTAAACAGACGATGAATAAAGGAACTTTTAAGTTTTGCCTATGAAGTGTGAACTGTGAGCTATGAAGTGTGAACTATAAAGTGTGCAATGTGAACAATGAAATAAGGACTGTGAACTATTAAGTGCGAACTGTGGAGCGTGGATTGTGAAATGTGGAGTATGAACTGTGGAGTGTGAACTGTGGAGTGCGAACTATGGAGTGTGAACTGTGGAGTATGAATTGTGGAGTGTGAACTTGGAGTATGAACTTTGGAGTATGAAATATGAAGGGTGAACTATGTACGGGTGTTAACATTTAACATATGAACCATAAAGCAATATTAGACATGCAGTTCGAAGTGTGAAGCATGAAGCATGAACTATGAAGTCACCACCGCGCCTTCGAACAATAACACAGCCAAAGTGTGCGGAACCCGTCCGGAGCTTTTAGGTTCGTAAAGCACTTGCAAGACACTCCTATGATAGCCATATGGTGGTCACACAGTGTCCGTGTGAGTACTTTTCGATAAGGCATGCGAGCATCGACAAGCCTATTAGTGTTCAAATCCGTAGCTCGTTTGATGTCGGTATGAGACCCGTACGAGATGTCCCCGACTTCGAAATCCGCGCGAATACGTGTACAACTCGGGAGTTCGGTGAAACATTTTCACTGATATACGAATTAAAAAAACTGTAAGATGATCGGTAGTCTACCATATCCACGTTGGCTTATGGACGTCGTAGGCTTACTAGTTTGCAAAAGTCAGCTCGTGTATATCTCGTAGCATCAATGTGACCAAAGTATAAGTGTTTGCTGACAAAATTGACATGTTTGATAATATAATTCAACGAAAGATATTGCGTTTTAAAATGCGTAATAAAACATTAGTGTTATAGATCTACTATAGGCCTACTTTGTGTTAGCCAGCTATTATTGTAGCGTGATTATTCTTATATACTTATTTACACTTTGTAAATTACAAATAGTGCACGATTAATTTAGCAACATATCTATTTCTGATTAACTGTGTTTTATAAATGCAAAATGTGGATATTCGAGACTATACATGATTAAACATGTATGCATCAATAATCCCGAATTCCGAAAACCTGTGTCTGGAGTTTCCACCTAACCTTCTACTTTCGCTTTAGGCGGATGCGACACCGGGTTATTTCCCTTGAACTGGGCGTTTGCATGACGTTTTGATAAATTGCTATTTTTTTTGGTCTAAAAGAATGATTTAATACGTATATTAGGGCGGCTCTTCATTGTTACCCATTGCTTGATGATTTCCAAGCTTTAAACCCGGTTTTAAACACATAATAAAAAACTCCTATTTTCATCTTAGAAATTTCTTAAATAGTAAGATACCTATGTACGTATCTTAAATATAGGCACATTTCTTAGTTGAAAATGGATATTTATGACAAAAATTGGCTATTTAAGAAGATCTTAAGTTTAAGATATGTTGTGAATAGCGACTTAGAAATAAATTTAACTTAAGACAAATTTGGCGATGTCACGGACAATTTCAGCGTATTTCATGAGCTGAGGAGTTTCTGTAGGGAATTCAACTGTATAAACAGCAACAAATCTCAAAAAGGCAGATGTCCACATATCAATATTAGTAATTTTTCTAGAATGAGAATTAGGCATAATGGACAGATTTGCGTATTGATCCATTTGTAAGGTAAATTTTGTCTTTCCTGTTGTACTTGTAGTGATATTTGGCAATAAAGTTGCCAAATCAATAAATTTGTTTCTCCAAATGTCCTTACAAATTGACTTTTTAATCTGATTTACAATTGGACTGCTGATAGGCTCAGCATATTGAGCGCCATTACCTGCTATCAACCCCTGAGTATGGGCTGAAACAGCATTGTTGACCGAAGTAATGTTGGGTCCTTCTTGCTCCTGATCGGAGTCAGTCTCAGAGTCATTGTTCTGTGGAGTTCTAATTTTCCGGGTTTGTGTAGTAACAGGCACAGCAGTTAGAGGGCCCCGAATGTCCAGGCCCGATACGAATAGAGGCCTTGTAGCCCCGACGTGACTGTTTGGTAGTGGCACAGATGGCCCAGTCTGATTAACACTGTAATCCCCTTGAGGATTATACAAATTATGGAGTCCATGTTGTGTATGCGCTACATTGTCCGCTTGTTGGGATGTTGAAGGCAATGGGCATGCAACAGTTTTCTTGCCTTTTTTACTTGTTTTATTCAAGTTGACAGTATCATTATCGCAACATGAGCATGAGGAAACTGTTGTCTCTGTGGTGGAAGCTTTCCGCTTCTTGGAAGGTTTCATCTGAAATAGTAAAATATATAACATGTTTTGACATCACACAAAACTGTAGAGCTCAGCCTCTTTGCTGATAAATTAGCCATCCAAATTGGCCATTGGTAGGCGAGTCTATGACCAACTAAGTCATTTATATAAAATTAACTGTTAAACTGGCAACTAAATCCCAATGGATACGAACAAGCATGAACTGCAAAGTATTAATGCCAAAAAGTGGGTGGAACTGGCAACTTCAGTCCCTTTAAAACGATGTCTGAATTGGCATCAAAAAGAGTATATTAAGTCAGACAGGGAAGGCAGCACTCAACTTAACCAGCCGAGCACAGAAAACATTAAAAACACACAAAGCACAATGCCCAACTAAACAAGCGCAGATCCGCCCAAGTCCAAGCTGTCGAAAAGTATAATAAATTATAACTAGCTGAATGACCCAGTAGAAAAGATACAGCAACCAAATGGCGGAATGCCTACGCTGAATGACCTAGTAACAACAGTAAAACTGCTGAACTACATAGTTATAGCAGCCTTTAGTCTCAAAGTTAAATAACAGTATTAAAACGTTGAAAGGCCCGTATAGTGGGATGACCTACTAACAAGCTGAATGACCCAGTTTCCACAGCAAAATGACTATATTGCCCCGCTTTAGCTGTAAGAAATCTTAAAACGAAGAAGTGCCCAACACACTACCGACCAAGAAAATTAAACGCCCCTAGTCTCATTGTTAAAAACTGAATAAAAAAGATTCAGCAAACAAAAGGCAGAAAGCCCACGCTGAATGACCTAGTAACAACAGTAAAACTGCTGAACTACATAGTTTTAGCAGCCTACAGTCTAAAAGTTAAGTAACAGTATTAAAACGTTGAAAGGCCCGATTTCAGCAACAAAAAATCTGAAAACCTTAAAACGAGTGACCCAGTTTCATTAAGTAAAATGACGTAATTGAACAAATCGAGATATGACGTACTGAATTGCAAGCAATACAGAAGTCCCCCACCGGTGTAAAGCCATTGTCAATATGTATGTTGCCATATCAACAAACCAATAGTCCCCTCCGGTCAAAAACCGGTAGGGGACTTAAAACTACAATAAATGACCTCAGGGGACAGAACACTACATCCATAACTCCACAGCTGTACATAGACTCATGAACGAACCCGGTAGGATGCGAACCGCTGGGACGAAATAGTAAGAGGACAAACGTGTAAAACATTACAACATGGACTGGCCCCTAAGCCTGTCCTATATTTGAAAGTGGCATGAACTGGCAACTAAATCATGCAAAAACATGTGACGGGAACTGGCAACTAAATCCCGCAAAAACAATGCTGCCGAAAAAGGCAATAAAATCATATATTGGTTTATAACCAGGACTGGCATGAAACCTGTCCTATATTTGAAAGTGGCATGAACTGGCAACTAAATCATGCAAAAAGGTGTGACGGGAACTGGCAACTAAATCCCGCAAAATCAATGGCATATGCCAAAAATAATCATGTTGAAGTTTATAACTAGGACTGGCATGAAACCTGTCCTATGTATGAAAGTGGCATAAGTGGCATGAACTGGAAACTAAATCATGCAAAATTATGTGGCGGGAACTGGCAACTAAATCCCGCAAAAATAAATAGTAGATCCAAAATGGCAATTATAAATTGCACTAATATGAGTCTGGTGGAGTAAACCAGTAGCTGTAATACTAATACACCCAATACTGATTCAGTACTGAATGGGTATGAAACGACTCTCTGGACATGTTCTGTATTGTCAACTATGTAATATTAGATCTGACAACCATAGAATAAAACCATTATATATATTATTCTTATTCATACTAATATAACCTAAGCCATTTAATTCTGTATAATCAATGACTGATGACAAAAATTGTACATCGTGGTTATCAAAAATAAATAAATGGAATAATATAAGTCATACGTATCTTAAGTACTGTGACAAATTGATTGTCTCCGGGCGGCGACCAATGCAGCACGTATGTTTGAAATCAACTTGAGCTGATCCTGGTTCGATAGGTGGCATCCATCTCCAGCAAAGTTCTTTGCTTTACTTTCTGGTGACCAAAATCCTTTCAAGCGCCAAAGATGAGACCTTCGATGCGTTGTATTGTGTAGCATCTCAGACAACTGAAGATTGAGTTCATCCACCCTGGCGTTGTACCATATTGGGTCAACGGGATATCTTGAAGGCCCATGTGAGTGCTCACGATGCAACACCTGCATAACTATTACTTTGGCCACTCCAACTTCAAACAATAAATAGTTCACAAGTTCCACGATCTGATGAGCCACTGTTGATGGATTAGTGGTAGTGTGATATATGTCATTAGTCCCGACCATTAAAATAAGTATGTCTGGAAGAAAATCCGAAACTGCTTCAACGTTTCTCTGCAAATCCTGCACTTTAGCTCCAGGAAAACCTGAATACTGTACCAGAGGCTGACCAGGTAAATTCAAATTAAACTTAATGTCGTCTGAATGTCTGATGAACTCCCTCAAACGTTTCACGAATGAATGTCCAAACAACTGAATTTTGTTGCTCATGGGCGCCGCCATCTTGGTTCACGCCGTGTGCGTGACCTCGTAGAACCCGCGTTTTTACGCAGTTTTGTCAACACTGTCTTTGCCACCTAAATTGTGCCGCAAATTGAGGTCGCCGCCCCAAAACACCAATACCAAAAGATACTTTAAACAATGCTTTATCACAAGGAATAGAATAATAACCTTGAATTCCTTTAAGTAGTCCAAAATATTCGATTTAATTTGCAAATTGACGAGGCAGCTTCCTACGTCAATGATAATAAAAGTAATGGCTGACAAGCGTTATGATTGGTCGGATCAGACCATGTTCAGTAGCGCTAAAGATCTGTAAAGCCGTACCTATCGGCCCGGAAAGAAAACTTTCCCAATGCCATAAATGATTTTATGTGTGCATAAAATTTTATAAATGTATAGTGATATTGGAAAAGGATTATGTTTACAATGAGCACCTTACTCTAAATTTACTTGGTGAATAAAAGTGACCATATATTTCATCTGATATGATAGCTCAGTGGTTTAGCTATGGGGACTTAGTAATATTTGGATACAGATACAAGTTCGAGTCTTACTAGCGTAGACATATTTTTTTAATTATTTTCAGACCACAAAATAAATGTGAAGCAAAAATACGTTTGTGTAATATTTATTTATCATTGTATTTAATTATTACTTTCACATTAATCAAATGTACGAATTATGCGAGTATTGTTTTATTTCTTATAAATCTGCCTACACATTTTATTACACTAACAAATCAAACTATAAGAAAGTTGTTACTGTGCCACACAGCCTAGACAATAATGTTTAATCTCCTGTAACTTCAGTCATGTTGAAGATCACGAGAAAATTGTGAATACGACAATAAAAGTAATGTACGTGCACATTTATAACTAATTACATAAAATGAAAAAAAACGAAGGATATGAAGAATCGAACGCGGATCGCAAGATTGTAAAAAATTAGGCGATCAACTTTTCCTTTTCACTATGACGTTTGATACCATTTAACTTGGTAAAAAAGTTTGAATAGAAAAAACAAACCTCTGCTCTACCTAAATCCATGTAATGGTCAGTGATTTCTGTTTATATTGACATTGCAGATTATCGCGTTGGAGTTATACCACCACGATCGATCGACCTCTCGTAATCAAACAAGGGTTAACCCTTTCATGTTTTGTAATCCACAAATTTACGACTCCATGAAAATGCCTTTTTATCAAATCCAGGGAATTTAATACTACGAAAGCATGTGATTTTACAGTATTTTGTTTCTGAAAACCATCGGTCGATCTTGTTCAATTTGCAAATTCAGAAGAAAATAATTGTTGACCCGTGTTGAATGTTGTGTAGTTTTTAAGTACAAGTATATAATTATATACCATATTCCCTTAACGTAATAACTTATTCTGTGTGAAAGTAAAGTAATCGTCAGTCAAGACAACATCAATTTGTCACTACACCCTAGGGAGTGAGGGCTTGAAAATGCAACGTTTTTTACGGTGATTAATACGTAAATGAACCCTGTCACTTTAGTTACAAGGAGTTAACTACCTCGCCTAATAGATTTCAGTTGATAGTTCAAGTTAAACTTTTTACAAATTCTTATCATTTGGCTAAAATAATCGCGATTTTTGTACCTGGTTGCTCTATACGCTATATGCAGCCACCACCCTGACGTATAGTCGGAATACCTCGCACATTGTCGCTCAATTAATTCTGTAATCCCGGTAAACGGGTTTTACCCTATAATGTCGATATGATGGATGCATGTATCACAACTGACCCAATTATTTTGTATTCTGTTTGGCCCTGTGGTGCCTATTTATCAGCATTATGATTATAAACAGTAAACGTTATTTTTTGACAATGTATGTAATCATACGAGGGCCACTTAAAAAGTATTAATCAGTGGGCGATAAATCAACATCATTACCTCTGACTATATAAAAAGTGTACATTTTCTTAAAGAACAATCTCTCAGCTAGACATTCGTGGTATTTTTATCATTTAATATGAAACATTGTCATTTTATTGATATTCAAACAGGACATGGTTTAAAGCACTGGGCAAAGAATAACTCATAAACACGTAGGAAAATTGTGTAGTATGGGCTCAATCGATTTCTGAGCGTTGTTGTCAAATGTCATTCAGGCTTACTGAAATTAAATTGATATCATTTGCAATATGTATAATTGTACTCTTAAATGGAAATCCATATTTTTTAAAACAGTAAAGTATTATCAAACTATCGCAATATAAACAAGTCACATCCGTGACTCTAAATACCACACTTACACCCTAATTAATATTAAGATATATACTAGGTAAATAAACACGTCTAGTTTATTCTTAATATGTTATTTTTTCTACATTATTATATGTAGTTTCATTCGTCGGACGATTTTAATCATTTTTACCGCAATTTTATTTTTTACAACAAAATTTTATGTTCGAGCCCAACTTTAAAAAAGTGGGTAGGGTAATGTTATACCCCCTATTTATGACAAACACAGAAAATTCACCCCTGTTGTCCATTTCATGTAATTCTTCTTATATAAAATTACTATCATGTGTTTTTATTTTTGTTTTCTGTATTATTGAATTAGGGATATGACGTCATAAATCTAAAATACGTATTTTTAATTCACGTGAGCATGTTCTTCTTTGGACTGAAGTTAATAACAAATTATGAATAATTCAGGAAATATTTATCATGTGTAAGATAGTAACATACATACATAATATAAAAAAAGCTACATGTTTGACTTTCCCACTTAAAACGTACAGTAGTATAATGCAGCAATATAGTATAGGGTATAGTCTCAGCACAATGCAGTTTTTGGAGTATTTCGAACATGGCAGATTCCTTGTACAACTTAATCAATTTAGGCTATCCAAACAATAATGTTGATTCAGCACTAGTTAGGCAAGTATACGGTGCACGAATTCTGCAAATTTCAAATCAATCGGATAAAAATTATAGAAATTATGACCATTAATACCAACCCTTACATCTACTAATATACCTTATTTTCTAGCAATTCCAGTGTTTCATACCTCTATTGGTTCAATGTCGTACAGGTAAATGGCTTTTTACCGATTACAATATTGTTTTATTGGTTAGCTAGGCAAGGGTTGTATCTTTCAGGAAATGTTATACTGTTATTGACTTATGTTGAGGTAAATATGATGTTTTGTTGACCTGAAAAAAGTGATATTGACCGATGACGAAGTCAGGAATGTTATACTGTTATTGACTTATGTTGAGGTGAATATGATGTTTTGTTGACCTGAAAAAAGTGATATTTACCGATGACGAAGTCAGAGGTCAATATCACTTTTTTCAGGTCAACTAAACATCATATTCATCGAAACATAAGTCGACAACTGTTATATTGTATACCATGCCATACGTCACGGAAATAAAACCTGGCTCTTTTTAAATTACAACAACTTCAGCCTCTCTTCAGAAACAAAAGACGACTCTTCCAATGTTCTAGCTAACAATGCTCTTCTTATGTATATGTATGAGAGAGTGTTAACGTACTTATTAGTGGCATTTATCATTAATGGCTGGAATAGAGCCTATAAATATGTATGAGCAGCTGTAGGCAAAATACTACGGGAAATAACGTTACGTTGTCTGGAACGTTATACCGCAGGTTTCGGGAGGTGTATATTAAAAATTATAGACCTCTCGTGCAGGCCGTCTAAGCCAATCAGAATCCTTGTTACATAATAGGTATACAATATACACTTTTATACACATTGATTGAATATTAAAAGTATTATTGACCACTGATTAATACTTTTTAAGTGACCCTCGTATTATATAATATGAGCCGTTCTCTAGGAAAACCGTGCTTAGTGACATTGTATTAGTAATTATGTAATAGGGTTAAGAAAAACCTCATAAATGGGGAAAAAGCCATGATCTTTGATTTAATTTTAAGTTATTGGACAACATTGAACTATGACTTAGATTTATTTTTTCTCATGCATTATGTTAAAATATCTTCTGTCGTTGCTATGGTGACCAATTTCTGAAGAGCATCCATATTGAGAAAACGAGGAGTTAGTGGTTAAAAATGGTAGCTACATTTCTCTAAAAGCTAACATTCACGATTTGGATATGTTTTATCAAAATAAGAATATAATTCTAAAATGTGATACAATGTTGATGAATTTACGTCAATAACTCGTCATATACTGGATTTATGAACTTCATGTTAACATAACGTCAAACGTTTGAATGACGTTGGCGACGTCACTCACAAAAAGGCGGAAGAGGATAGTTTTTTATCACATAACTTGCGGTCCAGGAGTGCCATAAAGCCGTGCCGTAAATATCGTTCGGCACTCCCAGACCGTGCAATAAATATTTAAATTAGCTTAACGTGACGTTAGCCAATCCATGCATTGATCCGATAATATCAACGTCGCCATGACGTCGCGCTCATTGTACCGCTGAATTATGGCTGACACATATGCAGCGTACGTCATCCTTGTGAACAATAGCGAGCGTTTCCTAAGGTTATGTGATAAATATAATCTTACATACGTGCTCATTACATACGAGTTTTATTAAACTCGTCGACAAAGACAATATACTAGCCTCGTGTCATATCATTTTGTCCACTCGTTTAATAAAACTCGTATGTTATGAGCACTCATTCAAGATCCTCTATATAAGTAATATGTAATTTTGTTATTTGGTGATATATTTTTCTAATATTTAGAGGTTAATACACGACACAACCGGGCAGGTAGGCAAGAATTGGCGCGGAAAATGAATAATCACCTCGAGGGCTTCAGCCCGAGGGTGATTATTCATTCCGGGCGGATTATCATCTTCCGGCCAGGCTCTGAAGTGTATTAAAGTCTTTAATACAATTGTTGGATTTAATAATATCTATGGAGAACAAATAACGTAAATATTACTTATGTAAATATACATTAAGGTTGTAACCAATAAAATACGCTACGAGTAAATAAAAATGGCAAAGAAATCTAGCATATGAGCAACGTAACGTCGTTTTGGCTCCAACGTGACGTCATGTTTACATGGATAACGTAACGTGCGTCCGTTCAACAGGTCCGATTATGATTATGAGATTGCGGACCGGGCGGATAGGTGATAATCAATCACGTGATGACCATAATCAGCCACAAAAATTCTCATTCTTGTTACTAAAACTGTTCAAAAGAGTTGTCTTTCTAATGCTATAGTATCATGATTTTCATTACTTTGTCACTAAGCCGGGGTTTCCTGGAGAACGGCTCATATATTTATTTAATGCTAACGAGTGCTTTACCCTTCTCCAAAAAGCGAGCAAAACCCGGGTTAAACGCGGGTTAAAACCGTGTTAAACCCTGCGGTATTGGCACCGTGCTAAAAGTGCGTCTTTTAGCTTACCGACTGGGTTTTTTCTGAGCAAAACCCGGGCAAAACACGCTTTAAACACAGTTTTAACTCGCTTTAACTCACTTAAGTTGGTTTATGTGGGTTTTAAAACCCACTTATTTTTAGAAAGTGGGTTTATAGTGTGTTTTATCTGTGTTAAAAAACTCGCTTATGTGGGTTTTAAAACCCGCTTTTAGCTCACTTATTTCTAGAAAGTGGGTTTATAGTGTGTTTTTTCAATAAGTTGGTTTTAAGTGTGTTTTTTCTGTGCTGAAAAACTCGCTTAAGTGGGTTTTAAAACTCACTTTTAGCTCACTTATTTCAAATAAGTGTGTGTTTTTCTCAATAAGTTGGTTTTAAGTGGGTTTTAAAACCCACTTTAGCCAACTTTTTCGCAGCAAGTGATTTTTTATGCGTCAAAAAACTCGCTTTAACACACTTCTACTAGATGGGAAGTTGGTTTCTTAGTGAGCTAAAAGTAAGTTTAAAGCGAGTTAAAAGCGAGTTTTAGCTGTGAAAAAACACGCTTTAAACTCGCATTAAACACGGTTTTAACCCGCATTTAACTCGCTTTAGACTCATGTTTAACTCACTAAGAAACCAACTTTCCACCCAGTAAAAGAGATAAAAGCGAGTTTTAGCTGTGAAAAAACACACTTTAAACTCGCCTTAAACACGGTTTTAACCCGCATTTAGCCAGCTTTAGCTCGGTTTAAACACGCTTTTAACTCACTTTTATTCAATTTAAACTAGAGCTGTCGCCATTCCGCAGACTAATATACCCCCACCGGCAAAGGGCCACAATTATGCCAAAATTCATGGCAGCGCAAATTCCTTTCTTCATGCACATCTATATGTTGAGGTTGTGCATCTGTGAAAGTTTGAGCAAAATCCTGCCAAAACTGAATGGAGGAGTTGCGTCCACAAGATTGCGTCTACGGACAGACAGACCGACAGGGAAACTGAATCCAGTACACCCCCCTTACAACTCGTTGTGCGGGGGTATAATTAAATGGAATACCTTTTCAAAGCAATGTGAGGAGTCCAGGTTTAAATGCTGTTTTAGTTGTGTAAACTCACTTTGATCAATTAAAATGAAATGACATACCTTTTCAAATTTGATAAAGAATACAACAATAAATATCAATTAATAAAATATTTACTTGAAAAAATATAGATGTTCTTACTGATATACAACAATACAATCAAAACACAAAACAATGTTTTACATATAAACAATATGAAAGACCTGGGCTGGTATTCACAAAGCTTCTTAGATATTTTCGTAAGATTTTCTTATCTGATAAGAAATTATTTTAGCTAGGAATAAAATTTATTTTTGTCTTAAGTTGTATTCAAGAAGCATCTTAGAAATATCTTAGATTAAATATTATCCTAAATCTAAGAAATATTTTAAAGTGGTTGCTATGTAAAACGGGATTTTCTCGCTCTAAAAATAGTAACGGAAATGAGGACTCCTTCCAAGGGAGGGATTAGTCCTCGATCATTTTCGAACCGCTTTTATTATCATTTGAAATCATGCATGTACATGTATATAAAAAAATTAGTTGGGTTTCATGAATATTAATTTGTGTAATGTAACACCGGGTGTCTATTATAAATAATAATTTCTAAATTATATTCACGTACAGTACATTCTGTTTGAATTACGTGCTTGAAGAGTTGGGTGTATAGAATACATGTAGTTTGTTTTTACTGAAGTCATGCGTGGATCCGGAGGGTTCCGAACCCCCGTGGAATTTTGGCAAAACATGTTGTTATCATGAGTATCTTGTATATATCTTGTCAGGGTGCTTAGAGTGTAATTACGGCACCGCTCTAAGAAAAATAGTAGCTGATAGACCCACTGAGAAAAATGTTAGTCGAATATCTTACAAAGTTACTTATGCACCAGTCAATATTATGCCCGCCCCGGGGGAATTAGACAAACGAATCTTCCCGACAGTCGGAAATTTGATAATCTTATCGACTCCGAGTCCCGTGAAAAAGACTTTGGTCCGGGAATGTTGACATCACGAAAGGCGACATCGATAGGCCTACTTTTATACGGGTTTTTATTAAAGTAACTGGATGAAAAAATATGCCCCACGGTGGGGATTAAGACAGTGAGCATTGTCTCCAGGGTGGGGATTTATACATCAAAAAATCGAAAATGTCTAATTCCCCTGGGTCGCCCACCGCCTCCACTCAGAGAGACGAATAATGAATCACTGTTCTGATTTCTTATATAATGTACAAATGCTATATGCAGTTGTATTGTAGATGTCAGCCAGTAATAGTTGTAAGTTTTTACATGCATCCTATGTGGGATCACTTCTTAAATGTCACTGTTAATGTAAGGAACAAGTATCTAGAAGGAAGAGGTTAAAGCCGTGTTGCGAGTACTTTAAGCTGTATAAGGTATAGGTGAGACAGTCATAACTCTCTACAAAAGTACACAATTGTCGTAGGAATTTCTTCATCTCCCGACGCTTCCGAATCTACATCGAAATTCATCGGCATATGTCTTGAAATTGTAATTTTGTGGTGCGGTCACAATAGTCGTACATCGGACGCACGACGGCTCTGCGTTGACACACAGCATCCCTACGATGAACAGTTGTCGAACGCCATATTTTTACGAGTGTCGTGCAAACGTCGCACGTGCGTCGTGCGATTGTCGAACGATAATGAATGTCCGCAAGAATGTCGTGCGTATGACATGCGACAATCGCACGACCATCGCACGTCCATCGTTCGTCCATCACATGTCCATCGCACGTTCCGTTTCCTGGTTCAATACTGTAAACGTTATCATAAACTTCATCTAGTGCATTGTGAAAACTTATGAAAACTTAATATAATCGACTTTCTGCCAGACAAAAAAAACATATAAGCATATAAGCAATGTATCTACAAAACCAATGATGCCATCAACAATGTCATCAAATTTTCTATTTCAGCCTTGTATGGCACTTGTATTAAATTGTGGCAACTCATTTGACCATGTATGTCTATCAATCACATTATATATCACAGAAACATTATTATGTGACCATTGTAATACAGAATTATAAGAGACTAATAAATATTCACAACGATATTACAAATCATAAATAATAATAATAACTTTATTTTCCGATGATATACCCATTAAGCCTAGGGCTATGCGCCTATATACATGTGTACACATATTATTGATATATTTATCATTATCAAAAATGTAATTATACAGTACAAGTAATTAAAATCAAACTTTCAACAGACGATGAATAAAGGAACTTTTAAGTTTTGCCTATGAAGTGTGAACTGTGAGCTATGAAGTGTGAACTATAAAGTGTGCAATGTGAACAATGAAATAAGGACTGTGAACTATTAAGTGCGAACTGTGGAGCGTGGAGTGTGAAATGTGGAGTATGAACTGTGGAGTATGAACTGTGGAGTGTGAACTGTGGAGTGCGAACTATGGAGTGTGAACTGTGGAGTATGAACTGTGGAGTGTGAACTTGGAGTATGAACTTTGGAGTATGAAATATGAAGGATGAACTATGTACGGGTGTTTACATTTAACATATGAACCATAAAGCAATATTAGACATGTAGTTCGAAGTGTGAAGCATGAAGCATGAACTATGAAGTCACCACCGCGCCTTCGAACAATAACACAGCCAAAGTGTGCGGAACCCGTCCGGAGCTTTTAGGTTCGTAAAACACTTGCAAGACACTCCTATGATAGCCATATGGTGGTCACTTAGTGTCCGTGTGAGTACTTTTCGATAAGGCATGCGAGCATCGACAAGCCTATTAGTGTTCAAATCCGTACGGATATCATACTTAGCTCGTTTGATGTCGGTATGAGACCCGTACGAGATGTCCCCGACTTCGAAATCCGCGCGAATACGTGTACAACTCGGGAGTTCGGTGATACATTTTTACTGATATACGAATTAAGAAAACTGTAAGATGATCGGTAGTCTACCATATCCACATTGGCTTATGGACGTCGTAGGCTTACTAGTTTGCAAAAGTCAGCTCGTGTATATCTCGTAGCATCAATGTGACCAAGGTATAAGTGTTTGCTGACAAAATTGACATGTTTGATAATATAATTCAACGAAAGATATTGCGTTTTAAAATGCGTAATAAAACATTAGCGTTATAGATCTACTATAGGCCTACTTTGTGTTAGCCAGCTATTATTGTAGCGTGATTATTCTTATATACTTATTTACACTTTGTAAATTACATATAATGTACGATGAATTTAGCAACATATCTATTTCTGATTAACTGTGTGTTATAAAATTTTAATGCAAAATGTGGATATTTGAGACTATACATGATTAAACATGTATGCATCATGATCCCGAATTCCGAAAACCTGTGTCCGGAGTTTCCACCTAACCTTCTACTTTCGCTTTAGGCGGATGCGACACCGGATTATTTCCCTTGAACTGGGCGTTTGCATGACGTTTTGATAAATTGCTAAGTTTTTTGGTCTTAAAGAATGATTTAATACGTATATTAGGGCGGTTCTTCATTGTTACCCATTGTTTGATGATTTCCAAGCTTTAAAACCGGTTTTAAACACATAATAAAAAACTCCTATTTTCATCTTAGAAATTTCTTAAATATCATAGAAGAAGTTTATTTCGAATTCGAAAGGCCACATGGCCCACGAGAACATCAATATACAATACACAATTTATACAATGACACAACAAAATGACACTATTTAGCAACATAAATGCAACAGAGTGAGTGCGTGTACACGCTCAAAAATGTGACAATAGAGTAATAATAAACAAGAGAGAAAGATGGAGTGGTTAGAGAGTGGGATGGCATATCACGGAAGTAATGTGGGTATTGAAAAGACGATAAACGAAATATGTATAGCAACGTAAGAATGAACAGAAAGAAAAGGTTGAGTGGATAGGGCATACAGAGCAAGAGTGTTAAGCGGAGAAAGATGCATAGTCCGTTTAGAAATGACAATACACGACATGAATATATGAGAGGCATATACATAAAGGCAAATCAACAATCAACATATGTACATTTTTGAGAACATATATATATAAAGCAAACATACACACAGTCGTTATTCATAATAATATAGGTATGTAGCAAATAACTGCTTCACAAAATGTATTTACATTAAAGGTTTACAAACAACACTGTTCAAATAAGTAAGACCCAGTGACGCATCCAATTTAATTATTTGATGTTGTGAATAATTGAATTTTAAATTGTAATTTTGCCGACATGTTTTGTAAATGTTTATGTACATGTATTTAGTGCAAAGAAGAGACTTTATGATAATTAAGATAACGAGGATCTTAGTGCAAAAGCTTTAAAAATGTACGTGCTTAATTTTTCAATTACACACCTATTTGTGCTTTCAAAAAGTGATTTGAGTTTGAACATGCTCGGATTAGACCAACAGTACCTAGGTATATATTTTTTACGTAAATCTGAATAAAGACTGCATTCTATAATGAAATGGAACTCGTCCTCAAGTTTGTTACATGTCGGACATTTTCTTTCTTCTCGCGGAATTATATTTGGACGGTGCCATCTACCAGTTTCAATACATAAATTATGAGATGAAAGCAATAACCGAGACATCGATACGATTAAATGATTACTCAGATTGCATTTGAAATAAAATTGAAAGTCGAAGGACACAATAGATTTGAAAAACGTACTACGAGAAGACTGGTCGATTCTTGCATTCCAGTTCTGTAAATTTGTATCTCGTAAACGTTGTTTAAACAGGCTAATAAACACATCAGTATTACCTACACTTTGTGCTAACCACACGTTGTAAAAACCCATCGAGGAGAGTAAATGCTGTAATGATGTAACCCACGTTACCTTACGTGGAAACAATTCGGCATCTGTTTTTAAAAGTTCATATATAATTTTACAATATTTTAAGTCGTTACTCTGTGTTATCTTCAGCCAGTACTTAATAATTTTGATATATCTATAATAGGATAAATCAAATCTGCCGAGGACACCGTAAACAAAATCGTTTTGGGTGCAACGTTTAACATGTAAAGATCGTTTGCAGTATTGTGTGTGTATACGTTCAATGTCATTTGCTTTATTGAAACCCCATACTTCACTGGCGTAGTTCAAGATTGGCAAAATCAACTTATCAAAAAGGTCTAATCTATGCTTCACAGTGACATTTGGGAAATCATATAAATGTTTATTCAGCTTGAATATAGCTTTTTGTGCTTTACCTGCAAGAGTTACCTCTGTGGTTTTAAAACTACCACCCGAGGAGAAGACAACACCTAAATAGGAAAAGGACTTAACAATTTCAAGAGGTTCCCCGTTTAATGTAAACTGCAAAATTCTCGGTAGAAGTCCGACCTTTCTAAAGACAATAACCTTGGTTTTCTGTACATTAATTTTAAGTTTCCATCTAACACAATACTGATGTAAGCTATCTAAACCACTTTGTAAACTATCTGCCGAATCAGCAAACACAACAATGTCATCAGCGTACAATAGAATGAAAAGTTTGGTCATGTGCATTTCAATACCATTAAAACCACTTAATTCTAAATGTTCTTCAATGTCATTAAGAAACATTGAGAATAAGAAAGGAGATAAAGATTCGCCTTGGCGAACGCCTAAGAAGCATGAAAAATCATTACTTAATTTGTTGTCAAACCTTACACGTGATTTTACGCTTGAGTACATACTTTTAAGTATTGTCATCATTTTACCCCGAATACCAAGTTTAATGAGTTTAGACCAAAGGCTATTTCTTTCAACATAATCAAACGCTTTGCTAAAGTCAATAAAGCTACAGTAAAGTTTTTTACCCTGGTTTATCATATGCGTAATTATTCCGTGTAAAACGAAGATATTGTCTGTGGTACTCATGCCACTACGAAAGCCTGCCTGTGCTTCGATGTAAACATTGTAATCTTCAGCCCAAGATGTTAAGCGATTATTCAATATGCGAGTAAACAATTTGCCTAATACACTAAGCAATGTGATGCCCCTATAATTATCGGGATTACGAATAGAACCTTTTTTGTGTAACGGAACTATATAACCTTCCGTCCATGTTTCAGGAAAGTAACCAGTTTTGAAAATACAATTAAATAGTGACTGTAAATAGGGAGTTAGAACATTGTTTCCGTAGATAAAGTATTCGTTTAAATAATTATCTGGACCAGCACTTTTATTAAGTTTAAGCTGTTTAATACCCTTATTAATCTCTGTAGTACTGACATCAGCATCTAACTCATGAAACATTACTTGAAATTCATTACGCACAAAACGTTCGTTAAAAAACAAAATGTCTTCATCAATTTGAAAAAAGGGATCGTTTGGATTATTCACAGCTTTGAAGTATACTTCAAAAGACGACAATGGTATATCCGGAGATTTAATATGAGATGATTGTTTCAACATTTTCCAGTACATTTTTGCGTTAGTTTGTCTGTATCTTTCTAATATTTTAGTTTTGTTATCAACATAATTTTTCTTGCTTGTTTTTATCGTTTTTTTATATTCAGATCTGGCTTTTACAAATAAAACCCTATTTTCATCTGACGGATCACCTCGGTACTTATCTAGAAATGATAAAAACACACCCCTTTTCTGAATACATTCTTCTGTAAACCAAGGGTTCTCATTAGTTCGTGTAATATTTGAATTGTTATCATGGTGATGTAATGTCGTTTTGAAAAGATTGCCTGTAACGTTCTCCATAAGTAGCGAAAACTGAGTTAAACTCGAATCTATATCGTTATCGTTCAAACAATTACTTGTGTAATCTGTCAGTTTTGACAATTCATCAATAAAAACATCCGAATTAATTTCATTGATAAAAGAGTTCGATCGATCAGCATTCCAAGTGTATTTATAATTAATCTCATCGTAGATCTCGTTCTCGTATTCTGCGGTATTCGTATCGTGATAAACGGTATTCTCTAATGTATATTCTATTAAACAATGATCGGATAAGGCATTCGGTGTATGAACGGTAAATGACGTAATAAGGTCAAATAAAGAATCAGAACATAAAACATAATCTACTAAACTGCATCCTCTTGACCCAATAAAGGTGTATTTGCCAACACCGGCGTCACTACCGCAACGACCATTTACAATATGCAAACTAGTCTGTTTACAAAAATCTAACAAAGCAGTACCGTTACTATTAGTGTGACCTTTATCCTGTGAAAATCTAGGACGTGAAATGTCGGCTGCGTAATCATTTGGTAGTAAAAGCAAATCATTGTTCGAGTTAAAATTGATGTAATCAGTATTATCTGATGTGCGACTGTTAAAATCACCTGACAGTAAAATATTACACTGACCGTTAGTATAGTTTTGAATTAAAGTTATAGAATCTAATAATCTGTCAAAGACATTCTGTGTATGTAAATTATATCTGCCACTACCTTCCGGTACAACATAACATAAACCAACAAATAAATCATTTTCTAGCGAGAACAAATTTCCATCCAACCTAATCCATAAAATGTCATCTTCACTTTCGAAAAATAAGCATCTGTCATTTACGTACTTATCTTTAATATACATAATTATTCCACCTGTGTTTTATCGTAGAATAAAGCACAGTCACAAGTTCGGATGAGTAGTAATTAAATCATGAGTGCGTAGCACTAGTGATTTAATGTATGCATTCGAACAAGTGTCTGTGCTTTATTATAGATAAAACACAGACATGTACATATTCATTATTTTGATTCTAATAAAGCCAATATTCCGCATTTGACAACAGATCAATGCATTATCCACTGCACTATTTTCTTCGTCGGAAGGCTTATTTGCAGTTTGAAGTTATTCAGCCGTACCTGTGTTTTATTGGTAGTTCATGCGCACCGTGATTTCCTCTATGTGTATATAGCTGAATCCGCTGGTTGTATTAGAATAGATAAAAAGCCTTAAGTTAGAGATAATATTCTACTACATGTGTTTTAATTGTTGTACCACAGGGCGACACTTATTTAGCTAGTAACCACTGCACTTGTGACTCTCCTGTTGGTAACATGTGGTTCCTCTATAACATTCTGGTCCAGAAAAAAGAAGGACGAAAGCAGGTCTTTACCGAAACATGATCCTAAGTCGTCTTAGCTATCCCCGCATCTTCTCCTTGACATCGGGCGATGTCAAACTTGTCAGAAATAACATCTGCAATAATATAATACATGTACACATATTTTAATTTTGAAATAACCAGTACAAAACCGGATTTAATCATGTAACGGTAACTTAATCATTCATGATTGAACGTTATCAAGTAGAGATCGAGTTTGTGTGGTAGGCCTATATTGCTATTAAAGAAAAAACATGCATTTTTTTCTAGCTCGCTTCGCTCCACAATAACTTTCTCAATATCATCAAGCAGAGAATGACTTTGTGCGACATGCTGCTCAGAAAATCAACGCATTTTACCTCGCTCCCACAATAATTTTATCAGTGAATATCATTATACCAAGTAGACAACAAGATTGTGCGATATGCTGCTCAGATATAAAAGCAATCTTTATCACTGTGACACTTAACTATAGTTAAGTAACCAGGCCAAAACAACATCAGAAATAACATATTTAAGCCAGCGACGTTACGTTTTGGCATCTAAAATCTTGAGATGTCACACACATTTGTTATCACTAGGGGTGTAACGATACGCTCACCTCGCGATACGACACGTATCACGGTACGGAGTATACGATACAATACGTATCGCGATACAAATAGTTTACCATGAAGACAGGATAATGAGCATCTGTTCTGTTTAAACTTTATAACATCACAGGATTATCCCCTAATTATCAAGCAGAGGCGTTATAATACCTTTTCTCCAAGGAAAATGTGTTTTTCCTAAACAAAATCAGTTCCCCATATAACATGTATCAGTCAGTTCTTTTTCCTAATTAAGGTCACAAATAAAGGTTAAAAGACACTTCTCATGAATGCCTACAATAGCCCCATTTTAGCCATCAACTGTCACCTTTAGTTTTACTTAGTCATTTATCTTCCTTTAAAGTTATTTTTAAACAAAAATAACGTATTCGTCGTATGAGCTATCAAGGAGTCCACGTTTTTTGTCCGTCGTATTTCGTATTTTCAGTCCGGATACGTACGGTCCCGATCGTACTTTAGTCATTCCGCATAAATACAAATGGCTGCCGATGTCGCTTAGAGTTTCACGCTAAATGCATTATTGTTTCAGTGATGTCGCATTCGGAGTTAATCAATAACAATTAGCGACGTCCGCACGTTCGATATATTAATAATGTCAAGCAAATGATACTTAATATTACCTCATTTTAACTAGAGAATGGGTAGAGGCCGTATCGTAGCCTTACCGTTCCGGAACATCGTCGTACCGTGAGCTGTACCGAGACCAAACAAATTCGGTATACCGTCTAACGGTATATCGTTACACCCTTAGTTATCACACACGAATAACATTGTTTCATAATTTGCTGTCGCATAAAATAACGTGGATATAATTATAAGAACAAAAAACAAACAGAAATAACACCCTTAAAAATTGGGTTAAAATGGATTTGTGATAAAAACCTTCATCATAATAATTGACACACACACCAGACCAAATTAGCCAATTCCTGGCCCCTTAAAGGGTCGTTTCTATGTAAGCCATTATGGGATACACCCAGTTCAAGAAACTTGAATACAACTTGTGTGCAAGTTCAGTTAAAATCACATTATTAATAAACTGTAAATTACCAATGATAGCTGTTCTTTCCGCAGCAGGGATTCTTCGTTCAACTTTTATATCTATAGCAGGTCCTGTCTATAGGATTCACATTTCATGGAGCAGGCCACAAGTTGCCAGACGTAAACAGCATCCCCAATAATGTCATGATACATGGCTTTTTTAGTCTCACCTGATGCTGTTATCTATTAAAGCTTGAATGATGTGCAGCAAGAATAAGAGGAAATGATTAGACATGTACAAGCATATGTCATAACAAAAGCTGTCACTGTAATGGACATATGCTCTGAAGTGTGATGTTGATAGTACTGTGACAAATACTTTTAAGTAACCAAAATGTCTAAGTTACAAAAGGGCCGTAACTCCTTACAAAATAATCCGATAGTTCTATGACATGATGTGAAGGTGTTCTGATTGACCTGGAAGTTACCTCAGGGGGTGGCAGTATATAATAAAAAGAGCAAACGGGTAAATTTATTTTGCAGACTTCTTATTTACTAAAGATATTAAGAATAATTAGTATGTTTAACATGAAAAAATAAAATGTGTCAGTGATTTTTTGGGCTATTTTTAGGGCCGAATACAGGTACTTTCCTCCAGGAAAATAACCTCCATTTTTCCCAAAAAGAATGCATACATTCCCCATTTGGTTCCCGCTGGTATAAAAGCAACTTATTGGTATGGTTGTTTTTAAGTCAAGACAATAGATTTTTAAATCTAGTTAAAGTCTTTGCTACATATAAGCTTAGTATTATCAGAAGAAAAAGCAAGCATGAACAGTTACTACTCAAAACAATATTTTTTAATAATTCCCAATTTTCGACGCTAAATTTTCCCAACTTTAAAGGCACAGGCAGTTAAATTTTTTTCAAGAATAAAAGCTCTGCGAGTCGCATGTGTCGCCTGACGACATGCACATTTGTAAATGTAAAATTTTCAGGTTAAATTCCAGAAGGTTTTACATTGCTCTAATCTTTCGAGCATTAAATGAAGCTATGAGTGTAAGAAATTAAAATTGTACACTGTGTACATGGCTGAGATAAAACTTAGTATGAATTTAAATTTTGAGAACAAACTTTTTTAACACCCTGTATATACAATGATTTTACATGTATGCTGAATGAAGTCAGAACCCACCTATACTGAGCCACAAGCACCATCCTGTAAGGGTCACTCTATCTCCAATGCATATATCTCCAATGCATCCTTGCATGACCTCTTAACTGGAAAAGATGGTACAGCTTGTCATATTCCTAATTGATTCTAAACAATCATCATTAAATTTTCGAAATATTGAGTCCGACCTGTTGCCAGTCAGGTCTGTTGGTTCAACAGATTTTCAGGAGCTCCCACTGCCTAACCAAACCGCTCAATAGCACTGCTTGGAAACAGCTTGCTTCATAATAGCGAACAAAATGGAAAATACATATATATGCTACTGGCTAGCGTTTGCAGATATCGGACTGTTGCACAGCAAAGCGCTATCGAGCGTTACCGATGCAGTGAACTATATAAAAATGAATTTATAAGAAACTTAAAGCAATGGTCTGGAGCAGTGCTGAGAGGAGTTGGATATATTTGATATTCAATACAAAAATCTACGTAATTCCTCTACTGCTTAAAAACACAAAGATAAAAATGTTTCGCTGAACTTTCTCGCACACTGACCTAGAAAAATTAATTGTGTAAAACTTGTTTTGCAACTTTCCCGTATATTTCTGGTATCTTTCGTCAATAACAAACTAATCTTTACGATGACTATACTGACAATACTCCATCGGCACTCTTGTCTACAAAATATGCGAGAAAGTTTACAATTGTCAACTTATTTTTCGTCGCGCACATTATCTTTCGACAAATTGAACGATGGTTCCCACCCCATTACATAAGAATTACATCGCGCGTGGAACATTGGACCCAAACGAGGTATTCCAAAAGGTTTATTTAAATATCTGGTTCCAACGTTCAACGCCATACTTTCGTATTGATCAGACGGGAAACCATTGTCGAAAGTTTATACATGTGCATGGCGCATTTTTAGTTGAAAATTGTGAACTTTCTTGCAAAATGTGGAGGCATGGGCGAATATCGGTTTCTGTCACTATCATCGTCGTTTAGAGTAATGTGTGCTTGACTGAAGGACACCAAATATAGGCGGGACAGTTGCACAGTCAGTTAAACACGACGCGATACTCAAGGAATGTTTGAGAGAAATTTCAGTCAAACATTTTTATCTTTGTGTTATTTAAGCTAGAGAGGCATTCACATATATGTTTTATATGTCCTAGATACGTTTAATAATGTTTGTGTGATTAATGTATGAGTCTGGGTATACAATGATGATGATAAAAATATATCCAGCTTCGTATCTGGGGGGGGGGAACAGACCCAGAAGTGTATGTGGTCTAAAAAATAAAATTTAAATTATTATCACTATTAGTGAATGTTCAAACACAATGTATAGACAACAAAACCACAGAAGTTAGTATTTTATACAAGCCTGTGATTGCTCAGAGCATAAACTTTGATAAGTCTGGAAAACATTACCCCACCCACTTGAAAAAATAATTACTTCGGAGCAGGCCACATTGTAGTGAAACCATCTCGACGTGTTAAAGTACACTTGCTGGACTGTCAGAAATAAAAATGCAGCACACTTGGAAACAGTTTGGCTGTCTGGTCACACTGAAAGTCTGAATCTGAACCATTTTGTTTCGCAGATTTGAGACAAAAACTTTGAAAATAAAATCAGTCTGAGGGAGAAAGAATCACAGGCCTGTTTATAGTTGGAGGGTGCCAAACTATGTGTAGTTCTTAATTTGTGATAAAACAATACATAAATACCACAACAGATTGATTATTACCTGATAAAACATTGAATTTCGATTTGTTCGATTCAAATTTTCCGCCGGAAACGATAACAAAACAAGTGGAGATAATCCATGTTCGAGATGCTAAAACCCGTAATTCCGGACCGTGTATCGCTACTTCGGTTCCAGCATCATAGATAAAATCTTTGATCGGTATTCGCGAATGCTTATGAAAATTTTGAAATAGTTATTCTGTTTTCCCCCAGGTTAATTAATGTGAGTGATTTATATATTGTATACAAATTCTAGTTTCGGTATTTAGTGTAGGTTAGTCAGAGTAGGCTATTACAATACTTCTTTTAATTCTCTGGCCAAGTAAGTTTTTATCAAATACATTTTATATCATCCATAATGAATAAGGAGACGCCAACACATATTGAAAATGTAGCACACTGCATAAATCATAATATAAACCGCGAAGTCGAAAAAAATAACGTGCGAGAATAAACCAGAATAAATAGGCATACTTCGTGACTTTAAATGTCAATTTGTGAACACTTAGCTACCAAATAATACTGTAAGATCTTTATAGCTACCAAGTAACAAAACTATGTTGTGTAGATATCAAACTCAATCATAAAAAAGCGTGTCTTTAAATCTTAAATCGAAGATATATTTACATAGATATTTAATACATATACATTTTTGTATAATTATACATGTATATGTGTCAGCTCATATTTAGCGCTTAAAAATAATGTTACCGAACTAAAATTACGTCAATTATGTAGCCTAAGTGCATGACAAAAAATTGACGGGAAGTCATATCGTGTATTGTAAAAAAAATATTTCCAGATTATTTTCAACGTAGCTTTCATTGATTACAGTCAATATACTCGATCAATTTAAGTCAAAGGGTTGTGTACAGGACCGCTCGCTGTTTTTTGTATTGTCGCAAGTGACCAACAAGCTATATCATATGAATACAAACATGTCACGTGGTCAATTTTTTAATCTAGCTACCACCCTTATCTATATTTTAATTGGACAGTTGATTAAGCCTGGACCGATTATTGTGTAATTATCTTAATGTTTTATCTATAGCCCCACGTGACATACAGTTCGGAATGTGTAAATCACTGTTCAAAGATGCCGTGTTTTATAGCCATAGGCAAATTAAACAGACCGCACGCCGGGAAATTGTCTGGATTTTCTGCAACACGTGATCAATTTTATCATAATGTATATATTACACATACCACGTTGTCAAAAATATAATCTACCATCCATATCTATTTTACCTGGACCGCTTACTGTGTAATATATCAGTGTTTTATTTATACATGTAGTACCGCGTGAAATACAGTTGTGACTGAAACATAGGCAGATAAGAAAGCCAATGTAATACATTCGGATTCAGCCCAATCAGTTTAAACTGAGTAAAACATTATAAATGCGTTTGCAGGACTTTGCATTTATATGAATAAGCTAAACTGAAGCTTATTGATAAGCTTTTCACCCCTCGGTAATCATATACGTATAGTTCGATATGTTGCATTCAGCATTACCAATATAATTTATATTAATTTTAATGTTATTATTGGTTGTTGTATATTTACATGATGCTGTCAAATACACTAGACAATGAATTTGGCGACCGGGTTCAAAGCCGGGTGGAGGCACACATATGACAGCCATATTTCAACTGGCAAATAAAGGCTATGCGCACGGCGGCATTAAAAAAATAAGGTCCGATGTTTTTAGCACAGGATATTTAATTTACATGAAGGACTTTAAATAACATGTCCTTTGTGAAAATTAAAAAAAACATATTACCATGCATAAACACCAATTGAAATACCAAATGAGAATATACGTGATAGATCATGCGTTACATTCGAACTATGAGTAGATCTAAGATCTTGTGTTCAGTGAATGTCAGCATTTCAAAACAAAAGACCAACTTCCTTCAGAAGTGGGTTTTAAGTGAGTCTTTTTAATGCGAAGCTCAACTAACGAAAAATTATCAAAAATGTAAAAGACCAACTTAAAACCCACTTTAACCCACTTCTGAGAATACCATTATTCAAAAGACGCACTTTAGCCAACTTATTTTCGTTAAAGACCCACTTTAACCAACTTCATTTATGAAAAGACCAACAAAAACACACTTCCTGTACTAAAAGACGCACTGAATTACAATCCGATAATTTCACCGGCGATGCTTTCACTCATTTTGTACTTTTGAAACCCGTAGAGCGCCCCAATTTTTGTTTATACTGTCTGCCCTGAACTCTCAGTGGATAGTTCACAAAATCACCAATTTGGAGGCAATGAAGCCGAATAATAATGATGTATTGTATCGTTAGTAATTTAAATATGCAACTTAAGTAGATCTATTTTGAATAAAACTTAAAACTTAATACATGATCATAATCAAACATGAACTCTGGATAGTTTATTACTCAAATGATTAACGGTTAGCTTGCTTACAGTGGCTGCAGTATTAGGATATCTAGTTGGCGTATGTATACAAAATGAAAAAGACGTTTTCTTCCATTAGAAATATACTTCATAATCAAAGTCACCATGTTTACTTAAACTATAATTAAGTGAACCATATAAGAGGAAATTACGTTGGAAATCGACTGCTTTATGGTGATCTATTTGATCGTACGTCAGTGCGCGCTTTGAACATGACATCACGTCAGCAATAAGAGGCACCATACGGGGCAATAAAATTCAATTAGCAGCTAATTGGTTCAGAAATATCTAAATAACGCATTAAATAAATAAAATATTCGTGTTTTTCGGTGTAAGATCGAATGTTATTTTACCTCGTGAGCGTCGGACTTAAATGTTCACTCGTGGCTACGCCACTCGTGAAAATATTGCATCAGCTGCTCCCTCGGTGAAATAACATTCGATCTTACACCAAAAAGCACTAATATCATTTATATATGAGAATATAAAACGAGTTGCTACTTGATAAAAAACGAGTTTTGGAAATTTTATTAAGTGAGTCTTTTGCGAACAACGCGAGACCGTTTTGAAAACAAGAGCTGTCAATAAGTGTCAGTGCTGGTTTGAAAATGATGCTTCTATTTCTGCTCTACATGTATAAGAACGTGATTACAAAAAGCACCATTACTTTCGTAATCAGTATATCAAAGCATACTGATTTGCCAAGTTTCAATCGCTTGCTTATAAAATTGACGCTGGAATTGCATTGCTACCTGACAGCCTTTACGTCTAGACTAAATATGGGGGCTAATCCAGACTAAGAATGATCCAAACTCCTGCGCAATTTAATCCCTTGTTCAATCGCTTATAAGACTGTGAATGGTTTCGGAAGGTGTATCAAAAGTTTGTTAAAATACATCATAAGTGTATCGCTCACAACGGGGAATACTTTGAGAAGAAATAAACTGATCTGTGTAATGACGTTATTACGTTACTGACGTGACGTCGGTGTGCGCCGCACGTACGTACCATATGTTATTATAATGTTAATATATTTTAATGGTTAGATATATTCGTATGACATTATGTATACACATTCATTACATATTTATTAAATGTCTGTAAAAAATTAAGGCTAATGGGTTGAATACTTTTTTTTAATAAGCAAAGTCTACAATTTACTGGGAAACCCTCGTATACCTTTGTGCAAAACATTCCCGAAGATTTTTTAAAAACTGATTACCTCCCTGAACCTAAACTATGTTACTAGTAATATTTAAAATGTACCTGTTATTTGAATTGTGTCACTACAGTGTGTATGTTTTGTTTAATCCTATATTACATGCATACCTGGGTATATCCAAAAGTAACGTCACTGCTCCAATTGTGTGTTTTTTATGTGCGTATATTCATGAAAACGATATCTAACTGTGTAGTAACTCAACTCTGATTAACATGAAACCTGCTGCATTATTTGATTAACATAATTAAATTATATAAACATTCAAAATATACCAATGACGTTATGTCGCCGCACATAAAAATAACGGTATGTTTTTTTCATAATCATAACAATTTTCTTTCGTACATTATGGTAAAATATAAATCACCAAATCAAACGACAATTATCGGACGTAACATTACAACTGTCTGTTGTCTGCTGCTGTCACTAAATTATTAAACGCACAATAAACGATTAATGCACGCATTACTAAGCAAAAACATTATTGCATGATTTGTGACAAAAAGACGATGCGCGTAGTAATGCGTTTTCCTACATGTTATGAAAGTCAACTTCCAAATACGTGTACGTTCGAAGACAACATAGTCTCTGGTATATGAAGTATATGCTTTTAAGGGATTCGTGTAATCGAATCGATGTCTACAGAGGGTCGGGAGACAAGTATGTGGTAGTTCCTACGAGAACATCAAGTGTCTACCTGACGCCGTAACTGCAGTGCGACCGGTGTGTAGAGTTAGATTTTATTTTTGGGACTATGTTGATAACACTCAGAAATAATTTTAACAGGCAGATAGAGAGTGTCGGTTGGGTTGCAAATTTTTGAAGGACGAGTACATGGCTGCATGAATTCAGGAGTCTAAGAGGAAAACAGGGGATGAAAATTTCAGGAGGAGTTAGTGCCACGGAAGTAACGTCATAATGACATCGTTGACGTCTGGCTTGCGGCGATGTCCATTATTAGGGATCATTTTCAATGTACATGTATACGCTAATATATCGATAACTTTTCAATGCATTTGATATAATTTGGATATCATATTCGTTATAGATTCATGTAATTGTGTGTGAAACTGTGTTGTTTTACTTACATTGTGGATGATTTAATAGCACCAGTGACATTACTGTTGGCTATACCCTCGTATAAGCAAGTACTAGGATTGTATAATGTTTGTCTTTGTATTTGACTTTAAATCTCAATTTGGACAAAAATAAAGAAATATCACTTCTGTGTGCAGTGTGATTAACAATGTTATCAATAAAACAGTAATATACACTACAAAGGTTATGTGTACATGTACAATACACTGACAGTAATATACACTACAAAGGTTATGTGTACATGTACAATACACTGACAGTAATATACACTACAAAGGTTATGTGTACATGTACAATACACTGACAGTAATATACACTACAAAGGTTATGTGTACCTGTACAATACACAGTATCTATTTCAGTATTAATAACCCCAGTCAAACGGTCTTTTAATCATTCTAAAAAACTGTTCATTTTTGTGTTTAAAATATTTCTGTAACAAACTTATAACATTGGGATGTACTTTAGGATGGGCATGGCCTTTGTTAGAACCCATACACTTCTTGACACCTGATTTCCTTATCAGACAATTCTTTCCTTTCTTTTTATCAAACACAAATTTTTCAGGAGTAAAATGGCTGTCGATGTTCAAAAATTGTTCCACTTTCTTAAGTTCTGAAGAAGGATCGTCAATGAATTTCTGACCGTCAATAATTAGTATCTGCTTCAAATTAAAATTGTCAAGCCAATATTTCATATACTTTGGGTAGTTTGAAAACTGTATCATTGTCATTCCCGTTTTGATTTTTGTTCTTTTATTTGTTGTAACATAATCTTCGAACGGGCTTCCCACCTGATGGTGGGCTTTTAAACTAGCGTACATAGATATCGCCCTTTCAATTGGTTCTTTAACAGTAATAATAAGTTTCGTCTTATGGTTCATTTTGCGTATTCCCTCAGCGCTATAGCGTCGGAAAAAATATGGCGGAGATTTTTCTATTGTTATTTGGTTTGAGTAACTACATGGCATCAGGTGCCTGTACCATTCGAGCCCACGGGACATATACATTGAAAAGAACATGGGCTCGGCTGGAGAAGTACACGCCGCGATCTGAGGGTGGTCGTTCAAGAATGTTAGCAGGGTTGATGTGCCACTTTTTTGTATGCCGATAATGATGGCTTGTGGAAGCCTTTTCACACATGTTTCACCTGGTGGGTGTTTTCTTCGGGCTTTTCGATGTGATCCTGCTTTTGCCTTGATATTGTGGAGATGCTTTGTATGCTGGTCCTGTTCCAATATGTCTAACTGATCTGTATCAAGTTCAGTATCAATTTCTATATTTATTGTACTGTCAGACTCAGCAGGCTTGGTGAGAGTGCTATACATATCCAAGTCTGTGTTAATATTAATGTCATTCTCGACTGGCTTGTACTCTGTCCGATCTGTATCAATTTCTGTATTTATTGTACTGTCAGAATTGGCAGGCTTAGTGAGAGTTCTATATGTATCAACCCCTGCCTTAATAATTTTGTCAGACTCAGCAGGTTTGGTATGCGTATGAAATATATCCACTTTTGCGTTAATGTTTTTACCAGGCTCTGCAGACTTGTTCTCTGTCCGATCTTTATCATCACCTGCCTGAATAGTGTTGTCAGCCACGACATGCTTGGTTAGAGTTCTATATATATCCTTGTCTGTCTTATTATTGTTGTCAGACTTCGCATGTTTGATGTGCGTAGGAAATGTATCCACTTCTGCCTTGATATTGTTGACAAGCTCTGCAGGCTTTGTGTTGCTGTTGACAAGCTTGACAGGTTTGATGTGAGTCAGAGATGTATCCGCCCCTGTTTTAACTTGATGATGGAAAGGCATTGTAACATCTAAATATAGAAAACACTATATAAAAATTGTATAAACACTATATAAACATTGTATAAACATTGTATAAACACTATATAAACTTTGTATAAACATTGTATAAACATTGTATAAACATTGTATAAACACTATATAAACATTGTATAAATACTATATAAATATTGTATAAACACTATATAAACACTGTATAAACACTATATAAACATTTTATAAACACTATATAAACATTGTATAAACATTGTATAAACATTGTATAAACACTATTTAAACATTGTATAAACATTGTATAAACACTATATAAATATTGTATAAACACTATATAAACATTGTATAAACACTATATAAACTTTGTATAAACACTATATAAACATTGTATAAACACAATATAAACATTGTATAAACACAATATAAACATTGTATAAACACTATATAAACATTGTATAAACACAATATAAACATTGTATAAACATTGTATAAACATTGTATAAATACTATATAAACATTGTATAAACACTATATAAACATTGTATAAACATTGTATAAACATTGTATAAACACTATTTAAACATTGTATAAACTTTGTATAAACACTATATAAACATTGTATAAACACTATATAAACTTTGTATAAACACTATATAAACATTGTATAAACACAATATAAATATTGTATAAACACTATATAAACATTGTATAAACACAATATAAACATTGTATAAACACTATATAAACATTGTATAAACACTATATAAACTTTGTATAAACACTATATAAACATTGTATAAACACAATATAAACACTGTATAAACATTGTATAGACATTGTGTAAACAATACACGATATACAACATTTAATATACTTATCGCGTTAAACATAGCACAGTGCTTATCTATGTAGAATATTTACAAAAACATAATACACACAATGTTTATATAATGCTTTACGACATAAATGGAACTTTGGTGAGTTATGTTGGCGCCTAACATTTGACGGCTTTAAACTTATGTACTATAATATTATAACATGTAATAAACAGACATCGGCATGAAATGATAAACTACATGTATATTATCATGTTGAATTGTTGCTGTATTCAAATGACTAACACGCGATCTACTTAGTATTGGTTATTTTTAAAACTCGTTGTTATGGTTAGTGTTTCTTTAATTTGTGATTACGAGTTAATGTCTTAACAGAACCAACAATTCGCTCGCTTGAAATTTGAAATACTTAGACTCATGCTCATTTAAAATCGTCATCTCAAGGCGCTTCCTATGAGCCTATTTTCATGAAAATTGAAGTGGTTAAGTTGACTCAACTTAAGTTTAAAAAGCTTGTTTTTCCCATAAGTAAAGAGAAGTTTTAACAGTGTTTTCTTGTTTTTCCCCAAATATTTATTTTGTACTTACGACCTTCTAATTCTAAGCCAGTGAAATATATGTGTAAAAACTACACTGTATTACATTTACATGTATGTGTTAACGATGAAGTTTGTCGAGCGATTCCGAGTCGCACTGGCCTGGTATTCACAAAGCATATTAAGGTAAAACTTAGAATGTTCTTAAAATTTCCTTGAAGTGTATAATTAAGCTAATCAGGAACATAAAGATTGACCATTCTTTACTTAATTTAGAAGCATTATGTTATAGTTTCCACAGTAAAAAAGATGAAAGACCTAGCCGTATGACATTGGTTCCACGAGTTGAATGTCCTAGGTGAATGGCCCAGCCTTAACAAACAAGCTGAATGCCCCCAGCCGAATGATACTCTTGAAACAAGCTGAATACCCAAGCTTCAACAGCAAAAATGCCGAAGACTTATAAAGTTAAGAATAACAGTTAATGGTAAATCCCAGCATCCGCGCATACAACTTAAAGTTAAGGTCATGCTGCTTTTTATGCTCCCCACCATAAGGGTTGGCATATAAATCTATATAAGCCGATACTGGACCAATTAGCTTTTTTATAGCTTAAAATAGGTCATTCGGATTTGTTTTAACTGTAACTAGGTCGCTCAGCCTTTAAACATGTGGGATTCCGGCTTTCGGTGGCGAAGTTCATTTTTCTTTTAGGAATGTGATGGACATTGTGCCGTGTGATTGTAGTATGTAATGTGTTTTTGTTTTCTATGCTCGCTGTTTAATTTGAGTGCTGCCTTCCCTGTCCGATTATCTAATATCTTCTTACGTCTTTGGTGTATCCAATAGTTGGTTTTGTGTGCAGATAATCCGTTGCTAGGCGATGTCGTCAATGGCACAAATACAACACCAGCAAATGTCAGTACTCCATACATACAGATGAACGTGATCAGACCTTTTAACATCCGTCGACTTATCATGGTGGTATTCTAAAATTATGAAATATTATCTAAGTATTATTGGAGCGTCTAATCAGTGAGGCGTTCTTTATAGTGACTGTCCCAAAACTTTTTTCCGATAATACATTAGATGCAATAAAATACATGGAATTAGAATGTTTTTCACAATGACCAATAATTGAAAACAGAATGTTAACTATATCAGTCGAAATAGTATGCCAACATTCACATTTAAGTAAAACGTATAGAAGACAAATACTATTACTTTTTTATTATTGATATTAGACCATACTCATATAACGCTTAAATCATGTAATTACACGTTCATATCATATAGCGCTTCTATCATGTAATTACACGTTCATAGCATATCATATAGCGCTTCTATCATGTAATTACACGTTCATATCATATAGCGCTTCTATCATGTAATTACACGTTCATATCATATAGCTTCTATCATGTAATTACACTTTCATATCATATAGCGCCTCTATCATGTAATTACACGTTCATATCATATAGCGCTTCTATCATGTAATTACACGTTCATATCATATAGCGCCTCTATCATGTAATTACACGTTCATATCATATAGCGCTTCTATCATGTAATTACACGTTCATATCATATAGCGCCTCTATCATGTAACTACACGTTCATATCATATAGCGCCTCTATCATGTAATTACACGTTCATATCATATAGCGCTTCTATCATGTAATTACACGTTCATATCATATAGCTTCTATCATGTAATTACACTTTCATATCATATAGCGCCTCTATCATGTAATTACACGTTCATATCATATAGCGCTTCTATCATGTAATTACACGTTCATATCATATAGCGCCTCTATCATGTAATTACACGTTCATATCATATAGCGCTTCTATCATGTAATTACACGTTCATATCATATAGCGCTTCTATCATGTAATTACACGTTCATATCATATAGCGCCTCTATCATGTAACTACACGTTCATATCATATAGCGCCTCTATCATGTAATTACACGTTCATAACATATAGCGCCTCTATCATGTAATTACACGTTCATATCATATAGCACTTCTATCATGTAATTACACGTTCATATCATATAGCGCTTCTATCATGTAATTACACGTTCATATCATATAGCGCTTCTATCATGTAATTACACGTTCATATCATATAGCGCTTCTATCATGTAATTACACGTTCATATCATATAGCGCTTCTATCATGTTATTACACGTTCATATCATATAACGCTTCTATCATGTAATTACACGTTCATATCATATAGAGCTTCTATCATGTAATTACACGTTCATATCATATAGCGCTTCTATCATGTAATTACACGTTCATATCATATAACGCTTCTATCATGTAATTACACGTTCATATCATATAGCGCTTCTATCATGTAATTACACGTTCATATCATATAACGCTTCTATCATGTAATTACACGTTCATATCATATAACGCTTCTATCATGTAATTACACGTTCATATCATATAACGCTTCTATCATGTAATTACACGTTCATATCATATAGCGCTTCTATCATGTAATTACACGTTCATATCATATAGCGCCTCTATCATGTAACTACACGTTCATATCATATAGCGCCTCTATCATGTAATTACACGTTCATATCATATAGCGCCTCTATCATGTAATTACACGTTCATATCATATAGCGCCTCTATCATGTAATTACACGTTCATATCATATAGCGCCTCTATCATGTAATTACACGTTCATAAGTGCTGTACAATTACATTTAAGACATGGGTAAAAGCCATTCGAAATTGATGTACGAATTTTTAGCAGAATACTTAACACAAATATACACATTGAATGATTTAAATCCGGATGGCTTCGTAAGCTGTACGGCCAGTCAACACGGGTATAACTCCACCAACGGGCTGTAAATGTTACGCATAACGTTAGTCCAGTGAGTCACGCTGTTTATTTTATATAAGTGTTTCAAGAACAGCGTCACATACCGCTGCTACGAGAAACAGTCTCCGAATGTATAATTTTGCAAAAGTTGCTTCCCTAAGACTATAAATCAACAAACCAACATAATGCTATATATCATTTTCTTCCATTTTATGGTATTTTCCACCATTGGAATATACACTTCGACGAATTTCTAATTGAGCACGCACGCGCGCACGCACGCTCGCACGCACGCGCTGCAAAATGGCTTTTGTGCTCGTGCACCGCGTGGACTATTTTTGTATTAGGTAGGAATGTATCCTCCGTGGATTGCCTTTTTATGAAAATCGTTGAACAGAGCAATGTGGAACTCACTCATGTCCTCAGAATGATGAGTACCGCAACTAAAAAACCAAGTACGCCACACGTATTTTATTTAAAAAGAAACATGGTTATTTCGAGTGATTTAGCGCAAAATATTACGAGAAACATGTTTTCCTATCAATATACCAAATTGTCCCGCCTTTATTATTGTCATGGGCGCACTATAGGAGATAACTCTAGCTTTATCAATAACACACTAATAATATTGACATGCTATGGTCGACCGCATACACTCATAGCAAACGGTCAGTTGACCGTGCAGTGTTTATATTGTGCATGTTTGTTTATTGATAAGACTAGAGTTATCTCTGGCTAGCTATACGAATAACTCAGTGTGCACTGAACTAACTTGCAACAACCTGTAAAACTTGTATTCACAATTGTACACTAAGTATTTCTTTTACACCATAACAGACCTGTTGTATTTGATGCTGGTTGAGAAATAATAAAATAATTTCCGCTTTTTTTGTAAGAAATATTGAAGATGTGCATGTACCTGTGTTTTATCGTAGATTAAAGCACGGTCACTAGTTCGGATACGCAGTAATTGTGTTAGTAAGTGCGTATTTCGTTTCTACCAGAGCCAATAATCCGCATTTGACAACACATCAATATTTAGTATCCGCTGCACTATTTTCTTCCTCGGAACCCAAAAAGCTATTTGTAGTAGCTATGTTTTACGCTATTTGTGTATATAGGTGGAACTGTTGGAATTAAACACCAGTATCGGTGGTCTGTGTAAAACAGCTTAACTAGAATGATAACGAATGTTGTTCATGGTTCGTATTTAAAAGTGATCACTCCTATGTCAGTGTTACTATAGACTCGTCTTTTCGTCAATAAGTTACACAATGACACACATATAATGTAATATTTAACGCTGTGTATTTCCTAGCTTACGTATCATGTCCTAATATTTAACTAGCAATGTTAAACTCCAAATAACTTATTCAAATTCATAAAATAATATATCAGTATTATACCACATATTCTATTCTTCGCTAAACATCGAACATATTTTAGAAATGTATAGATATCAAATAATCTCACCATGCGACAGACGATAACTTAATTGACGGTAGTAAACATAATTAAAGCCGGGAGCTAATACTCGTACACAAATGCCAGATAATTATAAAAATGTCTTGTTTTAGATAATTATAAAATATCTATATACTTGCCCATTTGAATAATGAACACACTGCACTATTGGAACACCGTAACTTTATTAATACACAGCCTGAGGGTAAACACTATTTTAATACACTATTTTTAATGCAATGTTATTAGTACTCAAAACTTAACACAACCAGTGACGTTGTCTTAATGTGCATGCTATGTATGTAGGGTTAACTCATGATTAGTCATGCTGTAACATCTGTAGAGTACCGATAGACTCTATATGTCTTAGAACATCAACAACGTGCGTAAGCACTATGATAGCATACAGAACATTAGTTAATGTATTTTGGATCGGCAAATACTAAGAAAAATTGAGAGTGCGTGTTTGTCTAAATTTAGAATTTGAATCTTATAGAAAAAATAGAAGTATATTACAATCACAATGGGAATTACTGTTCATATGCCGCTGTACATTGTCGTCGGCGGGCCATGAAATGTTTATATACCTAGAGCTTGACACCCAACAGTTTTAATATAAATAAGAACCATCGTAAAAGACGAGTGTTAAACTATTATCAAATATTGATAGGACATAATATATATTATGCCAAAAAACAGCTAACATTTTAAAAAATAAATAAGTTTTCAATGATTGCTGTGAAACCCGTCTCCTAGATCAAGCTAGACAACACAAGTGGCAGCCATATTTTTGCGCACTTCGAAAAGCATTTTTAGCACTTTCAGTTTATAAACGATGCGTCAAACTGTTATGAGACACATGAATACTTTAAGATTACGAAGTAGATCGAGCGGGAATCGTTCAAATGTGCGATATGTCAACCAAACTTAAAAGCTAATAAAATACGACAGATGATCCGGTTAATTCCCTTTTCTAAGCGGTTACTTCCCTTTGCATTACAAAACGTCTTAAAAATACGTTCAGAGAATATAACGGGATAAAAATAATAAAACTTATTAATACAATGTGTACGTTATATTTTTTAAAGAAGAACTTGATAAATGATTAAGTATTTGTTCGTTCCTCAGTCTTCTAAGTGTTGCTGTCTGGGAGTCAGAGACTACAGTGTCTGTGGAGGTAAATAAATTCCTTCGTCCTTTCTTACCTCTGCCAGATTATCTAAAGACTTGATGGGAATTCCCCCACTAGATGCAGTGCATTTGTTCATATTAGTTTAAGTCTATGCCCCTCAAAGGAAATGCTTATCGGTGACATGCAATTACACATGATTATCCCCGATGCCTCCCGCTACTCACAATTGTTTGCAGAATCTGTCCCCGACGCACCTAATCGTCCTAGGGTAAATCAACGAGGCAGTGGGACCGACGTATAACATCGGGAACACATCGGAAGTTCTTTCAACCCCCCCCCCCCCCCGATCAACTGTCCACATGTGTCTGTGTTACTTATATTGATATTTTTTGACATAACCCAATAAAAAACATCATGCTATACATCTTTGATGAGGGGTGTATTGCTTTGCACATGTCTGTCTGTCTGTCGATATGTCGGTGGACGGTCGGTAGACAAATCGTTCCCGTTCAATAACTCAGAAAAGCTTTGCCCTAGGATCTTCAAACTCTACACGGAGATTGGTCATCAACAGTAGACGTACCCTAATATGTTGTAGGGTAGTAGGTCAAGGTCAAGCTCACTGTGACCTTTACCATTTCTGAATATTGGGCTGTCGTAGGGGCATGCGTGTTTTGAAAACATCTCTTGTCTTGTTTAATTTATTTCTGTCAATAAAATGAAATGAGTATTTCAACAACTTATAACGTGTTCACGTATTCCGAACATAACTCTACATAGCATTTACTAACATGAACACTTATATGTATATGTATGCTCATGTTCTATGAATGCATACTGTTCCTGTATATGTATACTCATGTTCTATGAATGCATACTGTTCCTGTATATGTATACTCATGTTCTATGAATGCATTCTGTTCCTGTATTATTCGAAAATAAATGTTAGGGTTGTTTCTCCATACTTTAAGAAAACTCGCCGAGAAAAAATGTTTTCAAAAACTTTCATCATAAGAATATCTTTTTTTATAATCAGCTGACATTTTATGTGCTTACGAAAACTTGCCCCCGGCATGAATAATAATTTACTATCGACATTTTAATCACTTTCTCTACGAACACAATGGCTATATTATAGGAGTTCTATATAGTTCGGACAGATACATGCATATTAAGCAAAAAGTATGATTTCTTGTATGTAACAGAACGATGCAGTTTGGATTATTATTATGTTTTACGTATTTTAGATTGGTAGTAAGTTGAAAATTAGTATTTTAAACTTAAGCTAGTACACACGTGGAGTGTCACTAAACGTCGTTTATAAATAATGTACTTACATTTGGATATAACATTGTATGTGTGTCATTACAATTAAACCTTTTAATGAAAATACAATAGAGGTAAACTGACATGGGATTATTATCACTGTGGTACATTAACACAGTTTGCACTGTAGTTTAGGTTAGTTATTTAAAGCATACACTGGGTCTGCGTTATAGATAGCAGAGTATTACAATAGGATTAATAAATTATTATTAATCAATAATACCACCAACCAAAGCTACTGAGATGCAATGGTTATTGCACGTCAATAACTGGAGCTAATTACCTGAACAATTCCATTTTGTAGACATCAACTACAGTCATAGATGCTAGATATGACAATGTATCAAACTGTCGCATTAACGTATTACTGTATGTCCCTCGAAGTCGCCGGGAATTAATCTTGTTCTTAATTTCAGAATACATCATGGTAAGTCAACGCGTCAAAATTCTAATCAAGACGGTATGCAGATATGGAATACTGACAGTTGTTGTTGTTATATTGTTCTCCTGGGCATCCACAGTAACACACACGTCACATAGAAGCAGCAAACATCGGATACGTCAGAGATGTGAGTTAAGACTACATAATTAACTAATGAATGCAATACATACATTTGCTTTATTGCATAATAAATGTGTTAATTTGGGTGCAAAATCAAATTTAAGTTTGATCTTTATCTACATTGTATATTAATTAAACAAAGACTTTTCCAAATTAAGGCACACTTAAAAGAAAGTCCTGCATTGATAGTTAGAATGTATGACTTCCTACAGAAAATGGTACCTGGTAGTAGTAAGGGGGGTTCTCCGCCGCATTAAACCACTTGATCTAAACACAATTCCATAATAAGGCCACACCAGCCTGTGATCAACCAAGCTAGGTAACATTTTACGTTAAACTATCACGATGTTTGACGCTTTAATCCTTCGCTGTACGCTATGTTTGGCACAAACAATTTGAACGTCTAAAAGTCCACTTTTCCTTTCTCTGTTCGAAATATGTACGGATGCACGGGTTTTACTCTGTCTTTTTTTTGCCTCTGTCCGTTATTTTGTTACGATATACCAATTTAGGCTAACCACCTCCTTCTATAGTTAGCCAAACTTCGTTCACGTGACCAACCTGTCTTACGTAACATATCGTTCAATGAATAACAAGTACGAAACCGGTCCGAAACGTGACGAAATATATCCTTCCTGGAACGCTGGTCAGTAGTATGTTGATAAGTGAATAACAAAACTAACGTCCTGTACGTGGAGTCATTTTACGGTCAAAACACGTCACAAATACCGCCGTTGTGGAATAAAAAAGTTGCATCTATTCAAACTCATACTGTACAGCGCTAATGCCTAACAACACAAAGCATGAAAGCATTATAGTCCACACGGCTATCCCAACAACCCCCAAATCAGTAAAAACATAATAGGACAATTAACTTTAAAATTTGTAACTTTATCTAACTAGTTGGGCTAAATCTGCGGATTCTTAAATCAAAATGTGCAATCACAAGTACAAAAGTATAATGACTTATACACAGATCACTGTGCAAAATGGCAAGAAATCTCATTCAGTTTTATAAACTAGTCTAAGTTTAAGAGCATCAGATGTTTCGGTTAATGTATAAGTCCTATCGACGTCGATATTACTAATCAATGCCCAATTGAAATTACTATACAGTAAATCACTGTACTGGTAAATTGTTAAATAATATACATGCAATGTATTTTTATATAGACGCTAAGAGGCAAGTCAACAGACTAGAGACAGAAGCGGACACGTATTGGTCAGATATATTGAAACAAACCAAGTCTGTGCAACCTGTTCATAATGTGGTAGCACATCGTAAAGGTGTAACAAAACATCCACCAGGTGAAAAATGTGTAAAAAGACTTCCACAAGCCATCATTGTCGGCATACAGAAAGCAGGCACCGGAACACTACTAACATTCTTAAACGATCATCCACGGATTGCTGCTTGCATATCCCCAGCAGAGCCGAAGTACTTCTCAGCGTTTTATAAGCGTGGATTGGATTGGTACAAACACCTAATGCCGTGTAGCTACTCCAACCAAATAACCATAGAGAAATCTCCCCCGTACTTCTTTCGACGTTATTCAGCCGAGTTAATACGCAAAATGAACCCTAAGACGAAAATTATCATAACCGTAAAAGAACCAATAGAAAGGGCGATATCAATGTACTCTATGATGAAAGCACATAACCAGGTTAAAGGTATATCGTTTGAAGATTATGTTACATCAGACGAGAGAACTAAAGTGAAAACAACAAAACCAATACTTCAGTTTTCTAACTACCAAAAATATATGGAATACTGGCTTGATAATTTCAGTAGAAAACAGATACTAATTGTTGACGGTCAGAAATTCATAGAGGATCCGTCTTCAGAACTTAAGAAAGTGGAAGAATTTTTGAACATTGGAAGCCATTTTACTCCTGAAAAATTTGTGTTCGATTCAACCAAAGGGAAACATTGTTTGATCAGGAAGTCAGGGGTTGAAAAATGTATGGGGTCAAACAAGGGTCATGCCCATCCCACGGTGCATCCAGACGTTATGCGTCTTTTACAGAAATATTTTAAACATCAAAATGAGAAGTTTTTTAAAATGATTGGGAGACGGTTTAAATGGGGGTATTGATACTACAACAAGTGTATGCGCTGTACATTTCACCTAATTATAAGGTAAAGGTAAAGGACTGTGTTTGTTATAGCGTCACCCCTATTGAAAACGCCTGTATATTTGACTTTTAATACACCTATCGTTCGTGCGCTAAGTATCGCTCGAATTCATAGTCGTATTGTCGGGCGCCCTACAGAGATTGGCCATCGGTAACAATTATTTCATCAACCGACTGCATCAGTTCTAACCCAGCTTCGAACCTTCGATCGCCCGTTTTAAATACGGACGCCCTAACTGATCGGCCCACGATCGTGGTTATTGTATGTGCTGTTGCATTCATAACAATGTCAATGTATATATAATTACAAATGTACAATTCTATAATATAATATGCCTTCACCAAGATAATGAACAAGAGGGCCCTTGGCCCTAGGTCGCTCACCTGTCGTACTAGTGCATGCACGCCCCTATGGTGACCCTACACATTTTCTGAATAAAATTTAAGGAAATTCAGCCTCTATTGCAAGTTTTTGTATGATTTGACCGTGTGACCTAGCTTTTGACACCAGATGACTTAATTAATATCAAACTTAACATAGATTGTGTTGAGATGATCATTAGGACCAAATTTTATAAAGATTAAGTCGAAATTGTGACCTCTGGTGACTTTACAGGGTTTTCTATGATCTGACCTATAATTTAAACAAAATATATTGGAAAAAATATTTTTCTCCATAAAACTGTACAAATACATGCTATAAAGACAAAACAATACCTAAACACTTAAAAAAATAAAAAAAAAATAATAAAAATTATGGTTCCAGTGGGGTTCGAACCCACGGCCCTCAGGAAAATGTCAATTGACATTGTGATTTTTATAATTGACATTGTGACCTTGTTTTTTATCACAGATGACCCAAAATCGAACTTGACCTTGATTTTGTTGACATGATCATTGTGACCAAGTTTCTTAAATTATGACCTCCAGTGACTATACAAGGTTTTTCTATAATTTGACCTAGTGACCTTTTTTTTACCTCAGATGACCTAATATCGCACTTGACCTAGATTTTGTTGAGATGATCATTGTGACCAAGTTTCATAAAGATTAGGCCAAAATTGTGACCTCTAGAGAGGACACAACCCAATTGTTGACGGACGGACGGACGACGAACGAAGAGTGATCACAAAAGCTCACAATCATTAGTAGCAGCAGAGCACGAAAGGCCAAAAAAAGAGAAAACACACAGTCAACACGCACACACAGACAACACGCACACACAGACAACACGCACACACAGACAACACGCGCACACAGTCAACACGCACACACAGACAACACGCACACACAGACAACACGCGCACACAGACAACACGCACACACAGACAACACGCGCACACAGACAACACGCACACACAGACAACACGCATACACAGACAACACGCATACACAGACAACACGTATACACAGACAACACGCACACACAGACAACACGTATACACAGACAACACGCATACACAGACAACACGCGCACACAGACAACACGCATACACAGACAACATGCATACACAGACAACACGCATACACAGACAACACGCGCACACAGACAACACGCATACACAGACAACACGCATACACAGACAACACGCGCACACAGACAACACGCATATACAGACAACACGCATACACAGACAACACGCATACACAGACAACACGCATACACAGACAACACACACACACAGACAACACGTATACACAGTCAACAAGCATACACAGACAACAAGCACACACAGACAACACACATACACAGTCAACAAGCATACCCTGACAACAAGCACACACATACAAAAAACATACACAGACAACGAACATATACCGACAATAAGCATACACAGACAATACGCATACACAGACAACAAACACACACAGACAACACGCATACACAGACAACACGCATACACAGACAACACACACACACAGACAACAAACACACACAGACAACACGCATACACAGACAACACACATACACAGACAACAAACACACACAGACAACACGCATACACAGACAACACATATACACAGTCAACAAGCATACACAGACAATAAGCATACACAGACAACACACACACACAGACAACACACACACACACAGACAACACACACAAACAGACAACACACATACACACAGACAACACGTATACACAGACAGCATACATACACAGACAACACGTACACACAGACAACACACATACACAGACAACAAACACACACAGACAACACGTATACACAGTCAACAAGCATACACAGACAATAAGCATACACAGACAACACACACACACAGACAACACATACACACAGACAACACACACACACAGACAACACGTATACACAGACAGCATACATACACAGACAACACGTACACACAGACAACACACATACACAGACAACAAACACACACAGACAACACGCATACACAGACAAAACGCATACACAGACAACACACACACACAGACAACACGTATACACAGTCAACAAGCATACACAGACAATAAGAATACACAGACAACACGCATACACAGACAACACGCACACACAGACAACACACATACACAGACAACACGCATACACAGACAACACACATACACAGACAACACGCATACACAGTCAACAAGCATACACAGACAATAAGCATACACAGACAACAAACACACACAGACAACAAACTAACACAATCAACAATCATACACAATCAACAAGCATACACAGACAACAATCATACACAATCAACAAGCATACACAGACAACAAGCATACACAGACAACAAGCATACACAGACAACAAGCACACACAGACAACAAACTAACACAATCAACAAGCATACACAGACAACAATCATACACAATCAACAAGCATACACAGACAACACACATACACAATCAACAAGCATACACAGACAACACACATACACAATCAACAAGCATACACAGACAACAAGCATACACAGACAACACACATACACAGACAACAAGCATACACAGACAACAATCATACACAATCAACAAGCATACACAGACAACACACATACACAATCAACAAGCATACACAGACAACAAGCATACACAGACAACACACATACACAGACAACAAGCATACACAGACAACAAGCATACACAGACAACACACATACACAGACAACAAGCATACACCGACAACAAACATACACAATCAACAAGCATACACAGACAACAATCATACGTAACCGCTACAAGTTATTGTTTCTGGTGTCAAAATGTCCTAAACAGTTTGACTTCTCTCTCGTATTTCGTCGACAAAATACAAGAGCAAAGTTTTTATTTCGATTCTAAACACGATAATATCCCGTCTTACTGCGCGCATTCCATTTCACCCATTTTACATTGAACATAATTCTACGCTGAAATTGAGTGGCTATTAGCTGGTACAATTACCTCCCATGTTAATGAAAACAAGCATCGTAATTTTCTGAAGGAAAGAACACTTTTTAACCATTGAATCAATTTTGATAACACGAGTATATGGTATCTATTGCACGAAATGAAAAATATAAATGAATTGATAATCAGAAGATTTTATGAAACGTAGTGTCGAGAGTATATTGGAGTTTCAAAAAATAGATGCAACATTGCTGTAACACTTTATACTCGTGCAGCTTGCCTTATTCTCAACTCGTCAAAGTTTTTACTATAAAGTTTACGTTAATTCATTTATAAATATGTCACGTGATACGTGAATAATCCGCAGATCGTGTTAGAATTCTATATTTATGTCTGCTTTTGCTTATTCGTTTTATACGCCCGTTTGAAAAGCGGGATGTATTATGGGAACACCCTTGGCTTCGGACGGCGGCGTCCAGCAGTTTGTCTATACTTTAATGCAAACAGTTGTCATCCAATCGTCTTTAAACTTTGTGACAATGCTAATGGGTATAATATCTAGACCAAGTTCGATTGTAGGCCAAATCGGCTTATGCCTTATTGGGTTATAGGCCTCTAACAACCAAACAAGTATGAACTTGGCCTTGTCTGTACTTAAACGCAAACATTTTTCATCTGGTTATTTTCAAACGTTGTGACAATGCTTAAGGGCATAATATCTAGACCAAGTTCTATTACAGGCCAAATTGGCCTAGGTCTTATTGTGTTATGGGCCTTTCATTTCCAAAAAGTATGAAATTGACATTGTCTGTTTTCTAGTGCAAATAATTTTCGTCTGACTATCTTCAAATTTGGTGACAATGTTTATGGGTATAATATCTAGGACAAGTTAAATTGTAGGCTTAATCAGCCTAGGCCTTCTTGGGTTATGGTCCATTAATTAAAACAATGTTGGATTGTTTGTTGTTGTTTTTCATTCACCCTGAGACTTACCATTTCTTACATTTGTAGACGCGCGTATTTTGGGACATTTTAGCTCTTGTTAAACTTGAAATAAAATTATGGCGACGTCAGTTTCGCGCCATTTTACCTCACATAATTATATTTTCCGGGCCGTTATCACCCGCCCTAATGCAACATGAACATGATTTTCATAATTTTACAACTACATTTGTAAGTCAAAGAGTTGGAGAACGGCTCATACATGTATACAATATACATGTATATACTATGGAAACACAATTTTATTAAAAAGTTTATACAGCAATATATAGGTGTGTTTTAAAAGCACCAATAGCATTGTATATATTAATATTTTTGAAAAATCAATAATGTTAAAAAGTTTATAGCCAAAACGTTATAATATTTCTGGATATAATTATAGCATCGGATGAACTATGTTAATTACATTTTCTTTAAAATTCATGCTTAAAATGTAAAAGCAACTCATGACACAAGGAAGCTTTGTTATCAGTTATAAAAATGGTACATGTGTCGCATAAACATGAGTTGAGTTATATGTCCTGGAAACAACTAGATAGATCAGTCATTGATTGTTCTGAATTATTCAAAACCAAGATGGCGTTATATTCTGGGTTGGTCATAGGCTGTGTCGTGCTATTTGATAATTGTAGTCAGATCTTCATAGCCTGTAAGAAACAATTAATATACATAATTTTACGTTGATACATTGTTGATTATTAGGGAGGTTGTAACGAGTACGACTACGCGAGTATTGCTTTGAGCATTTCGTCAACAATGTGCAAGTCGCGTTGTACATGGAGTAAATGTGTGTACTTTATCTCACAGACTATGTACGTACACGTTCTTATCAACCGTACACTCACTGAGTTTATATAAGACATGTACATATTCATCAAGAAATCACGTCTCAACCGTTACCCTATTTTACACGAACATGAGTTCCCTGCCAACGACTACGGAAGGGCAACGCAATCATTATGCATAGAGTTACCCTCGAATATATATAATTCCATTTGACTCGGAACTACGGGTGTTGACGCGGGCATATAATTTATATGAATGGACCAATTTATCGAGAAAACTTTTGCAGAAAACTAAAGGTCATACTTACGTTAAGGGTTTTCATAAATCACAGCAGGTGACATTGGACCAATTCCCTTAGCATTCACTGCTTTTATCGTGAAGGAGTAAGTTTCATCTGGCCTAAGGTCCCTGATTCTCGTGGACAGTACATCACCTTTTACGATAGAAGTCAACCAATACCCAAACAGACGACTAGAATCCGTTGTGTAGTAGATTAGGTATTCTATCAATAGAATACCATTATATTAACAGCGGAAATGGAACTTACGTATATTAAACGAGTAAAATAATAAAATGCGAAGATATAATCAGTTTATTTTCGTTAACTATTATAGACGAGCCAATTTGACAACGCCGCATATACTTAGTATGTGCTCTGTAATGAGTAGTATAATCAAAACGAAATGTTGATAGTACTACTGCAACTAAAAGTTAAATATTTATAATATTAAATTGAATGTTTAAGCTCTTACAATGTGACACTTGCTAAAGAAACTGAAAGCAGAATTATACCATTACACTTCATCATTTAAAACTGCCGGGTAAATCAACATAAACAAGCGATATATTTAAACATATTTGCCCCAGTGACTGTAAAATTGGCCTGTATGTTAACTATCACAGTGACCTTGAACTATGACCTACAGGGTCGTTTACTGCTGTTAATTAACAACAATGTTAAGTCTGAGAATAAGGGTACTAAGCATTGTTAATTTATTGAACAAACAACCGTATAATATACTGATCGGCCGACAAACCGACTTACAGACCTAATGAAAATGAGTTTATGGTGATACATACCGTATATTGGTATCACTGACTCTGGCGGTTCCCATATCACGATAACTGTTCCAGGTTCATCGTCAACACCCACAACAGCTAAATTCGGAGGATATGTTTGCGGTGCTGAAATCGTAACATATATACTTAGTGTCAAAAGTTTTGCAACAATATCGTTAGTGATTATTTTTAAACTATTGTCGTCCTTTTTCATCACGCTTGAATGATCACACGGTCGAAAAGGGTTAATCGTCTATACATGCACGTGCAAATCGGGTATTTCATTTATCACTTAATTTTCACTTTACACGTGCTTCAAACATGTCTGTGATAAAAAGTACGCAATAAGTTTTTTAATTAAGCAAGACATGTACGCTTAAAAGATCGCCAAAATCGGTAATGATGAACATAATAATGTGTATGAGATGCTTAAGGCTGGTGTTTCACTAAGGCTGCTTTCTGTCGCATTAAACTGTCATGTCTCTATCATTAATAGACTCTGGTATCATATCAAACAGACAGATTGTGTATATGACATACCACGTGATGACGGGTCAATACAGCTCATATAGTCAGGCATTCTGCTAAAACTGTAGCACTATATTCAACGACATTGCTGTGGCTTAACCGTAGTCAATCATATTTTTAAATCAATATGAAACTTGCATTCCAATTGTGGTTTTGTGAAAACGACACCGTTTTTGAAAAACATCTTTATTTGGGTAAAATCATGTTACGATCACATATCAATAATGGTCAAAGAACAACAATTTTTACCATCCTTACCTCCCTAGCACTATAAGATATTTATAATAGTTGAATATTCTAAAAACACGCTGTCAAGTTAAGGTAACGGCAAATTTGTTGCTGGGTGGAAAAACGACCTTTATTTGTAGGGTACTTTTTAATGGTCGATTGGTCGATAGCATAACGTAACATTTCGTTCAAAAATATCAATAAATAGAAAGTACCAAACCGGGCACAAACATTTGCTAATTGTAATGTGTATTTTTGAATTGTTGGGTTGTGTCATATTCAGTGTTCATATGGATAAATACATTTCTTAAATTTGATAATTGTTATGAATTTATATCGGTTATATATCAATGTACACATGTGTAGTTGTATCAGCATAAACTTCTTTGCGGTTCCAATAAAAAAGACAAAACAATGTAGATTTGCGGAACTTTTGACGCTCAGTATATATTATACAAAACTATCATATGGATAATAAATAATCTACATGCAGAGACAATTCGAACCCATTATAAGCGGCCGTACCACCTAGCCACCCACACAACAAGCTTACATAGAACGTACACTCGACATTCCCCAAAACAGATATTTCAAGTACACCTATATACTGCCACACACAATGAATGTCATACTGAAACTTTCTTAAGTTTGCATATTATCATAAAGGGAGGTAATTGCGTATGCTATTACTTAACTGAAGTGAAACACTAAACTCAGACCCAATGATTATAAAACATGTTTCATCCTCAACTTAATTTCCGTGCACAAACTTCAGATACATACATTTTTAGCATTAAAGTTTTTTGGGTTTTTTTTGAAAGGGGACATTTCAAAATTTAATTCCATATAAACATTCTGACAAGAAATGTTACATTACTCTGATGGGTGTATACTAGTTTTATAGTACATTGTATAACGTTAACAGAAGACAAAAATACCGATAGAAACCGAGTTACATTACCTTCGTCTTTTGTCACAGCTTTGACATTTTCTGACATTGGACCTACGCCAACATCAGATACCGCCGACACGCTTACATAGTATGTCGTATTTGGCTGTAGATTACTGACTGTTAATGTCCTGCTGTCACCTTTAACTTCTTCTGTTTGTGAGTTAAACATGGGACCCCTTGATCGGGAAATCAACCTCACCTGGTATCCCTGTATATGTATTAAACATCAACTATGTAAGACGTATTTTAAGTCAGTGTCACATCACCCTTGCGACAGCCGTATACCTGTCTATGATGACGTTTAGAGGCTCAGTTATGGGAAGTCATTTATTGGTTCTGCAAGACTGACCTATTACTACCATTCGACATTTAATTGCGCCATGAACTGAAACGCAAACTCGGAAACCTATGTCTTGACACATCGACCTTTTCTGCGTTTTCCTTACGATTTACCGATACAAAACAATTTCTACTACATGTATATACAAGCGATGCATGGGAATGGTGCACGAACATCGTACATAAAAAAGATTATATTAAGTCAGACAGGGAAGGCAGCACTCAACTTAACCAGCCGAGCACAGAAAACATTAAAACACACAAAGCACAATGCCCAACCAAACAAGAGCAGATCCGCCCAAGTCCAAGCTGTCGAAACGTATAATAAATTATAACTAGCCGAATGACCCAGTAAAACAGATACATCAACTAAAAGGCGGAATGCCTACGCTGAATGACCTAGTAACAACAGTAAAACTGCTGAACTACATAGTTATAGCAGCCTTTAGTCTCAAAAGTTAAATAACAGTATTAAAACGTTGAAAGGACCGTATAGTCGGATGTCCAAGCTATCGAAAAGTCCAATAAATTGTAACTAGCTGAATGACCCAGTTTCCACAGCAAATGGACTATAATGCCCCGCTTTAGCTGTAAGCCTTACGACGTCTGCGACCTGACAGTTCATTTAATTTTATTTTCGGGAGTATTAAATCCAGTTACCAAATAACCATGCGGCTGATCTGACACAGGCTTAATTGAAAAGAGGCATAAACGAAATATCCAGGCCTATGTTCAAAGTAACATGTTTAGTACCACATTGCAGTATAAAGCGTCATCTTAAAATGTTTCCTCAGTAAAATTTATATGAACTGTATCCTTCTAAACATTGTCATTCTTATAGCAGAAAATAGTTAATTTTATTTAACTATACGACAACATGTTAAAACAGTCCCGTTAAACCATTTTCTCAGTATATTGGAGGATGCACGTGTACCTGAATAACTCCATTAGACATCTCTGGTTCGTCCCACTCTATGGTAATGGAATATTGATCCGGTGCTGTAACTCGAACATTTCTAGGTGATCCAGGAAAGTTACCTGGAAGACACAGTATCAAAACATACAAAACAATAAACTCGCGATAGACAATTGACTGCAGCACAGTTACTTTTCAGGTTACAGACAACACAACATTTCGGGACAGCTGGAGAGACTCACTGACGGACGGGCAAATATATAGTGAGGCATAAAATAGGATATTTTACTGTTCATGACCAACATCCTATTGATTTTTGTTTGGAACACATCAGGTGTACCGACAGACCGACCTATATGTACAAAGAGATTTTACATAAGAGCAAACGTAATGTATTTAATAATGTAATACACACTCAATTCAAAGGTATACAGAGACAGCGACAGTGGCTAAAAACCCAGCAAAATGCATACAGAAAGTGTATACCATCTGTATATTTCAAGTAATTCTATATATTGCCTCTCACAAGGAATGATACATTGCAAGGTTGGTAGTAAGACACAAGTGAAGAGTGTGTTGAGTAATAAGGGTCCCAGGAGAATGTATTATACTTACGTTCAGTGAGATCATACATTACAGACGGGGACACTGGACCATACACCTTATCCCCAGTCATTGATCGTATCTTGAAGTAGTAAGTTTCACCAAGAGTCAGATGCTTGATTGTTAGGGAAAACATATCACCCTCTACTGCCTTAAAGTCCCGATCCCTATCATCCTGACTAGGGTCTGTTGTGTAGAAAACAATGTATACTGAAACAACAAACAGTTAATAAACACCAATGGTCTAGGGTGACTATAATACTCTTACCTCCGATCACAAATTCGAAAGTCAGCCGTTACACACGGAGCTGCTGGTAGCACAGCATACCGGGTATTGACTTTTGAGTCTGACAGTATTCCCATTAAGACAATCACAGACTCGGATACGGAAGGGTCGGGAAGGCAGCATTCAACAGAAACATTAGATCAACACATGAACAAAAGTAGCGCACACAAAGAAAGCTCACAAACCACAAGCAAACCACTGGCCTTTAAACGACACGGACAATATGAGCAAACCTGATGAAAATAGAAGCTTTCAACACAGATGACAGAACACAAAAACCGCACAATAAATGTTAACGGAAATGTACAATAAAAACAGAATGCATTGACCATCAACAAAAGTGTTAACTAGATACTAGTTTAACCACTATTCAATTGGTTGAATGCATGCATTGTGTGCTTTATTTTGTGTTGAAAGTTGCTGTTTTCATCAGATTTGCTCATATTGTCCTTGTCGTTTAAAGGCCGGTGGTTTGCTTGTGGTATGTGAGCTTTCTTTGTTTGTTCAACAGGTTATACATTTACCCCCGATCATTGAGTAGAAAGTCGGCAATAACACCCGGCACCGCTGGAAGCCCAGCATATTTAGTTTTGATCCTGACTGGCACCCATTGACTCATCTTGGTAAAGTAGAGCATATAATCCAAATCCTGCTTAGAGAAATGTAGCAATGACACAGACGCAGATCGAACCCCACACCGCCATTCCTAAAGCATGCATACCTCTAGGTCAGCGCTCCAAATAGACAGTAGACGTTTAATGGCCATATCAAAATATTGGATATCAATGTTATTGCTATAATATAGAAATGTAGAACAGCATTATAAAATGTAAACGTTAAGACTATATCTACCAGTAATTGGTCGACTTGTCTCTGATGGCTGCCAGGTCACGTACACTGACGTCGGGTCATCATGTATTGCTCTAACAGTCAAATTCATAGGATAGGAGTCTGAAATCGAATATTAACACATTATGTAGCACTCATGCATGAAACCAATATTTGACTTATAGACCAACTGTTAACCTGCATGCACTGAATTCACGTAGCATTGTCAAGTTAGGATAGTTACTCGTGGTAGTTTGGTAGTGTACTCATGGTAGTAAAACCATTGTCTACTTTCAAACTCATAATCCTCTGAACCCAAGGTGGACACTCGGTGACTGTGGACATTTAGTCGACCTTAGACCGTCATGATCGTCATTAGTGTTTTAACCTACGGTTATGACAATAAAGCAAGACCCTGATGGCAACAGTTCATACATAAAGATATAAGAAAGTCGGACAGGGATGGCAGCACTCAACTTAACCAGCCGAGCACAGAAAACAAAAAAAATCACAATTCGTATTACAATTACACGGCATAATGCCCAACACATAACCGAACGAGAAATGAACTTCCAAAGTCACAGCTGCCATAAATCTGAATGAACTAGTTTCAGCAATCAAACAGCTGAATACCCTAGCTGAATGACCTAGCTTTAAAACAGAATCGTTACCTTCATTCTTCGGAGTGAGTTTGACGACTTCTGACATTGGACCTAGGCCATACGCATTAAACGCCCTTACAACAAAGTAAGTTGTACTCTCAGGTTTCTCTGGACTAACTATTGCCTTCATGCTATCTGTTGTATATTCATGTTGCCACATAATAACCGGAAGATCTTGTTGGTGAGTAAAGAACACTTTGTATCCCTATATAAATATAATTTACATGTTCAAAATAACCTTATGACGAGGGATGTTCGAAATGAAATTTATGTTTCCTGTGCTCGGTTGGTCCAGTTGGGCATTGTGCGTTGTGTGTTTTTAATGTTTTCTGTGCTCGGCTGGTTAAGTTGAGTGCTTTCTTCTCTGTCTGACTTAAAATAATCTTTTTACTCTCTAACGTCATTCACAATGAAACACACAGAACACATTATGTACACTCTCATTTAAACATTGCACACTAATGTAACTTTTAAATTCAAGAATAAAATTATGTTTTATTGTCTGCAAAAGGTACAATGGTTATTTTGTATTGTAATACGGCTGACCAAAATAGGTGTCCTGTAAACGTACCTTTGGTCTACTGAATGCGATGTTAACTTGGAACTTAAAACTAGTCGCATTGGAGTTTGGCCTTACACATAGACTTGCTGATAAAGCATGTCCACGAAAAGCTAGAAATCAAATGCATGTGATAAATTAACGATAAATCTACGCCTTTGCTAGTAAACGTGTCTGTTTTTCGGTGCACTTATATAGTGCACTATTATATGTGACAATCAGTGTCACGATTAAGTTGACAGATACGTGGTGGGCCGTTTTACTATCTGGTATTAATAATTCGAATTTTTGATATCATTGTTTTTTTGTTTTAATAAATGCTTTTTGTATATCAAAAAATGAATAATTGATATACATGTAAAAGTATAGGCACAATTTCTTGATATCAAGAAAATGTGTGTTGCTGTGTCTGAATATAGATAATCCAGAAATAGAACAGTACACTGCCTAATGTTCTATGCACGGTCAGACGAAATGCATGAACTAATATACATTTTATTTGTGTTTATTGATAATAAACCATTTATTGATGTCAAAAACTTTTAAAATATAGTAGAATGACGTCCTATGCAAATATAGTCTACTTATTTACCACTATAATTCCATTAGGAAATTCAGGTGCTTCCCATTCTACAATGATGAACTGTGAATCCTTTACCCTGGCTCGAACATTTCTAGGGCCCGACCCAGGTACCAAATCTGAAAGACACAATATCAACATCAATACCACAACAACAGATACATGTAAACGCATGTGAAAGGCAATGTTTTATATTTTTATATATGTAGGACGTGACTTTTATTTTGATTGATAATTAAGATAATGGAATATTTAGTATAGATAAGTTTGTTTAGTTTAAAAATACAGTTATCGTCGAAAATGTATTCACTAATTTCTGGTCTGTTAATTACTCTATTAATTACTTTTCTTGAATCGGCGTGAAACAATTGGTAACATGTCTAAAATATAACAAATAGCAGTTGATATGGCGATAAATAAATACAGGACAAATTAAAGATGTACTTACGTTTAGCGACTACATGCTTTATGATTGGAGAATTTGGACCATACTTCTTACCAACGGTCAAAACGTCAAACGTTTTTATTTTGAAGGAGTAAGTTTCACCCGGAGTCAGATCTTCGATTGTCAAGGATAACTTGTCACTCTTTACTCCTTCAGCAATCCATTCTGTATCGTTCAGACTAGGGTCCGTTGTGTAGAGGACCACATATACTGTAACAAACAACTATTCAGCAGCCATACAATAAATACACCATTTAAGCAGGAGCGCATCTTCAAACTAATGGTTAGGTTTTCAACAAAAAAATACATTATAGTGTACTGGGATGCCGTCGACCCAGGTACGCCTATTGACGAAGATAATAAACTATCTCTCCACATACAACTGAATGATAATTATTACATTGGAAATCCACATCCATCAGAAACAACAAAGCATACAGAAGTAAATCACCAAGTTACATGTACCAGGATAAACGAAACCTTTTAATACAATATGAACTGTAGGTGATACTTAAAACAATTGTCTTAATGTTGATATTCAATGTAGAGACATGTTCATGTAATAATCCAAATTACTTCTAACAGTTGTTGATCTCCCTGAGCAAATGAAAACATTCGAGTACATGATATGTCAACAGCGTAACCTATAGCTCATCAAAGATAACTCCATTCTTTTATACAGCGTAACCTATAGCTCGCCAAAGATAACTCCATTAATTTATACAGCGTAACCTATAGCTCGCCAAACATAACTCCATTCGTTTATACAGCGTAACCTGTAGCTCGCCAAAGATAACTCCATTCTTTTATACAGCGTAACCTACAGCTCGCCAATGATAACACCATTCTTTTATACAGCGTAACCTATAGCTCGCCAAAGATATGTCCATTCTTTTATACTTACAAAAGTGGAAAATATCAACACTGTACGATCGACTGTCCGCTTGTTATCAGTGCAGATTGTGAACGTTTCATGTTTTATATGACAATGTTTAATGAAGTAATTGTCGAGTAGAAACATCATAAAAATGCACATTAGATATACATCTAATTGTAATTTGTAAACAATGGATTATGTTAACGTCGGTGAAGTAATTGATACTTGTTTAATTGATAATTATCACGCACGAGCCTGTGAAGTTGAAGTTTATTGTCACCAAAGTTTCTCTTTTGTGAGTTAGCTTTCTGTTGAAATATGGCAGGTATATGCGTACCTTCACTCGTATTGGAACTTGTGTCGCCAGATTAGACGTCAAACGCGCAAACTACTGAGCTACGGAGGCACTATTTAACATATAGTTCAATATGGATATTGTTACATTGTACATTGTAATATAACAGCAGAAAGCAAGATAATTTTATAGCGAATGAAGCTAAGATGATATCTACCAGAAATTGGTCGACTTGGCTGTGGTGGTTTCCAGGTCAGGATCACTGACCCCACGTCATCATGTAGTGATCTAACAGTCAAATTCAAAGGATATGAGCCTGTAATTATAATATGTCATTTGTAAAACACATTTCGCATGCTTTTTCATCGTCAGTTTGGTCAAGATGACATGTTTCGATTTTCATGCACAGTTAGCTCATAAGAAGCGCCTTCTGATGCTGTTTACGAGTATGCATTAGTCTTTTAGCACTTACGATCGCTGCCTGTTTTCTAGCCCGTACCACATTTGAGCAATATTTGACGTGTTGACCAATGACTAACTTGCATGAAATGTTTAGATGTACAACATAACTGTACCGTCCGCAAAACTATTTCAAAACTACAGTAATACGACTGTAAGACGTTGAGTAAAATAGTAAATAGCATTATCTGGACTGTCGAATGATTGGACAGCAGTAAGACGTTGAGTAAAATAGTAAATAGCATAATCTGGACTGTCAAATGATTGGACAGCTGTAAGAGGTTGGTGCAAAAGATCAAGAAGAAATTCATGTGTTTAAAGGAGTGATATGAGATGGTATTGTGGATTGGCTTTGAATATTTAGTGATTGCTTTACGAGTAAATAACTAGGAGCTAGTCATAATCGAGTGTTTCTTTGACAATGTTGGTTTCAAGTACATGGGTACATGTTGTTGGGTGCTTGTGTATATGTGATCTTTAAATACTGCAGATGGTTGAGTGACTCTAGTGTGGATCGTAAAATATGGTTCAATGATGTAACCATAAACAGGGATAACATGTATTATTTACAGACTAACCGTTTACAAAGTTCATATTTAAATCACAAACACATGTTTCTTTATGTTCAAGGAAAACTTTTTCAAATGGCAAATGCCTACGGACCGAAATGACTAATACACGATAAAATAGGAGCTCGTTACCTGCTTCATTCGGATTTAGTTCGACAAGTTCTGACATTGGACTTTGACCAAACGCAGAAGATAATGCCATAACACTGAAATAGTTTTTAGTCCCAGGTCTCTCAGGACTTACTATAATTGAGGTCTGTTTATCTCGTATGACCTCATGTTGCCACAGCGATATTGGACGCTCTGGTTGGTGTGTGAAGAATACTTTGTACCCCTATATAAATAAAGAAAACATACTGAAATAGAATTGGCTGGTGTACATGGGATCCAAACGTATAGTTTGCTTGTTCAAAAAACCTAGTTTGAAATTCTGCAGTCTTAAAATTGTACTGTAAAGGCATGGCGCAAAGGAGCGATGACATTCCAACTATCAAGTCTACGAAGCCGCATTTTAATTCGTTTATTTCTAAAAGGTACATGCATGTACATGCATATTGTGTGTTGCTTTTGTGTTGCCTTGATGTTGTGTGTTGTTTATTTGATTCGGACTGGCCTGTTGGCTCTTATTCTGGAAAAGATTGACTGACTTAGGCATCAGGATTGTGGAGTAAACGTAATACAGTCACTATGTTATCGTGTTTTATAGCTGTTCATTTTGTCGTTTATCGTTATTGTAGTCATTATAACTGGTAGATCCACTTGTAACTTGTATTTGTAAATATCGATCTAACCATGTTTCATTTACAGTCGCGTAATCATGTAATTCTGTGAACACCTAGGAAAATTCCCAACGCAGACGGAACAAATGTTAGAGAACTCAAGTATTAGACATATTGTATGACGGTCACTTGTTTTTAAATAGCATAAATGTTTTAAAGAAGGCCTGGATGATGTGACAGACAATGAGGGGTAAAACCCCGACGACTGAATCGGTGCTTACGTTGGTCAGAAACAACCATCCATGACATTAGTGGGGAAATGTGATCTTGCAGAGCTTGTAACGGTACATTCCAGTTAATATTGACAGGATGATTATGGAGTATATGCATGAAATAAAATCATAATGGGAAAGGGAAAATAAAGAACAGTTGATTAACAGTGTTCAAAAGCTTAATGAAATAACAGGCGTGAAGGTTACGTCGTACGTTATTTCTGTGTTGCTCCGCGATTCATAACCCTACCCACTTGTAGACGCTGCATGTACGTTATGTCTGTGTTGCTCCGCGATTCATAACCATACCCTCTTGTAGACGCTGCATGTACGTTATTTATGATCAGATCCGAATTAAATATGGCATACGTATGCAATAAGTATCAATACAACATGGTCCAGAGATTTGTTACTGTAAGTATAACTGTTTTTGAATTAGAGTAAACGTTCACGTTATTCTGGATCACCTCTAGGTCATTTAGCCGTGTCGGTGCACTTATTTAATATACCATGTGCGGCAATGGTTAACACAATTCATTATAGTACGGAATTATCCAGAAATGATGTAGAAAAATATGTGCTAAATACCTCTATGTCTCGATAGATCGTTTCCGGTTCATCCCATTCAACAAGGACGAATTGTGAATCCTTTACGCTGACTCGAACGTTTCTAGGTGCTGACCAACCGACAGAACCTGTTAGACACATCATTATAAACATTAAGTGCATTTAATATGATCACATGAACGAGAAGCCAATTGATGTTCCTATCGAATGCAACCCTTATTCTGATTAACTAATTGCGATAATACCTGATTAACTAAATGTGATAATACTTGTATAATACACAAATGTTAGGAATTTGATGTTTAATGTCACGTTTTGAGGATTATTGTTAAATAACACGATTTGTAATTTTAATTTATTCTTATGATGGCATCATACAATAAGTTGTGCATATACGTTACAATTTGTTTTCTGCATTTGACAAAAAAACTTCTTAGTTTATTATATCTAAGCAAACCAATGCTTACGACTCTCACTATCTGAAATTAATCTAGCAGTATTTATAAAGCATCTAAGTAGAAAACTAAGAATTTTCTTAAAACCAAACAAATTCCTTAACAGTATCAGCTGAATAATATAGTCGAGATTATTAACTGTTTACATTGTGTTGATGTATTAAGTAGAGAGTTACTATTACCACTTAAGGAAACATAGATTAGTTTTCGATTTGCAGGAAATAAACGCATCGCATATTTTTAACTTAAGTCAACGTATTTAAGTTTTCCACTAAGATGTTTTATAAATATAGGCACTGACCTAGTCAATCTTCATCTTTGGAATTGAATTTATAAGCATGTGTACATTAATTTTTAGTAAGTATAAGTATCTTATTTCTCCATAGTAGAGTAAAACAACAACTATACGTTTCTTGGCATTACCACATGATCAACGTAAGTACTTACATGTATAACATTCGACTAGTGTACACTGTATCTGGTTTGAATTGTCATTGTATTGTGTGGTGTTCGTTTGTTATTTTCTAATCACCTGGCTCTTGCTTCGTTTTAGTTGGACTGACTGAGGCGGCAGACCTTCGGGCTTGGATGCCATGTTTTTGTTGTTGCTAGGTTTTGGCGTTGGGCATTATCTGCGCCTTTTTGTTATTGCGACAGTTGTTATGTTTGGCACGCCTGCACGTTTTCACGTTGTGCATGTGACTTTTTGTTTCATCTGTCCTTTTGTGTCCTACTGTTTCTGTTGGGTGTTGATCCTGTCCGTAGTTTCGTATTTTTGTTAATATTATTAAAATATAGGGTTATTCCAATGTTTAGCTCCGATTCCACTAAAAGTGGAGTTTTTTAATCTTAAAGAATCAACAATATGTCATAATTTCTCTACGGAACTTGGAGGTTTTTTTGCATTCACTATTTGTCCTCTTTCTGATTCGTTTGCGCTATACGTACACTGTACCCTATCCGATACGTTCATATTAAGTTAATATTCAGCTGTAGAGTTATGAATGTAGTTTTTGTTGCTAGTTTTGTCATTTCCTTGCGCCATTTCATCCATTATCGTAAAACGTGGTTATTTCTACATGGGCATAATACTTGTTTTAAAGTAGGTCATTCAGCGCTGAGGCGTTCAGCTTATTACAGCCAGATTCAAATAATCGACCCAATTTTGAAAATTAAAATTTGAGAAAATGACATCAAGACTTATCAACAACAATATAAGATCTGGAAGGTTTAGCACTTCGACAGTAATAATACATACTATGGCTCACAACAGTTTTATGGTTAACCGACAATCTTCCCATGATTTAAAGCAGGCGAATCGTGGTTACGGAAGAAAACTATACGTAGGTCAGGGCATATTGATATATCCTAGAAGTAAAATACAAACAGCATTTTCTTTAATTTACTTTGTACTTACTTCTGCATACGCATAACATTAAGGCTGTGCAAAATTTATGTCTTTAGACACAAAATCGATTTGAAAAATGACATGATAAAAACCTTTTTGAAAATTGTGATTTGATACGTTTTCAAACCAATAGACTACGTTTTTAATTTCAAACACATTACCCATCTTGAAGGAGTTAAACAATAAAAATGATAAAGAGAAGTTTGCTGTTCCACTAATAGTACCATACATATTTGTTGAATTCCATATCTGATTACACTATTTAAGATCTACGTTTCCCTCCACATGGTTACGGAGGAAACCTAAGTTATCTATGTTTTAATTATTTTTATTTTGTCTCTTTAAGACTGTGTATTTTTTCATTTTTCATCATTGTTTGTGCTTCTAATGACGTTGCCCAATTCTACACATGACAAACATATGCGCAATATCACTTATCTGTTTATGTAGCTCATATACATTATTTATAAAGAACTACTGTTTAAAATTGTACTGCCCATAGTAACGACTGCCAAGAACTTTGAAAGAATTGTGTTTAATTCAGAGAACGTGCTGATATACGAGGGTCGTTCATTTAATACCCGGACGATCGATATTCCTGGGAAACTAGTTGACCGATATTGATGAAAACGTACAGGAATACATTCACACCATTCCTTAATTCACATACTAAATTTCAACTTGTTGTTTACATAATATTAGTGTTTAAATAAGTACATGTAACGCGAGTCGGCCAAAGTCGACGTCAAAATATTGTGACGTAACGCCATTTTCGCTCCTAAATGTGACACTTTTTCTCTGTTCGATCTTCGTTTTGGAGCCATAAAGTCACGCGAGCACACACATTTACCATTTTAAGATGTTCGATAGTGATGTTAAATGATGTATCGACGATAATTTTGCATGGTTCCGTAATTACTATAGTAGTAATCTTCAAGTAGTGTTTACCCCTCCACAGGTGTTTAACCGACGACAATTTCCTGTTTCTGACGTTAGATTGGCCCGTCCTCGGATCATCGCGAGGTGATCCTTGTAATCATGGAACCCTTTATAAGCAGAAATCCACCGATCCGAATATTGCCAAAAGGCTTGTCTAAAATAAATTCCTTAGTTTCATAGGTGCATGACTAAAACGTTTACGAAATTGTATCATAATCGTTATTTGCCTAATACATTCGATTTCTTTGCGATATTAACGGAAACACGCCCACTGTCACTAAACAGTGCTTCACGCACAGTAACAGTACAGAAATGATATCAAACGTTATATAACATAACGTAGATGTAACCATAACGTTATATGATGTTTTCCGTTGAAAATAGACAACTATACCACATACCCTGTCATATAAACACTACATTTCACTGAAAACTGGGGTTGGGCCGGGTAGCACTTAGTTGGGTTACTATAGTAACCGCAATTTGTGTTCGGTTGGATACAATTATTTCAAGTTTTGTCGAATTATCAAGTTGGTAGGTACGTTTTATTAAACGAAAATTTATTACAATTGCATGTTTCAATCAAGCGCTATGGCGATCGTCCGGGTATTAAATGAACGACCCTCGTAATGATCTATTAACACAATCAGTTAACAACTTTTAAGCGAAATGGACAGTTGACTTACACAATATTTGACTGTCAAGTGGTTATGTCGGAAAATATGAGTAATGACAGAAACATACAGGGTTGTGTGCAATGTTAATGATCTTACAAGACTTAATAAACTACTTTCATCTATAGCAATCGTACATGTACACGTATAATAGCTGTTTGGTCTAATATCAAGCATTTAACATTCGGATTCAACCGAAACTTTTTTTAAAATTATTATTTGTGTGGTCGTATTCTTGCCAACAATTGATTTATGTGGGTTTAATAAAATACATTAATAAAAAAATGCTACCTGGAGTTTGCATAAACAAATTTATCACGCGTGACTTTCACAATAAACAAGACTTCGTACAAACTCCAAATACAAATCTCGTACTGACAAGCTTTATTTTATTTGTATTAGACATAAATAAATGTTGAAGTCAATGTGTTATCTTGAACTTTTTAAAAAGCTCGCGAATGATACAGAGCGTCATGTATAATCTATGTACAACATCATTCATGTTTTTCTATCCGTCCAGCTTAAAACACCAGACCGTGGGATTTTGCATTACACCAATGTTGTCATTTCTTCTAATTTGCGTTGAATCTGATGCTACAAACCCTGGTCTTGTGATCAAATATCCGTCTCACGATAGTCGAAATTATTTAAATCATATCACTAACTTAGTGTCTCTCAGACAAGTAATGTGAACAAGTGAAAGGACGAACGTATGTTTTTATGTTTTCTGCGCTCGGCTGGTTAAGATAAATGCTGCCTTCCCTGTCCGACTTAATATTATCATTTTAGTGTGCATTGTACATAGAATAATATGTGCTCCATATCGATTGGTTGAATAGTAAAAGAGTATCATTTTTCAAGACAAACATCAACATCATTGTTACTGCAGTGGAGATTCACTATAATCAATAATTGGACTCAAATCGATACAAACACCAATTCGCTTAGCCCCAATCTTTACCGGCTGTGCAAAAGTATTACTTGTTCAAATGTACTTGGGATAATATGTGCCTTAGATTGGCTCAATGAAGTTTAAAAGGGCATTATTTTGGAGAAAAAATTAAACAACGTAAATTTTCAAAATTCAAATAATAACAATACAAATTCGCTATTATATTAAAGCCCAATGGTTTGCCGCCTTTGCAAAAGTATTACTTGTTTTAAAAGTCGTGTTTCGGACCGGCGTAGACCATTGGCTCTTGAAACCGTCTCTGGTGACTCGAACACTGAACTGGTACGTTGTATCGGCCTGCAGTTCATCTATATTTACAACATTTGTTTTAGCTCTCACTTTGGAGTACTTCTGTTGTTTCGGTAATGGCGTATATCTGTTCAAATATACATATTACACAAGATAAGCTAAATTGAGTTTACGTTGATTCGATCGTCTTTGATGAATCTGTACATGGTATATCAAACCTGTTTTATTTATGAAGAACACATTTATGACAATAATTTTGGAAATTCATAACAGTTTTGCTAAGCTAGTTTAAAAAATTCATATATCTTTTGGAAAACCCCTAATAGAAAATAGCATTACAGACACAGTTTGTCTTCTAGCTTGGAAAATATAGTATTCAAGTTAACTTGCATATCTGGAATTGTATAGTTTATTTAGATTGTGCAGGTTTTTTGTTTTGTTAGTACATGTATATTTTTTTAGATAATACAAAATTGCATTTTGGACAAAAATATATTCATCAAATATGATTTTAGTGTCCACCACGTACGGAATTAACAAAGGTAGACCCATCAACCCTAAATGCTCGCTCCGACGAACAACAAAACAATATCAAATTGCCTTTGATGGAGGACATCATTCTAGCTTAATGGTACATTTGACGGTTTTAAGATCTACGTCTCATGAGTTACGTTTACACTGTTACGAGCTACGAGTCACATTTCTCTCAAAGATTGGTGATTATTTAAGTTAAGAGGTGTATGTAACTCATCTGCTGTATTTAAGTGACGAAGACGTTTTGTTTGGCACAGGAGGACACAGGAACACAATACAGCAGACCGACCACAGGGGGACACAGGAACACAATACAGCAGACCGACCACAGGATGACAGGGGAACACAATACAGCAGACCGACCACAGGAGGACAGGGGAACACAATACAGCAGACCGACCACAGGAGGACACGGGAACACAATACAGCAGACCGACCACAGGGGGACACGGGAACACAATACAGCAGACCGACCACAGGAGGACACGGGAACACAATACAGCAGACCGACCTAAGGAGAACACGGGAACACAATACAGCAGACGGACCACAGGAGGACACGGAAACACAATACAGCAGACCAACCACAGGAGGACACGGGAACACAATACAGCAGACTGACCACAGGAGGACATGTGAACACAATACAGCAGACCGACCACAGGAGAACACGGGAACACAATACAGCAGACCGACCACAGAAGGACAGGGGAACACAATACAGCAGACCGACCACAGGAGGACACGGGAACACAATACAGCAGACCGACCACAGGAGGACAGGGGAAAACAATACAGCAGACTGACCACATGAGGACACGGAAACACAATACAGCAGACCGACAATAGGAAGACACGGGAACACAATACAGCAGACCGACCACAGGAGGACAGGGGAACACAATACAGCAGACTGACCACAGGAGGACACGGGAATACAATACAGCAGACCGACCACAGGAGGACAGGGGAAAACAATACAGCAGACTGACCACATGAGGACACGGAAACACAATACAGCAGACCGACCACAGGAGGACACGGGAACACAATACAGCAGACCGACCACAGGAGGACACGGGAACTCAATACAGCAGACCGACCACAGGAGGACAGGGGAAAACAATACAGCAGACTGACCACATGAGGACACGGAAACACAATACAGCAGACCGACAATAGGAAGACACGGGAACACAATACAGCAGACCGACCACAGGAGGACAGGGGAACACAATACAGCAGACTGACCACAGGAGGACACGGGAATACAATACAGCAGACCGACCACAGGAGGACAGGGAACAAAATACAGCCGACCGACCACAGGAGGACACGGGAACACAACCCAGCAGACCGACCACAGGGGACAGGGTAACACAATACAGCAGACCGACCACAGGGGGACACGGGAGAACACAATACAGCAGACCGACCGCAGGAGGACAGGGGAACACAATACAGCAGACCGACCACAGGAGAACACGGGAACACAATACAGCGGACCGAACACAGGACGACACGGGAACACAATACAGCAGACCGACCACAGGGGGACACGGGAACACAATACAGCAGACCGAACCCAGGAGAACACGGGAACACCACCCAGCAGACCGACCACAGGAGGACAGGGGAACACAATACAGCAGACCGACCACAGGATGACAGGGGAACACAATACAGCTGACCGACCACAGGAGGACAGGGGAACACAATACAGCAGACCGACACACAGGACGACAGGGGAACACAATACAGCAGACCGACCACAGGAGAACACGGGAACACAATACAGCAGACCGACCACAGGAGGACACGGGAACTCAATACAGCAGACCGACCATAGGAAGACACGGGAACACAATACTGCAGACTGACCACAGGAGGACAGGGGAAAACAATACAGCAGCCTGACCACATGAGGACACGGAAACACAATACAGCAGACCGACCATAGGAAGACACGGGAACACAATACTGCAGACCGACCACAGGAAGACACGGGAACACAATACAGCAGACCGACACACAGGACGACAGGGGAACACAATACAGCAGACCGACCACAGGAGAACACGGGAACACAATACAGCAGACCGACCACAGGAGGACACGGAAACTCAATACAGCAGACCGACCACAGGAGGACAGGGGAAAACAATACAGCAGACTGACCACATGAGGACACGGAAACACAATACAGCAGACCGACCATAGGAAGACACGGGAACACAATACTGCAGACTGACCACAGGAGGACAGGGGAACACAATACAGCAGACGGACCACATGAGGACAGGGGAACACAATACAGCAGACTTACCACATGAGGACAGGGGAACACAATACAACAGAACGACACACAGGAGGACAGGGAAACACAATACAGCAGACCGACCACAGGATGACACGGGAATACAATAAAGTAGACTGACCACAGGAGGACAGGGAACAAAATACAGCAGACCGACCACATGAGGACACGGGAACACAACCCAGCAGACCGACCACAGGGGACAGGGTAACACAATACAGCAGACCGACCACAGGGGGACACGGGAGAACACAATACAGCAGACCGACCACAGGAGGACAGGGGAACACAATACAGCAGACCGACCACAGGAGGACACGGGAACACAATACAGCGGACCGAACACAGGACGACACGGGAACACATACAGCAGACCGACCACAGGGGGACACGGGAACACAATACAGCAGACCGACCACAGGGGGACACGGGAACACAATACAGCAGACCGACCACAGGATGACAGGGGAACACAATACAGCAGACCGACACACAGGACGACAGGGAAACACAATACAGCAGACCGACCACAGGAGGACACGGGAACACAATACAGCAGACCGACCACAGGAGGACACGGGAACACAATACGGCAGACCGACCACAGGAAGACAGGGGAACACAATACAGCAGACCGACCACAGGAGGACACGGGAACACAATACAGCAGACCGACCACAGGAAGACAGGGGAACACAATACAGCAGACCGAACACAGGAGGACACGGGAACACAATACAGCAGACCGACCACAGGAGGACACAGGAACACAATACAGCAGACCGACCACAGGAAGACAGGGGAACACAATACAGCAGACCGACCACAGGAGGACACGGGAACACAATACAGCAGACCGACCACAGGAGGACACGGGAACACAATACAGCAGACCGACCACAGGAGGACACGGGAACACAATACAGCAGAACGACCACAGGAGGACACGGGAACACAATACAGCAGACCGACCACAGGAGGACACAGGAACACAATACAGCAGACCGACCACAGGAAGACAGGGGAACACAATACAGCAGGCCGACCACAGGAGGACACGGGAACACAATACAGCAGACCGACCAAAGGAGGACACGGGAACACAATACAGCAGACCGACCACAGGAGGACAGGGGAACACAATACAGCGGACCGAACACAGGAGGACACGGGAACACAATACAGCAGACCGAACACAGGAGACCACGGGAACACAATAGAGCGGACCGAACACAGGAGGACAGGGGAACACAATACAGCAGACCGACCACAGGGGGACACGGGAACACAATACAGCAGACGGAACACAGGAGAACACGGGAACACAACCCAGCAGACCGACCACAGGATGACAGGGGAACACAATACAGCAGACCGACCACAGGAGGACACGGGAACACAATACAGCAGACCGACACACAGGACGACAGGGGAACACAATACAGCAGACCGACCACAGGAGGACAGGGGAACACAATACAGCAGACCGACCACAGGAGGTCAGGGGAACACAATACCACAGACCGAACACAGGAGGACAGGGGAACACAACCCAGCAGACCGACCACAGGAGGACAGGGGAACACAATATAGCAGACCGACGACAGGAGGACACGGGAACACAATACAGCAGACTTACCACATGAGGACAGGGGAACACAATACAACAGACCGACACACAGGAGGACAGGGGAACACAATACAGCAGACCGACCACAGGAGGACACGGGAATACAATACAGCAGACCGACCACAGGAGGACAGGGAACAAAATACAGCAGACCGACCACAGGAGGACACGGGAACACAACCCAGCAGACCGACCACAGGGGGACACGGGAGAACACAATACAGCAGACCGACCACAGGAGGACAGGGGAACACAATACAGCCGACCGACCACAGGAGGAGACGGGAACACAATACAGCGGACCGAACACAGGATGACAGGGGAACACAATACAGCAGACCGACCACAGGAGGACAGGGGAAACCAATACAGCAGACCGACACACAGGACGCGGGGAACACAATACAGCAGACCGACCACAGGAGGACACGGGAACACAATACAGCAGACCGAACACAGGAGGACAGGGGAACACAACCCAGCAGACCGACCACAGGAGGACATGGGAAGACATTACAGCAGACCAAACACAGGAGGTCAGGGCAACATAATACAGCAGATCAACCACAGGAGGACACGGGGACACAATGCAGCAATCCGACCACAGGAGAACACAGGAGGACACGGGCACACAATACAGCAGACCGACCACAGGAGAACACGGGAACACAATACCGCAGACCGATCACAGGAGGACACAGGAACACAATACAGCAGACCGACCACAGGAAGACAGGGGAACACAATACAGCTGACCGACCACAGGAGGACACGGGTACACAATACAGCAGACCGAACACAGGAGGACACGGGAACACAATACAGCAGACCAACCACAGAAGGACACGGGAACACAATACAGCAGACCAACCACAGAAGGACACGGGAACACTATACAACCGACCGACCACAGAAGGACACGGGAACACTATACAGCAGACCGACACAGCTAAGGAAAAACTTACGGCAGATAGTTTCCAACCCTATCGGCACAAATCTTCAAGTCGTTCATTTTGAAAACAAAACAACATGTAATGCATTTTGGTAGTATATAAAGAAATGTATTATCTGAAAGATTGAGAAGTGTACACAGATACATGTGTACCTGATCGTGTAGTATCTATCATCTCTAACTTCCTGCTTCCTATTTAGATCAGCATCGACCCAGGTTACATGAACTGAATGAGGTGACACTACTTGTGCCAGTACTTCTCTTACAGTCAACACTGGTAAAACAGGATTCTCTTCTGTAATTAACAAAATACTGTATAATCATTTATTTCCAACTTGACAATGTTTCGTAGTCTTGTTGAAAAAGACCATTTCGTTGGGACGAAAATTCAAGGATTTCTGATTTTATGAAAAATGACAAAGACAAAAATATCCGACATTCAAATTTCAAGCAGATATAATGATTGTAACCCCCCCCCCCCCCCCCCCGAAAAAAACAGTGTTTTCGGAAATGGAAACAAGTATGGCAGCCACTGTAAACTTAACAAATTCAATAATGATAAATGTTCATTGGGGTTTTAATTTTCGTGGATGAGGTCATTCACGACATCCATAAAATTAAAATCCCACTAATATTAATTATTGTACAGTACTCGTTTTTATAGAATGTCATGTTTAGAAGCTATTCAGCCTTTTGTGCAGCACTATTGTGGATGCTGATAATGTGATTGTTGTTCTATCTTTTAGCCGATACATTGTAGAACATTATGTAACTATACTGGGGGTCACTCTTAATTGGACCATTTGCATACTCGAGAGAAGCATGTTGCAAGCAGATTAATCACCCATACATGGGGGGCATATTTTTTATCTGATTTAATCAAGACATAACACGCTTTGTTGTGAATATTAGTTATACGAGGGGTGTTCGAAAAGAAATGCAATTTACTCTATAACTTTTTATTGACATAACCATTTACAATGAAACTCACAGAAAACCTTCAATGAACTCTCCTTTACACATTGCATACACATTTAACCTTTAAATTCAATATAAAAGGTATGGTTTATCATCTGCAAAAGGTACTACACTCATGCACTGTAATTTGGCTGACCACATAGGTTTCCTGAAACCGTACCTATGATCTTCTGCATGCAATTTAAGTCTAGGAACTTAACATTATTCGCATACATGTATGATTAGGTCTACATAATAGACTTGGTGATAAAATATTCTCATGTGTATTATGTTTAAACACGACTTTACAGTATAATCCCTGTGCGAAGAGGCATGTTCATGAGAAACGTGCATATGGTCTATTCCATAAACAATTTGACGCTATGTGAAAAATAAGTTTTCCATGCACACAATATCTACAGAACCTTCTTGTAACATATTTGTCCATTGGTTCTGGTTTTTTAATTGCAAGCCCTTTGTGGATAAAGAAAATCAAATGAATCATTTCCATCAGTGACTTAGTGTGTTTTACAATTACGGATTTCTTAGAATTTCTGCAAGCACATATATGATGTTTCCGCCTCATTCTTGGTTAATGATAGTGAGCGTATGTCCCTTCCTGTATTATACTACGTAAAAACTTCTCTTGAAAGTACTGAGGGTATAACTTTAATATTTTCTTGGCATTAAAAATGATATGACGTTTTGGGCACCTGCACGTAATGAGCATGGTATCAAGTGGGTACAACTGTTGTTAACTTCAAGAATTTTCTTCCAAATGAAGTGAAATTGGGATAAACTCGAGATTGTACGAGCAGCAAACAGTCCAACTTTTAATATTGCAGCTTTATATCATACTTTTTATCAATGTTGAGTCTGATTGTTGTTGTTTTCAGTTGACCACATTTGTTGTTTTGCTTTCAGATGCTATTGACCTACTTTAAACATTTAATAAAAGTGTTACAATGCTGAAAGACACATTGCGATGTCCTTTTATCTAAAAAAAAGTTCACCATGTGTACATTTATCACTTAAATTAAGTTTAGACCTTTCTTTGATATAAGGCATAACTTCAGTCAGTTTGACGATACGTTTTTCGAACGTCTTTTAGCTTAGTATAAATTAGTAAGTGTTTATTAAACATACATTATGACCAATCTAATGCATGGATTTCAACCAAATTTTACCCAAGTGCAGACAATGGGCTAATGGGTACACATGCCAAGTTTGAAGCACCCCCTAAACTACCAAGATATGAATGGAATTGCATTTCTTTTCGAACACCCCTTGTATGAAGTAATGGATATATTGTGATCATTGACATGCCACAAACATTGGGAATTGCTACGTGTGATTTTGTTCCGTGGTATTTCTGTTTTTGGTGCTCGGCTGTTTCAGTTGAAATTGCCAGTCGTAATTGACTGTAGAATCAGAGTATACCGGTATAATGCATTAATTGAAAGTGAATGTGCACAAGACTGAACAAAATTGACGTCCAAAATTTATTTCATTTGTATTTGTAAGCAAAGGCTAGTGTTTTCAGCGGTAGTACATACTTGTAACTAAAAATATTGATTTAAAACAATTGATCGGCAAATTAAGTGCATGCATTAACTAACCTTTAGTACTTTTGACTGGAAGCCCGATCCTGATACAGTCTGTTCCATCATGTGGTAATTGGTCACACCGCGGTAGTACAGGACCTGTAATATATATCTAATAGAATGAGCCTCCACGATAGCCTATAGGTTCAGTGTCCGCTTCGAGTGCAATAAACATACTATATGTTTTCGTCAAATAAAACATTGAAGTTGAAGTTGAAGTGTGGTTGTACCCAGTTTCGACAAAATTGTAGTCCATTTAAGAAATGTATTCTTATTTTAAGATAACATGTTAAAATCGTGAATGATTGTCTTCAGAGGAAAGCAGCTTTCACTAACTTGCACAACCCCTGGTATTTTCTAAACCAGGGTACTTTTCAGTAATTGGTCACCGTAGCAACGTAGGAAATTATTTCAACATTGTTCTCTTAGCATTTTCAGTTTTTTCCCGAAACCGACTCAACTGCCAGAAGACATCTTGCACAAATATAATACACGCCATGGATACATGTAGTACTCTACCTCGACTGCTTGTTCGTCGTGGATTTCTCGCTAAAATCGGTCAAAGAATATACTTACGATTATTTTTAGCGTTGTATTGACAGATTTGTACTAATTGCGCTTTTAGCCAACAGTTAAGTCACATACCACGTGGTTTGTCCATACTGTGCAAACAGCTTTTTTAAAGACGAAACGAGCAACCTAGCGTTGTTATTAAATTAAGTGCATACTAACCTACATCTAGATGACGTGATGTATGTTTGTACTCATTCATACAGATAGTACTTTCTAGCATCTCACACTCGTCCCTACACATACGGCGTACTGCCGACTTGCTGTCCCGATCACATTGCGGAAAGGCGAAGTGACAGACAGAGGGAATGAAGTACTCCATGCACTGGTTCGACATGACCCTGGAATTGCTAATCACGCTTAAAGCAGCTGAAACAAGAATAGACAATACCGAGTGCACGATATTGTACAACTTATACACAATGGACGTTTAGGTCAGCCGAATGTAATAACCTTGAACTTTATAGGAGTAGGTCGGTCGAATTCTGTAACCTTGTACTCAAAAGTGTGTACATTATGACGACACTTGAATAAAGTTTTTACTTAGAATCTACATTTACTCAAAGTTTGCAAAAAACCTCTCAAGTAATTCGTTTTAATAAAATCGTTAAAATAATGTTGTTGTTTGTTTGCCTGTATCATTGTAGAAAAGCGCATTTTATTACCTACAAGCCTTTCTTCTTTAAGACCCATGTTATGTCTTGTAGTGTTATATATAGATCTGTTACCAATATGTTTTGAGCACACACTGCCGTCATACACTTGACATGTCGGCTGTTGCTCTGTCACGTCGACTGAGGTCACAAAATCTGTCAATTTTAAACTTTTAACAGTTAATATGACGTGCAAATACAATGCTCTAACCGTTGTAAATGCGAATTATACACATATTTTCTCTATTTCATTGATCATATTAATAAAAACAATATTAAACTCAAAATATGTGTTTTATTATTTACATTTCGGGCAACCTCTTAACCTCTTAACGTCTGGTGTAAATCGACCTTGGCTGGTATTTACAAATCATCTTAAGGGAAAGCATAAGATAAAAATGAGCTGCACATATTTTCCAAGAAATAACGAATAACCTATGTTTTCTTTATGACTATAATTGTAGAATCTTACATAATGCTTCTTAACTATGTAAAAAAGTGATAATCTTGATTTTGCTGTTTAGCTGATACACTTAAGAAAATGTTAAGATTTTAAGAACATTCTAAGTTTTCACTTCAGATTCTTTATGAACACCACCCCTGATTTGCAAATGGTTATGGACGGCTTTGACCTGCAGGTTGAATGCTGCGATGTACTTAAACTAAATCCTAGTACATGTACATACAACTGAAAAATATTGATTTTAAAGTACAGATTGGCCAATAAAATGCACGCTTGTACTAACCGTCAGAACTTTTGACCGGAAGACCAATCCTGATACAGTCTTTTCCATCATGTGGTAATTGGTCACACCGCGGTAGTACAGGACCTGTAATTAATATTTACACACAATAGAAATTCAATAATTGTGTTATTCTTTTTAATTATCGTCTTTTGGGAATTGGTTTTTACGCATAACTCAATTTTTAACATTTTTTCTTGCATTCAGTCCTTCGTTCTAAGGGAAATAATCAATATAAAATGTTGTGACGGTATGAACGGCTTTTAACAAAACAGAAAAAGAAGCTCCATGGGAAAAACGAAAAAGCATTTCAGTAGTAGCCTCCACTTCAGTGGAGGCGTCGAGCAGCCGTTCTCCAGGAAAACCTGTCTTTTTGACAACATTACGTATATCACGATAATATAGCGTTAGGTAGACAAGCCTCTTATGAACAGTTTCTATGAATATTAGCAAACTATAATACTATATAACATCCATCCACAAAGTAACTTTTAAAACTAACCATTCCGTCTACTTTTTGAATGACATCGCAAACGTCATTCGAACGTTATTTCACATAACGTTAACAAGCAATTTAAAAAATTTAATACAGTATTTGATAAATTATTGACGTAAACTTTTAAAAAATGGCAGCCCATTTTAGAAATGTATTCTTATTTTAAGATAACATATTAAAATCACGAATGATTGCCATTAGAGGAAAGCAGATATCACTAACTTTCACAACCCCTGGTATTTTCTCAATCTAGGTACTTTTAAGTAATTGGTCACCATAGGAATGTAGGACGTTATTTCAACATAGTCCATTAGAAAATTAAGATATAGTACTATATCATCCAATTCCTAAACAAAGGTCTCCGTTTTTGCCCGAAACTGACACCACTGCATGAAAAGCGATAACAAAATATGTGACATATTGCACACATACGAGTATTACGCTACATGGGTAGCGATAACAAAAGATGTGGCATCTTGCACAAATGCGAGTTTTACGCTGCATGGATAGCGATAACAAAAGATGTGGCATCTTGCACAAATGCGAGTTTTACGCTGCATGGATAGCGATAACAAAAGATGTGACGACATCTTGCACAAATACGAGTATTACGCTGCATGGATAGCGATAACAAAATATGTGACGACATCTTGCACAAATACGAGTATTACGCTGCATGGATAGCGATAACAAAAGATGTGACATCTTGCACAAGTACGAGTATTACGCTGCATGGATAGCTATAGTATAAGATGTGACATCTTGCACAAATACGAGTATTACGCTGCATGGATAGCGATAACAAAATATGTGACGACATCTGGCACAAATACGAGTATTACGCTGCATGGATAGCAATAACAAAAGATGTGACATCTTGCACAAATACGAGTATTACGCTGCATGGATAGCGATAACAAAAGATGTGACATCTTGCTCAAATACGAGTATTACGCTGCATGGATAGCTATAACAAAATATGTGACATCTTGCTCAAATACGATTATTACGCTTCATGGATAGCTATAGCAAAAGATGTGACATCTTGCACAAATACGAGTATTACGCTGCATGGATAGCGATAACAAAAGATGTGACATCTTGCAAAAGTACGAGTATTTCGCTGCATGGATAGCTATAGTATAAGATGTGACATCTTGCACAAATACGAGTATTACGCTGCATGGATAGCTATAGCGTCAGATGTGACATCTTGCACAAGTACGAGTATTACGCTGCATGGATAGCTATAGCATAAAATGTGACACCTTGCACAAGTACGAGTATTACGCTGCATGGATAGCTATAGCATAAGATGTGACATCTTGCACAAGTAAGAGTATTACGCCGCATGTATAGTACTCGACCTCTGCTTGATCGTCGAAGATGTATCGCTAAATCGGCCAAAGATAAAAATGATTTATTTATTTTTAACTTTGTATTAACATATTTGTTTTTGCGCTTTTAGCCAAAAAATAGGTCTAATACAACGTGGTTTGTCCATACTGTGTATTCAGTTTTTTTTAAAAGATCAAACGAGCACTGCACACTCAAATTTAGCAACTAATCGTTGTTATTAAATTTAGTGCATACTCACCTACAACCTGATTATGTGATGCTAGTTTGTACTCATTCATACAGATAGTACTTTCTAGCATCTCACACTCGTCCCTACACATACGCCGTACTGTCGACTTGCTGTCCTGATCACATTGCGGAAAGGCGAAGTGACAGACAGAAGGAATGAAGTACTCCATGCACTGGTTCGACATGACCCTGGAATTGCTAATCACGCTTAAAGCAGCTGAAACAAGAATAGACAATACCGAGTGCACGATATTGTACAACTTATACACAATGGACGTTTAGGTCAGCCGAATGTAATAACCTTGAACTTTATAGGAGTAGGGTCGGTCGAATTCTGTAACCTTGTACTCAAAAGTGTGTACATTATGACGACACTTGAATAAATATTTTACTAAGAATCTACATTTACTCAAAGTTTGCAAAAAAACCTCTCAAGTAATTCGTTTTAATAAAATCGTTAAAATAATGTTGTTGTTTGTTTGCCTGTATCATTGTAGAAAAGCGCATTTTATTACCTACAAGCCTTTCTTCTTTAAGACCCATGTTATGTCTTGTAGTGTTATATATAGATCTGTTACCAATATGTTTTGAGCACACACTGCCGTCATACACTTGACATGTCGGCTGTTGCTCTGTCACGTCGACTGAGGTCACAAAATCTGTCAATTTTAAACTTTTAACAGTTAATATGACGTGCAGATACAATGCTCTAATCGTTGTAAATGCGAATTATTCACATATTTTCTCTATTTCATTGATCATATTAATAAAAACAATATTAAACTCAAAATATGTGTTTTATTATTTACATTTCGGGCAACCTCTTAACCTTTTAACGTCTGGTGTAAATCGACCTTGGCTGGTATTTACAAATCATCTTAAGGGAAAGCATAAGATAAAAATGAGCTGCACATATTTCCCAAGAAATAGCGAATAACCTATGTTTTCTTTATGATTATAATTGTAGAATCTTACATAATGCTTCTTAACTATGTAAAAAAGTGATAATCTTGATTTTGCTGTTTAGCTGATACACTTAAGAAAATGTTAAGATTTTAAGAACATTCTAAGTTTTCACTTCAGATGCTTTATGAACACCACCCCTGATTTTCATATGTTTATGGACGGCTTTGCCCTGCAGGTTGAATGCTGCGATGTACTTAAACTAAATCCTAGTACATGTGCATACAACTGAAAAATATTGATTTTTAAGTACAGATTGGCCAATAAAATGCACGTTTGTACTAACCGTCAGAACTTTTGACCGGAAGACCAATCCTGATACAGTCTTTTCCGTCAAGTGGTAATTGGTCACACCGCGGTAGTACAGGACCTGTAATTAATATTTACACACAATAGAAATTCAATCATTTTGTTATTCTTTTTAATTATCGTCTTATGGGAATTGGTTTTTACGAATAACTAAATTTTTAACATTTTTTCTTGCATTCAGTCCTTCATTTTAAGGGAAATAATCAGTATAAAATATTGTGACGGTATAAACGGCTTTTAACAAAACAGAAAAAAGAAGCTCCATGGGAAAAACGAAAAATCATTTCAGTGGTAGCCTTCACTTCAGTGAAGGCGACGATCAGCCGTTCTCCAGGAAAACCTGTCTTTTTGACAACATTACGTATATCACGATAATATAGCGTTAGGTAGACAAGCCTCTTATGAACAGTTTCTATGAATATAAGCAAACTATAATACTATATAACATCCATCCACAAAGTAACTTTTAAAACTAACCATTCCGTCTACTTTTTGAATGACATCGCAAACGTCATTCGAACGTTATTTCACATAACGTTAACAAGCAATTTACAAAATTTAATACAGTATTTGATAAATTATTGACGTAAACTTTTAAAACATGGCAGCCCATTTTAGAAATGTATTCTTATTTTAAGATAACATATTAAAATCGTGAATGATTGCCATTAGAGGAAAGCAGATATCACTAACTTTCACAACCCCTGGTATTTTCTCAATCTGGGTACTTTTTAGTAATTGGTCACCATAGGAATGTAGGACGTTATTTCAACATAGTTCATTAGAAAATTAAGATATAGTACTATATCATCCAATTCCTAAACAAAGGTCTCCGTTTTTGCCCGAAACTGACTCCACTGCATGAATAGCGATAACAAAATATGTGACATATTGCACACATACGAGTATTACGCTGCATGGATAGCGATAACAAAAGATGTGACATCTTGCACAAATGCGAGTATTACGCTGCATGGATAGCGATAACAAAAGATGTGACATCTTGCACAAATACGAGTATTACGCTGCATGGACAGCGATAATAAAAGATGTGATATCTTGCACAAATACGAGTATTACGCTGCATGGATAGCGATAACAAAAGATGTGACATATTGCACAAATACGAGTATTACGCTGCATGGATAGCGATAACAAAAGATGTGACATATTGCAAAAATACGAGTATTACGCTGCATGGATAGATATAGCATACGATGTGACATCTTGCACAAGTACGAGTATTACGCTCCATGTATAGTATTCGACCTCTGCTTGATCGTCGAAGATGTATCGCTAAATCGGCCAAAGAATAAAAATGATTTATATATTTTTAACTTTGTATTAACATAAGTATTTGTTCTTGCGCTTTTAGCCAAAAATTAAGTCACAAACAACGTGGTTTGTCCATACTGTGTATTCAGTTTTTTTAAAAGATCAAACAAGCACTGCATACTCAAATTTAGCAACTAATCGTTGTTATTAAATTTAGTGCATACTAACCTACAACTTGATTATGTGATGCTAGTTTGTACTCATTCATACAGATAGTACTTTCTAGCATCTCACACTCGTCCCTACACATACGCCGTACTGCCGACTTGCTGTCCCGATCACATTGCGGAAAGGCGAAGTGACAGACAGAGGGAATGAAGTACTTCATGCACTGGTCCGACATGACCCTGGAATTGCTAATCACGCTCAAAGCAGCTGAAACAAGAATAGACAATACCGAGTGCACGATATTGTACAACTTATACACAATGGACATTTAGGTCAGCCGAATGTGATAACCTTGAACTTCATTGGAGTAGGTCGGTCGACTGCTGTAACATTGTACTTAAATGTGTGAACATTATAACAACACTTGATTAAATCCTTTACAATATACTAAAAATCTACATTTACGCAAAAGTTGCATAAATTCTCTCCAACAATTCGTGTTAATACAACATTTAAAACAATGCTGTTATTTGTTTGCCTGTATCATTGTAGAAAAGCGCATTTTATTACCTACAAGCCTTTCTTCTTTAAGACCGATGTCATGTCTTGTTGTGTTATATATAGAAGTGTTACCAGTATGTTTTGAGCACACACTGCCTTCATATACTTGACATGTCGGCTGTTGCTCCGTCACTTCGACTGACGTCACACAAGCTGTAAGTTGTATACTTAAAACAGTCAATATGGCGTACAAATACAATATCATAACCGTTGTAAATGTGAACTATACACATGACTGTGTTCTCTATTTCATTAATTCTACTGTATAAATAATACGGATTTAGCTTAAACTAATAACTATTTATATTACTATCATTTTTGGGCAATATATCAGTCTCCATTGATTCTATTCTAGCGAGTTCAAACTTAACATTATATAACCTCCCCACACATGGCGGAAATTGACCTTGTATTCAAATGTTCATGAAAGGAAGGGTTTTACCTGTCAGTTGAATAAACTAAATATAGATATAAATTTCACCACAATACATTAAAGTAACCAAGTTGAACGCAGATTATTCTTTCGTAGGTGCTATATACTCAAGGGCAACACTTTCCGAAAGGCAAGAAAACACATGTTGTTGGCAATTCAAATTAATTGGAAAGAAATATCATAATATAAGTTACATTAACATCCGCTGATATAAAAGCTAACATCGAAAGCAGCTTATAAGTTCGTAATCGGTCTACTTAAGGACAGCCGCTTGACAGAAGTCAACACACGTAATTAAATTGGTGTACCATTTCAAACTAATTGGAAACGCATATCATAGTAACACACTCATTAATATAAGTATAGAGTCTAGACATCCGCTAAGGCACTTACCCTTACACTGTTCCAGATTACCCACTGTGTCCATTAAACGATCTAGTTTATCTACGAAGAAATAAAAAGTATTTTTTATAGTTATATCCTATAGCTCGTTCAAACATTTTGTGCTCTATTTTCCCCCAGTTTTAACACATTGGCTAAACCATCTGTAAGTAGAACTAATTTTATGACAGGGCAACTGGAAATATCTTCCCTTGGTGCAGCAACACCTAGGTGACAATACTAGCAACATTTTTTAAACAAGAGGGCCCAAAGGACCTTAGATCGCTCGCACGCCTGTCATAGTAGTTCATGCAGACACATACGAGGGTCGTTCATTTAATACCCGGACGATCTTCATAGCGCTTGATTGGAACGTGCAATTGTAATATATTTTCGTTTAATAAGACTTACTCACCAATTTGATACTTTGACAAAACTTGGTATAATTTCATCCAACCAAACACAAACTGTGGTTACTATAGTAACCCAACTAAGGGCTACCCGGTCCAGCCCAAGTTTTCACTGAAATGTAGAGTGTTGATGTGGCAGGTTGCGTGGTATAGTTGCGTATTTTGAACGGAAAACATCATATAACATTATGTCTACATCTTCGTTATGTTATATACTGTTACTGTACGTGAATCGCTGTTTAGTGACAACGGGCGTGTTTCCGTTAATATCGCAATGAAATCGAATGTGTTTGGGGAAAAAAACGATTATGATACAATGTCGTAAAAGTATTGGTCATACACCTGAGAACCGAGGCCGGGCCAATCTAACGTCAGAAACAAAAGGGGTCGTCGGTAAAACACCTGTTGGAGGGGTAAACACCACTTGGAGAATAACAACAATAGTAATGCGAAACTATGATGGATACAGCATTTAATATCACTACTGAACATCTTAAAATGGTAAATGTGTGTGCTCGCGTGACTTTATGGCTCCAAAACAATGATCAAATAAAGAAAACGAAAATGGCGTAACGTCACAATATTCTGACTTCGAGACTTGGGCCGACTCGCGTTACATGTACTGATTAAAACACTCATATTATTTAAACCCTTCGCTAGACAGATAAGCTGTCTGCAAGTGGCTGCTTAAAATTCTGACGGTCCAGCCACTACAGACAGACACTAACTCGACAAAAACACGGTTGGAGATTGCGCACGTTTTTTAGCGCACTTTCAGCTCTTAAAAAATATATGAAAACGTCAAACCACTATGAAATATATAGCATGTATACGAAGAATGAACCTTTATCTCGCAATAGACACCGATAACATTTTAAAAATGCACAGCAACGTGTCCATCCGACAACTTAAACACGACTTTATCGCAATTATTACCTCAATTTCAGCCATCGTTCTTGTTGTTATTGTTTGCGTCTAACGTCATTCGCTTATCGACCAATCAGAATACTCAAAAATTGGCGCCTCGATTTCTAACAAACGGACACAGTAAAAAAATTAATCGAGTCGAACCATAAAATGAGCTCGATTAAAGCTAAAACACAGAAAATTAACGACCGGGTATTAAATGAACGACCCTCGTATGGTGACCTAAGAAACCATTTACAACTCCAAATGATCAAGTAAATGCTGCCTCTATTGCATGTACAACGTTTCCATGTTGTCGTAATCAGCAACCTTATTATTTACATCAGATAATCCATATTAACAGATAAGCCAGGATTATATACAGTTTATACAGTTTGTTTCAGAATTTAAGGCATAATGCCCATGGATCATGTTAACAACAATACAACAATGTATATTTACACAATTATATAAATACGCATACAAGACAAGCACATCAATACAAACACACACACATCCACACGCATACCCACGCACGCACACTCACACACACACGCGCACACCCACGCATACCTCTCATGTATACACATATAAATTAAATACTAATGTACATTCAAACACTTTACATGAAAAATATTCAAAATATTAGTGGTGAGATTGAATGATATACAGCACCATTTACATTAACAAATTTAATAAAGTCTGAGGTTATCTAGCAATATGGAAAACTTGCCATTCTGAACTCACAGAACGCAGTAAATATTGTAAAATGAGTATCTATAAAGCCCGTTCTCTTAATTCAAAACATTTTAAAAGGTAGACAGCTAAATTTTTTAAAATCTTTTCATCACTAGATTGTAACAGGTCTCTATATTTATTAGATTATAATGACCTCCAGTGTTTCTAAGATTTGACTTAGGGACCTAGTTCTTTACCCTAGATGTTGTTGAAATGATCCTGGTGACAAACTTTCATAACAATTAGGCCAAACGTGTGACCTATAGTGACTACACAAGTTTTTCTATGATTTGACTGAGTGGCCTTGTTTTGACCCGGATGGCCCAATATCAATCTCGACCTATATATTGATAAAATAATCAATATGAATAGCTTTCATAAAGATTATGCAAAACTTTTGACCTCTAGTGACTACATGTACACAAAGTTTATCTCTGATTCGACCTTGTAACCTAGTTTCGACCCTGGATAATGCAATATCGAACTTGACCTATATTGTGTTGAGATGGACATTCTAAGCAAGTTTCATAAAGATAATGCAGGAATTATGACCTCTAGTGACTACACAAGGTTTTTCAATGAATTGACCCAATAACCTAGTTTTGATCCCGTATAAACTTGATTTTGTTGCGATGATTATTCTGACAAATTTTCAAAACGATTAAACCAAAATGGTTGACCTTGGATGACCCAATTTCGAATTTGACCTACATTTTGTGAAATGATCATTGTGACAAAGTTTCGTAATGATAAGGTCAACATTGTAAACAAGCAATTGTGGCCAAGTTGTCAGTAACCCCATATGACCCAATATCGAGAGGGGCTTTGACTATGATCATGATCATTGTGACCAAGTTTTATAAAGATCAGGCCAAACTTGTAACCTATAGTGTATAAACAACCAATTGTGGACGGACGGATGGACGACATACGAAGAGTGATCACAAAAACTTACCATGTCATATTTTGACAGGTGAGCTAAATATTAAATACTTCCATATTTTATTTATTTATGATACATGCGTCTTTCACTGAAAAACGGTTTACATAACAGTTACTGTTTTATTCTTTGATTAAAGTCATGTTTACGTCAGAGATATATTTCACGAAACAAAAATAGTCGACTACGTTTTCGGTACACGACACTCGGCCGGCTGAGGCGAGTGCGTCAGGATGTTTTTGTTTCGCACATTTTTGATGGAGTTATGGTCCTTTTTTTAGATTTTTTACATATTAATTATAAATTAGAAAAAAGCATGTTCATATTTACTAAAGATATATCAATTGCTAATAGCATGAGTTCGGAATGAGATATCATGACGAAACTTGCTATGTATATTATGTAGCTTTTGTGCAGACGACATTTGTAATGGTGAGTTGCGCTGTTTTGGTCGAACTCACCGCTACTGGCTGACATGAGGGCCTGGATTTCGCGTAATTTCTGCTTCTTGTTCACTCTTTTTATTGTGTATGTAATAATAAATAGAAAAGTCGTGTGTGCAACTTATACATTTGTCTTACAAACATTCATGATTTAAAACACATTACTAAATTAGCCTGAAAACAAATCTCTCTATTTGAAACGCAGAAATACATTGTATTTTGAAGATCAATGAATTGAAACTCCTACCTTCCACGGTACTTAAACGCCCAGACATACTTGTCAAACGACTTTCCAATGCGTCCAGTGTTCGCTCGAGTCTGTCCATTGTGTTAGCCTCATTAGTTGCAGCATGACTGTCCTTCTTAAACAAAAGTAGCCCCATAAAAATAAAATTAATAAAATTCATCTTATACATGTACTATGCAGCCGTTCATTATTTAACAACAACATAAAGAGACCTGAATGTTACACCGCTCGTGGCGTCATTTCCTGTTCCACTCTCCTTTAGCCATTCAACCAATGTATATCAGAAGTAAGTTCACATTTGTATATAGCCAATCATCGAGCCGCTTACATCGGCTGGAGCTAATTCACGTCTGTATAAACTTAATATGTAAACTATCTTATGGTCACGAGAAATTAATTTCACTAGACATCGTAGATGAACTCGTCCAAAATATTATAAAACGAATTTCAAACATGACTATGTGTCAACTAGACTTCTTGCGTATTATAGGTTCAAAATACTAGTGATGTTCGTTTGGCTACACGAAACGTCAAATTGTTTGATTACAGTTGTTTAATGCACGTGTAACTAAACATACGATTGGTAGTGTTAACGTTAGATAATCGCATTTGGCAAGGCAAAACATACATGTAATAACTTAATTTAAGTTACTTTTCATATAATTGGCCGAATCCGGGTGAAACTTGGTTGTGATATGAAACTTTGGTGAGCTTGTCAGATGATTGCATTATGTTTAGCATGTACCTTCCTGTGTGGGGAATAAGATGCTAAAATATTGCCGAACCAACACACTTTTAGCAGCATATTTACGTCCAGCCAACATTGTTTTTTAAGTTTTGGTTATAGACAAAATATGGCGAGTAAGGAGGGTGAGGTGACAAAGTGACACCTTCTTTTTTCAAATGGCAGTTACAATACCCGCCTTGTGACAAGGAGCATTGTCATGAAGCAGATGCATGTGAGCCGTTCTCCATGAAAATCATGATAATTTGGCATTAGAAAGACAAGACTCTTTTGAACAGTTTCTAAAAATGTGAGCAAAATATAACATGAAATTACAAAGTTACAGACTTTTAAAACTAACGACTCCTTTCCCTACTTTTTAGTGACGTCGAAAACGTCATTCAAACGTTATTTGACGTGACGTTAACAAGACGTTCATAAAGCCAGTACTTTATGAGTTCTTGATTAAAGTTTTCAAAATTGTATCATATTTTAGAATTAATTTTTTTAATAAAACATGTCTAAATTATAGCTTCTAAATTTAGCTTTTAGAGAAACGTAGCTACTGTGTTCAACCATTAACCCCTCGTTTTCTCAATATGGTATAGGTGTATTTTTAGGTTATGCATGTTTATGTACTTTAACCGTAGAGTTTGTACAGTAAATCCCCCCATTTAGCTACCCGAGTTGAAAATTTACCTAATATATAAGTGTAAAGTTACTGAAAGGATTTATCGATTTCTGTGTGCCGTAAGTCGGTGAACCGGAAGAGGCTCGAGCTTCACGTGCAAAGATATAACATATCGAACAGATCTCGTATTTTGTGTATACAATCATGTATTGTCCAATTATTTTTATTTTCATTCGGCAGGGGATATGACTGTATGTAAATGCATAATAATTAAGCAGCATCCTTTCCATTACTTGTAAGGAGGTTGAACAAAACATGCGATTGAGTTATATAGTTTACATAGAATGCCCCTGTATTGTCGTCAATGAGGTGCCGCTAATACACCCAGCCGTAATATGAACTAATGCACAGCATATTTTTAGCGGACTATGTCAGTTGTCCTACATTATTTGTAACATGCTCATCTAGTACTGGATTTTTTGGAGATGCATAACTTCACAAAAAATTGTTTGGTTACGAAGTTTCGAATCTGGAGCAAGCCGTTTCCAAAAGGCGCTACCGAGCGCTTTCCTACGTCTATGCAACCTATCGAAGCGGTTCGTTGCACAAGAAAGCGCTCGATAGCGGTTTGATACGAAATATTGGGTACAAAGTATCGAAAGACGATACAAACCTGCTATCGTTTGTCAGTCCGAATGAACATTTGTCAGCTCAATCAAAATGAAAATATATCTGTCTGTTTGTTTAATTCTAGGTCTACTTAATTCAGGGGTAACTAATTTAAAAATGAATAATTAGATATAAACACAGATAACAACTGATTTCAAATAGGCCTTATTTGATATTTTACCTTTTTTTTAATGGGTTGCATGAGCATACCAGATAGTACTTTTGTTCCAAAGAAAAGGCTATTTTCATTTCAATTAATCATATTACGATTTAATATCAAACATCTTTAATCTTAATCACCTTTTTTGTTAAATAAACCCTACAAATCGTCACAACATAAAAGAGTTTTAGACGGAAAATTACGGGTTTTATTGTATCCAATAACGACAACAACAACATGTAATTAGTTTTCGCGACCTTTATCCCGCGAATATTTTTTGACGATTTTGGAGGGATTTTTTATTACATCTCGGCGAGGAATTACGAAAATGCATTTGTTTTACTTCCTTTACAATAACCTACAACTACGATGTGGATTATGACCGTCCGGTCCTGATACGTAAATACCCGAAACGGACTTTAATTAATTGTATTGCAAACTTTGCGATGGGAAATAACCGAAACATGTGTCTTTTTTAATAGATTTTCTTAAGATTGGTTGATATTTCGCGCATATGAACGATTCCCGCTCGACTTACTTCGTTATCTCAGAGTAATCATGTGTCTCATAACAGTTTGTAGCATAGTTTATGTACTTAAAATGTTAAAATTTCCTTCCGAAGCGGGCAAACAAATGGCTGCCTTTTTTGTGTCCAAACATTTAGGAAATAGCCCTCCCCATATAAAAGATTGGTTGCACAGCAACCATGGAAGACTGATAATTATTATCTTTTCTTTTCTAGACAGGGGCCTACGCTAGTTTTTGGAATACATTATATCGCAAAACGCGCGGCTACGAGTAGATCTAATTTTATGCATTTAATCACAAACAAACGGCACCAATTTAAGATTACCGTGATTATGTACACTCAATAGTCTATGAACGACATTCTTAAACAATCAACCTCTACAGAGCGACACCTCCGCCGGATGTCGCTCTACGGAGGTTATACTGTATTTTTAAACATCATAAAAAAATAAAAGAAAATTTATGAGCTGCCGAATATAGCATTTTAATTTTTTTTGTTATTCTATTGGCAGCCATTTTCTAGTATCTTTGCTTCAGTGCGGGATTTTAACACAAATTTTAGATCCATTAGTGAATTCAAACTCTGACCAAACAACGTGCACAGGTGTTTCCATAAACCGGATCTTATCCGTTGGGCTTCGCCCAACGTATAGTCCGCTATAAGCGAATCTGTATAACTATCGGTTCAATAAGTAATAGCGGACTATCAGCAGGCCGTAAGGCCTGTGGATATCGATCCGCTTTATGGTAACACCTGTCACGTGATTTGGTCAGAATCCGAATTCACTAATGGGTTTGGAAATTTGTGTTACAATTCCGCACTGTAAGAATGATATTGAAAAATGGCTGCCAATAGAATAACAAAAGTTGTTTAAAATGCGATATTCGGCAGCTCATAAATTTTCTTTTATTTTTTAATGATGTTTAAAAATATTCCAAAAACTAGAGTAGGCCCATATCTAGAAAACATTAAAAAATATTATAAATTAACAAGGCAGTATGGGAGGTAAGAACTATGTTGCTTAGTAACAGAGGTATTACCTCCCCTGGTTTTAACTCAATCGTGACAACTCGGACAATCTTATGAACTTATGACCGCCATCTTGAAAACTCAGCGGTGAAAATCACAGACCGTGGCAGGCTGACTTTAATATCAGTTAAATTGACTGTTTAAACCACGAAAGTACTTGTTTTAAACAATGAAAGTCGTATTCTTACACATAATCAACGTAGTTATACAATGAACCAGGAACGTAAAATCGATAGCTGCAGGTTCGTATCGTCCTTCGTAACTTCGTACCCAATATTTCGTATCAAACCGCTATCGAGCGCTTTCTTGCACTCGTCTAGCAAAGTGTTAAGAAACGGTATTCTATCAGCGAGCACTGCTCGCTCGTAGCGTGTCGTTGCATAGACGTAGGAAAACGCTCGGTGGCGCCTTTTGGAAACGGGGCTCAAGGTTCTTAACCGAACAATTTATTGTAAAGTTATGCATCATCAAAAATATCCAGTGCTAGATGAGCATGTTACAAATAATGTGGGACAACTGACATAGTCCGCTAAATAGGCTGAACCTTAGTTCATATTACTAATGAGGGAAATGTCCCATTCAAAAGAATAGGGGAGGCTCAAGTTTTATATAATACAATATATACCTTCAATCAATAGTATAATACTTGAAAACCAGTTTTCACATCGTCTCGTTAGTCGAGTTGGTAAGCATGCCGCTATTATAATAACTAATTTTGTTCAATCTAGCCACTGGTTTGACACCCATCCAAGTAACTTAAATTTTGAAGTTTTTTTATCATTACCTTATTTTTTTATTTGTAACTAATATAATAACACACACGAAGTAAGTTAATATGCAGTACGTAGATTAATTTTTGTGTTATGTTTCATTCTTTATCAAGTCGTATTTTAATTTTTTTTATATACATTACAACACTCATATGATCGTTTTTAAAATATTCACTACGTCATAAAACTTTGATCACTTTGAATTATCGATTCATTAAAACAGCAGTAGAATATAAGACTTTATAACATGGATACATGTAGTAAAAAAGTTGATCGGAGTTGGGATCGAACCTACAACTCAAAATAAAATAGAAACTTAAAGAAAGTGAGAGTTTATCCAATACACTACCGTGCCTTTGATATATGGAATGAGATTTGTACACTATTTGATACCGAACCCATATAAATTTTACCTGAAGGGCGAGTTTATGTTTATAACTGTTATCATTTGACTTTGAACGCACTATAATAGCGGACGATATTTGTTAAAAATTAAAGACGTCCGTTATATACTTTTACCACGATCCACTTGCCTTCGTGTGGTCTTATGAGTGAAATCTGAGATATTTGCTTATCACAAAATGTTCAACAACAAGTGGTACTCAAATTGTTAACATCTATTAGCGTAGTTTATAGGTTTATTTTTTAATTAACGAGTACAAGTGGTGTCCCATTTATATGTAAACCAACTAACTATCTAACTATATGACTGTTTAAACAAAATGCAGCCGAATATGAATACAAATTGTTAGCAGAATGTGCTAAATCCAATAGAAACAAGAAGGTTGTCTGCTTACTAAATTCTAAATTATTAAATTTAAAAGCAATGGATATATACGCATTCGAGAGTTGGTCAACATTTTTAAACACTTATGAACACTGTATTTTCTTACACAATAAAACCGAACTGTGTCTATTCAATCGTGTACATTATTGTGTGTGTCAAGTATCCTTGCAATATGTTGTTCTTGTGTTTAGTCCGATGAACCATTCCGTATTTAACTTTTGTATTCATTCTAGTTCTTTTATCTTCGGTACCACTTTGAACTGTCCAGTATCCTCTATAACATACAAGCTGCCATATCATGAGTGCTGTGATCATCATGTTCCTTCACTCGGTATTTCAGTATCCTTCCCGGTTTCTCCCACATACAACATCCTGTCACACTTAGAACATTTTATCCTGTAAACATGTCTTACAGGTCTCCATATTGTTCAAATGTGTATCTGTAATGTATACATTAATTGGACTTTCGGCTTGTTGATGGCTGAAACTTAGACTTTCGGCTTTTTACAGCTGAAACTTTCAGCGTTATTGTTTCGTTTTCTCGTTGTTTCAGTTGTGCTTTGGGCATTGTACCATGTGATTGTGGTCTGTCTTATTTATGTTTTCTGTGTTTAGCTGTATCAGTTGATTGCTTCCTTCCATGTCCGACTATTATGCTCCCTAAAACAAAATTTGGGGGATCATGTCGTGCATGTGTACGAAACATAGATTTACACCCAATGTTATATTTAGATACAGGCTATGCACATTCCAGTTAGATTTAAGTGTCCATTAATCATTAGCGCTGCAAAACATTTTATATACTCTGGTCGGAAAAATTATTGTACTTTGAATTAAAAAGAGTTAAAAAGAAGTATGAAGTACGCTTAAGTGACAAATACTTAGCACTTAGACAAATGTGCTCGCCGTCTTACTCGTTAGCTTAAAATGAAGCTAGTGAATAAAATAGGAAACACAGTCCATACTGTACACTGGTCATACCACTAGATATATGTACACTGGTCATACCACTAGATATATGTACACTGGTCATACCACTAGATATATGTACACTGGTCATACCTCTAGATATATGTACACTGGTCATACCACTAGATATATGTACACTGGTCATACCACTAGATATATGTACACTGGTCATACCACTAGATATATGTACACTGGTCATACCACTAGATATATGTACACTGGTCATACCACTAGATATATGTACACTGGTCATACCACTAGACTGAACGCCCTGACAGTCCAACTTCCATCAACTCCGGTAACAGTTTATCGGTTTATTTTCTTATTACTACGTGTTCTTTACAAAGCAAAGACGAATGCCAAAAATGAACGGCAAAGACCTGCCAAAATGTGCAATTCTCAGCTACTGCTAGTGATTATGTTAACAAACCGTAAATTGTAATGCATTGTATATTAACTTTAGACTGAAGCAACCACTGCTTTGTCAATCTGTACAAATGTAAGCGTTTATTTGTTTTAAAATATCGACCAAATGCTACGACCCGCATGTTTGGAATCATTTTCATGCTATAGAACATTACAGTAACTGTTAAACATAATAAGGCGGTTTCTAGACAAGTCGACATATAATAGAAAATCGGACAGGGAAGGCAGCACTCAACTTTACCAGCCCAGCACAGAAAACATAAAAAACATACAAGGCAAAATGCCCAACATCATATGTTGATATGATAAGGCAGTGTTTCGACATAACAACACCATATGTTGATATAATTACACTACTGTTTAACATAAAGAGATAGCATTTAGACAAGTCAATATCATATGTTGGGAAGTCAAAACGAATGTATAACATAATAAGACGCTTCGACGGAATAATGTATCTGTATAAGATTGTCATGGTGGTCAGATATTAGGATAACGGGTCCACACAGTCTGAACTAACCGTACGTAGTATAATGTACTACACAATGTTATAAGTTAGTGCGAGTATGACAAGTACTACCCTTATACCTTCATGTGTGTGTCGTGGCAATTCAAACTGAATAAAACGGAAACTGAAATACGCAAACACGGCCAATATAGTTCGTTTAAGGCTAAGATCAAGTGTCTAAGGCGGTTTGCTTGTTAGAACAACTGTTTAAGTGGAAGCACAGTATGACTTCAGTTTGTACAAGTTAGGCCTGTGTTTTCATGTAGAATACATATTCACTAGTTAAAACGTTAGTCGCATCCAACATGTATTTTATAAACTTGCTTTAAAATCTGAACAAAAATGGACTTCGTTTTCTTTACTTACGCAGTGATACTGTGTAACTCGATTGGAGTTTCTTCAGCAAATGAAACCATTTTTGCTAAGGATATTATCGACAAGTTGAACCTGATTTTAAGCCGTACGATGGACATAGAAGGTAAGACTACACTACACCGAATTTCTAATTTGCCACCCTATAAAATCTGATACTATGTGATATATTCAACCAATACATATGAAGTTGTTTTATGTTTTCATTCCACACGTTAATCTACCGATTTACAAAAATAAAACACGTGTTTTTGTGCAAAATCATCAATGCGGAACGGTTAGTGCGAAATGGCTTTTGTGCACATGGTGCTCGTGCACGGAATGAAATATGTTTGTATTTGGTTAAAATGTATCCTCTGTGAATTGCCTTTTAAGAAAAGCATTAAACTTTGGGAGATTGAATAATGTGGAACTCGCCAAGGACCTCCGAATGACGAGTACCGCCACCCAAAACAGCGAAGTGCGCCACACGTCCTTTTTAAAAATGCAAACTCTCTATTTACGTTTAATTTAGCGAAAACTACTGTGTGAAACATCTTTTCCTATCAATGTAAGTAGACATCATCGGGTTTTGGATTGTTTGTATTCTTCTGCAAACACTTTTTCTAAAATATATTTCAAAAACACGTGGTAAAACAGAAGTTTATTGAAGTGCATGCATACATCTGACGGCTTGAGGGTGTTGCTGTTATTCACTCTCGCAAGGTTTTATGTTTTTCATAAAAGGCAATCCACAGAGGATATATTCCCCAACAAAATACGGTCATATTTCATGTCTTGCACGAGCACCACGTGTATCAATGCAATTTCGCACTAACCGTTCCGCATGGATGATTTTGTACATGAACTCGTGTTTTATTACTGTGAATCGATAGATTAATGTTTGGAATGAAAACATAACGCAACGTCATATGTAGTGATTGAATATATCATATAGAATCAAATGTTACAGGGTGACCAATAAGACATTCGGCGTAGGGTATTATATGGGTTGCAACTTGTTATAGCTGATAATTGTGATTCACCTATTTCAAAACACAAAACTTCATTCCGCTTTTAATAGTGTATACATGAATATACATACGCAAAACTTATTAAAACGTCGCCTTTTTTGAAACAACATAAAATTATAAAATACGTGCTTTTTTTAACATCAATCTGATTTGCTATATGTAAGAGATACATAGTCATAGATAGCTGGTAAAAGAAATAATGAGTGATTGAGTAAACCCGTACTTACGTTTAAAACTTTAAATTTAACTAAATGTATAGTTTTCTTAATCCAACCAGGCCCCGTGATTATAAAACTATTTTCAAGCTCAACACATGATTAGTGCAACAATTAACTCATATTTACATTATCAGAAAATATAACACTGTATTCTTTAAGTCTATCCATTTAGTGTAAAATTATTCAGTAAAACATGGAACGTTTAGCTATAAGAACCATTTTGAAGTTTGAGCACTGAAATGATTTTAGCACGAACATATTTTTAAAATCATCGGACCTGGGGTGCATTTCATCATCATTCCTAGGACCATATCCTAGGATTGCTCTTAATATGGCCCTAGGATTCGTCTTAGGTGCGTTTCAACAAACGTTCCTAAGAGAAATTTTAACTAAGGGTTAGATTTGGTGTCTTGCGACAGTGCCTGAGGTTAAAAATCTTTAATACTGTAATTCCAGTGGGTGGGCGTGTGTAAAGTTGTTCTTTGTCTTGAAAGGTAGACTTCATCCCTCTACGCAAGCTTATTTAAGACCTCTTTATATTTATAAATTAAAAACTACTGTTAGTTATTAGTGGGGATGAGGTTAAAAGCTTTATTTTAATTTTTAACTCTATGTCGAATCAATAAAAATGTCTTAGGCTTGTCATCAACGTAGAAGTGATCTCCCTTGAAAAAATGACAGCTACTCAGTGAGCTACAAAGTTTTTAACGGATAAAAGCAACATGATAAATATTGAAATCTTAATGTAAGCAACGTAGATATGTCTAGGAAAAGAGAAAAAACATGATTTACCTTGGTCAAAATGCCACCGGTCCAGCGAAGACATTTTATTGGATGTTGGTCAGAATGGTTTACATCTCGTACATTTGGACAATTCCCACTCGACAAACTTCGTAACTACCCAGTAATACTTCGTCCCAAAACTATTCGAACCTTCGTTTAGTAGTTGAAAATACTTAAAAACCACTTGAAGCGGTCAAAAATGGCGGCCATTATAGCAGCGATCTTAGTGTTCTATCCCACAATTCAATGCACTTGAGACAAAATTCCCTCCTAAGACAGCTCTAGACCACTCCTAGACTATAGGTGCAAATTTGTCTTAAGAGCGAATTTGGGAATTTTAATGAAACGCACTTATGAGGAAAATTTGGACTTAAGATCAAATTCGATCCTAGGAATGATGATGAAACGCACCCCTGGTTATTATACATGTATATTTAAACGATATTAATGTATCAGTGTCAAAGACATGTTATTCTTATATACCGTTCTAGAAAAACTAAGTGATTATGAAGAATTAAAACAAGGACTGGATGCCCTTAATGGTAAGTTTACTATTATATCATAAAAAATAATTTTTGCAGCTACATGGTTATACATGTACATGTACCATTAAATAACCATTTACAGGAATTTTAAAACTTTTTAGTTGTCTTTCTTATCTTTTACGTTCGCCCTATCATGATCCCCTATTCGTTAACTTAGTAATACTTTATTTTTGTTGACTACCATCATTAGTCATTTATGCGACTGCATGGTTATACCATTTACGGTGGTTCTTTCACAATTTAGAATGTTTCGACAGCTGAAGCTATGACTGTTATCTCGTTCAGCTTTGTGTTGGACATTGTGACAGCTTTGTGTTTGACATTGTGACAGCTTTGTGTTGGACATTGTGACAGCTTTGTGGTGGACATTGTGACATGTACCTTTGGTCTGTATTATTTGTTTTCTGCACTCGTTTCTTTCTGTTGAGTCTTGACTTCTCTGTCCAATTTTCTATTATCTCTTTAATTCTATATTTACCAGAAACGTTTTGCGTTGCTACTTTAGTTTATGATTTCTTGATCACTCCACGAATACACTCGGGAAAGATCGTGTGTTCAGTAGAAAGTCTTCTTCTTCTTTTCGTTCACTATCAACACTACCACCCCGGTCATAGCGATAAAGGAAGAAGTCCTCTTGAGGTCATCCTTCTTGCCAGTAGAAAGTGAATAGCCAGAGTTAATTGTATGTAGTTTTTATCGTTCTGAGCTATGCTCTTTGCATGTTCGCGTCAAGTTAAAATACCAAACGCACTCTTGTTGTTATACATACAATTGGTGTATGTGTAACTAAATTGTTCAAATTAATTATGCAGTATTGTTACCCTTGTAGAAAAAAATGAAGAACTTAAACTTCAACTTGATATTGCAAATGGTATGTTAAATTTGTTTTTCGCTGTATCTATCATGTTTGTTCAGGGGTCTTTTTTGTAAACATCTGCAACATTTACACAGTCTTATGACCAATAGCTTATTAGCATGGTTTAATTATTGTGGTGGTTATAGGAATGTCATTTATGATGTGTTGACATTATTTTTTTATAAATGTTTTATTGATGGTTGTAAACGTAATGATGTCAGAGGTAAAGCCATCCAGTTTAAGTCGACACAACAATGTTTTCATCTTCATCGACAGCGTCATAGCTATTGGCACCACCCATGGTGCGCCATGACTTTATTAATTCGAACTTTATTAATTATGTCCAATTTATTATCAACTTTCTGCTCGTTATTGTATTTCCTTAATCGCCTGTAATATTGTTTTTTTCAAGACAAGGATACTACTCTCACTGCTAGCAGAAATAAACATGGACTCAATGTAGATCGTTATCTAATGTTTAATAGTTGTATATATTGAGAATGTACATATACTCCAAAGTACAAATTTCAAATACTGTTTCGATACCATTTTAGAAAAGCTGAAGGGTGTGGATGTCCTCAAACATGAAGTGGATACTTCTAATGGTATTATTTGATTTAATCACTTTCGAGTATTTGATTCTTAGACCGATTTTTACGAGACTCCCTTGACGCTCAAGCCGAGACTGAGTACTATCTATGCAACGTATTATATTTCAACTAAAGGTCATGGTTTTTAAACGGACAAAGAATAACATTCTTACCGTATATTTGATTTTAGCTTTGAATTGACAGATATTTACTTGCGTTCTTAGTCAAAATTACCTCACACACCACCTGGTATGTCCACACTAATCCTGGTTGTAAAGGTTTTGTCGTAATAGTATCGTAGTAGTTCTGCATTTATTCAAGTCGCTTTGGTTTATCGTTTGGGAACACTGATGACCTAACTGAAATCTTAAATATGTAATACCCTATTTGCCAGCTATGCTTGTAACATGTTTGTTTAATATGGTTAGGAACATGTGAATGTAGAGTATAATCACTGTGTTCTATATTTGTTTCAGAACAACTAGCTTTGTTGGTTAAAAGCGTAGATAAAGTTGAAAGTGTATATGGTAAGTCGGATTATATGAATTGATTGGGGGGGGGGGGGATTTGTACACAATATCGTCAAATTTATATCTTTTTCTCATAACCTGCTGATAGAAGTCGGTAGACATCAGGGAGTACCGCGCATAGTTTTAATTCAACATTTCAACTTCTTTAAACAATGATTCTCTACTACTTTCACAAATTCTACAACACATAGACAAATGTAGTTCGTCTTCTATTTGATTAACAGGGCAACAATCACATGTACGCTGATCTACAGAATATTTTTGATCTGTCCGATAATAGATCGATCGGCATATTACTCACATAGAACTATAAAAGCTTGTTTTGGTCAGTGATGAATCCGTGTGTGAGAATTACACATTTCCGCCTATTGTTATCACACCTCGTTAATAAATCCAGATTTGTTCCCGGTATATAACTACGCATATCTTATTCATGCTTATGTCTTAGACATGTTTTTCTTCAGACTGTGGATGGCCAGAATTAGCCCACGGTCATTTTGAAGGCAAATCGACATTTTATCGTGATGTCCTGCAAGCAGTATGTGATGAAGGTTTCAGTCTCCGTGGCTATGAGAACGTTACATGTAAGCATGAGGGAACATGGAGTGTGTTGCCCGAGTGTAAACAAGGTAGGTCAAAATGAAACAAACGTATCTATAAAATATGTAATTTATACTAAGTTTTAAAGATTTTACCCACATATACTTTAACGTTTTACCCATGTCTTCATTATTGTTACAAACAACACGGTTGTCATGACACCAGAGTATATGACGTCAGAGTCCATAACGTCAATCTGATGTTTACAACAGCACACTTCCGCTTACTTACATATTTTAATATCATTTATCTGATGAGAAAAATATTTTGAACGCATCAATACAATAGTACTAGTTTTGCTCGTGTTTCCATTTCCTACATGTAATTCAGGGCATGGGTTCCCTGTCTGACTTAATATAATATCTTTGGTATAATATTATGAAAATGGCAAACTTTCACAGAACCCTAAAATGTACAGTAAAACAACATTCTGTGTAAAACGACTACGTGAAACATATTGTAATATACAGAGTTAATTGCGAATACTGGAAATACCCAATATTGTTTAATACTGTTTTGAAGAAAACAGCCCGTGTTGTCGAGAATAACTGATAAGTAATTAAATTACTGAATAGCAAAACACCTCCTCGATATCCTAGTGGTTGATCGTTCGATTTTAGTGCGGGATATCTCGGGTTCGATCCCCAGCCGCGTCATACCAGAGACGAAAGAAAAATGGTACCAGAAATTTCCTTGCTAGACGCTCAGCATAAAAGGGAAACTGGCTTCCTTTCTCTCATACCATCGGGGCGATGGATTATATCAGGAATGAGGTGTCGAGAGTGATCAATAAAAATAAATCAATGAAAACTTGTTTCACCAATCGACCTGATATAAATTAGTATAAACTAAATATAATTATACGATAACTGATAAGGTCAACGTATCTTATCTTAAACTCCTTCACAATAAACGAAATCAACTATCAAGGTCTATAAGTAAATTAACAAGCTGATATTGATATCATTAATGCGTACATGTTACTGTATCAGAAATATTTGTTTCAAGTACATTGAAAGTTTAAACTCGAGATAAAACACTTGTTGTAAAATACTTTTTTCATTATTTGATATAAATCTCCTTCCAAATTAGCGTAATGATTGTTACAGACTTCAAAAATCATAGCATTATTATTTCACGCTTCTCTTCTCTCGCTCCGCCCATTTTATTCATTAAACATTAGGCCTTTGCGACTGGGCTCCGTGGAGCAGGTTATTGTCTGGTTCCCGTTCGGCATATGCGGCATTACTCTAATACTACTACTGCAATGTTAGGGACGAGCACCAGATTATAACCTGCTCCTCAAAACAGCCCAGTCGAAAAGGCATATTTATGGAAGCCCTGGAGGGCACTTTTGACTTATGACTAATGACTTATGACTTGTGACTTGCGTAGGCCCCAGTGTGCACTTTTGACTTGTGACTTATAACTTGTGACTTGTGACTTAGGAGTTGTGACCAAACAAACTATAAATATTTTGCATGCTTTATTTTTCCCTTACGCCCAACAATAACGTGGATAAAAACGGATGATACGTGAATCGGATTTTAATATATATAGCAAGACAGGTAAGTCAGTTTTAGTTGTTTGATTAAATAACAATTGTTCACGGAATTACACTCATTCTACTACATAAGAGTTAGGTTTAAATTCTTCTTTATCGATATGTTATTGCAAACAAAGTTAGCGTTGACGTTGCTATAATATATTTCCAACTTTAGATTATAATTTTAGCGTCACAATCGTGACGAATATTTAGGTTAAGAGGAGTGAATAGAATGACCAGTGTAATTAAAATGTTTATTTGTTTTTGCAGGTGGAGATAAATGAAATAGCTGTCGTGGAATCCTGAAAATATCTCTTGTGGAATATTGCATAAAAGGCTGTGAACAACTCTCTTACTGTAATGGACAGAAATGCATATACTTACAATAAACCCACACAAGTTGAGCACAATATTATTGTCTCGTTATGAACCTTCATACACTCAAATAGAAGTTATGGTTGATATAGTCGAGAGAGAAATACAAACCGATCTGGACTAACTGGCACAAAATAAGAATGTTTATGATATAGGATCTCTAAGACCCTGTACCATGATATAGTACAACACCAAAACCTTGATGATATACATGTACTCCAATTGATTTTGGGATGTTGGAAAGGCGTGTGTTTAATTCAGAAGTTCACCAATTTACAGCATATTCCAAGATTTAAAATATTTGTATAACTAATTATGGCATGTTGTTAGTCGGTATTGTTATGCTGAGCCACTTGAGTATAATTTCATGTGTATGTTGCTCTATTAATTTTGACATGCATGGCTAATGCTTCATTTAATCGTAAAGTAAAGCATGGTTATAACGTCTGTTTTATTTCTGCATTTCAATTAAGATTTTGATTTGTGACTTATGACTTGTGACTTGTAACTTGTAACTTGTAACTTGTGACTTGTAACTTGTGACTTGTGACTTGTGACTTGTGACTTGTAACTTGTGACTTGTGACTTGTGACTTGAGACTTGAGACTTATGATGTGTAAAATGTGACTTACACACTACCTTTGATAAAATTATAGACAGCAAAATGTATCATTATAAGTGTTATTATTATAAATGTTGTAATTTAATATGAGTTTGTTATCCTGCGTTTGTTATCAGTATCCAATAAAGCCAAAATATTGGAATGATATTTAATCATGTAATTGACAGTGTTTTTGGTCTTTGCTTTATATTGTATACAAAGTTAACTGAAATGCAGTATTATGTTGTAAAAGATGAAGGGTAGACAAAACACATTTGCAAATGATAACTTTGAGTCTGTTGCATTACAAAGTTTCAAAGTTTATTCAAAATAAATTCCACATAAATCAATATAAGATTGTTTAGGTCACATGTATTTCAAAACATGACAAAATGGCGTATTATTTCTAAACATGTCTGACCGACATTACATCTATGAAATTAAACTTAATATGCGAATAATATAAAGCCATCTTGAAAAGCTTAGTTCGTAGGCGCCGTAAATGTTAATGTAATGATATCCACAACTTGGAATTGTCCGCAAAACCTTATAATGTTCTACTTCACAATTATGGTACATACATGTAACACAATCATATTCAAAATCTATTCTAGCCCATAGTGTCACACAATTGCCAAGTTTACATTTGAGCCGGTTGCTTTGCTGGGTTTAAAGACATACAGGTAATTAGGTTTGCACCGCCACATCATTTGTCGAACCAAACGCACCGAACACACACACACAACACGGACATTCCATTTTCTTCACCTGGAAAAATGTAGATGAACATATAATTATTAATACATGTACATCAACAAAACTTAAAGTCTAATTCATTATACCATGTATGATCCGAACTATCCATCACAAATGATAACAAAAAGGAAGCAAACCATAATAATTATGTATGCACATGTACTCGTATAGGACACAGCTATGCCAGGGGAAATTATGCTATTACATGAAGGGTATTCTAGTTAATTGTGTTAACAATTAGAATAACGGGTCGGGGCCTTTAACAATGATGATTTCAATCAAACAAAACTAATACCGACTTACCTGACTCACTATAGACTATTATCAGGTAATTCCGATTTAGACATCGTCCTTTACCATCCACGTTGTCCAAAGAAGTGCGCGCAGATTTATTTATAAAATGTAAGTCACAAGTCGTAAGTCTCAAGTCATTAGTCACAAGTTCTAAGTCACAAGTCATAAGTTACAAGTCACAACACCTAAGTCAAAAGTGCCCTCCAGGGCTTCCATACATATTGACTTTTAATATGTTCTAACTAGTATACTCAGCGTCAATGAAAAGTTAATACCACCCTATTGACTGTGTAGTCACATCTATCCTATTTAACAATATGCGAATACAAACACTATAAAACTTGTGTACCGATAGGTCATATTGTGTACAAAATACAGAGTGGTAACTTTAATATAGCAAAGCACTATAAGAGTGCTGATGGGAGGCGACCTGGTTGCTGCTACTAAAACTTAAACCGACTTTACACGTTTAATGTTCGTTTTCTTACAGCTGATCTTGTCTTAAATGTCAAAATAGGCATTTGTGACTATATATGCATGTTGGGTATCTAACTAATTGTAAAAAGGGGCATATCAATTTTTATGGAATACATGTATTTGAATGCGTGGCTTTAAAATAATACTACGCGCCTATTTATCAGATTCTACAGTATCGTCTTGTAATCACTTCCCTCTCAGTGTGAGACAGTCTATACAAAGCGGCTAGTAAATCCACAACATATAATTGTATAACAGTACTCCGCAGACAATTTACGATTCATTAATAAAACCATCACGTGACTCTGATCTGAAGTTTCTAAAAATAGCCATACAGCCGGGACATTTGATGAACACGTCATTTTCATATTATGAAACAAGTTCGATATCGACCCGGCGGAGTGATTTTCTGCAAAAATATCGATTTAACGAACAGTTTCACAATAATTGTTGATCTTAGAATAAACAAATGTTGCTGATTGAATTAAATCAGTTTAAAATTTTGAAGAAACGTATGTAGCAGTATTGGGAATGTTGACAGTTTCTGGACTATTTGAATGCGGATTCACATACCAGCAGCCTAAAGGCGGTTCAGGTTGCATTAAGAAATGGGCAATGGTAGTAATGAGTTGCTGTCGCTTCCCAATAAGTGGTAACTTTTCAGTGACGGCCAGTATACATAAACATTAAAGTTACATAGAATTTCGTGATTTACTTGTAGATTGTCAAGCACCTCCCGTACTTAACAGTTTGGAATATGGTACCGATAAAACATACCTGTATGACTCACGTGTCGAGATCAACTGTAAACTTGGATACAGACGTGCAGGTGGTCGATACAAGACGTGCGACGGTGAATACGGCTGGCGTGGTTCTGATGTCCAGTGTTACTTAGTTGGTAAATATATCAAATTGTGTTGGTAATTTAAAGCAGTTGTGATTGTGATCAGAGTAATTTAGGGGTCTTCTGCATTTTTTTGCAAATAAATACACATCAATCTAGTAAGTACTGTAAATAAATCGTAGTTTTATCATTTGTTAAAATACCGACATATCCTCTTTACGTATCAAACTTGTGAAATATATATGTCCACGTGTTTTTGTTTTTGTCAGATGTCCATATCTCCCACGAAATACTCTGAAGATAAAGTTCAATCTTTGATATTATGGTATAAGCCAAATGAAATCGGGTATTGTTTATATTACATAATGATTATGATGTTTGCTTCGGCTCCGATGAAGACACATCTAGATATAGATCACCGTAAAATGTGTTCGACTTTAGATTATTAGTTCATTGATGTATCCACGCTCTAAAAGTGAGTGCTTAGATCGTTCGATGATTGCATTCATTATATGAAAAAAGACAATGTTAGCGTTTGTGACGATGAGGTCAACCATGGTCATCATACTTCAACTAGACTCACGACACGACTCGTGGTTATAACGCGCGGTTATCAGAGGAACCATAGGTTTTCTTTCGATCAAGATCTTGACATTTGAAATCAACTCTAGAGTAACACCCGGGGTGTTCGATATACCATCATGCTACTCGCCCTACACTACGATATATCTGTCGAAAACTACCAGAGTAGCATTTATGTGCATAATTGTAAAATCACATATTTTCGTGGTAATTAAATGTCATGGACTTTGATAAAAATGCATTTTCTTGGGGTCGTTAATTTGGGGATTACAAAACATGAAATGGAAACACATATTTGGAAGGTCGATATTTGGAAGGTCGATTCATCGTGAGGATTAGATGTCGTGGATGAGTGCAACAAATAATCGACGACAACGAAATCCCTCTAAAAATAATTATTTTACAGTTCGTTACTTATGAGCAATAAGAATATTTGGAATATAAATTTATATCAGATTGTGGTCTACCGGCTTATGACGACAATGGGAAGTATTGGATTGGGTACATGTATAACACAACGTTTAACTCCACTGTATCGTTGACATGTAATAAAGGCTACGTAAGACTTGGACAAGATGTTATACGTTGTAAAGCTACTGGAGTATGGAGTGGAAGACAAACATGCGTATATAGTAAGTCAAGTTGATGTGTACTCATGCATATCATAACTCTCATCCAATATTCTTATTTGACAACTTACGCATTTATAAGCGGTGTATTCAAATTATTGTACTGATTTTACTGCTATCTCATTTAAAATTATTTTGAAGTGATTATGCTTATCTATACCTGTTGTATCAACGAACTAACCACTAGACTTCACCTGAGCTTAAAGCAAACTTGCTAATACATGTTGTATCAGCCAAAATCCACTTATTACCTGATAACGGCCCTAATTGGCCGTTGACGTGTCAGAGCGCGTGTGGCGAAAGATTGACGCCACAGCGCACGAGTATGACGTAACAGAACGCCTAACGTCGTTCTAACGAGACTAACATAAGACGGACAGCCGTGATGGCTAGACGTGCCTGATAGACGTCCCGTAGTGGTGCGTCTACGGACCACTAGGAGGGTAACTATGCTTATATTATTGTTCCATTGTGCAGATCGTGATCCAAATATACCACTCAACACTTTAATGGCGACGAGGCTGAGGAATAAGTTCCCGTTTTTATTTATTTTGGGCCGTTTTGTCCGCTATGCGCTGGAACGTTACGCGTGGATTGTAAACTGGCCCTGTTGCTTTTTATTGTTTATCTTTATTAACAGTGAAACTGGATTAGGAAAGTAAGTATATTTTATTGGTTTACTTGTTGTTTTGGGAGGGTTTTCTAAATTATTTCGGTATTAGAATGGAGATAGGTGACTAGCGACCACCGGATATCATCATTTTGTTCGCCACGGTCTGCACGAGTGAACGTTAATGTAATCATAGTTACGTGTAGTTGTAGGTAGTGTAGACCTATAATATTAGGGTAGATCTAGTTTATAGTCTTTTAGCTATTATCCCCTGTTTCGTACTCGTAGGTCCGTGCTGGTAAATATTTAAACAGTCTCATTTTAACAAATCGTCGCGGAGAACGGATCAGTGTCGCGCACAGAATATAGTTCCAATGTTGGTTATTTTATTTCGTAATAGATCTAGTCAATGCTTCTCCAATTCTAGAGTGTTTGGACACTTTGCATATTGAAAATAGTTTTAATAAGCAATATGCGTGTGCGTGTGTGGCGCATTTACACTGTTGAATTATATTTTCCTTTTCTGTCAATGAGCTGCACTTCGACTCGGAGGTTGGTCTCCATGGAGATGTGTAGGGGCACCTGTTGCAGGTATTTTGTGTAAAGTTTATTGTTGTTATCAAAATTGAGTACTATAATAGCATGCCGTGGTTCATGGTTTGCTGTTAACCATTAATACATTATTTATAACTTAATAAACATCATGGTTGGTGTAAATACGAATGATAGATCTAGCGATTACTCCGCGTAAGTAGTCCTTCCCAACTCGAATTGGATGTACTCATCCGCATGTTGTATACTATCATGCGGCTCCGATACCTGCTATTGCACGGTTATGGGACGATTTTTACGTGTTGTTGTCGGTATTTCGGTTAGAATAAATAAATCTAGTAATTTAAGTTATCTTATATCCATTAAGGGGCGAGAAATACGAGTAGTCTCCCTTTTATTGATTTTGTTAAATATTGCTCATGCGCATACTGATTTTTCCGACTTCCGGTATCAAGTAAACAAATGTGAAGTGCAGACGAAATTCGATGTAACATGTTTATAAGCGATAATTCAGCCCAGCACGGATATCTGACGATGACACTGTGATATATTGTGTCATAGGTATTTAGTCAATACATCATCAATAGCTTGTTTGATTAGAATCTATTTTGTTGATGTAGTGGGAAATTATATTGTTTACACCTAGTATAATTCCCATCATGTCAAGCCGTATGGTGAGAAATGGCAGCTTGTGGGGAGTTGTTGGGTAATTATTCCCCAAGAGCTTTACTTCATATACTGTGGCGTGAGTGATAACGTGTTTTATTGTAAAGTAGGAACTATGCAGTAGGTAGGCTGGTATGTGGCACCCTATAAGCCCATTAGGGATGCGGTAGGGTAGGGCTGTTGTTCCGCTGTAAATTCCATACGGTTTTCCGTCAATTGTCTGACTGTGTGGATGGCTAGTAGGGCCTACAAACATAGAATGAGTCTGAAGATTGAGTAGCACGTGCATGAGTGCGAGTCTTTTTGATAGTACAGAGTGCATTGTGTCTGCTTATATCAAGTTACCAGTGTTTGAGGGATAGGGGGTCGTGTGTTATTGTTATGATGACGTTTTCTTGATGGTGGGGTTAACTCGTATTGGTGTGATGTGACTTTTTAGCATTGCTAGGCGAAAGGTGCCGGACAGTATGTCAGTGTTTTCATTATTAATGTAGGTCACTGGTTGACTAGTTTTATGTACATATTTAATATGGTGAAAACGCTGTGGTGTATAACTTCAATTGGGTTAACAGAGTAAGATTGATACACGCAGACGGTGATTCAGCTCTATGGAGGTGTTATTAGAGGGTTCAGTTTGTTTTCACTCTGTTGTGAGTGCCATCTATGACACTTTACGGGGCTTTGGCTCATCCGCTTTAACTAAAGGTCTTTGTGATATGATTTTATTCATATATGTTGCGAGGAAGGATTGAGACGTCTTTCCTAGGAGTCCTCGGGCTATTGTCATATAGGCAGGAGCAGTTTGAGAGATTCGTGGGATCATATCGCGTTGAGGGTCTAGGTGGGATATATGGATAGGAACATTATAGTTTCAGATAGTATAGTCACTGGATAGATCCATTAGTCCGGGTATGGTCTGGTGGCCAAATTGGACTTATATGATTTAATAGATGCACTTATATTGGTAAGATCTATTGGATGAGTCCATAATAGACATAGGGTTTGGGGTTGCCTATGTGGAAGAGGTGGGCGTTATCGCATTGAATTCACAAAGATGCTATGCATTTAGTTTCGGGTTATTTAATGCTGCGCGGATACATATGTGTCAATCTCTGTAAGTGGTTTGCCACCATTTATATGACGTTTCGTTAATTAATTCCGAGATGTGACCGGAGACCGTGGAGTCTATGACTGACTATAGATCTGCTTTAGTAGAGCGGTTTTGCATTACCCTTGCTTCAGAAACTGTCTAGCTGTAAGAGAATCTAATAGTTTAATGGGGTTCAAATGTCTGACCAAATGTTGAAAACCATACACTGTTGCACTAATAGCATGTTTTATTGTTGTGATCTTATAAAATGTTCGTGAAGTTGGTAGGCTAGCGGCCTAGCGGCCTAACAGCGTGAAGTTGGCAGGCTAGCGGCCTAGCGGCCTAACAGAATCTTATTAGTATTATTATGCTGCATTGGAGGGCTCTTCCATCAAAGGGAGAGCATTCCGTCTGTAATTAGATTAATGATTCTTGGGGAGTTACTTCCCTTTAATTAATAAAAATGGCAAAACTGGCTATTTGGTGTTTTATGACTAAATTTGTAATGCTATTAGTGCACTGTTGTGGGATTCGTACTGTTGATTTTATTGTTTTGTATAATAGTTCTAAACTGAGTGGAGGTTTAGGAGTGGAATGTATTTAGGATGATCATTTGATATGTCATTATTCCATTATCGGAGTCAGCAATAAGGCTTGTAGTCTTTTCAACTTCAACACTCTTGTTAAAAGCGTAGGCCACCCCGACTATGAGTGTTGAAGGATTACAGCTCATGAATTTTCAAATAAAACTAGATTATCAATGAAACTTTCAACTGGGTGTTTGTAATTTAATCTATATTATAGATTTGACTGAATCTGTAGATAACCGTCTACCAGATTAGTTCATCGGTTGATCAGACTGTTGTTTTTGAAGTACCTGGTCTTCTTGATAGGGGCATCATCAGTGTCTTATCGGAACAGGTTCAGTAGACCGGCTTCTTGTTGGTCCATATTGATTTGATCATCCAAGTAGTACGGACTTCTTGTCCAAACAATACTGCTAGCTATCACACAACACTAAATTCTTCTTGATTTGCATTCGTGTATTAGCATGATTATATTGATTCAATCATTTGAGTAGTACGGACTTCTTGTCCGAACAAAACTGCTAACTATTACACAACAGTAATATCTTCTTGATTTGCATTCGTGTATTAGTATATATTGATTTGATCATTTGAGTAGTACGGGCTTCTTGCCCGAAACATACTGCTAACAAAGACACAACCGTAAAGTCTTCTTGACTTGCATTCGTGTATGAATATATATTGATTAGTACGGGCTTCTTGCCCGAAACATACTGCTAACAAATACACAACCGTAAAGTGTTCTTGACTTGCATTCGTGTATGAATATATATTGATTAGATCATTTGAGTAGTACGGGCTTCTTGCCCGAAACATACTGCTAACGAATACATTACCGCAAATAACAATACACTATTTTACAAAAATTGGTACAGAAATGGAATTAAATATTTAAAACATGTGTACAAAACAGAGGAAAATAGATTTTATACTTTTGAAGAAATACAAGATATATATGATATACCGAATTATGATCTTCTTAAATATGTAACACTGGTAAGGAGTATACCAACACACTGGAAAGAAAATTTCAACATAAATAGTTCCGAAAACGAAGAAAACGAACCAAAAGCACTAGTAAATATACTTAAATTCTGCAAAAAGCCCACTCGATTAATATATATAACACCTGTCTGAAGTACGCTCAACAAAATAAGATAGACAAAGCTGAACTTAAATGGAACAATAACTTTGAAAATATTGACTGGAAATACACATATTTACTACCAATTAGATCAACAATCGAATCAAAACTACGAGAATTTTAGTATGAATATCTAAAAAATATTGTACCAACAAATCAATTTCTTCTTAAATGTGGTTATGTGGATCAAGTACATGTTCATTTTGTAACTTGTTTGTTGAAACAGTTAAACATTTGTTCTGGGAGTGCCACGAAGTATTTTGGAATAGATGCTCTTTATTTCTACAGCCAAATAATATAAATGTACGTCTAAATTACCAAATAGTATCATTAGGATATAATGAACCATCAAATATTAATAGTATCCTTAACTATCTAATTATTGCTTGAAAACACTTTTTATTCAAATGCAAACTGGAAAATTCACTACCATTATTTCCTAAATTCATTCAGTTTCTACAAGGTCGGAATTCTACTGAAAAACATATAGGCGTATGCCTAGAAGACAACCACTGTCAGTAGGCTCAGACTTCTTGTCCCGCTGATATGGCGACCACTGTCAATAGGCGTATGCCTAGAAGATAACCACTGTCAGTAGGCTGTAACTTCTTGTCCAGCGGACCTGGCGACCATTGTTGCTGGCGTAGACTTCTTGTCCGCCGATCTGGCAACCACTACCAGTAGGTAAGGACTTCTTGTCCAGCCTGTCTGGTATTTTCTACGGGATTTTCTCTTAGAGGCCAAGTTTGTGAGGCTTTTATGCCCCCCACGTAATGCTAGTGGACCATGAAAAGACCCCCCTGGCTTTTTCAGTGTGTCTAGAATCTTTTCAAATAAAGTCGGGGGGAGTGTTGTATCAGCCAAAATCCACTAATTACCTGATAACGGCCCTAATTGGCCGTTGACGTGTCAGAGCGTGTGTGGCGGGAGATTGACGCCACAGCGCACGAGTATGACGTCACAGAACGCCTGACGTAGTTCTAACGAGACTAAGACGGACAGCCGTGATGGCTAGACGTGCCTGACAGACGTCCCGTAGTGGTGCGTCTACGGACCACTAGGAGGGTAACTATGCTTATATTATTGCTCCATTGTGCAGATCGTGATCCAAATATACCACTCAACACTTTATACATTTGACAGTGTATAATCCTTAATATAAATTATATTTACAGGAATATGCGTTGATTACACAACAGAGAGTGGAATAAATGCAACTGAATGCTTTTTAGCGAAGGAAAACTTTCGATTAATCAATGTTGATATTGAAATACTGGAGATTATTCCATACCGAGATCCTGGGTACTGTTTACAATATTGCCTCGACAATCATCCCTCATTGGATCATGTAGAATTAGATAGGTACCATTGCAGATGCGTCAAACGGATACTGAGTGATGAACAAATTTCTCCGACGTATTATCATAACAATTATATGTACTTTCGTGAAGGGGAAAGTTCTGCTTACAAGTTCCTTACAGCATACTAACGTGTCCTGACGCAAACAAGACTCCGACCCCCCCCCCCCCCCAATTTACCAAGTTGAATGAGAAGATCGTAAGTACTATTAAGACACATGTTTATTTGAAATCTGCATCTCAAGGCGCTTCTTATGAGCCTATATTCATAAAATTCGGAAGTGGTCATGAAAGTTTAAAAGGCTTGTTTTTCAATAAGTAAAGAATAGTTTTCAGACAGCTTTTTCGTGTTTTCTCAAAATACCGATTTTCTACTTACGACCTTCTAATTCTAAGCCAGCGACGTGTTATTGGTTGAAACCCTATGTACATGTACCAAGTGAAAAGATTCATTATTCAGACTAAAAAGATTTTAATTGATATCGAATCGGTTAAACCTTAGATGCAATTAAAGTTATACCACCTGCTTGTTAAGATGTGAAATAAAATTATTCAGTGATTTATTATCGCACTTATAGTTCTGTTTGAAACACTGCTTGAATAGTGTATATACATTTATTTAATTCATCGTGTGGGGCCCAAAAGTTACTTGGACCCTAAACACCATTGTATTTGACATTTACTTCTATCCATTTATTGACTTACATACTTTATTACTGATGCTGTGATCAAGTGATTTCGAAAGTTTGTAAATGTTCCACCCAGACATTTTTCAAATTTCTTAATTGTTTTGTTCTGAAAAGAAATGATGATGGTATATGTGATACAGTACGTGGGTTAATCAAACACGAATGATTTGTCTAGTTCATTGATGAGGCTATTGCATACACATTGAGTCTTTTAAGACCAAAACGGCATTATTAAAAAAGCAATAACTCTGTAACCCTAATCGCAGAACGGCATTTTGAGCACTTACGTTGAGTCCAAAATGTAAAAAAACATAATATGAAATAAAACGAAATAGAGCCGAATTGTAAACATAAACGCAGTATTTATAGCGAATTTTCGGGCGCAATACGCCCGAATAATTTTCGCATTAAGTCAACTTGTCACGTGGTTTGGTCAGAGTTTGAATTCACTAATGGATCTGAAAATTTGTGTTACAGTCTCGCACTGACAGAAAGATACTATAAAATGGCCGCCAATAGAATAACAAAAGTTACCTAAAATGCGTTATTCTTTAGCTCATCTAAGTAGGCCCATCTAGAACACACTTTAATGGAGATAAATACTCTGTTGCTTCGTATAGCACTTTGATCGACCGCCATCTTGGAACGCTTCGAAAACAGAGAGAAAACACAGAATATGACAGCCTGCATAGAATCAGTTATTGATCAACTGATTACGCCATGAAAGTACTTGTTCTAAACAAGGAAAGTCGTATTATTATACACATAATCAGCGTAGTTATACAATGAAAGCAGGTTCGTATCGTTCGTATCGTCCTTCGTTACTTCGTACCCAAAAATGTCTCAAATTTTCTACTGACTACATTTATAAATCATATGATCAGCAATCATTCTGTACTGGATGATCATGTTACTTATAATAAAGGACTTCTGACAAGTGTCTACTGCTGTGTTTCAATACTGACAAAATTATGAAAATGAACAATTTAATATTTAAGATATAATTCGCTAAAATAGGCTGTGCGAAAGCTAGCTGGCAACGGGTTTGGGGCGAAGTTCGGTCCGTTCTGACGTAAAACATACGATTCCCAAGGACCGCAAAACTGATACATGTTCAACCTGTTCCGCAAATTCAAACGAATATAGCCAAACACTACTGTCAATTCCCCGGGCTATCTCTGCGCATGTAAATATTTTGTCTGGTTTAAAATGTGCTCTCATTTTGTTTCTGTATACAATGTGTGGATTGCACAGATATTCCGATCAGCACGTTAGTATTCTTTAACTATAATTTTGCCGTGTGTATGTTTATTTAACAGTCTCGAAACTTTACAATTGGAAAGAGGACATTTTTACACAGGCATCTGGTAGAGCAATAAAACATTCCCAGAGTATCTGTTACCGGGGCACTCAATGTATTACATGTTTACTGCGTTAGTCTTGCGACATTACCGCATCCATCCATAAAATCAAGTCATTGTTGAATATTTTATTAGTTGACCTCACTGGCTTTCATTGTACAAAGTGTCAGCAAAAATGTGTGTTTTCAATATATAAGGCTTCCGTAGGCAGCTGACAATTTCTCAATATGTAAGGCTTCCGTAGGTAGCTGACAATTTCTCAATATGTAAGGCTTCCGTGGGCAGCTGACAATTTCTCAATATGTAAGGCTTCCGTAGGTAGCTGACAATTTCTCAATATGTAAGGCTTCCGTATGTAGCTGACAATTTCTCAATATGTAAGGTTTCCGTAGGTAGCTGACAATTTCTCAATATGTAAGGCTTCCATAGGCAGCTGACAATTTCTCAATAAAATTATGTAAAATTTCTCAATATGTAAGGCTTCCGTAGGTAGCTGACAATTTCTCAATATGTAAGGCTTCCGTAGGAAGCTGACAATTTCTCAATATGTAAGGCTTCCGTAGGTAGCTGACAATTTCTCAATATGTAAGGCTTCCGTGGGCAGCTGACAATTTCTCAATATGTAAGGCTTCCGTAGGTAGCTGACAATTTCTCAATATGTAAGGCTTCCGTAGGTAGCTGACAATTTCTCAATATGTAAGGCTTCCGTAGGCAGCTGAGAATTTCTCAATAAAATTATGTAAAATTTCTCAATATGTAAGGCTTCCGTAGGTAGCTGACAATTTCTCAATATGTAAGGCTTCCGTAGGCAGCTGACAATTTCTTAATATGTAAGGCTTCCGTAGGTAGCTGACAATTTCTCAATATGTAAGGCTTCCGTAGGCAGCTGACAATTTCTCAATATGTAAGGCTTCCGTAGGTAGCTGACAATTTCTCAATATGTAAGGCTTCCGTAGGTAGCTGACAATTTCTCAATATGTAAGGCTTCCGTAGGTAGCTGAAAATTTCTCAATATGTAAGGCTTCCGTAGGTAGCTGACAACTTCTACATAATGTGTGTGAAGGGCATGATAGGGAATAATCCCCATTAACGATTACATGCGAAAACACCTGCTTGTTGCTGTTGTAGTTTTGCATTGGCTATAGCCTATTTTTTTGACAGACCCGATGCAGAATAATGATTCGGTAGACTGAATTTCACGTCCCACTTCCGGTAGAGGCAAGTTGTTGCTCAAGATTTGAGAACCAATCTTTTTTTATCTATTTTTTCCAATATGAAATATAAATACAGTTCCACTCTTTTAATAATGTTTTGGCATATAAGCCTGATTCAAATCATGAAATTTATTGAAAAAATACATATCTTATTTCATCCAACGTAAAAGCATAATGGCGACGTTTGAAATGACGTCACATAATTTAACGCGACGTCAGCGCACGTTAACGCAACGTCGTCGTACGACATAGCGCGACAACTTGTGAATATGTTTCATATAGCAAATAAAAGACAAGTGTAAAACTATTATAAATATTCATTGGACATATCTGTGCAACCCGTCTCCTAGATCGGAAAATATTCTTTTCTTAGTATTTGCTCGCCTTACACGAACTCCTCCGGGCATATTCATGTCATTTTAATAAGCATGTTTATAAAAAAAATATCATATTAAGTCAGACAGGGAAGGCAGCAATCAACTTAACAAGCCGAGCACAAAAAAAACATTAAAACACACAAGGCACAATGCCCAACTAAACAACCGCGCACAAAAAACCTAAAACACATAAAAGACACAAAGCCCAACCAAACAAGTAAAGATACGCTAAAGTCAAAGCTGGCGAATAGTAAAATGAAAGATTCGTTGTTGTTCGTGATGCTTATACAAAGCGCTGTCATAGAAACCATGTAACGCAAAGGTGGGTCACACTGTAAAATATCATTACTAATCATACTTAACATGTGGAAATCCGAGTAACCACTTGATAAATAATATTGGCAAATTATGTGGCATTACCTCGATGTCACTGACGAGTGCATGCAAACTTATGAAGCAATCGCTGTGTTTTTTATCACAACTGAGTAAACACGACTCAATTCAATTATTTATTCAAGTCTCATTCACATGTCATATATAAAATACAATTATACAAAGAAATTATATAAATGCAATAATACAAGAATGTGATCAATCATGTTTAATTTATAAGAGACTGTTAGAAGTAAAATTACAACACTTCTATGTATGTATATACCCAAGCGTGTCATGGACGAAACGACGTCAACGTCAAAAACTAGAAACCGCGCGATTGTTAAATTATGTTTAAAAATTTGAAAAAAAACATCAATGCAAACCATTGAAAACATTAAAAAAGCATCCATTTGTGTTATGTTGGCACAAATTGTTCATAGATGGCGGAGATACGAACTAACACGTGAACACAGGTCAAATCACAGAAAAAGTAGTTTGACATAGATAGACACCGCACTGATAGACGCTTCAATATTAGAGCATTTCTAACATCACTGTAACCCAATTTTAGGAACAGTGATACAAATTTATACACATACAAACAATAGGGACAGTAACATATGATCCATTTTGAAAGTCAGGGTGACTATCTATATATATATATTAAGGGTGCATTTCAGTTAAAATACTGAGTTTGGAAAGCGACGTCATCATAACGTCACGGTGCGACCCGCCTCCATGGTACATGGTATATTTAATGTATACTTGATTTGTATTGTTCAACCAATTGCTTTGAAGTTTCGCATATTTGTCAGTGATAGTTGAAATTATATTTACAGCAAATTAGTTTCCTAATTTCCGATTTACCGCGCTGCTATGAAAAAAGTCATATTATTTCTGGACCACCCCACGTATTTGTTATTGTATTAACGAGTCCGATGCTACAATGCATGAACAACAACCTCGCAGAAATCCATTACGTCCTGGAACGCGTGACTGATTCTCATAAACTTTCCGTATATTGGACGTGGACATGTGATACTCAGGATATAAGGCGAAGTATCAATTACGGGTCCGAAGTAACGTCCACATTCTGTTCCAATGTTATCATTGACATCGTCTAGACTGTTAGAAACAAGAAAAGTGAAATTGGTATTTCGTTCATCTGAAAGTAAAATACAAGGCATATTCAGTAAGGAGTAAACGCCATCAAAGTTTAAACAATTTATGTCATCGAGTTTATAACATAGTATTGTATGCAATGCAAAATTGTGTGACATATGTTGAGTATTTAAGCAAGATCAAACTCGTATTTACTGAGATAAGGGTAACTATAAACATGCACACCTATACGATTTGTAAAGTGTAAATTAGTAAATAATATGTTTCAAGAGGTTTCTATGTTTACCTGTTATTGATTGTATGCATACACAAATTATGCTATTGAACACTTTAGTCGCGTGTAGTGGATAGTGTAGCTTTTTGGTGCCAATGTATATATATCTCTAGCTTAGAATTAGAAGGTCGTAAGTACTAAGTCAATATTTTGAGAAAATAAGAACAAATTGTCTGAAAACTACTCTTTATCTTGGCAACTTAATGAAATTAGGCTCATAAGAAGCGCCTTAAGTTGCAGATTTCAAATATGAATAAGTATTATATACTTACAACATTCTAATGCTAAACCAGCCGTTTTTGTGTATACAGTTTAACATATAAGTAAATATGTAATGTGACGATACACTGTACCTGTACTACACTTCAACAACACATGTTCTGGAGATGTACACATAAAACAAATTTACGCTCTTCTCTAGGTATGTAACCACACTAATGGTTTAATCATGTATTTAAACACAATAACAGATGTGAAAATACGATCTGCCTTTTTTAAAATACGGTTGTCATCACACCCTCTAGCTATTGAGACTATCAAATATACTAACATACCTAGAGAAGAGCGTAAATGTGTTTTGTACCATCTCATCATTATATGCCCGGTATATATGGATATGAGAAACATATATATAATATAAATGTACTACCGGAGAAATGCCAGTATGTTTAAACTCGTACAGCTTTAATCCTCAACTAATACAAATAAACTTCACAAACTTCCTTTTCTTTAAAATTAAATACAGCTGTTCACTGAACCATGAAACATCAACATAAATACAGCTGTTCACTGAACCATGAAATATCAACATAATACAGCTGTTTACTGAACCATGAAACTTCAACACATGGTCCATATACACAACTTGGGCTGACAAGCCAGTCCATATAATGCCATTGGGCCCGAAGTGATGTTAACTATTTCTTAAATAGTGGATAGTGGAGCAGTTTGGTGTGAATATAAATATGGACACTGAACACCTTTCCTGATAATCAAGTTGTATCTAAAGTGTTAGAACCCAGGAAACTGCTGATTGGCAAAGTGTCATGATTATGTAATAATGTAGTTTCCATAATATTAAAAGAGTTGGACAATATTAAATTTTAAAAATTAATAAAACAAAACAAGTTCATACTGTAATCTGATCGTAGGTATAGGTCTACGGATGTCACAAACCCGGGCATACCAAACTCCATTTGCCAATGTGAGTTATGCCCTTGTGTATGTAAGCATGATCCATCAAGATGAAATATTTGACTAAAGTCACCATCGATAGCTTTATCAGCAGTTTGGTCTCTATACGTAGTTGATTGCCAAGCTGTCGCTCCAGTTGTCAGACGATTATTGTTGATCCCTGAACATAGATATACCTTTGTTGAGTTCAAAGAATTTTATTAGCATGAGCATGCGTAAAGAAAAATATAATATAAAATCGGACTGGGAAGGCAGCTCTCAACTTAGCCAACCTAGCACAGAAAACATCAAATTCCACAATAGCAAGGTACAATCAACTTATAACCGAACAAGAAAGTGCACCGCCCAAGTCTACGCTGTCAAAAACCTTAATCTACTAGTTTCATAAACTTGTATGTTGCATCCTATTCGTTGCCACAAAAAGTTGCCGTTTGAATACACAAAAGTTAAAACCTGTAATAGAACACGTACTTTACAGCGCAATGGGAAGTAAGATCGCATTAGACCACTAAGCTATTGCATCAAATGGTTGTATACGCAATACATTATAGATCATTCTTACACGATCCCTATACACATAGAGCGAACCAGGGCATGTATTATTACCGCAATAAAACATGGTATCAAATAGGCTGTTAATATTTACGCCCCGTGTCACGTGACATGTTTATGAATGAATGAACGTAAACTTTATAGAAAAATTTCAACGGGTCGCAAGTTGCACGAGTATCCAGTGTTACAGCTATGACGCATCTATTTTAAAAAACTCCAATAATTATACTCTCGAAATTAAGATTCATAAAAACGTCTGATAATCAATGCATTTATAGTTTTCATGAAATAGAAACACTATACTCGTGTTATTAAAATTTTTTCAATGATTAAAATGTGTTATTTCCTTCAGAAAATTACGAAGGTCGTTTTTATTAACGAGGAAAGTAATTGTACTAGCTAATAAGCCACTCAATTTCAGCGTGGAATTATGTTCAATGTCAAAAGGACGAAAATGGAATGCGCGCAGTTAAATAGTGCGCGATATTATCGTATTTAGAATCGAAATAAAAACTCTGTTCTTGTATTTTGTCGGTGAATAAAACACGGACACTCGTCCGGATGCGGATTCCGTATCCGAACTCCTGACCGACAAACACGCATACAGATTTTTTATTTGTTAACTTAAAGTAACTGGAGGGTCAAATATTTGATAAAAAGACAAATTCGACAGAGAGGGTAGCATTCACCAGAAACAGCCGCTCACGAAAGGTACTTTAAGGCACAAAAACACTTCACAGAACACAAAGTCGCGTCTCGCATTACACATTACAAAACTGAATAGGACAATGGAAGTAAACAATGTTTGGTCATAAGTTCATAACTATAAAAATTAGAATGGTCTTGGAACAGTATTACCATCAGTTTATCACCTTATCACGTGACGTTACTTGTCTCCGAGTTAGTATAACGAGAAAGTATATTCTTATACTATACTGGTATAACCTTCAAGTGACGTCACTTTATCTCTAAAATGACATCATTATCTTTCGTAAATAACATTATTTATATAAATTTGTTTGTTTTCCAACAAAAAATGGGCAGTTTTGTGTTATTAGACTTATGCTATAAAAATAATCCAAAACTCGTTGTCAATAAATACGAACTTATATTCAACTCATTCATTCAAACGCCCCCTTAATGAAATTTCAAAGCACGTTTAATATACTGGGAAGCTGTTAACATACATGTATTTGCCTTGGTGCTTGGCCATATCGGGTGACTCGACATGCAAGCAGAACGCAACGAACATCAAGGCTAAACGGCGGACGTAACTCGTGTTTTACCAATAGTAATTTATCTTAATTTGACCGAAATTGAAATAAAAAAACTCTCTTAGCGCATTTGTAGTGTTATATCAATTGACATGTCGTGATAGATCCTCTAGCTACATATTACACAAGTAAAGTGAGAGACTTACCTGTAACATTGGTGACTCTAACATAATGAGCGCGACCTACGCCTTCACTAACAAAGGTAGCATTCCTACCATGTAATACACATTGCCTATATGGCTCGTCATAACCCACATATACACATTGATCGTAACCCAGACACACCAAGAGACATTTACCTAACGTGGTGTACGTGTAAACACCGATATTCTCAACAAAATGGAAATCTTCATCCAAATATCTCATAAAGTTCCCAATGTTCTCTAAATGTATTACTCCAAAGAGAATTGTTAACATAAATATTGTAGTGGGATACATTTCTAACTGCTTTCGTCCCAAACCAAAATCAAAGCAATTCTGAATACGACTGATGGCAATGTTGCAATGCTATTAGTGTATTCGGTTGGTAGGTGACACAAATTATGTGTTAGTTCCCCACATTCTCATTCATTCCGCGCAATTTATCGAATCACGAACCAAGTCGAACATAACGTTCCATCGGGAGTTTAATTTTCAACGTAAAGGTGTTCCAACGATCCACGTTAAACTAATAATTAAACCGAGCTACAATTGAATAAAAAAACATCTATCTGGTTTTGATGACTGTTTACCAAATTAAACAATTAATTATTAATGGTATTTTAAGTGAAAGGGACAATAGTGGATGTTTTAGTATTAGTGCTGTATTGTTTGTTCTATTGAATAATTGATTACCCCCATGTTAATGTAAATATAAATTAAATGTGTTTACTGAGTATCTACTCTACTTTGAGCAACGTTAGGAGTGTTCTGACTACTGTTTTATCAAACCACTTATGAAAACCTTAAAGGTACTGCCTCACGTATAGGTGTATTGCAAAAATATTTTTTTTAAATATTCATGTAATTTTGGAATAGTTGCCGGTAAATGCCATAAACAACTACATTGACATGAAAAATAACTTGGAAAACATCGGCATTTTGTTATAATTTAGCATTGTTCCACCCAAAATTCTATAGGGTATTAATACCCTATAGAATAAGCACTACTATCATTTAAAATGCTTGAAATTTGTTTGCATTCGTCGAAAACGGATTGCGAAACCAACCAAATACCTCACAGATGTTTACGCTTTAGTTTCTTAAACTTACATTTTGATCATAATTATGTGAATTACATAATTCCCAAAACATTTTGGAAGGAAACTCTGCGATATTTTCAAAAGGAAAAATACAGAGTGACGAATTTCAAGAGTGATTTAAATTGCTTACTGGTCATAAATATTTTGATTAAGCAACCGCCAGTGGCGTTCTATTACATAAATACTTGATTAGGTAGGAAAATTACGCCTTACAAGGTCATAACTTTGTGAATATTTGGAATTTTGACAAAAATCTTTTTTTATTGTGTACAGGAATGACAGAAAATGCCAAAAAACAAAATTCCAAAAAACGTAGTTATACAGTGAACTTAAAAACGAAAGCAGGTTTGTGTCGTCCTTCGTTACTTCGTACCCAAAAATGTCGAAACTTTTCTACTGACTGTCCGTTTATGAATCATATGATCAGCAATCATTTTGTACTGGATGATCATGTTACTAATAATGATGGACATCTGACAAGTGTCGACTGCTGTGTAATAATGATGGACATCTGACAAGTGTCGACTGCTGTGTAATAATGATGGACATCTGACAAGTGTCGACTGCTGTGTAATAATGATGGACATCTGACAAGTGTCGACTGCTGTGTTTCAATACTGAGTTGTATGATAATTCAACAATTTAATATTTAAGATATAATTCGCTAAAATAGGCTGTGCCTCAGTTCATATTAAAACAGTAACCGTAACCATATACGTTGATATATTTTAACCTGAAACATCATGACAAATAAGCGTCTTGTTTCGTGCTGCTCGACATTTTACAATATTCCCCAGGGTTATAGTAAACGTACGTGGTTATTTTGTCCACAATGTGTACCTTCGTAATTTAACCATGGACCTTGAATGTTACCTTATCAATGACACTTGAGTACTACGCGTCGTCATCATAGACCCTTTGATTTATACACGTTACGCTATATAATATTCATTGCCATCAACAAGGACAAAGGAACAAGTCGTTGTTTGATATGTAAGTACCTGAGTGTTTTATTTCATGATCAAGGTTATCTCTAAGCTCATTGTGAATGACAACAATACAATGTGTAATTATGTGAATGTAGGTCGCCATATGTAGGTCGCCATATGATCATCAATTCGTTTTATGTTTTGAAACATTACTGAAGTATAGTGTATCCCGGTTTTTGGAATATTTACTTGCATTTTTCTTACGATTTTTTAAAGCACTTAGATATGTTATAAATATATTTTCTAAGATGAACAACATTTAACTTAGAAATAAGGAAAATTTCGCAAATATAGACGCAGTGGATTCGGCAGACGAGAACGAATCACAAGGCAAACTAAACAATACAAGGACAACACACAATGCAGAAACACTCTGCATGTCTTTACGAACAAATTTAAACCGCCTTATGCTGGACTATTGATTGGTTGCGAAAAGGTTCATACAGAATGCAGATTGATGACATTCATTACATACAGTATAAGGCAAACACAAACAACATACATTATGTTTTATGTTTTAATTTAGCGTCAAATGGTAGAATAGCATACAATGACTGATATCCTTTCCGCTATCACGATTTTTTGGGACCTACGAGAAATTCATATAGACCCTATATTCCGTCCCTGTGACATTACTGACTTGTAGCACTGATATAAACTCTATACATCCGGATGCTACACTCTTGCCACAAAGTGAAAGTAGGAAAAATTGTCAACATTTGGATTAAAGATCACCGGAAATGACGATGTGACCGTGCCACTTGCGCGAAAAAAAATTTAAGCTTGGTAGGCCTAATTTTGGGCCCCTTTAGGGCATTGATCCCGACCCCTTTGTCTAACCTTATATTCCTTCTAATGAAAAATAGAACCCTTTTTGCGCTAAATGTTAAAGCAATTTTACAGTGAATCGTACCATAATGGCAGGTATGACCAGTAATTTCAGTTTATGGTAAATCTACGTTCAAAGCCATCTTCGAAGGGGGCCAGCGGGCTAAAAACCTGTGCATGACCCTAGGCCCGTAATATCCTTTAGTCTGGGATGCATGTGTACCTATGACAGCAAAATACCCGAATTTGGGCATTTAGGTCGAAAACTACCGAAGGTCGAAATGGCCATCCCGGCCAGTCTGCATTAGTACGCTACTGTAGCGGAAAGGATACGCAGCGAAATGGAAACTACTACATCCAGGGTGCCATATAATACAGGTAATATTATACATATGCACATTTCATTGCGAAAATGCATAGCAAATATAATTATACCTAAACTTTCCTAATGAAAAAAAGCACGGTAAAAATCTTCGGAAAAGACAATGTGACCATAGGACCATTTTTGCCAAATCGACTTCTACACAAGATTTTATGTTTTCTTTTTTAGACGAATATTTCATGAGATAAATCTAAATCAAACGTTCACTGGCAACGTTTTGTTTTAGACCATAACACATAACCATCTAAATATTGATCTTTATATTTATCTTTGTACGTGATACGTAAGGATGGTTTGGGTGTAAGATTCTTGGACATGTAATCAAACGATTCCTTCGCATTCATTTCCCTATCAGCTGTAGTAATAATACATTCATTTAATTCAGCTTCTTTCACTGATTGGTTGTTTACAACATCTTTAATGCAAGAATGGAAATAATGACGACTCATTGTGATATTGGTAAGCCTTATTTCCACTTGTTGGACATGAGGATGCAGTTGTAATGAAACATACCGTGGTAAGACCAAGTGGCGCAATGATAGAAACTTTAAACGGGGAAGTGTTTCAACTGTGGATATTATTGTATCGACTGTATTACAATCCAAAAGGTAATGCCCATTGATACGAAGACATTCAAGTTGTGAATGCTTGATACTATGTAATACATCATTATAGCATCTAACTATTCCCATAGAAAATGGACGCAATGCGATACACTTTAAACAGGAAGTGTTGACATTGCGACATACAGTGTTGACATTCCACAAGCATAATGTGGTGAGTTTTGTATGCTGTTGGAGTGTTAAAGTAGATGTACATTCATTATCACCTTCGTGGTGATTATCACAGTATACAGACCGCAAGAAGATATTTTCCATGAAGACATTGTTCGACAGAAAGACTACAAGATTGTGCAAACTGTCGTGCTGCATTTTAACATCGGACAGGGATAATGAAGTCAGTTGTATGAGACACCCGCTGTGTGGCGTTCTGATTGTAGGCGACACACGTGCTAAGTGATGATAATAAATGATTAAAGGTAGTTCGGGTAGCAATGGTTTTGTGTCATGATTACCTTCAATACAAACAGTGTGCAATGTTGCTTTATTCTGTAACATGCACTCATTGAAATGTGTATAATGGCCAGGTTCAATTTTACCCACATGTAAACATTGGAGATGTTTTAACTGATTAAAACTGCCAAAATATCTTCCATTAACTGAATGTAATGATTTGACAAACGATTCATTGGGTAATAAAAGATGTTCCAATGCATCAACATTTGAGAGGTCATCAAAAATAAAATCTTGAAGCTGTAGTCCATTAGTTGGATCATTAATTCTACCACTTTCCTTCCAACAATTGGTCAAAGTGGTTTGAAGTAATTTAATTTGTTCCATGTAGGAACATGGGTAATAGTGAAAGATTTCATTTCTTCTGCACAAAGCCAAATCATCCGATATGGTCATGTAAATATTGTCAAACAAACGTTTAACTTTTGGATACGACATTCCAGAAAGTAACAGGAAGAAATTTTGAAATTGAACTACGTCATTGACATAGATCCATGCTTTAGCTACATTGTCAAGTACATTTTTTGTATCAAATGAAGATACAAACAATGCCGCGAAAAATTCCATGTAACTCTTGTGCAAGAATGAGAGTTTTAGTTTGTAATATTCAAAGCAGCCAATAACTTTATTTTTGGATAAAATCCCAATCTTGCACAAGAAATCCATTTCTTCATCACATATTAAATATGGCTCGGACCTTAACTGTTCCCTTGTAAAAACAAGACTTAAGGCATTTTCGTCTTGTTTAAATAAAGATCTGAATGAGAGTAAGCATAATTTCCGCAGTAATGACACATGCTCCTTTAAATGTCTAAGCTTTGCGAGAATACCAGGAAGTTGTACTTCGGAAGTTGGTAACGCTGGTGACTTGACATTCTTCTGTTTTGCCCGGGTAAAAAGCAATTCTAAAATTTTGCCACACAGTAACGCTTTAGACATATCTGTCAGTTTTTGTTCGAACCACACTACTACTAAGTGTGAAGCAATCATAGGTGTACATAATTGCTCACCGAGGCCGCACTTCGCGACATCTCTTTTGAAATCCTCAGCACTCTTTTCAACACCATTTTCCTTGTTCAAATGTTTTACCACTTCAAGAATGAAAACCTCCGATGATTTCCCATGAATGCCACTTATCCGAACCTGTTGATCAATTTCTCGGCGTGCCAGTCGTACATTCTCGATTTTGTACGGTCGGCATGTCGTAAGGTACACACAAGTGTCAGAATGTACCCTGAGTGGGAGTCTACACTCTCTTTTACCACGTACCTTCGGCATCCATTCATCCAAGGCATCGAATATCACTAAGCATTTATGGTGTTTTAAAACATGTTCGATACTTGTGCGCACTTCCTTACAGTCCGAGTCAAAAAACTGTTCAGCAATCATGCTAACAGCATCCCTACATTCAGTATCTTTGAGTGATAAACAAAAAACGAATTCGAAACTGGCCAAGAAATTTATGTCGTCTTCAACATTTTCATCTTCTGTTGTACCTCCAGTTTGTGATTTACACCATAACAAACATAGACACTTACACAGGGAAGTCTTACCAACACCAGCATCACCAGTTACATAGATATTTTGAAAACATTGATCCTCCTTAACGAATATGTCCCTGTATGACGAAATGCTAGTGTTTTCTGGTGTTATTTCAGCTCTGTGGTAGTCTACGTGATGCATTGTTGGAGTTTTGTATACCTGGAAGAAATCTTCCTCTTCTTCTGTACACAATGCTGATAGTGGTAAGGTACAACAGTCGCGATTGTAAGTTTCTAGTAGATGGTGCTTAAGATCTAAAAAATGATAATAAATAAGTTTAAGTAAAAAATGTGTACTCAAATGTATTGCTTGCATAATTAAAGAAATATACTGTTAACTGTCAGATTTTTGAGAGATGGTGCTTAATTGGACGTTTGACCTTTTGAGAGATGAAACTTGGACTTGCAGCGGTGTAATTTACGTTTTATCTTTCATTGGTGTGTTGGGTGATGTTGGTTTGTGCTCGCAAGTTTCGGTTTGCTTCTCAGACCGATTTTTATTATATTTATACTCAATTACTTACATCAGTAAACAATTTACCATCAACTAGGCTTAATGAGACTACATGTAGTATTTTCACACATAAGTTTGGGACAAGGTGTTTCGATGAAGTTTAATTATACTTTGAAGACAAATAGATAATTCAACCTTCAACACATACAATCGAAATGTTTCGGATAATGTAAACTCTTTTTGTATGGTCTGCTAACACCCATGTTTCACGAGAGTCGGAAATTTGTCCCCTTTATGTATGGTCTGCTAATACCCATGTTTCACGAGAGTCGGAATTCCGTGCCCTTTATGCATGGTCTGCTAATACCCATGTTTCACGAGAGTCGGAATTCTGTCCCCTTTATGTATGTACGTATAAGATTATTTTACTTACTTATAATAGTCAAATTATGCTTTATATGTCTTTAAATTATGCGTTCGCAGAATAATTTATGCATTTAGTACATGCTAATATATTAAACATTAATCTTACGTGGAATAAATATACAAAATGTATTTAATATTATTTTAATAGTCTGACTATAATATCACCACACTCAATGACAATATCATCCTTATTGTATATTCATTATAACAGTTCTTCAATTTACCACTAAGCTCATCGTGTGGTTCTTTTTCTGTCAGCGCATCCACGTCCTGTTTCACAGTTGTGACTTCACTCATAACAGTTTTCATATTTTTCATGATTCCAACCAAATCGTGTTTTACAGCAGTGACTTCACTTTTGACCTCTTCAATTCTTTGTGCAGTCAGACGATCACTGTCATCCCATTCTTTCATCTTCTTATTAAGTTGTTCCTTCAATGTTTCATCGAGAGCCATATGTTCAGCCTCATTGATGATTGATTGTATTTCTGGAATCCCGCCCACGTTGTTGAGACGATGTAAAATCTGTAAGTATATTGGTTACCTAATTCAAAAGGATTACACAATATTGCAAGGAATAACTTATTAAATAAGAAGGCTCGGTCCACATCCTCTAGATACATCCTTCCAAAAAGAGTATGAAATATTGGACAGGGAAGACAGCAATCATCATAAACAGCTAAGCACGAAAGGTAAACACATGTACATGTACGTATATTAGGGAAACATCATTATACATTTTTTTGTACATGTACACAACTGTAAAAAACACAATAATTGGCAATGCATGTATTTTATGTTTGCATGCAAAGTAGTCTATTTGACCAGTCCAATGTAAGATAGAAAACCGTTGGCCAAGGACAACATGGTTAACATGGACGATACGAGGTAATAGTCATTTAAAAAAAGAACACTATCATATAAGTCAAAGGTAGCACGTCAGTTTGAAACAATCACAGAGCCAAACGAGCCAACCAACAATTAAACTGAAAATAACATACCTATGTTATGTTACAAGAGAGATATGTCAGTAATATTTTTAACGAATAAGATTGAACCCGAACATTCCGTTTCCGAAGTGGATGTTCTAATTACTCGTCCACTGAGACTGGCCTTCAATTGACCTTTCTACAGACGCTTCGTAGCCACGCCCCCTATAGTTACGGGTATTCGTTGTTGCTACGCAAGACAAGCTTGCATTAAAATGGCGTCTAATACGGAGATGTGATGCTCTTGATACAATTCCGTTAAATATTTCGCTTTTAGTCAATGTAACATAATTATGTGCCTACTTAAAACTTGCAAATCGAAGAATTTTACGTAAACAGTTACTAAATCAGAGCCAAGCAGTGTCCGAATAAGCAGACACTCACAAGCGTAATTTTGCCGCTCAATCAGAATGTTTCTTTTTATCTAAATAGCTATGTATGTATAGTTTTTGCGCCAATCGGGAATGACCTGGCTTGAAAGATACACCCTTTATTGTAACAAAGAAATCATTAAGGGTTAATACATATATTTACATATACACGGTATAATGGAATCTTCCATACACTATAGCATTTCATCTTCCGTATACGTTCGTATGATAGTGTGTTTAATAAATAATCGAAATCAAATGTGCGTAAAAAATTATTTAAGTAAAGTAACAAGACCTCTGCAAGATTTTCTGCGTCGGGTTTTTATTGATGTCTTCCGTGTGATCTACCGCTTATGGCGGGGACATACATTTTGTTGATTACTTACGACTGAGGCTGTATTTGATTGCAACTTCCGCAAAAAATGAGCGCTACGTTAACAGAGATGAATGTGAATCGTTCAAATCCCACATCGCTACGTAATACATGATTTGTCATTAACAGTCACCATATCAACGAAAAATGTACAATCACGCGTTATTAAGTAAAAAAATATCGTTTTCTAACATAACGTTAAAACTGTCGGGTCAAGTGCAATAAGTGCTACACAGATTTCATATGCACCATTATACAAGAAATAAATAAGCCCTAGATTATAAGTTAGTTAAAATTACAATGTGTTATATACTTTGATGATCTCGTTTAGATTCGTATCTCGGACATCAGTCGGGGACCAGTGATATACCGCGGTGTCTTGTTAATTGTCAATGATCAATGTGACACATAGCGGTTTCCGCCAGGACAGGGGAACAGTATGGGGTCAGTTAATTGCTATAAATGTTTTGTAGTAATGTGTATATATCCGACAGGTCTCTGACCTATAGATACTTTGAAATAAACTTGTACATGTATATATCTATCATGATTTACAATAGCTGTCCGGACCATACAGTAGCCTACATATGTTTAAAAAAACATTTTTATAAGCTTTGGGGATTGAATGCATTTAGCACCACAAGGGTATCAACTAAAAATTGCTTTAACTATTACATAGACCAAAACAACATAATGTTCAATATTATTAAAACACTTCACAATCATCTTTGATGGGAAATACAAACATTCTCATTATTTGGGGGTTATGTGTCGTTATTCTATTAACATGCATGATATCAAATAATAAAATAATTTCACGAGTCTATGGTATATATTTTTTAACAACATTCATATCAAATTAAAGACGAAGCTTTCTAGTTTCACAACATGTAATTATTTCAAATTAGATTAATGTAAATATCAATGATATAACTTTTAAATCAGACTATATTTGAGACAAAATATACATATATAGCTACTACTTCCGAGGCCTTATGGATTTAATAAATTAATTCACTTTCATGACATTGCTACCAAATTAAAGTTGAAGTTCTCTAGTTTTTAAACATACCAGAATTTTAAAAATGTGTTCAATATTAATGAAATAAGGCTTAATTGAATATTGCGCAATTTACATTGATTTTAGCTTGTCTAATGTCCAGGTTGTCTAACAAGATGGCGGCGATAAATCGTTGACCAAATGCTGCAATCTGATTGGCTAACGCCACCTGTCAATCAAAATCGGTAGAAAGGTCAATTGAGAAATTTAACATTGACATGGTAACCGTATTGAGCAAAAAGACCCCAGTGACGGACAAAGGATAATACAGTGACGGACAAAGGATGACACAGTGACGGACAAAGGATGACACAGTGACGGACAAAGGATAACACAGTGACGGACAAAGGATAATACAGTTACGGACAAAGGATAACACAGTGACGGACAAAGGATGACACAGTGACGGACAAAGGATAACACAGTGACGGACAAAGGATGACACAGTGACGGACAAAGGATAACACAGTGACGGACAAAGGATGACACAGTTACCGACAAAGGATAACACAGTGACGGACAAAGGATGACACAGTGACGGACAAAGGATGACACAGTGACGGACAAAGGATGACACAGTGACGGACAAAGGATGACACAGTGACGGACAAAGGATGACACAGTGACGGACAAAGGATGACACAGTGACGGACAAAGGATGACACAGTGACGGACAAAGGATGATACCTATTAGACTAGTATACTTGTAATGTAGACATTAGATCACACAATGGATGAGGTAGTACAATAAATCAGCAATACATGTAACTAGGGTATTTACCTGGCATAGTTCAGTCCATTTCGCTGTAAATTCAGCTTCAGATATAAACATTATACCTCTGTGTTGTAGCTACAATAAACAAAACTAACATTTATTTCCAATTGTGTGCGGATTAAAATACATTCAGACAACCTCTTGAAGGCATTACGAAAGCAGTCACAAAAGTACATAGTCACCTGTCACTCAGACGACGTGGTATCTTTGGTTGCATTGGCTACATCCATGGTCACCAGTTGTTTACCCGCGAGTATACCAGCCATGTTGCAGCATATTGCTTGTTAGAGCAACCGTATAGGGTATATATATGCGTTTGAACTTCGCACCAGTATAGGTTCGAATCACACAATACAATGGCTTGTAGGTCTCAGAAAAAAGTTAAAATTTACCTCAATTGTGCGGTGAAGGCGCAAATATGTAGCATTGTTTGAAATATATTCCAATGTATGCAATGAAATCATGTTTACATCAAATTGAAAACGCAAAGTTCATATCAAAGGAATTATGAATAAAAAATGATAAAACATACTATGACTAAATAGAACATACATTATTTCTGCAAATCCGTAACCGGGTGATGTCAGCCTCTATGGACATATCTCCCACAGTCGGGTTCAGCCATACGGTATCCCGTCGGTAACGTAGACCACAAACATTCCTCAGGATTAGCGCTAGTAATGATATATCAAAGTTGGACGATACTGGTTTTGTATTATTGGGTGGCAGGAAGCATTTCTGTGTGTCCGATATGATATCTCTGTCCAATAGGTACTGTAGTTGATTGTAATGGGTTGGATGGGCGTTCAAATACCGCATAAAGTCATCACTGACTATGTTATCAAACACCTTCCTCAGTACAACAGTACCCACCTCTATCAAAAGATATTGGTACCGAAATACATACATCTGTGAAAAGAGAAATATATTTATACTTAGATAATTTAACTATACAACATGATACGGGGGGAGACACGTGTCCCAATATCTCTCACCACCGTGCACAATCAATTTAAAAATAATTAAAAATATAAACCTGGGCTTGTATTCACAAAGCATCTTAGCAGAAAACTTAGAAATTTCTTAAAATCTTAATTTTTTCTAAAGTGTATCAGCTAAGCAAGAAAATCAACATGCTTTTTATATTGCATAGTTGAAGCATTATGTAAACAGCTATTATATTCACTAAGAAAACATGGATTATTTTTCAAATTGTGGGAAATATGAGCTGCACAAATTATTGACTTAAGTCAAAATATTTAAGTTTTCACTTAAGATGCTTTGTGAATACCAGCCCAGATTTATATAGCGCCTTTTCATGCAAACACAGTCCAAAGGCACTTAAAAATTGGACAGGAAAGGCCCCACACAACTTAACCAGCCACGCACAGAGAACAGAAATGACACCGGACCACAATCACACGGCACAATGTTCACCACACAATTGAACGGGAAAATGAAACTAAACCGCTGAAAGTCCAAGTTTCCGCTCTCAAAATGTCCAAGTTACCGCTCTCAAAAAGACCTAGTTTCCGCTCTCAAAAAGACCTAGTTACCGCTCTCAAAAAAACCTAGTTTTAGCGATAAAAAGATGAAAGATTTAGTTTCAGCTATAACAAGTAATAATTGAAAGACATCAAAAAGACAAAACTGCGTTCAGTATACGCCCAAGCCCCCTTGGAAGCAATGTCCATAAAAAAGCCAATCAGGGGCCATGGTTATGTTCAAATGTTGGATCAATCACTATATGCCTCTCGATCGATCGACGCGGGGGTATCAAAACAAATCCAGTCTTTGAAAACAATATTGTTTTACATCAGATAGCAACATGTCATACATGTATATATACATGTTGCTAGTCGTACATGTCGTACATGTATATGTACAGGTTGCTAGCCGTACATGTCGTACATGTATATGTACAGGTGGCTAGTCATACATGTCGTACATGTATATGTACAGGTGGCTAGTCGTACATGTCGTACATGTATATGTACAGGTGGCTAGTCGTACATGTCGTACATGTATATGTACAGGTTGCTAGTCGTACATGTCGTACATGTATATGTACAGGTTGCTAGTCGTACATGTCGTACATGTATATGTACAGGTTGCTAGTCGTACATGTCGTACATGTATATGTACAGGTTGCTAGTCGTACATGTCGTACATGTATATGTACAGGTGGCTAGTCATACATGTCGTACATGTATATGTACAGGTTGTTAGTCGTACATGTCATACATGTATATGTACAGGTTGCTAGTCGTACATGTCGTACATGTATATGTACAGGTTGCAATTTATCTATCTATCTATTTATACTGCATCACCCCCTTGCGGGTGTTATGCAGGTGCGCGTCAGCACAGTGTAAGTTGATAAAAGAGTAAAAAGTATATAAAAGCAAGTGAGTGAAGTAAGAATATTGTTAAAATGTTAAAAAAGTCAAAGACTTAGTGAAAGGATAAAAACATGACGCAAACATTTATGGCATTGTATGAGACAGGGAGCTGACTGCCAGTTTGAAGCGAATCAAAACGTGTGCGGGAAAAATCACATGACATTGGAAACATGATTTCTTCATGAATCGATGCTGTTTATATAAACTCAATGAGTACACGGGAGATAAAATAGTTAAAACATATTTGATTACCCGAACAAAATATACAATCACTGTCCATACAAATATATCTATAAATACATTTCAAATACGCGGGTAAAAAGGTCGGGCCACAAGTTCTCAAACTCAGTTCCGGCTCTCCCGATGAAATATTGTGTATCTCGTTCATACGCACACCAGTGGGACATAATACCCATTTCATTCTCGTCTGTCAAACGTCCTTACTTGTAAAAACTACACATACCTGGATGATGAAATACCCAAATATAGTATTCCGGTTGACAAACACTTTACACGTTCAATTTCGCAACCTCGCTTTGCATATTTTATGTATAATGTCAGCCATTTTGAAGCTTGGTTAGTTGATACGTCAATATTAACATATTATTACAGACATATTTATGTTTCTTATTTATCTCAAACTAAGTAATAGATTGGAAGCGCCCTTTGAGCTTTAGTATATGGATCTACACAAAATATAACCACCATGGTCTGAACAGGTAGAGCGAATATAGTATGTTAGTTTATAATTGAAATAGTTGTCTGAAAAATGCCTTTGTAATTGGCACCGTAATAGAGGACTCGACCGATGCGTCACTCTAATCGTACCCTGACTTAACTATATCAATAATAACAATAATAAACCTTACTTTGGACACTACTCGGTGCACACAACAAACGACAAATCAAAAAGTCCAATGTCACAAATAGTTGCTTGCATCAATCCTGCATCTGTACTTGTGAATATTTGTGACTCAACTGTCTTACATACATCAAGAAACTGATTGCGGACGGAAACGAGTGCTAGAGTGGGCTATTTTTAAAACTAGCGTCAGCCTTGTGAACATTTTATGTTGTTATATTGTAATAGCGGAAGTGTTAAGTGTTTACTTTGTTGTAATAAAACTGTTTTAATTAGTTTTTAGTAAGATTATTTAAAGCAATTATAAACAAATGGGCATTATGCACAAATCAATGTTTTCTTCCAGAGGGGGGAACGACATAAAGACATTCCCGATGTATGGGAATTTGATAAGCCCTATCGTCACATGTAGCGAGAATTAGACTTGGTCCGTATATTTAATGGACCGGGACGGAAACTAGACAGTCGCCTATTTTCACGTTGTGCGATACCATAGGGTTATTTGACATCAAGAACAACCAAACATCCCAAGGATTAGACAGGACTATCTGCACATGGGAGGGAAATTTGAAAATTGTCTAATTCCCCAAATAATCCCGCATTTCCCCCACTCTGGGGGAAAACATTGACAAGCGCATTATTTTAAAACAGTCAGATGAATTCCAATTCCTATCAGTCACTGAAGGGAATGCAATATATATGTACAGTGCATGTTCAGATCATGATGAGGCGCGCTGGCTTAGGTGTAGGGTGCGCGCTTTGTGAGCGAGAAGACCCGGCCAGGTCCAAACAACGTCTGTGCCACTGCTTAATTTCTCTAAGAAAGAATAACCAACAATGATCCATCCTACCAAGGTGTGAATTGGTATATGTGCGGGCGGTGTCTGAACATGTTCGCTATTCATGGGCGCCGTCTCTTGTATTTTATTGATTTTCATATAGAATACATTACAACTTTGTTGAAAATAAAACTCGAGATAGTAACAAGCGCATTTCGCGTTTTATAACTGTGCTACTTTCAAAGGGCGAGTGAACGATAATGCGATGGCCCTTAAAAGATTCAGTAACATTTAGCTTCCAATAATCGCAAATAAATGTTAATTAATGTCAATCAACATAATAATAATGCACAAACAATTATATATTTTTTAACTTTTTAAGCATGTATAAAAAGTGGGTGGGGAACGGCAAAATTGTAAAGTATATGGGTGTACAATAAGTCACTACATTGGTTTAAATACATCTGCTTATATAAAAGATGTAGCCAATGGTTTAGATATATGAAATAACTACACTTTAAAAATAAGTACTTTTTAGTGAATAGTTCCCAAAAAAGGCTGGTGACCCCTAATTTTTATTTTACTAAACTGATGTTCTAGATAATTCTCAACCGATGTGCAATTTTAAAATATTTTCGATAGTTAGATATTTTTTGACATTCACTTTTTTGCAAGTGGGTTGGATAACTATTTATCATGTACACATATTGAATTTGTTCCTCAGATTGCCGGAATCGTTGCTTAGATCAATAAGAAGGACCATTAAACCAAAAAGTATCTTACATTGTTTAAAAGTTGTTTAATATCATAATAATCTTAAAATGTATATGCCGGTGTCATTTATGCAAGTAATAGATGAAATAGTGGGTCATTTGAAAACTGTGTACTTGGAAAACGAGCCCGGTGACATATCATTCTTAGAATACGAGCCTAGTGATATATCATTCTTAGAATACGAGCCCGGTGACATATCATACTTAGAATGCGAGTCCGGTGACATACCATTCTTAGAATACGAGCCCGGTGACATATCATTCTTAGAATACGAGCCCGGTGCCATATCATATTTAGAATACGAGCCCGGTGACATATCATACTTAGAATACGAGCCCGGTGACATATCATACTTAGAATACGAGCCCGGTGACATATCATACTTAGAATACGAGTCCGATGACATACCATTCTTAGAATACGAGCCCGGTGACATATCATACTTATAATACGATACCGGTGACATACCATTCTTAGAATACGAGCCCGGTGACATATCATACTTAGAATACGAGCCCGGTGACATATCATACTTAGAATACGAGTCCGGTGACATATCATTCTTAGAATACGAGCCCGGTGACATATCATTCTTAGAATACGAGCCCGGTGACATATCATTCTTAGAATGCGAGTCCGGTGACATATCATTCTTACAATACGAGCCCGGTGACATATCATTCTTACAATACGAGCCCGGTGACATATCTTTCTTACAATACGAGCCCGGTGACATATCATACTTAGAATACGAGCCCGGTGACATATCTTTCTTAGAATACGAGCCCGGTGACATATCATTCTTAGAATACGAGTCCGGTGACATATCATTCTTACAATACGAGCCCGGTGACATATCATTCTTACAATACGAGCCCGGTGACATATCTTTCTTACAATACGACCCCGGTGACATATCATTCTTAGAATACGAGCCCGGTGACATATCATTCTTAGAATATGAGCCCGGTGACATATCATTCTTACAATACGAGCCCGGTGACAGTTCATTCTTACAATACGAGCCCGGTGACATATCATTCTTACAATACGAGCCCGGTAACATATCATACTTAGAATACGAGCCCGGTGACATATCATTCTTAGAATACGAGCCCGGTGACATATCATTCTTACAATACGAGCCCGGTGACATTTCATTCTTACAATACGAGCCCGGTGACATATCATTCTTAGAATACGAGCCCGGTGACATACCATTCTAACAATACGAGCCCGGTGACATATCATTCTTACAATACGAGCCCGGTGACATATCATTCTTAGAATACGAGCCCGGTGACATATCATTCTTACAATACGAGCCCGGTGACATATCATTCTTGGAATACGAGTCCGGTGACATATCAGTCTTACAATACGAGCCCGGTGACATATCTTTCGTAGAATACGAGCCCGGTGACATATTTTTCTTAGAATACGAGCCCGGTGACATATCATTCCTAGAATACGAGCCCGGTGACATATCATTCTTAGAATACGAGCCCGGTGACATATCATTCTTACAATACGAGCCCGGTGACATTTCATTCTTACAATACGAGCCCGGTGACATATCATTCTTAGAATACGAGCCCGGTGACATACCATTCTAACAATACGAGCCCGGTGACATATCATTCTTACAATACGAGCCCGATGACATATCTTTCTTACAATACGAGCCCGGTGACATACCATTCTAACAATACGAGCCCGGTGACATATCATTCTTACAATACGAGCCCGGTGACATATCTTTCTTACAATACGAGCCCGGTAAAATATCATTCTTAGATTACGAGTCCGGTGACATATCATTCTTAGAATACGAGCCCGGTGACATATCATTCTTACAATACGAGCCCGGTGACATATCATTCTTAGAATACGAGCCCGGTGACATATCATTCTTACAATACGAGCCCGGTGACATATCATTCTTACAATACGAGCCCGGTGACATATCATTCTTACAATACGAGCCCGGTGACATATCATTCTTACAATACGAGCCCGGTGACATATCATTCTTACAATACGAGCCCGGTGACATATCATTCTTACAATACGAGTCCGGTGACATATCATTCTTAGAATACGAGTCCGGTGACATATCATACTTACAATACGAGCCCGGTGACATATCATTCTTACAATACGAGCCCGGTGACATATCATTCTTACAATACGAGCCCGGTGACATATCATTCTTACAATACGAGCCCGGTGACATATCATTCTTACAATACGAGCCCGGTGACATATCATTCTTAGAATACGAGCCCGGTGACATATCATTCTTACAATACGAGCCCGGTGACATATCATTCTTGGAATACGAGTCCGGTGACATATCAGTCTTACAATACGAGCCCGGTGACATATCTTTCGTAGAATACGAGCCCGGTGACATATTTTTCTTAGAATAAGATAAGATAAGATGTCTTTATTTCCTCCATAGAATTGAAGATTATAACAAATACAAACAACACACATTTACATGAAATAACAACATATACATTATTAAACTTTGATAACACGTTATAATAATAATGATATAGTCATGTATATGTTATCAAATATTATTATGCATTTATAATGTACAATTTTTTTTTTTTTATTTTTTTTTTTTTTTTTTTTTTTTTTTTTTTTTCAATAACATTACCAGCTTGGCCGAAAGCGAAATTCAAGCAAGATAATGATAGTGTTGGGTGATTCATGCACCCCACGCGTACACACACACCCACGCACACACCAAAATCACACACACACACAAACCCCCACACACGCACACACACGCACACTCGCGCGCGCACACACATCCACTCAAACATATACATAAACTAACACACCTCCCATCAACGCACTAACTTACTGAAACGAAATGCAAGATAGTGACATAGGAGTAGTTATAATGAATGATGAATACATTAGGTTTCAGAAAAGCCTCTATAATAAGTATAGAACTATGTAAAGAATGAAACACATTTAAAACAAGAGAATACAGACTCTAATATATTACTTATAACGTTGAGCGTATACAGCAATTCAGAATAATTTACACAAGAGGGCTGCCAGCTTAAAATTTACAAATTTCAAATCTGCGTTAGATATTGCAAAATTTATTATTAAACCAGTCTGTGTATCCAGGTCTGACCCTCTTATATCTAAGAAGTTTTGTAGGCCATAGGAAACCATGAGGTTGTCCCAGAGCTGTGTCCTGACTTTACTTACAGCCGGGCAGAAATGAACAATATGCGTAACTATGTTACTATTTAGCTTGGAACATTTGTCACAGGAGGTCACATATTTTGATTTCAAGTACACGCTAATTATATAAATTAGCTTTTTACACAAGGGAGATAATTTCTGGTTTTTCCTAGATATATACCATAAATTACACGGGTTATCTTTCTTTAGAATTTCATCTAGACACAATGGAGATTTGATCTGTGTACACTGGCGTTCATAGGCATTATGTTTATATTTCAGGCTTATATTGTTGTTAAGAAGTGTGTTCCATATGCATTTCGAGGGAAATGTACCGTTAATAGCATACGTGTCTAAGACGTTCAACAATTCGTATTTTTGCAGGATACGATATACGTCTGGAATAAATCCTCTTGTTTGATTGTCATAGGATAGAAATTTTACTAGCCGCAAGTTGAACACGTGCTTAGCAATGTATTTATCGCGCAGTCTACAAAGCTGTCCTAAAAACTGGAGCTTTTTCATATCAATAATAGTTTCTATTGACAGCATACTTAGCGCACACTGACTGAATTCAGTAGGTGAGTTACTTGGTATAGATTGCATGAATTTAATGCAAAATCTGTGAGCTCTCTCAAGCTTTAAAACATCAGTTTCCGACAACAGATTCCAAAGTTCACATGAATACATTGCCTTAGGTAACACAATTGAATTGTATATGTTTCGAGATGTAATCGGGTTTATAGAGCTTGGTTCTAAGCCACTGTTATGGATGCTTAACATGGTGCCTCTTAACTTAACACATGCATCCTCAACTAACACTTTATTTGAAAGAAAATTCTCACATTTGACACCTAAATGAGTGTAGCACTTAGACTCCGAAACAATGCTGTCACCCAAGCGAAATACCCGTTTATTGTCAATCATACCATTTTCATTAAACACAATGATCGCACATTTATCTGCATTGTATTGGTATCGCCATCGCTTCGAATAAGTGTCACATATATTCAACATATTATTCATCCCATTAATTGAGAACGACGCTAATACCATATCATCGGCCACAGTAGGGCTACATAGAGTTTGTCCATACATGGTAAATCCTTGGCCACATTTTTCAAGTTCCTGTATAAGTCCATTGATGAACAACAGGTACAATATAGGTGATGATTTGCCTCCTTGACGCGTACCTTGCAGCACTTCGAAGCTGTTTGATTCCTTGCCATTATACCGAACACGACTCGTCATACCAGAGTACATTTGGGCAATGGCACAGAGGGATGTCGAATCAACGGTCGTTTCATTCCACAGTTTATACAATAAGCCTTTGTGCCATACAGTATCGAATGCCTTGCGACCATCTAAGAAGCAGACGTATAATTTAGAGTCATTTTCTCTCGCGAAACAAATTGATTCTCTCAGTATAAACGACGTCATGAGACACCCAAGTCCGTCCTGGAATCCACCCTGCTGTTCAGAAATTACGTTAAGGATGTCCTCCTTACAGCGGTTCAATAACACAGATTCAAAAATTTTAAATATGGTGGAAGTTAATGTGATGGCGCGATAATTATCAGGATCGGCCTTACTCTTTTTACCACCTTTATGTAAAGTTATGATTATGCCACTTTTAAGTTTAGTTGGGACATAAGATAGGCGAAGCATGTGTGTAAATAAATTGGCCAAGACCGGTGCTAATATAGTTTTTGCGATCATCAAATGTTCATAGTACACGAGATCACCTCCACATGCTTTGCCCTTTGAACAGCGTTCAATCGCGACCTTAACAGTTTCCGGAAGTATGGTCACATTCGGATCAGCACGGGAATTTGCGAGCGCATCATTGACTGTGTCGACCACTGTCTGTCTCCACTCAAAATCATAACATGCATCATCAACAGGCGTATACAGTTTTTTGAAGTACGTTCCCCAGTGCTCTACTAGCTGCGCAGGGTCGCGAACGGTATTTCCATTGAATGTTATACCACCAACAGATTTTGACTTCGCCGATTTTCTCCTCGAGTTTATTATTTTCCAAAATAAGGATGAATCACATTCCGTCGACTTATCTAGTTCATCATTCATTTTGCGTAGATATGCCGAAACACATTTTCTATGAATGTTACGGAAGACCCTTTTTGCAGATTTGTAATTCTTGTAATGTATGTTATTATCCTCCTCGCGCGGTCGACCATTTGAACACCATGCACCACGGAACATCCTCATATTTTTATGGGCCTTTTTTAAATCTACACACCAGTAAGGTTTCAGAAATGCCAAAAAACGTTTGTTTGGTAAGCAGCCTGACGCATAATTAACAAGTTTATCTTTTAAAATCATATATGCATAGTCGATATCATCCATCGACATATCCTTATACGCTAAATTGCTCAATTCACTATCTTGTTCTAATAGCCGATTATACTCAGACGCATGTTCTTGTGTCACTTTTCTCCAATTAATTGGGCTAGACCGGTCCTCATTGTTATCATTGAGTTCATATAGCGGTAAATGTAGATTAGACACAACAGGCCTATGCCTTGAAACATTTAAGCAATCGTCATCAACAATAACACATGAGACAATAGTATCTACAAGGTCAACTGAACAACATATATAATCAATGGTTGAAGTATATCGATTATCATAGGAGACATATGTTGCCTGTACGCCACTACACATAGGTAATGAATTTGCTGGCACCAAGTTTGTATCAATCAAAAACTTATTGAATAATCTGTCCCTTTCACAAGTGGGAGAGTGAGTGTACCTGGCATTACAGTCTCCTAGGATAACTACAGAGCCTATAGCGGAATATGTGTACCATACATCATACAGTTTATCTATATATTCTCTGAAATATAAGATTGGGTGATTACTACATGGTAAATAAATTTGAAATAAGAACATGTACACATCCTTGGACAATTGTAGTTGTATCGCTATAATTCTGTCATCGTCTATATAGAGTGGTGTTACACAATTGTTTATGCGTCTATGCCAAGCTAAGGCTACACCACCTTTACCGACCTTACGACGACTTGGTAAATTAAGGTCTTTATCACAGGTTATATGAAATATATAATCAGAGATCAATGAGTCACAAAAATGTACATTATTAGGTTGCAACCAATGCTCTGAGATACCGCAAATATCAATTTTGTTTTGTGTCAGATAGTCACATAAGTAGGACGAGCTTGAGAAGAGACCCGTCACGTTCCACGTCATTACACTGAGATTCATGAATAAACACATATTTTTTGTATTATTGACTAATCAATGTTATAGTTATCATTCATGTGCTGAAGACATTCAAAGTGATTTCCGTTCATCGTTCCACTGTTATTCGATAAACGTCGCATTCTAGGTGGTGACCATCTAGAGTAGTGTTTGTAGCGCAACTGTGCACGAGATAACCACGGTTTACACGAGATACCACGTGGCCAAAATGTGTCAGCCAGCAACAAGTCTGCATTATATCATTCTTACAATACGAGCCCGGTGACATATCTTTCTTACAATACGAGCCCGGTGACATACCATTCTAACAATACGAGCCCGGTGACATATCATTCTTACAATACGAGCCCGGTGACATATCTTTCTTACAATACGAGCCCGGTAAAATATCATTCTTAGATTACGAGTCCGGTGACATATCATTCTTAGAATACGAGCCCGGTGACATATCATTCTTACAATACGAGCCCGGTGACATATCATTCTTAGAATACGAGCCCGGTGACATATCATTATTACAATACGAGCCCGGTGACATATCATTCTTACAATACGAGCCCGGTGTCATATCATTCTTACAATACGAGCCCGGTGACATATCATTCTTAGAATACGAGCCCGGTGACATATCATTCTTACAATACGAGCCCGGTGACATATCATTCTTACAATACGAGCCCGGTGACATATCATTCTTACAATACGAGCCCGGTGACATATCATTCTTACAATACGAGCCCGGTGACATATCATTCTTACAATACGAGCCCGGTGACATATCATTCTTAGAATACGAGCCCGGTGACATATCATTCTTACAATACGAGCCCGGTGACATATCTTTCGTAGAATACGAGCCCGGTGACATATCTTTCTTAGAATACGAGCCCGGTGACATATCATTCTTAGAATACGAGCCCGGTAACATATCATTCTTAGAATACGAGCCCGGTGACATATCATTCTTAGAATGCGAGTCCGGTGACATATCATTCTTACAATACGAGCCCGGTGACATATCATTCTTACAATACGAGCCCGGTGACATATCTTTCTTACAATACGAGCCCGGTGACATATCATACTTAGAATACGAGCCCGGTGACATATCTTTCTTAGAATACGAGCCCGGTGACATATCATTCTTAGAATACGAGTCCGGTGACATATCATTCTTACAATACGAGCCCGGTGACATATCATTCTTACAATACGAGCCCGGTGACATATCTTTCTTACAATACGACCCCGGTGACATATCATTCTTAGAATACGAGCCCGGTGACATATCATTCTTAGAATATGAGCCCGGTGACATATCATTCTTACAATACGAGCCCGGTGACAGTTCATTCTTACAATACGAGCCCGGTGACATATCATTCTTACAATACGAGCCCGGTAATATATCATACTTAGAATACGAGCCCGGTGACATATCATTCTTAGAATACGAGCCCGGTGACATATCATTCTTACAATACGAGCCCGGTGACATTTCATTCTTACAATACGAGCCCGGTGACATATCATTCTTAGAATACGAGCCCGGTGACATACCATTCTAACAATACGAGCCCGGTGACATATCATTCTTACAATACGAGCCCGGTGACATATCATTCTTAGAATACGAGCCCGGTGACATATCATTCTTACAATACGAGCCCGGTGACATATCATTCTTGGAATACGAGTCCGGTGACATATCAGTCTTACAATACGAGCCCGGTGACATATCTTTCGTAGAATACGAGCCCGGTGACATATTTTTCTTAGAATACGAGCCCGGTGACATATCATTCCTAGAATACGAGCCCGGTGACATATCATTCTTAGAATACGAGCCCGGTGACATATCATTCTTACAATACGAGCCCGGTGACATTTCATTCTTACAATACGAGCCCGGTGACATATCATTCTTAGAATACGAGCCCGGTGACATACCATTCTAACAATACGAGCCCGGTGACATATCATTCTTACAATACGAGCCCGATGACATATCTTTCTTACAATACGAGCCCGGTGACATACCATTCTAACAATACGAGCCCGGTGACATATCATTCTTACAATACGAGCCCGGTGACATATCTTTCTTACAATACGAGCCCGGTAAAATATCATTCTTAGATTACGAGTCCGGTGACATATCATTCTTAGAATACGAGCCCGGTGACATATCATTCTTACAATACGAGCCCGGTGACATATCATTCTTAGAATACGAGCCCGGTGACATATCATTCTTACAATACGAGCCCGGTGACATATCATTCTTATAATACGAGCCCGGTGACATATCATTCTTACAATACGAGCCCGGTGACATATCATTCTTACAATACGAGCCCGGTGACATATCATTCTTACAATACGAGCCCGGTGACATATCATTCTTACAATACGAGTCCGGTGACATATCATTCTTAGAATACGAGTCCGGTGACATATCATACTTACAATACGAGCCCGGTGACATATCATTCTTACAATACGAGCCCGGTGACATATCATTCTTACAATACGAGCCCGGTGACATATCATTCTTACAATACGAGCCCGGTGACATATCATTCTTACAATACGAGCCCGGTGACATATCATTCTTAGAATACGAGCCCGGTGACATATCATTCTTACAATACGAGCCCGGTGACATATCATTCTTGGAATACGAGTCCGGTGACATATCAGTCTTACAATACGAGCCCGGTGACATATCTTTCGTAGAATACGAGCCCGGTGACATATTTTTCTTAGAATACGAGCCCGGTGACATATCATTCCTAGAATACGAGCCCGGTGACATATCATTCTTAGAATACGAGCCCGGTGACATATCATTCTTACAATACGAGCCCGGTGACATTTCATTCTTACAATACGAGCCCGGTGACATATCATTCTTAGAATACGAGCCCGGTGACATACCATTCTAACAATACGAGCCCGGTGACATATCATTCTTACAATACGAGCCCGGTGACATATCTTTCTTACAATACGAGCCCGGTGACATACCATTCTAACAATACGAGCCCGGTGACATATCATTCTTACAATACGAGCCCGGTGACATATCTTTCTTACAATACGAGCCCGGTAAAATATCATTCTTAGATTACGAGTCCGGTGACATATCATTCTTAGAATACGAGCCCGGTGACATATCATTCTTACAATACGAGCCCGGTGACATATCATTCTTAGAATACGAGCCCGGTGACATATCATTATTACAATACGAGCCCGGTGACATATCATTCTTACAATACGAGCCCGGTGTCATATCATTCTTACAATACGAGCCCGGTGACATATCATTCTTAGAATACGAGCCCGGTGACATATCATTCTTACAATACGAGCCCGGTGACATATCATTCTTACAATACGAGCCCGGTGACATATCATTCTTACAATACGAGCCCGGTGACATATCATTCTTACAATACGAGCCCGGTGACATATCATTCTTACAATACGAGCCCGGTGACATATCATTCTTAGAATACGAGCCCGGTGACATATCATTCTTACAATACGAGCCCGGTGACATATCTTTCGTAGAATACGAGCCCGGTGACATATCTTTCTTAGAATACGAGCCCGGTGACATATCATTCTTAGAATACGAGCCCGGTAACATATCATTCTTAGAATACGAGCCCGGTGACATATCATTCTTAGAATGCGAGTCCGGTGACATATCATTCTTACAATACGAGCCCGGTGACATATCACTCTTACAATACGAGCCCGGTGACATATCTTTCTTACAATACGAGCCCGGTGACATATCTTTCTTACAATACGAGCCCGGTGACACATCATTCTTACAATACGAGCCCGGTGACATATCATTCTTAGAATACGAGCCCGGTGACATATCATTCTTAGAATACGAGCCCGGTGACATATCATTCTTAGAATACGAGCCCGGTGACATATCATTCTTACAATACGAGCCCGGTGACATTTCATTCTTACAATACGAGCCCGGTGACATATCATTCTTACAATACGAGCCCGGTAACATATCATACTTAGAATACGAGCCCGGTGACATATCATTCTTACAATACGAGCCCGGTGACATTTCATTCTTACAATACGAGCCCGGTGACATATCATTCTTACAATACGAGCCCGGTGACATATCATTCTTACAATACGAGCCCGGTGACATATCATTCTTACAATACGAGCCCGATGTCATACCATTCTTACAATACGAGCCCGGTGACATATCATTCTTACAATACGAGCCCGGTGACATATCATTCTTACAATACGAGCCCGGTTACATATCATTCTTAGATTACGAGTCCGGTGACATATCATTCTTACAATACGAGCCCGGTGACATATCTCTCTTAGAATACGAGCCCGGTGACATATCATTCTTACAATACGAGCCCGGTAACATATCATTCTTAGATTACGAGTCCGGTGACATATCATTCTTACAATACGAGCCCGGTGACATATCTTTCTTAGAATACGAGCCCGGTGACATATCTTTCTTAGAATACAAGCCCGGTGACATATCATGCTTAGAATACGAGGCCGGTGACATATCTTTCTTAGAAAACGAGCCCGGTGACATATCATTCTTAGAATACGAGCCCGGTGACATATCATTCTTAGAATACGAGCCCGGTGACATATCATTCTTAGAATACGAGCCCGGTGACATATCATTCTTACAATACGAGCCCGGTGACATATCTTTCTTACAATACGAGCCCGGTGACATATCATTCTTAGAATACGAGCCCGGTGACATATCATTCTTAGAATACGAGCCCGGTGACATATCATTCTTACAATACGAGCCCGGTGACATTTCATTCTTACAATACGAGCCCGGTGACATATCATTCTTACAATACGAGCCCGGTGACATATCATTCTTACAATACGAGCCCGGTAACATATCATACTTAGAATACGAGCCCGGTGACATATCATTCTCAGAATACGAGCCCGGTGACATATCATTCTTACAATACGAGCCCGGTGACATATCATGCTTAGAATACGAGTCCGGTGTCATATCATTCTTAGAATACGAGCCCGGTGACATACCATTCTTACAATACGAGCCCGGTGACATATCATTCTTAGAATACGAGCCCGGTGACATATCATTCTTAGAATACGAGCCCGGTGACATATCATACTTAGAATACGAGCCCCGTGACATATCATTCTTAGAATACGAGCCCGGTGACATATCATTCTTAGAATACTATCATTGTCACTAATGATTATTCTGTCATTTTAAGGTGATTCGGAGAAAATTCTATTGTTGGATAAAAGGCGCGCGTACTATTACGTATTATGTTAACTGGTTGCAGAACTAAAATACGTGACTCAAAGCACGCATGCATGTATCATTGATAGAACAGGTCATGGTGGTTTCACAAACTTAGGAGACAAGCATTTGTTATTTTCCGCAATGTTCGTCAGGTCAAGTATTTACACTTGTATTTACATCAACGCTGAGAAAAACGCTTGAGAACACTCGAAACACTTTCGTACTACGACAAATGATGATGTATTATCCGAGTTTACATATTGTGCTTCACGAAGCAATTATTTATGTTCCCACAATGAATATGGCATATACAATGTACTCGTATAGTGAATGCTCAGAATGGTATAGCACAGAGAATTTGACCTGTTCCTGACATTTATGCATGAGTTACAAGGTTCTCATGTTGAATATATACATTTTCGCGAGCAAATCGTGCAATACCGGTCCCTTAGATTTGTATTGGTATTACATCTTGAGCGTCTTCGTGATACTCCCCGCTTATAAAAACATACAACCGGGCTATGAAAGTATACTTATAGAAGGCCGAGAGTCGTGTCAAATTCTCTGGACTATATGCATCACTGAACTGACCGTTATTACGCATCCAAATAATACCCCTGACACCAGTTTGGACATACCAAGTGGCGTGTGACGTAATTTTCGGCTAAGCACGCAAGTAAAAGTTTGGCAACACAAAAGTAAAATACAACTGTAAGAATTCTTTTCTCTAACCAATATTAACGAGACATCATCGACGCTCAAGCCGGGAAGTACTTTCCATGCAACTTAATATGTTTCATCTAAATGTCAGAGTTTGACTCTCATGCCTCGATAGTAGACAGGGATTTTTGTTTTAGCGCAAGCGTATTTAAAAGTGTAAACTAAGTAAAAACATTCAAGTCAAGTCGAGTTGCTAACGACATGTCACAAAGTTAACATTCATTCAAAAAATCAAAACAAGTACAAAACGTTTGTCAATTTTCACTAAGGTACATGTACATATAATTATTCATGTGTGCATGCTTCCTAAAATATGCTCAATTTATATTAAAATGATAACTTTAAAACGCCATGTTTGGTATATGCGTTCACGACCCATATTTACAAGCAACGGTTACTCGATAAATGCTAGGTTTTACCGAGATCAAAATCTTGACGTTTGTTACAGTAACTCCTAGTGTGTTGTATTTGCCATCGAGTGAAACTCGAGCTACTCGGGCAAAGTAATCGAAAACGACTGAAGATGAACAATGCAAATAACCTTCCCTGTTAGTTTGCAGAATCGTGAGTAATAGTTTGCTGACTCACATGTAGACCGTTAACATGGGCGAGCGCTACGTAGCGCTTTCCACGGGAGGTAATCCTTGTTTTCTAAATTTAGTGGAACGGGGGGTAACTGAATAAAGGCGTTCGGTAGCGCTTTGCTTAGGAGACGGACCCCTGATCTTGACATAAAAGACACTTCACTTGATTAGCCTGACTAGCTTGAATGAGTTGTTTCCCTTGGTATATACAATCTGTCACCTATTTTCTGCTTAAATACTGTTTTACGTTTAGCTCATTAAATGCACTTAGTCTAATGTTTTCATTTTCAAGTTTCTTTGAATGTTATTATTACAACAGCAATATTTCTGTTAATAATAATTATCAAAAATATACTAGTAGATGATTGTGTTTTCCTTCTTGTGTGTTAATTTGTTGTCGAGTGAGCAGTTATATATAGGGCTAAGTTAGGCATCATATGGGTCATACCACAATGCATAAAGGTTGCTGGGTCGGTTTAATGCGTCATTTGTCATAGTACGTTATGTGCCTTATAAATGTAAAAATATGTCAAAATAATCTAAAATAAATCAAATTGAACACTTTTGATAAGTATTATGCAATAAATTTAGCAAAAATAAAGTAAAACTAGACAAACTCCAGAATTGCTCAACGTTTCCACTGTATTCTCAAGTCTTCATCAGGAACAATAATAATAATAAATAATAGATTATCTTAAGAAATTTATTGAGTTGTTGAACTCGGTTCATCCTATGATTAAGTTCACATGTAACATATCCGAGTAGGAAGTCTCATTTTAGATGTTGATGTCAGTATAGATGGGGAGCATAATATACATACCAATGTTCATGTCAAACCTACCAATATTCACCAGTATGTTGATTACAGTTCTTGTCATCCTAAAGCATGTAAGGATGGTATACCTTACAGTCAAGCTAAGAGCTATCGCCGTATTTGTTCTAATGAGAATACTTGTTGTACTAATATTGAACAGCTTCGTCAACACTTTCTGGTAAGAAACTACCCAGAATATGTTATCAATACGGCTTTTGATAAAGTGAAGAGTTTGACTCAAGATGATGCCCTCAAAAACTCTATAAAGCATGAAAAGCTTATTATATCCTTTGTTGTTGAATACAACACATCTCTACCTAATATTGGCAACATCATTAATAAATATTGGGATTTACTTCAATTGTCCGACAATCCAGCTGTTAAAACGTTACATTCCTATAAGCCTACAATGGCTTTTAAACGAATATTAAGGACATTTTAGTAAAAACTAACTTTCAGATGTCTGATGTTAACTTTACTTCATCAAAATGTAATCGTTCTAAATGTTCGCACGGTTCTCATTACTGAAAGCGATCATTTCAAAAGTTCTCAATGTAATAGTACTTTCAAACTTAGGAGTAATGTCAGCTGCAAAAGTGCAGATGTCATATATTTAATAACATGTTCTAAGTGTAGTATGCAATATGTAGGTCAAACTAGCCAACAAGTTTCTAGGCGTATGAACAACCATCGTTTCGACATTACTAGCTTTACTGATCCTGCATTCTCTAGTCATGTAGCTACTCACTTCAACCAGGACGGACATAATCTAAACGACTTTAGTTTTATGCCTATTGATGTCGTCCATGATGATATGGAGAGGCTCCTTAAAGAAACATATTGGATTCATAAACTTGACACAGTTTTTCCTAAAGGCTTGAATGCTAAAATAATGTATACTTTTTCTTAATACGCCTCTTCATTTCATTATATTTTTCTGCAATGTAACACCAGACTGTGGTTTTCTTAATGTCAAATAATACAGTTATCACTGTTTTTGTCTTAATTTGCAATAAAATTAGAAAATACTAATATAAATGACGGCTGACATTCCGAAAAAAATATTACATTACAAAAAAGGTGGGTGGGGTAAAAAATAATAATATTGCTATTTATGCCAAATGACATCTATTTTTTATTGCATAATTCCGAAGATCCTAGTCACTAGACTTATTTAACAAAATATTTAAAAAAAGTTTAATGTGGGAAAAAAGTTATAAGGATTTTAGCTGGGTGTTACTTTGCTGCATTAGATATGAAGTGGGTCGGGTAAAAGAGCAATATATATTAGACCAAAATTAAATATACCATTTTTGGTATTTTGATCATGTATAACAATGTGTACCCAAACTATATTGAAAAATATTTTATTATTTAGTTCACAGACATCAAATAAAAATGTCAAATTTGAACACCACCACTAATTTACCAATTTCCATGAAATTATAAAAATAATTCATACACACTCAGGACTGATTACCCGAAAAACGAGTTCCGTGACCTATTGTTTTTTCATCATATTTTGTGTCAGAATAGATTTCTCTACTTCCTGGCAAGATTTGAACAAAATCTTAAATAGGAATCCGAACCGCCCCAACATCCTTAAAGCCCAATTATATCTCTCAAAACTCAAGTAATTACAAAGAATTGTGATGTCTTTCAAAAATGACCAATAATCGACGACAACAAGTTAAATATATATGTCCATACTATATGCAAAAATCACATTTAAGTGAAATGCATAGAAGACAAAATACTAATTTTGCAAGAGTTGCTTCGCTTTGACTATACATTATGCATTTATTGTTATACTTTTCGTTACTCTGTCAATAAAACAGCTGGAGGCTGTTTTTTCGAATTCTTCTATCTAATGGTGTTTACCACATTTGGGACTCTACTAAAGTGCGCAAAATGCTTCATGACGCAGATAGGTTACCAAGTTGATGTTTTTTAAGGCTTAATAAGGTTTTAAGGGCGCTTTATACAGAGCAATGTGTAAAGCACAACAAGTTCACTGTACAAATAAAATTTATTGCGTTTAACATTATAATACAGCGTACATTAAAGCATATAATATTATCAATTAAAACTAACAAAATGTAGGCGAAATGAAAACCTCTACGAGTTACAACATATTTCACCCCTCCCCCCCCTCCCCTCTGCGCCATTGTTTAATTTCTCTGAGCAACAATAGCCCACAATGCTACACTCGACCGAGGTGTAAATTGGTACCAGTGAGGGCGGTGTCTGTACATGTTCGATAGTCCTGGGCGCCGTACCGTCATGTTGGCTGCACACCCACCAGGGAGAAATATTCTCCAAAGGGAGACTCGAACGCAGGTTTCCTTAGGAAGCCAAATGACCAATGAAAGTTAAAAATGGGTGCTTAACGGCTGAATGGCTGAATTGCTGAATGCAGCCTCCGAAAATTCAAAACATAGCTTAATTTAATCACGAAAAGAATAATACCTCAGTTTTCTGGCTCATTTCGCCAGATTTGTTCAGTTTCCTCAGGTTTCAAGTGTGATCTATACAGGTGTTAATGATAACAACTGTACCTATATAAACAAAATACACCATGAAATAAATTGACGATGTGTTTATTTGATTGCAGTATGTATACGATACTAGTATACGATATTGTGCTCAATAACTAGAAGTATTGCACGGAGAATTTGACATGATCCTGACCTTTAGGCATGAATATATTACAAGGTTATTGCGTTGAATATATAAATTTCCGCGAGTATATCGTGCAATATCGATCCTTTAGATTTGTATTGGTATTACCGTGATACGTCCCGCTTATGAAAACATACAAACGGGGTTATAAATAAAGACAATATATCAGCTGTTAAAATATGCTACTAGAAGGTCAAGAATCGTTTCAAATTATCCGGTCTATACGACACTAGTATATGAAATTGTGTCCCGTATCTAGTTGTAGTGTGGTTATGAATGTCCTCCGAAATATTTGTTAGGCGACTAATATTGCTGACACTTTGTCAGATAAAAGATTGGCGCATTACAATTACATACAAAATATGAAGCACATTAAGTCCAGTTGATTAATTACATGTACGTATATTTAATTAGTTCGTACAACCAACATTGTGTAGCCAATGTAATTCAATGGTTTATTTATAACCAACATTTGTAAACCAATGAAATTGGACGTTTCATGTATAGCCAACATTTGTAACAAATGAAATTGGACGTTTCATGTATAGCCAACATTTGTAACAAATGAAATTGGACGTTTCATGTATAGCCAACATTTGTAACAAATGAAATTGGACGTTTCATGTATAGCCAACATTTGTAACAAATAAAATTGGACGTTTCATTTATAGCCAACATTTGTAAAAAATTAAATTGGATGTTTCATTTATAGCCACCATTTGTAACAAATGAAACTAGTTGTTTCATTTATAGCCAACATTTGTAACAAATGAAATTGGACGTTTCATTTATAGCAAACATTTGTAACAAATGAAACTGGATGTTTCATTTATAGCCAACATTTGTGAACCAATGAAATTGTGGTTTATATCAATAAGTAATGTGGATCAGCCAATGGCATTGATGGTTACATCTGTCAACCAATCAAACAAGTGTAACATTTATCTCCACCATTAATCCGTCACGGTCCACTTTCCCTGACTCTCCTCAGTCGCCTGGAATTAGACCAATACTATATTCAGTGTGTAATTCAACATGTTATTATATATATTGCAATATGAAAATAAAAATAATTGTACGTGTGTGAGGTTCGAACTCTTGTCTGCATTGGCCGTAATATTTGTACATGTATTTCCAAACCACTGAAAGCTATTTAACAGATGATATATATGGTCTTTTTTATTCACCGAGTCCTATTAAATTACGATGCTCATTGTAAAGATAAACCCTTTTCCAATATCCCTATATTTTAAAACCTGTTTATATTTAGTGGCACAGACCACAATACCGCGTTAGATTTATACCTCCTTCCCCTCCCCCTCCATCTTTTGGTGTTTTTCACCTTTGGGACTCAACTGAAGTGCTCAAAATCCATCATTTTGCAGGTAGGTTCCCAAGTTACTGCATTTTCAAAATAGCTGTTTGGGGCATGAAAATACGTAGTGAGCTCTTGTGTATTATTTTACAAATTAACATGTTCATTTATCAAAGTCTAGCATCTCACATACTGCCCTATATCAATGCAATTAATATATATCAACAATATACAAACTGGGTACTGTTTTATCAAAGCACTTACGGAAATAGTTTATACTAATTTATTTAAGGTCGAAAAAGTATTTGAAAACAAATGTTTTATCTCGAGTTTCAATTTTTAATGTTTTAAATGGCAGACTTGAAAAAAAAAATTCTGATACAGTTACATGTACGCATTGATGATATCAATTTCAGCTTGGTAATTTACAAACAGACCTTGATAGTTTATTTCGTTTATTGTGAATGAGTTTAAGATAAGATAAGTTTACCTAATCAGTTTTCGTATAATTACATTTAGTTTATACTAATTTATATAAGGTCGATTGTGAACAAGTTTTCATTGTATCATTTTTATTGATCACTCTCGACACCTCATTCCTGATGTAATCCATCGCCACGAGGGTATGAGAGAAGAGAAGCCAGTTTCCCTTTTATGCTGAGCGTCTAGCAAGGGAATTTCTGGTACCATTTTAATTTCGTCTTTGTTATGACGCGGCCAGGGATCGAACCCGAGACCTCCCGCACTCGAAGAGAACGCTCAACCACTAAGCTATCGAGGAGGCGGAAATCGTAAACTTACGCTCAATGTAAATTCCTTGCGTTTACAACTAAATATTTGAGAATGGTAAGGTATTGTGGATTGTGAGTGCATTACTAAGTCATTGCTAATATTGCAGGTTCATTTACCACAATTTGTAATGGATAAAGAATTTAAATTTTGGCGTAAGTTTACGATTTCCGTAAGTTTCTTGATTAAGACAGTGCCCATTATTACTGTATTCACGCTAAATAATGTGTATGCTACTATATATGTATAGATACGAGTACAAATAAAAAAACATAAGAAACTCAAAAAGGGAGCCTATATAATATAATTACACTCACCCCACAATGAATGACATAATGTGGAATTTGTATTTCGTGCATAATTAACCTTAAAGGGGGTAATTGTAAATGGATTAATTAATAATTAAAACAAAATATATCAAAATGATCAAACAATCTTACATTCTCAGTACAAGAATCACTACCACGACTATGGTTAAAATGGCGACCCCACATGAGCCCACGGCGACACCTATAATTATCTTGGTTGAACTGTCGTCGTCATCATTGCTTTCGTCGCTTGTTGCAAAATCTAAAAATAGAAATATTGGTATTTATATTAACTTAGAAAAACAGACATATTGCTAGCCAGACATCTATATCAACTGAGAAAAAAGTATAAAAATAAATAAATTCAAATATGTATATTAACGGACCAAAACAAGAAATTATGCCATTTATTTCAACGGACAAAATAATATTATCGGCGATATTTAAGAAATATTCACAATAACTTCACATTAATTTCGTATCTGTTTTACAAATTGGTCTTCACAATCGGTAGATTACTCTAATATAAAATTTAACTGAATATTAATTGACATACAGTAAATATTGTCGTCTACAAGGGCAGACTAAAAGTACATATACGTAGATTTATATCTAATCTTCCTCTAATTCTTGTTATATAATATAACGTAATACGAATAGTTTCTTCTCGGTCTGGGACATATTGTTTTTACACTCGTGTAAAGCCCAACTATATCTCTAAAAACAATTTATTCCGATCATCCAGTAAATTCAAGGAACTATGATATTTTTCACAAATGACCAATAATTGACGACAGCGTGTTTACTTTATCTGTCGAAATAGTACGCCAAAACTCACATTTAAGTAAAATGTATGGATTACAAAATCCTAATTTTGTAAGACTTTTTTAGTGTCGATTCACTTTGACTATAAAGTTCCAAATCGTTTTTTTTGTTAACCAACCAACTGGAGGCTGTATTTCGTTTCTTCTATCGTTTGAGTTATTTCCACCTGTAGGACTAAACTTAAAGGTGCTCCCTCACAGATCGGGCCAACATTTTTGTATGGCATATTTTGTTTTACCTAACCAACTAATTATGTAATAGAAAGTCACTGACGGTTGTTTTATGAAAGATTTATTGGAAATAAGCAATTGAAACCAGTCTTGATATCGCGCACTCGGTAGTGTTTCTGTTAAAAATAATGCAGACTTCAAACATGCTTTGTGAATTATGTAATTCGCCCGTGATCGAACTGTTTCATCAACACACTGCTGTGTAAACATCAGTGAGGTATGCGGTTCGTTTTGCAATTCGTTTTTAACAAATGCAAACAAATTGCAGGCAATTCAAGTGAAAGTAGTGTTAATTCTATCTATTAGGGTATTAAAACCCTATATAATTTTGGATATTAAAATACTAAATAACTACAAAATGCCCATGTTTCACATTGGTATCTTAAATGTTAGTGTTGTTGTTTATGGCATAATTTATTCAGGCAACTATACCAAAATTACACAAATGTTTGACAATTTTATTTTATTTTTGCAATACACCAATACGGGAGGCAGCACCTTTAAGTGATCAAAATGTATAATTCTGCAGATATGTTACATATACCAGGTTATTGGTGTTTGATAATATGGCGTTAACGGTTTAATTGGGTGTTAACACTTTTGTTGGTGACTTACCTTGTGTACAGCCATCGCCGTCTTTGCCATTAGAACAATTATCTAAACATGTTCCAACAAGTCTATGGCATCCAACTTTACAATTGCAATTCCTATTGCACATTTCCCCGAAATATCCGTGAACACAGTCGCTAACACAGGTGCCATTACGGAAACATACGGAATTGAGACAGTTTTCTGGACAATCGTTGTCACATCCTTCGCCATAGTGTCCTCTTTGGCATGGTTCGGTGGCTTCACTAACTGACGCATTTGTTGTAATTGTTGTGTACACCTGTGCACACCATCCAGTGGACTTGTCACATGTGTTCAGTTGACATTTCCCATGGCATTCATGATGACAGTCGACTCCCCAGTACCCTTTCTTGCAGGACATACATTCGTTCGTGGCGTCACATGTGTCACATTTTTCAGGACATTCATCAGTGGTCTTGTCCTGTTCACCTTTGCTACAAACTCCCGTATTTTTATCACACCGTTCATCTAAACAGTCAGAATCACACTGATGCTCACAAAGGGTACCATAATACCCGTCTCTGCATACCTCACACGTACCGTGCTTGCATGATGCACACTGTAGTGGACAATTGAAGTAACATTGATGTTTACGCAAATCATAAACTTCCTTACACACCGTGCATACTTGAGCACTGGAGCACGATAAACACCCAGGCGGACATTCTATACACAAAATTGCTGAAAACATAGAAGAATTGTTTCGTCAGAACAATACTATACTACATGTACATGAACGGTCCTTACGAATCCTTTTATTGATTTATTAAACAAATATTCTAAAAACGAATAAACTGAATCATGGAGAAACCAGTTAGGTAAGAAAATAATTGATGCCATTCTCATACAATTAAAAGTCACACAGAATGGGTTGCAGCGCCTATAATTGCCACCAACAGCGCCTATAATCGCCACCAACAGCGCCTATAATCGCCACCAACAACGCCTATAATCGCCACCAACAACGCCTATAATCGCCACCAACAGCGCCTATAATCGCCACCAACAGCGCCTATAATCGCCACCAACAGCGCCTATAATCGCCACCAACAGCGCCTATAATCGCCACCAACACAAGAGACAGACACATAACGTACCACCTAAATCTCCCTATAAGGATATTTTATGTATACGCCTATATACTACCCCTCACAATGAATTACACTTACAATATGCTGAATGACGTGGTTGATCTTAAGTAAGAGGAAAGGGACTTAAAAGGGAGTATAGTAAACAATGTACGTGTATACCGCGTGTATAAGAAAATTTGGCGTACCTTTTGTTGTGTAAAGCACAATTATTAGGAGTGCGTACTTCATTTCAATGTGTGGTATATCTGAAAATAATTTGTTGAAAAAAAAAAGTAATACACAAAACTTATATAAATATATTAGATGTGTGTGTGTATTAAATGCAATATTACAAGAGTACCAATTGCTTAGGTTAGAATTGAATAAAAGAGTTGTGTACATATGTACAGTGCCATGCCATAAGTGAGTGAACTTATTTTAAAAAAAACAATCCTTTATTTTTGGCGAAGTTGTTAATTAAGGCATATTTTGACTTCGTTATGTTATTATTAATAATAATTACACGGATCAGATTATCTCCACAATGAAGGACTGTGTTTTTTTAAGAATATCTTTCACTGTTGACATGGTGCATATCAACGGGCGATTTGTCTAAATCTGGCCAAATTCTCAGCTAAAACAAATGTCAGTTTTCAATGCGTGACCAACCTCCGAATTTGTATTAGTTTATGATTCATTACAGTAAACACTTTTAAAGAGTTCCAACATCAAATTTATCTCCAACTTTTGTATAACAATATACCGCACTTGGGTTGTAGTAAAGTAATTAATAGAGAGGTTGCAATGCGAACATGTATACGTACACGTTGCAATTAGAATTGGCTTTCGAAACACAATGTGGGCGTGTAACATCACATGACAGTTGTATCGTTTCATCGTGAATCGATAATGAGAGTTAACATAAACACAATGAGACCACGAGCGATGACATCATGGGTTCCCGTGCATACGCATACCTGTGTGACATAGTACACATAACTGGATGACGAAATACCCACAAAGAGTATTCACGTAGACGTACACATTTCACGTTGTCAAGGTCGCAACCTCTCTAATATGTCATTATTACGTTTTTACATCTCTGTTACACTGGTAATGAATTTCTGAGGAGTTTCTATTGTAATTACACGACTGTCACGAGTGTAAATCACATAGACATGCGTCACGAGTGTAAATCACATAGACATGCGTCACGAGTGTAAATCACATAGACATGCGTCACGAGTGTAAATCACATAGACATGCGTCACAAGTGTATGCCTAGTATGACAAAGATTGGAATCTGTCATTTTTATTTACTTACAAAAAACACTAGCGTACATACCTGTTTGAATATTCAGTAGTTTTCTTTAAAATCCGAACTATATATGTTCGCTTTAAATTAGTTTGACTGAGTAACTTTGAATGGTAAGTATAGTTAAATATTATTATTTATACGTCAGTTTCAGAGACAGAAGGTTTTTTCTAAGGAAGTTTAAGTAAAGAATGAATATTAAGTGACTTGACTTATCATGTATGTGTCATTTATTGTTAATCCAAATAGTAGCAGTATCAGTCATGAGCACTTTCGGGTTCAATATAATGTATGCTACTGACCGGAACATAAACCTTGCTGAGAAAACATTATCGGTACTTGGTGGACAATGCTGACGGGAAGTTGGTACTTTAAATAGTTTCCACTTATTGCACGTAATGCTGTAACAACTTTAATTTAATATTCGTGCGGGATTTAATTTCGTGTATTTCATTGATGACCTCAACCACGAAATTAAATCCCCCAATGAATAATTGTATCATTAAATATGTGAAGTTTACAGCGGCTGCCATTTTTGCTTTCAAGTTCAGTCAGGTATAAGACTGGAATTTGTGGAAAAAGTTCATTGCATATATCAACATTGTAATGAAATAATGATTATATATGTGTTATGTTTGAATGATTTCTGATAAGTGAACATAATGGTTTGGGTTGGTTTGGGTTGGTTTGGTTTGGTTTGGGTTGGGTTGGGTTGGGTTGGGTTGGGTTGAGTTTTTTTTTACCTGATTTAATTTGGTTGGTTGATCTGATTTAATTTGGTTGGGTTGGGTTGGGTTGGGTTGGGTTGGGTTGGGGTTGGGGTCGGTCGGTCGGTCGGGTCGGTCGGTCGGTCGGTCGGTCGGTCGGTCGGTCGGTCGGTCGGTCGGTCGGTCGGTCGGTCGGTCGGTCGGTCGGTCGGTCGGTCGGTCGGTCGGTCGGTCGGTCGGTCGGTCGGTCGGTCGGTCGGTCGGTCGGTCGGTCGGTCGGTCGGTCGGTCGGTCGGTCGGTCGGTCGGTCGGTCGGTCGGTCGGTCGGTCGGTCGGTCGGTCGGTCGGTTGGTTGACCTGATTTAATTTGGTTGGGTTGAGTTGAGTTTTTTAGTTGAGTTGAGTTGATTTTTTACTTGAGTTGAGTTTTTGAGTTGAGTTTTTGAGTCGAGTTGAGTTAAGTTTTTGAATTGAGTTGAGTTTTTGAGTTGAGTTGGGTTTTTGAGTTGAGTTATTGAGTTGAGTTGAGTTGAGTGAGTTTTTGAATTGAGTCGAGTTTTTTAATTGAGTTCAGTTTTTGAATTTAGTTGAGTTTTTTAGTTGAGTTGACTTGAGTGGAGTTGACTTGAGTGGAGTTGACTTGAGTGGAGTTTTTGAGTCGAGTTTTTGAGTTGAGTTGAGTTTTTGAGTAGAGATGAGTTTTTGCCATTGAGTTGAGTTTTAGAATTGATTTGAGTTTTTGAGTTGAGTTGACTGGAGTGGAGTTATTGAGTTGAGTTGAGTTTTTGAGTTGAGTTTTTGAGTTGAGTTGAGTTTTTGAGTTGGGTTGAGTTGAGTTTTGGGTCAAATTGAGTTGAGTTTTGAGTAGAGTTGAGTTGAGTTTTTGAGTAGAGTTGAGTTGAGCTTTTGAGTAAGTTGAGTTGAGTTAGTTGAGTTTTTGAGTTGAGTTGAGTCAGAGTTAAGTTGATTTGGTCGATTCAATTTGGTTGATAAGATTTAGTTGATTAGATTTGATTATAGTCCATAGCATTGGTCTACGACTGTTTTTGACACCCTCGCAGACTTTCAGGAATTTTGGTGCAAATTGGGAAAATGGTATTTTACCTCTGGGACCATAATTTCGAATTAACTTCTGAACAAACTTCTGAATAAACTTCGAATATTTAATTTCAATTTAACTTGTAATACTTTTTTTTATTTTTATCCGTTGACATGATTACAAAAACAATATATTAAAATTACGCAAATACATAAGTTTTTGTTAGCACATGGTCATTTCACGGAAATTAGACCAGAAGCCAAATTGACATTTCGTGGCTCTACCCCTTTATGTTATTTTTAAAGTTCCTTTGAGACCACCCCTCGTTTTTAATCCGCTCATCCGCTCTCCATGTTCACATCGGTTGACGCATATACATCTCTAATAGCATGTTAATGTTTTACGTCGCGTATACGACACTTATAGTGTGATTGAATTAAAAAGATTAAGGGAAAACAGAAATATTTTAACTTAAGTTGGGCAATTTAGCTGCACATAATTTCCAAGAAAAGGCGAATAACCCATGTTTGCTTTGTGATCATTGTAGCTGTTTACATGATGCTTCCAAACGATACATGTAAACATTGATACTCTTGATTGTACCTGTTTACATATAGCTTCCAAATGATACATGTAAACATTGATACTCTTGATTGTCCTGTTTACATATAGCTTCCAATTGATACATGTAAACATTGATACTCTTGATTAAAGCTGTTTACATATAGCTTCCAAACGATACATGTAAACATTGATACTCTTGATTGTCCTGTTTACATATAGCTTCCAAACGATACATGTAAACATTGATACTCTTGATTGTCCTGTTTACATATAGCTTCCAAACGATACATGTAAACATTGATACTCTTGATTGTCCTGTTTACATATAGCTTCCAAACGATACATGTAAACATTGATACTCTTGATTGTCCTGTTTACATATAGCTTCCAAACGATACATGTAAACATTGATACTCTTGATTGTACCTGTTTACATATAGCTTCCAAACGATACATGTAAACATTGATACTCTTGATTGTCCTGTTTACATATAGCTTCCAAACGATACATGTAAACATTGATACTCTTGATTGTCCTGTTTACATATAGCTTCCAAACGATACATGTAAACATTGATACTCTCTTGATTGTCCTGTTTACATATAGCTTCCAAACGATACATGTAAACATTGATACTCTCTTGATTGTCCTGTTTACATATAGCTTCCAAACGATACATGTAAACATTGATACTCTCTTGATTGTACCTGTTTAGGTGATATACATGTGATACTTTGTGAATACCACAACATAC